>OZ021733.1:33367489-34060067 GCA_963978545.1 Linyphia triangularis
TGAAAATACATATAAAATTTTAACTTTCACGATGAAACATGTACAATTTAACTTGTTACAAATGCAAAGCTATAGGTATGTTTTTGCCTTTGAAAGATTTACTTAGAAGATTAATTAATGAAGAACTAGTGTATAAGTTATCGATTTATACGAAGACGAAAAGTTACAATTTTTTAATACATACGACAAGTTTTATAACTTAAACATACATTTATTGAAGTGAATAAGTTTCAGTATTTAAATATACATATTGATTTGAAAAAATTCTTTGAAATATATATATATAAAAAAACTTTAAGTGTAAATTGAAATTTTTATAAGTTTTTCAACAGTGACTTATTAATATTTAGAAAGAGGTCGGATATCTTCAGCTATTCTACACCTGATTGGACAACACTTATAATGTGTACGAGAAAAAAAAATTCAATTACTAGATGAGAAAAATGTCCTTGTAGGAATCAATGAAATTGGATAGTTATACTTTGGTTCGAGGCAATTTTCGTTTCACGCATATGATTTGTTGCTAAGTTGAAATAAATACACTTTAAATCAATGCTTAGTATCTTTTCTTTTATTCTTACTATGATCATTCTTATATTAAAGGATGATTTTTCGAAAGTCAATATATTTGAAAAATAAATATATCTATAGTGTAACATATAAAGTTGAAGTTACGCGGAATACTATTGGAATTAGCATTAGAAATTAAATCACTCAATTTATTCATGGGATATTGTCCATCACGTGAATATCTCCCCGCAACATTGGTTGCTCTTATCGGTATATGATTACGCATGTTTCGTGATCTTAACGTATGTCAATGTGTTATTTTTTTTTTTTTTATGTGAAAAAAGGAAACTTTTCCACATATATTGATAATTTTCATGTTTATTCAGTTTGTGATTGTTTTTCATATTATTCAGTTTGATACCAACTGAGATGACATAATATAAATTGTTAAATGTGCTATAGTTTTAATATATGTGTTCCCACTTAAAAGCATGTTTGATTTTAAATTTTGTTTAAACTTTCTCCTAAAAAATTTTATAGCGGACCTCAGCGCATTTTTTTTTTTTTTTTTAATTTCTGATAAAGTACTTCGAAACATTCACATTTTTCAATGTTGTATCTTCTATATTTCCAGTAAAACTTCTCACATTATACATGAATTTCAAGAAATTTGCTATGTCTAAGTTTGGTATTTTTTTTTAATGTATAGATATTTCATCATTGTCATTCTATGATAAGATATCAAGTTGGTTCTTAATAAACAAGAGTGTATTTTCTTGTCATAAGCAAGAAAAACGAAGTTAATATAAGTCAATGATAATTCTCATTTATGAATTTCTTGTCGTCTTCAACTTTTTCAACACATTTCACTCAACTTCTATTTTCACTTCATCTATCACTTTGTCATACTTCTTTACAGTTATAGTATGTATCAGTTCAAGTCACTGTTTAAATTTACGTCATTGATTTATTCAGTTCACTCAATCTCTTAGGTCATAATAATTTCATTAAATTTATAAGATTCAACAAAAAAAAAACCTACTCATTACACATGAACTTAATATTATTGCACTGGGAAGAACTATAGACATTTGGACAATAAAAATCTATTACAACAGCTAATAAATTCAATTTTCGACAAGCATGATAGGATATAAAAATTGTATTTTTTCGTTTTTCTGCTAAAGTTTAAGTTCTCTGTTAGACAATAAAACGTTTGCCTAGAATAAAATCATAAATTATTCATCATTTATGTACCAACAGTAAAATTATCATTTACATTTTTGTAGATTTTTCTTTTTAACATGATAATGTCTTACATGTAAAGTTTATTTAATAGTAATTTCCGACTTGAAAATGTAGATAGCATTTATTTTCGATGAGTTTGATTTCAACTGACAAATATATTTCAACATTCAAAGCACATGCGAGTTATGTGAATAAACCCTATGCAACTTAGCTAAATTTAAGTAATTAAGTTGTGAAGTTTTATCTTTGCCATAGAAAATATATTTATTTTTACTGATTTTTGTTAAGTTCTAAGACGATCTTTTACAATGTATGTCTTCTTGCAACATGAGAAAAGATGCGAAATGATAAGGACTTCTCTGGTATGCTTTCAATTCCTTGAGAAATACATTTAGCTTAACTACAAGACTTGTTCCGATTCTGAAGTATGCTATTTCCTATCGTAATTTATAATTTTACATGATACTTGGTTTAAAAGTTGAAAAAGTTTGCACAAATTTCCTATGTAAGTTCTGCTTCACTGAAAAGTTATCGGTCACAAGCAATAAAAATTTCACTTTGTTTGACTAATGTTATGTATGTGTTAATTATCATGAGTAATATCAGTTTTATTTGTGTCTTTCGAAAGCGAGCATTCATAAATTTAAAAGGATATTTCAAACTATTTTCAAAATATAAGTATCTTTTACAAGTTTTTTCCGGAATGAACTTTGCTCAGTTATATTAATATTGAATATTCATCTTACAAAATAAGCCTCTTGTAAAACACATTCCGTTTCAGTTTTTCTGAAATTTATGTATAAGTTATTTAGAAATTATGGGTGGAAGTTAAAAATCTCTATATTAATGATATATTGTCAGCACCTCTCAAATAAAAAAAAAAATTCATGTATAATTTAGTTTGTCCAGATGATGTTCAATTTTACGTAGTAACAAACTCTACATTTTCCAAATTTATGCTAGTTTTTCACAAGAAAAAAAAAATATTCTTTAAGTTTGTCTAGCAAACTTTTTTCAGTATTTAAATTTTCTAAGTATATTCCATCACATGAGTAGTTAACTATTTCCACTAAGGAAAATATCTTATTATTTTAGTTTGTTTGATTGATGTTAGATTTTTATGTTTCTGATTGGTGATTTGCATATACAGTTTTAAAAACTTTACACAATTCGTAACATATATGTTAGAAATAATAGTATATCGCATCTGAGATTGAAAAAATTTATAACTATTATCATGTAAAGAAGGTTAAATTTTAAAAACATGTCGTTGAATATGAGTGTTACCATGAAAAAAGTTAACTAAATTACTTGTGATTTCCTTTCAGAGTATAAAAAGTTATATAGTTTACATATAATTCGCAAGTTTCTTTCAATTTTTCTTAAGATGTTTTAAAAGTCTTGCAGGTGATTTTCAAAACTTAAATGCATATCTACAATGTATTTAATATCTACAATTTGTTTAATATTTTCCCCCAATTCACCTTTCTTAGATAAGTAAAATAAACCTTAGTCAGCATGTATTGCACGAGTTAATACGACACCTTAACGTATATTATTACAAAGTAAATTGTCTAAGTCTTTCTTGAAGTAACATAAATTTCCAACTTGCATTGATTTTCCGATTGAAAAGTAGAGGTGAATTTTTTTCCTTGGAGTATCTATAACTAGTATTTATTTTAAATCTCTTACTATTTTTCTTCTATGTAACAATTTTGTTAAGTTTTACCCGTATTGTAGCATATAATCTCACTGAGTTTGAACAATATTCAATGTTTTAGACAATAGAAAAGTTTTCAAGTAGAAATTATCTTAAATTCTCCAAGTGAATCATACTTTTTGGAAGAAAGTCCATGCGAATTCTACCTTCACTTACTAATGTGTCTTTGAAATCCACTTCATTCATTCCAAGTTTTCACAAACATTTCATTATGAAAAAGGAAAAGTAGGAAAACGATAATCTCGAAGACCTGCTGACACACCGCAGCATCACCCGCTGCTTGCGCGTCGATGCTGTTGTTCTTGCTGTACGAGTCTCCCGACCTGTTTGAACAAGTATTAGCGTGACTCATCCTCCGGTCTAAAAATGCCGGCAAGTGGCGTATCACCTACCGCTAACCTGATTGGCTAATTACCGTCACATGCTTATCACCCCGTTTAAAGACGTGAATTTTATATGTAAAGTAAATTTTTACGCTAACGTTTAAATTCTTTGCTATAGAAAGTTCAAGTATGTTATTTTTTTTCTCTTATATGTTACATTTTAAACACATGATATGAAATTTTTACGTTATGCTTATCTTAGAAATTTTTGAGTATGTTACTTTTTCTTTTATTTAACATTAACCTAAGAGTTTAATTGTATATGAGAAGTAAATTGTCACGTTAAAGTTTAAAGACATGATATTTATATGTGAAGTAAATTTTCGTGTAAAGGTTAAAATTCTTTATCTTTGAAATTTTTATTCTGTTAAATTTCCCATTATTTAACATTAACCTAAGAAAATAATTGTGTATGAAATTTTCGCGTATTGTTTAAATTGTTGTCGAAGAAAGTTTAAGTATGTTATTTTTTTTTCTTCTCTAATTTAGCATTATTTTTACACATTTTAAAGATAAAAATGTTATGAGTGAAATAAATTTTCGCGTATTGTTTCAATTCCTTACCTTATAAATTTTTTAATATTTCTTTTTCTCTAATTTAGCGTTATTCTTACACATTTGAAAGACATAATTTTTATATGTGAGGTAAATTTTCGCGTATTATTTGAATTCTTTGCCTTATAAATTTTTAGAGTTTCTTTTTTTTATCTTATTTATCGTTGATATAAGAGTATGATAGTACATGTAAAGTTAATTTTAAATTCTTTGCCTTGTAAATTTTTAGTGTTTCTTTTTTCTAAAAGTTAGAGTTGTCATTATACATTTTAAAGACATGAACGGCAATGTTTGAATTCTTTGTCGTAGAAATTATAGGTATGTTATACTTTCATCCTACATTTCAAATTTAAAGTCGTAATTTTTATATGTGAAGAACATTTTTTACGTTAATGTCAAAGTTATTTGTCGTACAAAGTTTAAGTGTGTTACTTTTTTTCTTTTATTTAGCGATATTTCTACATATTTTAATATCGGGATTTTTATGTGTAAAGTAAAATTTTACGTTAATGTTAAAGTTATTTGTCGTAGAAAGTTTAAGTACGTTACTTTTCTCTTGCATGTTATATTTTAAAGTCGTGATTTTTATACATGAAGGGAATTTTCGCGTAAAGGTTAAATATTTATCTTAGAAATTTTAAGTAAGTTACTTTTTTTCTCTTATTTAGCGATATTTTTACACATTTTAAAGTGATTTTTATGTGTAAAGTAAGTTTTTTTCGTTAATTTTAAAGTTATTTGTTGTAAAGAGTTTAAGTATGTTACTTTTTTCTCTTATTTAGTGATATTCGTACACATTTTAAAGACATGATTTTTATTCGTAAAGTAAATTTTCACGTTCACTTTTTTTATAAGTTTATTTTTTATAATAATGATAATAAAATCTGATAATTATTACTAAATATTATCTTTATATTTAATAAATTTCATAATTACTCCAATTGAAACAACTGTCTACGCTAAAAACCCATTCGCTACACTATGACGTCACGAACAAATTATCTATCACTTTAACTGTTTCAAGCAAGATCGTTACACACCAACTCAACTCGCAAACGCGTTGAAGCGTGTTGAAACATCCCTAGTCTCGCTCCCCTCCCGTTTGACGGGTCGATAGTCAGTAGCACCCTCTACCGTGAAACCTGATTGGTCGGTGAAGTCACGTGATCACCCCTCATATATAGACGCTACCGGTTGCCGTCTCGCCATTTCTACTTAGATACCTGAGTGTGAAAGACGTGTTTAATACTTCGTGTTTTTTTTTTCTCATCGCGATTTTGTTCGTACTTGTGTAGTTATTCACAGTTATTTTAGCTTCGCAGATTTCGTTTCGATTATTCGGTAAGTGAATTTTTAAACATCTTCTCACTCCAACAAACCAAGAGAGTCTTGTCGGCCTATGACGACAAGCGGTATCTGCTGGAAGATGGCATAACCAGCTATGCCTATGGTCACTTCAAAATTCCTTAAATCATTCATTTAATCCTTAATTTTTTTTTTTATCTCTTTAAGCCTTAATTTAACTAAAATATTACTTTAACTAATTTTTTAAAAACTTATTTAGCGTTAATTTTTTTTTTCCAGGATTTTGTATGTGACCATTAAATTTAATTCATGAGAGAAATATACGTTCTCACAAGTCTTCTTTTCAGATTTTTTAAAATTTAAAATTGTTTAGGATTTAAGGTAATGATGTCTTCTTAAAAGATATTATTGGATGGTTGGTTAGTGACCTCATATTTCAAGGAAATATATGTTCTTTGAAATAAGTTTTTTTTTTTTTTTTCTTAGGGTGGAGTGAGGCGGTACCAATTCTTCCTAAAAGAGGTATCGGGCTGGAGGTGGGTCCTCACCTTTAATAAATAATTTTTCAAAATTTATTAATTGTAATTCTAAAGTCTTAATTTATTCAAAATTAGTTAGGGAAGGGGGGTGGGTAGATGAGTTATCATGAAGGCAACGTCCGATAGTCGATATTTTAACAATTGTTTGGTAAAATATTGAAATGTCACGTGTATCTCGGGGTTAGGGTTCTTTTTGACCCTTAGCAAATGGCCTTCACTTTTATTAACTTTTCAAATTTAACATTTTTTTTTTTTTTTTTTTTTTTTATTTTTTTATTTTTATTTGTGTAACTTTGTTGCAGGTATTTTAACTTGATTAAAGGATATGTAAGTAACTCGCTAGAAAACCAAACAGTCAATCAGGAGTTAACTTTTGGTCACATGTTTAAAACTTATCAGTCACAAGCGAGCATATAGTTGACCGAACAGAACTTGTTGCCAACACCTGAAAACTAAATTTGGTATATATCCAATGTTATCACCACTTAAAACGTAAATCTTAACATAGAATGACGTCATACCCACTGTGACGTCATTAGTAAAAATACCTATCACTCTACCTTATTCGTTTAGAAGCAGCCCTAGAACAACTCAACTCCGTTTGAAAGGTAAATCGACACTAAAAAGTGTTGCCAACGCTCAAAACTTTGATATAAACCAAATTATGACGTCATATCTACTGTGACGTCACTCAATAAAAGCCTATCACTCTAACTTATTCACTAAGAAGCAGTCCTAGAACAACTCAACCCCGTCTGCTAGATAAATCGAAACTAAAAAAGTGTTGCCACCACTCAAAACTTTAATATAAAACACATTATGACGTCATACCTACTGTGACGTCACGCAATAAAAACCTATCACTCTAACTTATTCATTTACAAGCAGTCCTAGAACAACTCAACTCTATCTTAAAGGTAAATCGAAACTAAAAAGTGTTGCCATCGCTCTAAACTTTGATATAAAACAAATTATGACGTCATACCTACTGTGACGTCATGCAATAAAAACCTATCACTCTAACTTATTCGTTTACAAGCAGTCCTAGAACAACTCAACTCCGTCTGTTAGATAAACCGAAACTAAAAAGTGTTGCCACCACTCAAAACTTTGATATAAAACACATTATGACGTCATATCTACTGTGACGTCATACACAAACAGCTTATAACGAAACCGAAACTAAAACAGCAGCAGGAGGGAAACAACTCCACTCCACTTCCGGTCACGTGACTTCCGGTGACGTCATATCCGACCACGCCCCTTCCGGTGACGTCATATCCGACCACGCCCCTTCCGGTGACGTCATATCCGACCACGCCCCCTTCCGGTGACGTCATCATCCCTCATCCTTCTGCGCGCTGCGCCATGGCCCCGGAGCCCTATTTTCTAACTACTGGTACGAGTTTTATATTAATGGAAATACTGTCTTTATTCCTATTCCACAAAACCCCTAAAACCGACTGTGGGTCTTCTACAGTTTCTGAATTTAAATCTTTTACCCTTAAGTCTACATTCTCATTTATTGGCCCACACATCCACATTCTCAAATCCATTTTTGCCCTAGCTAGAATATCTGTAGAATTTTCTATGAAATTCTCAAGTTCAGTTTCATTATCAACCGATGTTACACAATTATCGACATATAGGGATCGAGCTAACTTCTGAGCAGTTACTCTCTCTTCATCTGAGAGCTGCGACAAATGAAATGATATAACTGCTCCCAACAGAAATGGACTGGAAGTCACTCCAAATACGACCCTTGAATGGCGGAAAACCTTTACAACACCATTTTTCTCCCACCATAGGAACCTCAAATAATCCCTATCTTCTTTTCTTATTTCTATTTGTAAAAAGGCACGCTTAATATCAGAAGTAACCCTTATACTCTTTTCTCGAAATCGTAACAAAATTGAAGGGATCTCTTCAATTAAGTTCGGCCTCTTAAACGAACAATCATTAAGTGAAGAAGATCTGCCAACTTTACTACTGGCATAAAAAACCGGTCTTATTTTAGTAGTCATATTGTAAATCTCGGCCCATTATTATTTAATATGCAGTAATTTTTTTTTTTTCATATTCTAATTTTATTATTTTATACTTCTAATCAATAAGCATATAATATGCCAAAGATATTGGAGAACATTTTAAAGTTCAATATTTGCCCATAACGTATGCTCATAACAAGCAAATTATATATAATCACACTTATTTTGTAGATGTTATTACACAATTTGAAGAAAATTGAAAAGAATAAAAATTTAACTTAAAACAATTAAAATACGGTATACAAAACAATAAGAAACTTAGAATGGATTAATTAAAATACATAAACCAATCATCGCATATTGAAATATTTTGTTCCAATTTTTCAATTATAACTGGAAGAGAGAGATTATTCTAAAGGAGGATCATTGTATTTTAAATTTTTTAAGAATTTCATTTTGAGTTGCAATATCCTTTTACTTCTTTCATGAAACTTTTGAACAAGAATAAGAAGTTTCAGAAGAAATATGTTTTGAAAGAATAGGATTAGAATAAAATTAGAGTAATCTTAGCCTTATCTAAAAGTATGTATATATATGCCGTAGACGTTATAATTACTTATAAAGTGCGATATTTCTTGCATTACCTCTGCAATAAAAAAAAAATTAAAAAAAAGTCCTGGTAAATATTACAAAACTTTCAAATCATCTTAAAAATATACAACATTATTTTGTTAATTCATTCGTTTAATTTCGCACTGGATTTAAAAGCGATAATTTTTTTAATAATTGTGCAACTGTACTGCTACTTTATACAGATAATACTTTTTACAAAATTGTTTATAAGTCTGTTTCCTGTAAAAAATTGGCATACCTTTTCAGTGTGGTGTTGTAAAGGAGGATTATTGATCTGAATTCAAATATGACGCTTGACGCTTATTTACAAGCCGAAACACAAGTACGAGCTGGATGAGTTCTTATGCAGTTTATAAACAATCTTACTCTTCTCTATTAAAAATTTTAAGTTTAGTCAGTTACCAAGCCCAGCTTAAAGGGGGTGACAATTTCCGGGGGCAACCCAAATAGTCATCCTCTCATTATTCTTCCCTCCCTCCCCCTTGGTTGGCATTGAACATTACGCATGTGAGAGTCAAAATCTCTTCCTCCCACCCGACAGAAAAAGAGATCGGGTATCGCTGGTCCTAGAGGACGGAAAGAATATTTATTGATAATTCACTTCCAGGATACTTTTAACAGAAAAGGATGTGTTTTAAAGTGTCATTAAGATGTCTTCAAGGTCAATGGGGGGGGGGGGGAGGTTTGAATACTTGTGCAGTCTTCCAACTTCCATTTTAATGGGAAGGGAGAAGACTATAAAAAGAACCTTGATCCAAAAATAAGCTTTTGCTTTTTAGGAAATTAGATGAAGGTCGAAATATGTTTGTTGCTTGAACTTATTGAAAGATTTTTTTTTTTGTAAATTGTAAAAAAAATATCGACTCAACCTGAGGGAGGGGCGCGTGTCCTCCGCACCCTCTAGCTGGATCCAGCATTGCAGAGATTTTGGACAAGAACGATTTAAAGAAAATACGTACCTCCAAATCGGATCCCGCCATGGTTTGAAAATAAGTCAATAAAAAATAAGCATATGGTTTTAAAGGTTTGCTGTGATTGGTCATACGTACGTCCCAAGTGTTGCCATAAGAAAAGCTTAAACTTGAAAATAAAAAAATTATTTTCCCTCTGGAAACCCTAACAGCCAATCAGAATCAGTATCAGCTATCAGAGAGCAAACGTGTTTTGGTTTTGCCAATGCTAGCAGAGCACCTGTTTCTGTTTATAAACAAAGATTTTCAAATTTAATTTTTTGAGCTTACAATGGCTCTCTTTTCAGAGAATGAAGATTTTGTCTTCGTAGATTTATCTAAAATAAATGAAGATCCTAGGGAATTTGACATGTGTTTTTTATTAAACGTTTTACATTGAGATTCTTTGAAGTTTGAAATAAGAAGTGAAAATCCATAGCAGAATTTATATGTTGAAGTATTGCAAAAGAACTATACTACATAATCTTTTGAAAATACGCTGGTAGTCAATTATATTAATACATAAAAAATATTTTGTGAACATGACACATACTTTTTAATTGCTAAAGATTCTATTTTACTTTGTGAATATAGTTTTGGTACATGTGTATTATAGCAAATTTCTTTCGCGCGATTTTGTTTAGCATCTTTTGCGGATTACTGCGGTTTCTGGTAACCACCGATAATTCTTTTGTTGATAGTTTTAAAATGTCCCACTAATTACCATTGTGGCACTGTTTTAATAATTTTTCAGAAATAACTAAAAAAAAAAAATTGTAGGAATTACAAATTATGGCTTAAGAAATATTGTTTTGAATTTTGTAATTTAAATGTTTAATTATGATTTGTATTTAGTCAAGATTAGTGCTATTTTATTTTAGTTACAGTGTTTTTTCCTTTGGTTGCCAAATGAGAACTCGTCAAATGTCCTATACTACATCTGCCGACCAAACCGTATAGTGGTTAGCGTGCTAGCATCTAGACCGCGAGGTTGCGGGTTCGAGTCCCGTGTTAGGCATGGGTGTTTGAAAATGTGTGTTGGTTTGTCTAATGACGAATGTTTCGACGCATGATAGCCCTCGTGTTGCTGACGGCGCCAGATAATCTGAAAACAACCAACCTATACTACATCTATTCTTTTGAGAGCACATTTTTCCCCCCCCCCCCAAGAATTATGTATTTAGGAGTCATCGCTACGTCAACAAGACTCGCACCTCGCCTGTAGGCGAATTCAACTTGTGGCAGATCCTCATTCAAGTGGCTAAAGAGCGGTTGTTAGCCGACCACTGTTCTAAAGCATGATTTTTTTTTTGCAGATTATTATTTGTTAGGTTCTACTATTGATGATTTTGTTGGATTCCAACTTGGTTCTTTGAATCAAAAGTGTTTTTTTCACCTTTAAAAAGTCTTTTCACATCACCAAACGTCTTTTTCACCTTTTACCCTCCATAAGAGCTTAAGTTATATTCAATGATTTTGGGATCGTCATCCGCACATTACAATGTCTATGACAGTGGCGACTCTTGCACTATAGCCAGTGCAGCTGGGCTGCATCTAAATTTATTAGTTCAAAACTAAAATGATATATTTTACAATTTTCTAAAATGGAGACCCTATTTTTACGGTAAGTGTAAAAAAATCCGATAAATAGCAAACTTCTGGAATCTATACTCAATTCACGAGGGGGAAAAAACGTTTCCAATCAAGGTGATCTCCCTCCAAACGGCAGCCATGTGTTTCTGAAAATTGTTCGGCTGCAACGTTGCCATGGTAACATATGGAATCTAATAGAGCAATAGAGCCTTCCCTTCTCGCAATGTGTTGGGAGGCAGCTTAATCAGCGATTTTCTGACTGCGACTGCCCTTTAGAATTTCTGCTTTAAAATAATCTCTAGATGGAATTTTTGCAAGATAATGGTATCATCTGAAGGCTAGATAGTTATTTTATTAGTTTGAAGTGTACTGTTTTGTTCTGAAAATAAGCATTTGATTACAAATCTGTCAGTTTTCAATTTTTTGAAGGAGGTGCCTGGCTAATTATGTATTTGAAAATAATTTTATCTTGCCAGCATTAGTTACCTTCAATATTGTAATGGATCACTCCTTTGGAATGTGTAGGGTAAGGTGGGGTAAAATGGGTAGTCAAAATATATTGTTTAAAATTTTAGAAGTTTTTGATATTTCGTAGTTTTTAAAGTTGTATATTGTGGTATGATGTCTAAACTTTATTTCCCCATTTTATTTTTGTTTTAATATTTTGTTTTATATGAATGCCAACAGTAAAAATACTTGTGTACATCTTTATGCCATTTGTTGCATACTTAAAACTTCTGTCTGTAGCTCAGAATTTTTAATAAAAGTATATTCCAGTGACTGGAATGTGTTTATTGAATATTTTTATTGATTATTCAAATTGCAGGTAAAATCAGTTTTTTGTTTATTTGTTTTAAATCCAAATCTTGTGAATAGGGTAAAACGGGTATAGTGTTAGGCTTAACATATGTAGGTATTTTTAAGGTGATAGTATAAAGTTTTTCTGAGAAAAGTCTTATTTCTTAAAAATTAGAATAAAAATGTGTTTTAAAGTACTGCATTAAAATACTTTTCTAATATTTAAAGCTTTTAAAAAAATTAAGATGATAATTAAAAATCTTTCATTGAAGGGATCAGGAATCTCTCAACAGGACTCTTTCATATTATCACGATTCAAAGGAGGACCCACCTGATGACTGAGTGGTTAACGCTCTGGCCTCACATGCCAAAGGTGCCGGGTTCGAATCCTGGGTTAGGCATGGATATTTGTAGTGTTTCGGAATCCACGTCAAGCTGTAGGTCTTGGCCTTAATAGCCGTCATTATGCATAAAAATAGGTTGTTCATCCTTATAAACATTTTGTCTTACAAAGCAATTTTGTCTGCTATATCTCCAATGTAATATATTCAAGTCTTCTTTATGTAATATATTCCAGTCTTACAATAACATACATAAAAAATTCAAAATTAAAATATAACCGTGTCCAAACTAAAGCTGGCGAAGTTTTAACGAATGAAGTCATGATGAGGTTAAAAAGTGAATTTGAAAACCAGAGCACTAAAATCGTTTAAACCAATGACAATAGAAAGTTAAACGAAACTTAAAGAACATCATAAAGCATCGGCCTAAAAGTAAAGAACAATGAAAATGGGCCTACATATCTAGCGTGCATGGGTGAAAGTAGAGTATTTAGAGAGAAATAAAAAGAAGCAAGAATTAATTGGAAAATTATGGCATTCAAAGAAGATTCATATGACATAAAATGTTTAAAAAAATCCAATATTGACGAGATTTGTGTTTTCCCTGTTGTGGAGCTCACAGACGTCCATTGAAAATAGCCAGACAACAGAAATTTTAAGTGAATCAGTATTCAACAATAGGAGGCATTTTAGTTTTGAAAGATTTTGAATATTAATTATAATATTTTGCAGTCATTAAGTGTAATATGGAGAAGAATGTGATTTAAACGCAAATGTAACCAAAAAACATTTGAGTTGGACGTGTTAACCAATTTCAGTTTAAAACGAGGGTTTTAAATGATTTTATGACATGCTATATTATTTTTCATATTTCATTAGGTTGTTGTTGGTTGTTTTTCAGATTATCTGGTGCCGTCAGCAACACGAGGGCTATAATGCGCCGAAACATTTGTCATTAGACAAGCCAACATACATTTACAAACGCCCATGCCTTACACGGGACTCGAACCCGCAACCTCGCGGTCTAGAAGCTAGCACGCTAACCACTATACCGTTTGATCTGCCATATTTCATTAGGCTTGTGCTTTCTTTTGGTAAGTCAGTAGTATATTATTTACCTATGGTTTATTCTATGTTTTTCATTGTTAAACTATAGTATACCTCTTTTACACTACACTATACCCATTTTAACCTGTGTGGGGTAAAATGGGTATAGTAAACATATACCTTTAAAATGTTTTCTCACAAATATATTTATGTAACATAATAATTAAAAATTATGCATTCTTATTTCCAAGATGTGCAATGTATAGAAAAATCAAAATAAAAATTGAATTGTTAAACATTTACGTGAAAGTTTAAACTGAACATAAAAAAATAGTGATTTTTATACCCATTTTACCTCATCCTACCCTACTCATTAGTGGTAACATTTTTATTGCAATGCATTATTAAACTTTTTTTTCTTCCAATGGCGGGCCCAAGTGCTCGCAGTCACTTGGCCACTACGAGGCTCATAGCGATGGCCACTTGTGAAGGGTTACCCAGTGGAAGGGTCATCGTTGCCCCTAACTCAGAAGATCCATGTCTTAGCTCGGATTCGAACCGAGACCCACCGGCGTGGTAGTCTGATGCTCTAACCACTATACTAAATAGGCGATTGCATTATTAAACTAATAATGTTTGTTTAGTTTTGAATTTTTTAGTCGATATTTGAAGGGCTTGCTGTTTGAAAATTATTTTTTACTCTTTAGTACATTTTAAGGTTTTTTTTCCTACATTTTTTTAACGTAAGGAAATTTGAAGAAGGATATGGTATGTTCTGTTATATTTCTGTGGTTTACTAATTTAGTATACACATTCTTCAATTTATATTAACAATGTTTTTCTAGTGCCACACGAGTAAATCCTGATCTGCAAAGAACCAAAACTAAAATTGGACACAAATCTAATAAGTTGGCCCTTTTTTTTATGACAATGATGAATAATTTATTCATTTTATTTTGTATTAAGTAGGTGGTGTGTGCATAGGTAAATTAAAATTTCTATTCATAACTTCAATTGACTTTAGTTTTTTTGCTTCCACAATATATTTTTAAGTAATAAAATTTTGTTAACTTTTTTTTATCACTTTTGAATAATAATCACTTTGGTTTTAATAAATTAAATTGAAATTATTTAAAATTATATTGAATTCCAATAAGTGTAAATCAAGATTTAACAGTATTTAGAGATGTCACTATTAAATAATTTCTACTGTTTGTTTCAAGTACAAGTTTTACTTTTTGAATTATTTTGGGCCATTGTACCCAGTGCTGCAATTTTGCAACAAAGATTGGTGACAATCGTAACCAAATTCCACACTTCTCTTATCCACCCAACGATGTGGCTGCAGTGAGGGCAACACCTGTATTTTCTCAGCTTTAAGGAGTCTAGTATAAAATATTAATGATTATAATAAGTTAATTTTAAATTTGAAAATTTCCTTGGATTGAATATAATGACGTTTTAAACATTTTATGTAGCACTAATATTTTATCACATAATAAGAAGGAAACTAAAATAATTCTTGTATGTTCCTAATATTTTTCACATTTTGGCGACTATTATAATATTTCCATATAATTACTTTACAATCAATTAAGTGTACCTATATCAGTAGTTAAGCTAGGGTGCACAAATATTTTTAGCAAAAAAAAAAACAAAAAAAAAAGATGAAATTTAAAATGAAATGGTTACGAGTTGCATCACTCCCAATTTTTAAGCTAAAAGATTTTTAAATAATTATCATTGAAAAAAAAAGCTATTTTAAACAAAGTATCAGAGATAAGTACTTTTTCATCTTCTTCTTGTTTGTTTTTTAGGTTGGTGATTACCATTTTATGAAAATAAAAATGATTTTGCAAATTTTCTGTCCAAATATTTTTGTAAAAACGCAAATCAAATTAAGCCACAACTGTATAAATTATGAGGGGTGCTAGTATTTTTCGTATTATTTGGCATAAATTTTTTTCATGTTTGATTTTTATGCTTGGTATTATGATCATTGCTTTTTTATGTTATAAATGATGTATTAGTTTTCAATGCTTTTATTTTAATACCTTAGTGGGATTTATTTTTAACTTAGTGAAGTCTCAATGTATTGGATATTTTCTTGAGATTTTGTTTGGGGTTTTATCAAAATTATGCTTACACGACAAATTTACAATAATACATACTATGTATGTATTATTGTAAATTTAGAGAATCTAGTTCCTTAATGATTATCAGACAATGGACAATTCCCGCTTTTAAATTTTTCCCCCATCTAATTCTAAATGTTTCGAAAAGGCCATACACACAAAAGTTTCTGCTCAATGCGTTTTTTCTTCTTCTTTTGCAATCAAAGTTCTCCTGTTACACTTTGGCAAAAAAAGCATTCATTCGGCTCACATTGAATGTGACGTCACTTGATCTGAAACATCTTGGTTTGAAACTCAGCAGCAGTAACCAGTTTTGCAAGTTTCTCGCTAATCGTGCTATCCTGTACGGGATATGGAAATTGTCTACTAAACCAACGCCAACTATTTGGCAGAAACCTCCCAATAACCATAGAAACTGAAGGATGTTTTGACGTCACAGCTATAGTTGAGTGTTTTGATCGGACTGGTCAGGTTTGGACATTTTCTTAACTTAATATTTAAATGACTAATTTTTTTAAAGTACTTATGTTTGAATATTTGGAATCAGAAAGAAATTCTTCTCAGGGTTGGGAAAAAAACAGGGTTTTTTTTGTAAAAAACCAAAATAACCTGTTTTTTTTTCAACCACGTTTTTTTGGTTTAAACCGGTTTTAAAAAAAAAATCCTTTTCTAATTACTTGTTTATAATTTATAAATAAAATTTGACATAAACTTGAATAATTAATGTTAAAATAACAATTAACATTCCTTCTGAAAATAATTTAAACTAAGTTAATAAACAATTGTTACTTATGTGGAGATTAAATTATATTAAATTTTAATATTATATTTAGAGAATTCAATGTTTACAATATAATACAATAGTAATTGTTTGCAGCATAATACATGGAATATTGCTCTTATATTCATCAGTAATGGTGAGAAGTTGTTCAAAATGATATTTTTATGGTTTAGAAATAAGTGGAACACAAAACTTCTATTTTAGAAACAAATTTAAAATGAAGCCTATAATTTAATTTTAATTAATAATTTTGAATAATTGTTATACATTAATATATCCATTAGAGAAATATAAAAATTTATTGTTGATACTTATATAAACTTCAATAGTCTTTAATTATAAAATTTATCTTAAAATACGTTAAAACTTATTCTATCTATAATATTCGCACAATTTTTAATTTAGTGAATTATTTTCTTAAAAATTAATAAACTAGATAACTAATCTACAACCCCTGGCAAAAAGTATCCGATCACCGAAAGCAGTGCCCATGATATGTTAACATAAAAGGTTATTTTTCTAGAAATTCAATATATTATTCAAATTAAAGTATTTTATTACAAAATTTAGCTCATATTGTGATATATTCAATAATAATACCATAAATTGCAGTTAACTTTAACAATGCAAAGAGGAAATTAAATAGAGTTTTCAAAGAAAAAAGTTTTTGATCATCATATTAATGAGAAAAAGTATTCGATGAACTCAGTTTAATATTTTGTTGGTCCTCCCTTTTGCTTTGATTACTGCATTTAAGCGTCGAGGCATGGATTTGACCAACTCGTGACATATTTTTGATGGAATTTCACCCCAGCTTTCTTTGATGGCTAGACATAGTTCTTCCATATTGGTAGGTTGTCTCTTATCAATGTTTCTTTTCAAAACATTCCAAACATTTTCGATTAGATTGAGATCCGGACTATTTGCAGGCCAATTCATAGTTTTTATTGGAGAATTTCCATTTCGAATTAAAAAATTCTTGACCTGTTTACTTCGATGATACGATGTGCTATCATCTTGAAAAATGAAATCGGAGGAGTCATCAAACGCTTCCTCGATGTTAGGTATCAAATAATGCTCTAAAATGTCAATATATACTTCAGAATTAATTGTTTGCAACACTATACACAATTTACCCACTCCTTGAGATGTCATGCAACTCCACACCATAAATGAATGCTGATTTTTAGTTTTGGGGCAATCTTCTTTGAACTTGTGGCGACTTCAAATAGCAGATAAAGCTTCTGTGCACTGGAGTACTCTTTTGCACAGCGGCAAAGTATCTGCCTCGAGAACCAAAGGTCTCGCGATCGAGGCCCGTCCCCCACAGTGAAAGCTTACTAACGCTTTATTGGTGACATCGGGACAATTGAATCATGCTGCCTTCTATCGGCTCTTTCTGAAAGGAGAAACTTCATCGCAAAAAGCGATCAGAAATGCAACTCGCATGAAACACTCGCAACAAGCGGGCACAACGATGCAACAAGCATCCAAACAAAAACCTCCAACTCCAATCAAAACTACTGTATCTCTCCTTCGTCGCTGGAAGGAGGCTGTGTGGCGACTTCAAACAACAGATAAAGCTTCTGTGCACTAGTGTACTCTTTTGCACAGCGTCATAGTATCTGCCTCGAGAACCAAAGGTTTTGCGATTGAGGCCCGTCGCCCACAGTGAAAGCTTACTAACGCTTTAAACTTTTCATCAGCTCTCCTCTACACAAAGATTCCTATACCATCCCCAGATCATAGGCAAATACGAGATTCGTCACTATTAGTAACCTTCTTCCAATCATCAAAAGACCAGCTTTTATGTTTTTTGCACCATTGAAGATGACTTTTCTTATGTTTTCCAGTCATATATGGTTTCATTTTGGCATTTCAGAAAGGACTTTCTTTGTCATTTAAACGATTTCGCACTGTACGTGCACATACTTTTACTCGATATTTTGACTACTCACCATTAAGTTGTTTGGACATACAACTTTGCATAGATTTGGCTAGATTAAACAACTTCATGCCTTTCCTATTTGAAGTTGCACGTGGGGGACTGCTTCGAGGAAGATTTTCTACATCATTACTCGAGTGATATTTTTCCAAAATTTCGTAAACAGTACTTTGAGCACATGCAAAGGTCTGAGCAACCTTTATTTGAGAACTTCCGCTTTTTAAGCGTTTAACAATTAAAATTTTTAGATCTTTAGATAATTCCTTCTTTTGAGCCATACTTCCGCAGATGCGAAACTAGTTTTTAACTTTCAAACCACGATTCGATCTTTCATACTGTCTTCTTGAACACATGCACCTTGAATAAATGCACCGAGTAAAAAAAAATTTGCATACATCACTAAAATTGCGTTGCTTTTGTTTGCGATCAAATACTTTTTTCTCCACAAAGTGATGATTGAATACTTTTTTCTCCACAAAGTGATGATCGAATACTTTTTTCTCCACAAAGTGATAATCGAAAACTTTTTTCCTTCATGATTCAATGTATTTTCTCGTGTAAATTGTTAATGGTAAATGTAATTTATGTTATTATTTAATATTCTTTGAATAAATTAGTCATATTTCACAAAAAAACTTGAAGGTTTGAAAAAAAAATTAAATTGTGAAAAAATGATCACTGATGTTAACATATCGTGGGCACTGCTTTCGGTGATAGGATACTTTTTGCCAGGGGTTGTATACTAATAAATTAAACTAGATGCTTTATTTTTTTTATTTCATTTCAATACAAGTTTAGGATTAAACATTTTGAACAAAAAACCCCTCCAAGTTTTGCAATTTTTTCTAAACCCAGGCTGTTACACAATTTTAATATTACAACTCCTGAAAAAAAAAAAAAAAATCTCAACGTTCGTTGCACTTGTTTTTGCAGTAAAGTTCTTTTTGAAAAATATATCTTTGAAATGCAAAACTTTTGGTTAAAAGTAGAAGTTATTTACATCATCAAATAATTTAAAAAATCTAATTATAAATAACTAAAAAATACAATTTAAAAGTAGAAGTTATTTACATCATCAAATAATTTAAAAAATCTAATTATAAATAACTAAAAAATACAATTTAAAATTATTCTTTAAAAATACAATTGATTTTTTTGAGAAAAAAGCCATTTGGTTTTAACTATGGTTTAAACCATGCCAACCCTGATTCTTCAAAAAAGTAAACTAATCTCACTCATTTTTAAAAAATGCAGGAATTATCCATTAAAAAACTTCCTTTTTTTAATTAGGAGATTTTCTATTTAAAGCAAGATTTTTTATAATTCAGAAATATTTATTTTCTAAAATTGTGGTTGAGTGTTTTAGCATGCAATCATTTATGTTAAATATAAAGCGATAAAATAATTTTTTTCTTTCCAAAACATATAAGAAAGTATGCCTTTTGTTGTTCTTCATCATGTTTTAGTGTGGGGCACCAAATTATAAAACTTATTTTTACACAGAATCAAATTAAGTTATTTATATTGAATATTTTAGTTATTTTATTGAAATATTCACAAAATGTTTATTTATTTTGCTTTGGGTTACTATCACTTTTTTCTTTTTCAGGAATTACAGAAATAAATTGTATTGCTTTCAAAAATGTTGAATGAATGAATGCCCAAAAGATATTTTCGTGTTTTGCCATCAGCCTTTTTGCTGTTATTGTATACTTCAAAAACCCATCGCATACCACTGATGAACCTGCCGAGAAATTGTGTTATCAAGATTTAATAAAGAACACTTCTGTTTGTAACCTTGTTTGCCCAAAGGGAACTTTTGCTCTGCCTGGAATGAATTTTTGTCACTCTTGGTTGAACTGCAATGCGAAATTAACACTTGTCTCAACTATTTCTACAAGTGTAGTTAAAACGGTAACGGATGAATTCACATTAAAATATTGTAAATTGCTTTGTGATGTACCAAACAAATGAAAAATTACTCTAAGTCTTGTTTCAATAGTATCTAGTAAATGTAAGTAAATAGAAAAATTAAAACGAGCACTGTAAATTAAATTTCGGAAAAGTTTATTTTTTACATAATTTTTTAATAGGTATAGAGAGATTTTGCAAACTTTTAGGGAAATACTAATTGGCCATCAAGTATTTGAACAACAATTGTTAAGAGTCAAATAGATAATTCTGAAACGTCCAAATTTTAACAACTAAAAAAAAAAAAAAATTATCATTTAATTCATGTATTGGGACTGTTGTTATATTAATGAAGTATTGCACACTCTGAATAGAGTTTGCAATACTTCATTAACATAATAGAGTAAAACATGATAAACAAATAATCATATTTTGTCTGAGTTTATTGCAAGTAATGTTATAATGGTTTCTACTATGCCCTATTGCATTATAATATTTCATTATTCAAATGTTTTTAGTTTTTACATATGAAATAATTTACAATTGAAACATATAACCAATACTTTAATATTGTTTAGAATAACTTGTCTTTTGCATTCTAGGTTTATCTAGCAAAATGGAAAAATCACAATGTTGTTCTGTCAGTTCTCTCTGCAAAAGTATATGAAGAGGACTTTCAGCAAAATCTTTTCATGATTAAATCATTGAATGAAAATAGGATTATTCAGTTGATTGGATTTTGTAACAATACTATTGTAACAAAATATCATGAACTCGGAAGTGCTCTAAATGTAAATCATCATTTAAGTAACGTTTTGAAAATGTATGATAATGTTAAAATAAGATTGAATCTTTGTATTAGTTATGTTTCAGTGTTGCAACTTCTACATTCTAGTGTAGTTGGTGTAAGGGTTATGTGTGATTCCAGTAATTTGGCTAAAACGTTATCTCAATACCTATTGACTGAAGACTTTAAATTAGTAGCAAATGATTTGGATGCAACTCCTCAAGTTAGTACCAAAGGTGTAATTTGTGGAAACCGAGCATTGACAGGTTCATTTGTGGCCCCTGAACAATTGTGGCCATATGGAGATGAAGAGTTTGATGCAAAAAGAATGCCTGCATATGATGAAAAGACAGACATTTGGAAAATTCCTGATGTATGCAACTGGTTTTTAGGAAACAGTTCAGAAGCTGATATTATTAAATATAAACTATTTAGTTCACATAAAAAGTGTAAACTCAATGACCCTACCATGAGACCTAATGCAACTGTTATATTAGATGTATATAAAAGTGTCTTTAATGATTTATCTTCAAATCTATAAATAAAGAAGATTTATGTCTTCCTAAAAACCTTGTATTTCTCTTTGCATTATGTTACATTAAAAAACACTGTATGAATATCTACTTTTAGTCAACAAACATGTTATTTTTGTCTTATTCTTAAATTAAATTCATAATTGTTAGGATTAAATTAGAAAAATATTGCATTAAAAATAATTATCTAATGCAAAAGTAATTATATAGAAACAATACAAATTCTATATAAAAAATAATTTTACAATGCATTATAATTATGTTTTATTTTACAGTATTTTATTCAACTTCTTAGCAAACTATTCATTTGAATAATTTATATGTATTTTTATTTAATTCTTGGTAGAATTTTTTTTTATAAATAGAAATGATAGTTTTTTTTTATTTTCAATTTCGTTTTAGTAAAAGTTATATAAACAAGAAAAATATATTTAAAAAAAGTATTTAATAAAATGATTTGAAAATGTGTTTATGTAAGAAGTGTACTGCATATGTTTGTAAGAAGCTAATAAACTTGTTAAGGCAATTTTTAACACTATTTATTTTAAGATTTGATTATTAAGTGAGGAAAATAATTTATATCCAGAGCATTTTTAAAGGAACAATCAGCTTATAATCAGTCATTTTATTTAAACTATTGATTCAGATTTTTTTTTTTTAACTTCTTGAAGAGTGAAGAATCTTAACTGTGGAGAGTGACATGTTAGGCAGCAACCATTCTTTAACAGAATCTGCAAGGATGACCCTATCAAATGGGTATCCCATAGCCTTGCGATCTGGGTAGAGATCATCTTTTACACCACAGTAGCTAACTGCATCTGCACAAGTATTTTTGTCTGTCAACTGTCCAACCTAAAAAATTAAAAACTTGTAAAGAAACTACCTTATTTAGGCAAAATGTGGAATATAATTGTTTTTGAAAAGGGAAATCTTTTTTACTTTGAAATCATTTAATATGTATATACTCTCTATTTATCTCTAAAATGTACCTTATTTATGAAAAAAAGAAAAGAAAAACACGTACTTCTAAACGAAGTAACTTGGAACAATTTTAGGACCAGTGATGCTAAATGACATCATCCAAAATTTTTCGATTTCCATATAATTTTATAAAAACTTTAATTGACAAACAAGTTAGGTGATAGTTACTATCATACACTAGATTTTATTGTTATTTACTAAAAAGGAATATAAATTTATAAACGTTCTTAGTAAAGCAACAGAAAGTTAAGAGATTAGTTGATGTGTTGGGAGTGTTTTCTTTCTTTTTATTTTTATATTTTTATTAAATTTCAAAAAATGTTGTAATAAAATTTTTATATATTTGAAACCCAAAGAGAAAGAAGAGTGATGGTTACTTTTGTAAAAATAGAGTTAGAGTGCTATATGTTGGAATATTAATGGTATTAACCAATGGTAGATTGTTAAGGGGGGGTAGAACAATACAATTTGATAATACACAGAGAGCATTTTGAATCACATGTCCTCAGAATCATTTCAAAGTGACAAAAACCTTTCTTCCCTCTTGTTGTTCATCATTTGTGATATTTACTAAAATGTTTTTTCCCCTGGTATAATTGAATTATATCTATAATTTCTGTCTTTAATTCCAGTAGTTAAAGTTTTATTTCTTTTTAATTGTGTTAATGTGCTTTTAATAGCCTCATAAAACTTTGTTGAACTTACTAAATCCTTCAAATGATCAGTGATCTGAACATAGAGGTGGAAGTCCATTCCTTTGTCACTTCCTTTAGGAATTAGGAGGTGATCTGGCCATCCACAGCTGCAGTACTCGCTAGCGTTTTCAGTTGTTCCTTTTCCCTTAAGTAACTCTTCGAATTTGCGTTCTTTTGAGATGGTAACGCTGGATTCTCGAGAAGATCGTTTAATTACATTTATTCCAGGATTGACTGTAAACAAATAAAGTATTCTAGTACTATTGAAAAAAATTTCTAGCATTTTCAAATAAAATATCTAAAAATAAGAAACATGGCTTTTTATAAGATATAATTTAATAAGCTCATTATTCAAAAGGATTTATGATAGACAAAAGCTTATACAGTTATTTTTAAATTTGATCCAAATTAATTTTTTTTACAT
The DNA here is from genome assembly GCA_963978545.1 of Linyphia triangularis. Lineage (NCBI taxonomy): Eukaryota > Metazoa > Arthropoda > Arachnida > Araneae > Linyphiidae > Linyphia > Linyphia triangularis. The sequence goes on from OZ021733.1 coordinate 33,391,292, forward strand.
AAACTAAACTTTAAATTGTATATCTTTACAGTTGTGTTATTTTGTATTTCTTGTATCCAGTATTTATAATTTTATCTTAATTTTTCTGATGTATTTTAAATTAATTTTTACTAAGTATATTTTTATATAATTAGAATAGCTAAGATCAGATAATTTTGTGTTGAGATTGTGCAGTTATTATTATGTTTTCATATTTATATGTCTTATTGTTTAAAGTTGATGGTTTAAAAATATTTCTGCATAAATTTGGCTTACTAAGTTGTATTTATTTGCTTTCATGACACTGGAAGAATTTGTTTTGTGAGAATAAAAATTGGTATTCAATTGAACTGTTTAATGACTAAATTATAAAAGTTAGTATTTAGTTTATTTGCTGGTTATTCAAAAATTTTTATTGTTAAAGTTCTTACCAGTTGCACTGAACCTGTCCAGTTCAATCATAAGGCGTCTTAACTCATCAATTTTAATTGTGTTGCCTAGTTCATCATAGACAGGAGCTAGGAATATCCTGATGGTACCATGGCGAAGTTTGTCTGTGTTATTCTGTACTTTAATCTCATAGCTGAAGGGCTCATGATCTAAGTGCTGGTAGCGAATCTAAACAAAAATCGTTTGTAAGTAGTTTCTTTGATTTTTTTTTATTAAAATTATTTTATATATTTAAGTTTTGCTTACCTTAACAGCTCCACTTCTACCAAAGTTCAAAGCATTTGACAAGTCTAAGGTGTCTTCTTCAAAAGTTGTTGTTACTACATTTTCTTGGTGAGCAATAACTCTTACAGCTTCGATTTCAACGCCATTGAAGCCAAGCTGCAATGTAAGTTACAAGGTTATGCCTCTTACCGGTATTTTAATGCATTTCAACATTAGAGTTTTGACATCTAAAATTTGTTATTTGCAAATGAAGATTACATTTTTTTTCTTTCATGTTTTAACATATGAAAAATTTGTTCCAGTTGTATTTTCATGATCAATAAGTGTGCTTTCCCTATTTATATTGTATTTACCAGATGGATTGAAGGTTAATAAAATATTTTAAATTGATTTCATTGATATTTTTGTTGTAGGGACAGCATGTGCATACTTGTACTTCAACATTTTTTATGCACATAACTTGAAGACTTTTAAACAGCCTACAAACTGGTAGAGTACGCAAAAAAAAATAATCCGAATGCTTGTATTTTAATTAATGAAATAACAAAAGTCAAGTACCGATGTAAATTGTGGAAGGTCTTTATTAATTGTATCTAATTTTTTTTTATCAGGAGGGGTCATCTACGTATTAAAACTAAACCAAACTTTAAAAAGTTCAAAGGCAACCCCATAATATTATACCATATTTAGATTTAGAATCCAAAAAATCTCTAAAAACCAAATTTCATAATTTTCCAATGAGTGGTTTTAAATGATGTCAAAAAAATGATAAATTAAGAAAATTTGTTTTTTTGGCCATAAATTCTTATATAGTAATATATTTTAGCAATTTTTATTTCAAAGGATAGTTTGTTTAAGGCCAAACATAAATAACATGTATCTTTTGTTTTAAACAGTTTTTTAATAATTAATTATTAATTAATAAAACAAGTTTTAAATTTTTTTAAATAGAAACATAATTATTTTGCTTCCATTAGAATTATCATGGTCGGAAACCCCTCCAGAATTTTTTTCATTCCATTTTGACTTTTGGTTCTCAATATTTTAGCAAAAATGTAAAAAAAGCTCACTTTAAGGGACCCTGTAATAGATTACGTCTTGAAACATGCAAAATGTTTGATTTTTCCCAGTGATAAAGAAATTTACCCTCAAGATCTTCCAAAACATTTTCGTTCATAAGTAACGTGTTTTTCAACTTAATGAACTGAAATTTGGTATCTAGGGTAAATGAGGTATTCTAAATCGAACGAAAACATAAAAAAATAATGGTTCATATTGAAATTTTTAAAGATTAAGTTAAATTTACTTAGTATACAGCCCCTTAAGAAATTTTTTTTGTATCAGACATATAGAAAATCGTAAACAAAACCTTTTAGTGCGAATCGTAAGATTCTACGACAATTAGAACCGATGAAATAGCCATCGTTCAGATTTTTTTTTTGCGTACTGTACTAATGCCACTCAATGTCCATTTGTTAGATATCAAGAATAAAACATGCTTAACATTATTTCTTTGAATAATTTTAACATTGAACTTTAAGCATATTTTTTCCTAGAAGAATTCTAATTAAACAAAATATATTAGCCAGTTCTTGTACATCCCTTTCTTTAATTAAGACTACCATGCTGCCTTGTAAGGTTCAGAGTATAAAAGGGAATGGGAGAGATCTTTTGAGGTCCTCATTTTGCAAGGTTTAATTTTTTCTTTGATTTTGAAATAAAAATGTAAAACTTGAAGTTGGTAATTTTTGCAAATTTTCATTGTTTTTAGGTATTTATGGATTATCTGTTTGTTAAATTTTACGCAAATTATTCTGCCAGTTATTACATTATTTAACTTTCAATATTTCAGGTGAACTGAAAGACTTGCGATGATTCTGTAAGGAATTTGTTGCGTGTTCTATGTTGAGTGTATGAAATACTAACTTAATTCAATTTTGGCTTTAATTTTTATTTGTTAGACTTATATACTTATTTTTTTTTTAATTTTTGCAATTTATACAGTAACCAGTGGCACCCTCGCCCCTTGAACCATGTTGTACAGTGGTGTGTAATTTGACTCTCAACCTATTTAATGACGTGTTTTTATATATTTTCCATAACACATACTTTTACAAAACTAGTGATTGTAAAAAATAATAAAAAGCAGTGGCAATTTATAGCTCATACTCCAACACTGATTCAGATACAGTAAAAATCTAATAATATCCAAAGTAAATTAATTTGGCATTTATTGAAAAAGAAATTTAAGTTTTAAGCAGCTCACAAGTTTTATGTAATAGTTCATATGGTTAGTTCTAATTACTTACGTCATCCTTTGAATAAGGGCTAAGTTTCTTTTTGTATTCGTTGAACATGTCGTCGATGAATCTATGCCACCTGTAGAAAATAGGATCTCTAAGGGAGGTAGCAGAATCATCCATGACACCAGGGTTGTTCTAAATAAAAGGACAAAACTGTATCTAATTGTAAGTAATATTTTTTCTTTAAAAGTTGTTAATTTCATTTATAGAATGTTATATTCACCTGGAATCTGCCATCAGGATCAAGTACATTGGCCATAAGCACATGGCCCCAGTTGTGAAGACTGCCATAAAATTCAGGGTTTTTGGATTCATGGCTGGATTCAATGATATCCCCCAAAATATCAATGCCGTGTGTTTCATCTAAAATGGTTTCTCTGCCATCAGTGTCAGTGACATATCCCAAGTTGATGGCATCCAAAATCCTTTCCCTCCACCTTTCCAAATCTTGAACTCCAACACCTTGGATGTCTTTCAAGCTCATGCCTGAAGGCCTTGTAGCGTATGGTAATCCATTGACAATTGAACTCAAGTGAGCAGAGTAACCTTCCAGGGGTTCATGAAAGTTGTGGAAAGGAATCATTTTGGGTAATCCATTTGATAGTCGTTCACAATCGTAACTGTAAGGAATTAAAAATGTAATCAAGTTTAGTATATTTTGTACTGAAATCAAACAAAATTGCAATTTGAAGCTGGTTATAATAGTGTCAGACAACTTTCATGGATAATAAGAAACAATATCCATTTTAAGATTCAGTAATAGCTGTACAAAATTGATATAATATACAATAAACCAATTCTGTGTCAATTTGTGTATGAAATGCAATTTCTAAATTGAAGGATTAGCTAATTTTTATTAGAATTCTGTTAATCCTAAAATTGTCTGTTTAGTCTAAAGTAATGCTGAAATGTTTTATTCTATTCCTTTCTAAATTTGACGAGAGATCATACAGGAATTGATTACCCAATAAAGTATTCCTGTTTAAAGATTTGTTCATTCTTTTCTGTTTGTGTGTTTAGTGGAAAATATTTTTCTCTGAGTTTTTTCTTTTAAAATTGTTTTCTCAAATTTCTTTGCATAATTATGATATAATATTGCCAGAAAAAGATTAAAGATAAATAATTCAGGTTTTAGCAAACATTTCATGCATTAATGCATTTCAAGAATTTTACCTTTGAGTTAGAATTTCTTATATCATACCGAGCACACATCTGCTGGTGCATATAGTAAAAAATTTCCCCTTTACGATCTTTAATTTTTCCAGTTACAGATGCATCCCATGTAATAAAACATTTCTGGTTTAATCACCCAGAAAACTTATTCGTCTAGATCACGCTCTGAGATTTAAGTGTCTATCTCTTTCGAGTTTTATTTTTAAAACCTTGTTGTGAAATCTTTTCTAATCTGCTGAGACTTCAATTGGTGTTTTTTCCCCAATTTAATTGTTAACTTATAGTTTAGCCTTATCTGTTTTAACAAAAGCATTTGTTAGCATTTCAGAATTTTATCTGTGAGTTAGAATTTCTTATATCTTACCGAGCACACATCTGCTGGTGCATATAGTAAAAAATTTCCCCTTTACGATCTTTAATTTTTCCAGTTACAGATGCATCCCATGTGCTTGGGTACACCAAATGAAAATGCCAGTGATGGGCATTGATACCTATGTCCTCTCTGTAATAGGCAAGATTATACTCGGGATCCATAATGTTTCCAGTTGCTTCTACATCCACAATAATTTCATCCTGTTTATTTTTGAAAGAAATAAAATAATATAAATTACTACCATAAAAACATTATAAAGAAATAACTAAAGAGGAAAAAACAACGAACCTTAAAAAAAAATGTATTTAATGTTGGATATGATCGATTGGTGATTTTCACTTCTCCTATTAAACCAAGATTTATTTGGACTTGTCACTTTCGCTGTGGACCGTATAAAACGGAAATTTCTCATGGCCTATCGCCATAATTATTTAACTGGTCAATTTAAAGTAAAAAAAGTAACTTCTTTACATCAATTTAAATAAAAAAGAAAAACATAAATTCCATCGCCTCGTTTTTGTCTTTATCTTGGTTAAAGTATCCAACTGTTAGGGTCATTTTCTGGTAATCTGGACAAACATTCTTTAATGAAACGTATAAAAGACATGCCCTCAAATAGAGATGAAAGAAGTACCAAAGTTCATCAAACCGTTTCGGTTCTAGACCTGTTTAAAGTGTTATTCAAAAGCAAAAACGGTTACAGAAGAACGAAATTCCGGTGACTTCTCTAATTTTCAATGTTATTTTTTCAATGATTTTTAATGTCAATGTTTTCTAGTTCATTGTTGACATTTGTTATTTTTCGGCTGCACACATGGGGCAATGCGATGGCAAAAATTTAGGAAATTATCTAAAATAAGTGCTGAACTGAATCGACTATTGGGAAAGGGCTCGACTCAGAAAATTGCTCAGCCAAATTTCTACATCAAAAACATTTATAATTTTCTTAAATACTACTTATTATATTGTTGGACAAGGGTGTGGTGGAGCCTCTATGCGACGGTACGGTGTACCAGTATTTGACCAACTATTTTGAGAACCGCCACTTTTTTTAATTAGTTAATAATAACTCATAAAGCTTTATGCATGTATTGTGATATAAGTTAGTGAGAAAATAAATATTAAGAGTATTTAGCTTTTTTTTATGTGTTAAATTTTGTAAAATATTGTGAGTGAGCATTTTATAATTAAAAAATCCCAGCTACAGTTGGGGTTACTGTCACGATCAGGAAGTTTGCGTACCGGTAAACAATTTTTAGCACTATAACCTTGTTGCTGAAGTAAAGAGCTTTGTTGAGAGTGAAACGTGATATGTTCTATAGTGGGCAAGAGATCATGTTCTGTTTTATAGTGGACTTGCGGGTATTCACTTTTGTCAATTTACTTTTCAGAGTTGAACCTTTTCGCAATAATTGATTCAAATGTGAAGAAGGTCGGTCAACATAATATACACTTGAAGGAGCTACTGTTTTGACAGACATTGGGGGCTTAAGTTGGGCTGAACACTACCGCTTTCTTATATCATCTTAGAGAGAACAAAAACTGTAACTTACATCTTTATTTGGGTGGTTGTTTGCAACCATGACAGCTTTGTAGATGGTCTCAACAGGGAAGAATTTGTCAGGGAAGACCTCTTGGACGGGTGGCAGGGAGACACCTCGGCAATCATTTCGATGCAGAATAGCTACGGACACTGCGTATACGTACAATCCCTCGTTTACAAAGTCTCGAGTCTGATGGCACAAGTCGACGAATTCGTCGAATGTTTCGGCACCTGTAAAAGGAAGAATAAGAATTTGCCGGGAAAGGATTTCGAATGAAGAGATTTGATTTTCAATGTTATTCGTAATAGTGACCACAGCTGTTTGAGCCCGGGCAACGCCGGATCTTGAGCTAGCTAAAGTAAATTGACAATGTTTTGGAAACCACTGACTTATCAAAACTGTCACTTTCCCCAAAGTTTTTGACTTATAATACCATTTTAGAAAGTATCTAATGAGGGAATATAAGGATTCTAACCAAATTTTTTATTTTAATTTTCAAATCTAATGTATTCATAGGATTATAAATTACTCGTATCCAAGACAAAAGGAAATTGTTTTATTCAATCTAAAGTTTTAATTAAACGTTAAAACAGATAGCCTGGTACAATCTGAAGAGAACATATGTTACGAAATTGATATTAGCACACATGCGAATTTACTTTCCTAAATAAAGATGCGACCCACTCCATTTTAAAATCATCGTAATTCGTTTAGTTTTTTTTTTTTTTTAATTGCGTGATATGATCTCAGGAACACTTTTATAATTGACTTTTTTCACCTATAGAGGCAATATCACCTATAAGCAACGTGTACAATCGAGATTAAAATAGAAATAATACTTTATCGTTTATTTAGGATGGAACTTATGAAATGCAATAGATGTTTATAAACAATTGTAGTATGTCTTGATTTTATTTGATATTGTAAATTTTGTTGTTACATCAAATTGTTGTTGCAAGATTTATTTTGATAACAAAGAAAAGTCTACGAAAGTAGTTTTCAAACAATTTTCTGTATTTTGAGTGCAATATAATTTAGGAAGTCCAAACCTCTTGAGTTCTCATTTGTTGCCTATTTTCACGAAACTTTTTTTTTTTTGGATGGTTTACGTGTGTTAAAAACGTTAACGTTACGTCATTAACGTTGACCATATTACTATGTGGTTATGCAAGTTGACAGTTTGGAATTATCCGATTTTTTTGCTGTAAAAATAGGGTATTTTAATGTAGGGATTTCAAAATGTGTTCTGACACTCGGCATGCGAGTACTAATTAATTAATGCAATCAATTGTTTAGTTTATGTGAGTTTCGCATGATAAAATAAGTTTAATTTGTGCGTACTACTATCAGTCTTTCTAATAGAATTGTTTAATTATGTAAATTTCAAAATAGCATTTTATTAAAATTATTTGTACAATCATAAAATTATCCATAGATATAAGAATTGAAAAGTGCCCGAAACACTTTCGTTGCCTAAACCTTTTGTTTTTAAACTGGAGTTTATATTTTTACAATGAAGTAATCTCTTGTTAATTATGTAAGAAAATTTCGATATCAAATGGCGCCGTCATATTTTTAGTAATTAGCGGTTTTGACATTAAATTTGTTAGTCTACTCATTGGTGTGTACCAATTAGAGGTTGGAAATATCGATCAAAATAAATATCGATACTATATCGTTGCATAGAAAAAAAATCGATATATGGATACATGATTTTTTTTTAAAATTTGATTTTTAATTTTGGCAGAAATGGAAGTTTTTCGGGGAAATTTATACTTTTCATGAATTCATGCCAAAATTGTTTTAATAAATAAATTATAAAAATTGTTTTTATAAATAAATTATAAAAATTGTTTTTATAAATAAATTATATTATCAATCAGAGTAAATTAAATACATTTGCATGTCAATGCATAAATTCACATTTATTTTTAAAGAAGAAATTTTGAAAAGTAGTTTACCGCATATTTTGCTGATAGAGATATTTTTAAATTTAAAATCAGATGCTAATTCCTGGCACACGTTGACAACAGAAACGGCGCTATGTTAATGACTACTAATAAATGATCTTATCTTTCCATTACATTATGTTTTCTTTTTGGTTAGGGTGCCATTTTAACTGTCTCAGCCAAGTCCAAACTTTAGTTTTGAAGTTTTTGAAAAGGGAATAAAGAAAATCGAAAAAACACATGAATAACTACAAAACGATCATAAAAAACTAAAAATGTTTAAAAATATCGGTATTTCGGGGACTTGTATCGATATTTCTTTAAAAAATATCGATAAAAATATCGTATCGATATATCACCGACCTCTAGTACCAATGCTCTTTTTTGGAAAATGATTCATACACAGGAAATTACATTTAACTCTTTCTACTACCATGGAAAAACTTGATACCGTGTTTGAATTACTTTTTTTTAACACAACAGTTACAAAAAATTCTTTAGATCGTTATATGTCCCATCTTTCATAATTAGCAGTGGATTCGGATGGCAAGTTTAAATTTATGAGTAAAATCTCTTTGAAGTAACACAAAAGAAACAGAGAGAGAGAGAGAGAGAGAGAGGTACATTTCCCACAAATTTAGTTGAAATAAATATTGATGTATGTAATATATAAGTATAAGGATCGATGACTTTGTGGTGAGAGAGAGAGTGCAATTTTATACATAAATTAGATCTATTATGTTTAATGGGGTAGATGTACACAAATGATAAAAAAAATCGACTACTATTATTATTTTTATTTTTTGTATTTTCTAAAACTATCTTTATTTCTGCATTCAGTAGCATTTTAATTTTTATTATAACTTTTGTAGAAGTATTTTTTTTTTTTTTTAAATATTGTTTATTATGCATGAAATATATGTAAGTTTTTCACTAAATCATTGTTTTCTTGAAACAGTTTTTTTTTTTAATCCAAAAAGGAACATTTTCTTTAAAACTACTTATTCATTTTTCCTAATATTTTGTAAACATAATAACTAGATAATATTAGGCATTTTAACCCATGGAATTATGCATAAAACTACTGGAAAAAATTTTACGTTATGAAAAGTGTTAAAATTTTAGTGTTTTTGGAAAAAAGTACGTGTACGTGTAAAAATTATTAAAAAAAAAAAAAGCTTTTAAACTATTAATGTATAGGTTAATATTTGAAAAAGATTTCATAGAATGCGTAGCCAAAAAATGTAAGCATTTTAAGTAAATAGTATTTTTTTAAATGTGCCTTAAACACAAACAATTTTAACATTACTTAGATACGGAATCAGTTGCGTGTCCCTTAAGTGTATCCTAAGTTCACCTATTCTCTGAAGTGTATCAAACACCAAGTAAACACCATTCCCCCTGCGTCCAGTGACTATTACTGCCCTGTTAACCTTTTCGGGACCCAATTATACTTGAAGACAGGATGAATTGAGCTTACTGAATATGCTGTAGGAACCAGTTCCCCTATGGTTGTAGGGTATTGAGTGAGCTCAAATCAGGTTGTCTTCTAGTATAGTATAATCTCAATTTTTTTTTTATTTTTCATTAATTTTTCGCATCTAATTTTTAAAATTATATAGAAAAATATATTCATATGATTAGAAACGCTTTTCAATAACTACTTTTTAAAATAATTTCTGATAAACGAAGCTTCATTTAAATAACCTAGAGTCTGAAAATTTTAAGTATAATTGCAATTCTTGAAAAACATTTTGCTTTTTATCAAAAGGTACAAGAGTAATATTTTCAAATATTCGTGTAGGTATTTCAATTACAAAGTTTGCCATCTCCGCACTTTGCATGTATATTTTAAACAAAATAAACATATCTACAATTCTTCCATGGGCTCTGCCATGTGCACAAGAAGTTGCAATTGCACCTTCTTGCTTTTAAAAATTAAAAATAAAACGAAAAAAAGTAGCGTAATTCACATTAAAATATAATATAATATGATTTAAGTTATTAAATTGAATAGAAATCGAATTGAATGCCTAACTATTAATGAAAATTTCAGTAAGAATTCCAATTATCATTTTTACAAATTTAAGGTTTGAACACAAGCTTCTTTTCGCTTTGTAACTATACCTTCAAATAACCCTGCCGGCACCCATGAATTCTGCAGTTTCACTTTTATTCTTAATAGTTAATAATAGAGGGTTCAAGTGTAAGTATTCGACTTACCTAGAAGGACTTCTACGAGTCTGTTTGCTTCAACGAGATGATCGTGGTGGAAGGTTGAGAAGAGGCGCCCTCGTCCTAAAATACCAAGTCCCCGCAACTTGGAATCCCTTTCGGTCCTTAGTCCGAACTTGGTACTAGTAGGCAGAGTACAGTACTCAAAGAGGGGCAGAACCCTCATCTGTTTTTCTGCTGCGTCCGAAGCCATCTTAATGTTTGGGATCTGCTTTCAACCCTGGCCGGATGTGCCTGAGGATCGCTTTATATACTGGGAGAGGGTATCTTTCGACGAAATGTTTGCCGGACTATTTTGATCTTGATGGGAACTTGGTGGGATAGGCACATCCGCCTCTTGTTCGGTCGTGGATTACTATTTGAGATTACGTTTGTGAGGATATCTGTCAGTGGAAAGTCGCGGGGGAGTCACTCAATTTCAAAACTAGCTCATAAAATGAAATGGTTTTTGTTTTATTGATCGTTTGATCAGTGATATCCAAATATCATCATCTAAATTTCAAACTTAGTATTAATCTTTTTAATCTATTTTTTTTTACAAATTTCAAATACATCGGACATAATTGAATTGGCACGTTTTAGAATATTCTGGAGACTAGAAATTAACAGTTGTTTATAAAATAGTGAAAACGTACTACCGAGACCATTGTCAAATGAGATCTAAAATGTAAAACAATTAAAAAAAAAATAGTTAACATTTTTGTAAAACTTATACTGTTATAAAGACTACAGTCTTTTAGAATTAAGCATGCCACCTCCTTTAAAAAGTCGAAGTTAGTCGAATGAAACATTTTACTTTTTACCCTATTTTAAAGTCGATTTAATTTAAAAAATATTTTATAATATTGAATGCACATAGACAAAACTATACTAAAAACTTTTTCTGGACTATGTATATTACTATGAATTAAATTTACAAGTATTATTTAAATAAAATTTCATCGAAATCATCTCAGTAAATCTCGAGTTAGTGAATTGTTCAATCTGTTATTGATAAATTATACTTGGGTCATTTCTGAAAAATAGTTAACAATGAAAATTAATATGAAAACATATTGACTAATAACATTTAGGTAAATTAATTATTTCCTAACATTTTTTTACTTGCTTTTACCCATTGGCTATCGTTATGAAGATTTGCTTAATTTTTTACCGGATTTCTCGGACTCTGGACTTATTGGAAATCGTATTTTTCGATGTGGAACATTTTCTTTGACAATTTCGACTTCTAAATAGAATTTTCTTATAAAAAGTTCTCCCAAACAAACAAAAATGTTTTAGATATAGCAATTTTTTTTTTGATTAATTGCAAATTACAATAAACTTACCGAATTTACAACAAGATTGCAAACGGGTGCCACAACGATATTTCTATGACTTTAAAGAAGGATAAAAGGTGTGACAGGAAGTTACCTTGAAGAGTACCACCAGGAAAGTGTAAGAGGTTTCACTTACTAATTGAAATTACAATTGCACTTCGAAAATTTAAAAAATGCGTAGTTAAACATTAGAAGTTGCAGCAAAAAAGAGAACGTGTGCCGTGTAATAGATTTTAAATTATTAATTTGAAGAGAAAATTATTATACAACTATTAATTAAACATTTCATTAAGAAATTCAATACCTAATTTTTTGAGTTAAGGCTTTCACTTTAATCTCCTTGCACCCCTGCAATAATTTCCCCATCTCATGGCGGATATTGTGCCATAGAAAAACATTTTCTTCTTCTTTATCGAACAACTTAATTTTCAGCATTTATTTACCGAACAATTACTTTTAGCATTTAATCTGAAGTACAAGTACAGTACGCTAAAAAAAAAAAAAAAAAAAAAAAAAAAAAAAAAACATACACACCAAACGATGGCTATATCTTGTGTTCTAATTGATAGAAAGACAAAAGTCAAGTACCGTTGTAAATTGTGAAAGGTCATTAATTGTATATATTTTTTTTCATCATGAGGGGTCATCTACAAATTAAAACTATACTAAACTTTAAAAAGTTCAAAGGCAACCATATTATACCATATTTAGATTTAGAATCCAGAAACACGTCTAAATACCAAATTTCATAATTTTCCAATGAGTGGTTAGTAGTTTAAATGATGTAAAAAAAAAAAAATGACAAATTAATGTTAAAAAGAAAATTTGTTTTTTTTAGCCAAAAATTCTTAAATAGCTAATATATTTTAGCAATTTTTGTTTCAAACGATAGTTTATTTTAAGCCAAACATAAATAACATGCAACTTTTGTATTAAACAGTTATTTAATAATTATTAATTAATAAAACAAGCTTTAAATTGTTTTTAAATAGAAGCATTGTTTTTTTGCTTCCATTAGAATTATTATGATCGAAAACCCCTCCAGATTTTTTTTCATTCTATTTTGACTTTTGGTTCTCAATATTTTAGCAAATATATATATATATATATATATATATATATATATATATATATATACATATATATATATATATATATATATATATATATATATATATATATATATATATATATATATATATATATATATATATATATATAAAAAACCTCACTTTAAGGGACCGCGTAATAGATTACTTTCTTGAAGCATGCAAAACGTTCGATTCTTCCCCGCTATAAAGAAATTTTCCCTCAAGATCTGCCAAAACATTTTCGTTCATAAGTGACGTGTTTCTCAACATAATGAACTGAAATTTGGTATCTAGAGTAAACGAAATATTCTACTGTTTTTCTCGGTGATGGCTTTCCCCCCCTTTTTTGAGTTTAAATTGATATAACTTAAAAACTGCTTGTTATACATAAATGAAACTTTCCACAATTATTTTTCATATATATATATTTCGTTTGTCTTTAGGAATTTTGTTTTTTTATTTAACTTTTAAAAAAAAAGTTTTTGGAGCTTAGCATACTATGGATTTTATACAGTTTTGACGCAAATTGTTTTTTAAAATTTTTTCTAATTATTTTATTGAAAAATCATGAAGACAATTTTTGATATGAATTATAAGAAGTAATTTTAAGCAAAAATGAAGTGATTTTTTAAAAAAAGTTTTTTAAGTATAAAAAATTTAGGAAATACCAAAATTTTGAAGTTTTTTAATTTAAAAAAAATATTTTTTAAATTTGAAAATTTAAAATAGTTTTTTAAGTTTCAAAGCATCATACATTATTGCATAAAAAATTTCAGAAAAATTATTCTAAAAATAAAGATTTTACAATTTTAAGTCCCAAACCCCACTAAAAACATTTTAGGAGGAACAATTTGAATTTTTCTAGCGACGGATGTATATAATTAGGTCCAGTACCTATGATTTATCTCAATATAAATATTTTTGGTTTTGCTTTAGTGTTTCTTATATAAAATTAAAAGTAAGTACAAATTTATTTCTGTTTAAAAGCTAAACAGTCTAACAACAAAACTAAGGGGAAAATATTAGAGGAAGTATCATTGATTGTTACCATAAATTTCCACCCTTTTGAAAATATTGATGAAGTTAAATAAAAACTTTTATTATTATAAAAACAATATAGTAACATTGATTGCAAATGATTAACAAAAAACCTATATTAAAGGCTTTCTTCTGCTTATGATATATTGCAACGATTTCTGTTAACTGTTATGATTCTAATCAAGATTCTTTCTAAATTTAAACTGCTCTATTGTATTAAAAAAAAAAAAAAAAAAAAAAAAAAAAAAAACTTTTATTTATTTATAATTTTTATGAATTTTTTGGGTAAAAGCTTCAATTGACGTGTTTTTATTAGAATCGAAAATGTTTCTAATTATTTCATTCTACTCTGTAATGTTTTACAATGTCGTTCTGTCAATGATAAAAGTTGTATTCATAATCAGGTTTTACAATTTTTTCTAAACAAAATGTTCTTAAAAATAAAAGTCCTGCGACTAGTGTGAGAATATATGATCTGCTTTGCATTTTTTTTTATTTATTTCCGGCGCATCTGCTGATCACATGATTTCGCTCCACCAATCATATGATTGGATTGGGTGGCGACGTCTGAATTGCTTTATATGATGTACTGTTTTATATATTAGAATATGTTTTTAGTTTCGTTTGGAAATTGTAATATGGCAATTGATTTTTGAGTCTTGGGATGAACATAGTTGTTGTTCGTTGCTCGTTTAGTTAAAATGAAATAATTATGCTGCTCGTTGGAGTAGTTACTTTTAAGTTGATTATGCTGCTCGTTTTGGAGTAATTAAAATTACTTTTAGTTATTTGGGGCCGAACTAGTTGTGTTCGTTGGCTTCCTTGTTAGGGCCCGATTTAGAATTTTTTTTACTGTAGGCCCAACTTTCAGAGAGGGGCCCCCAATAGCAAATATTTATTTTCTTACGTCACAATATTACCAGATCAAGCTACATTCGTTAAGACTAACTTTTTACAATTAAAACTCATAGTTTACTTTCACGCGATTTTTTTGTTATTATTAGTATGATCTTGATTTCCTCTATCTAACTTAACTCTCTGTGACTATAAAAAATATGGAATTTGCTGATGTGTAACTAAACAAATTTTGTTATTTTTGTTCAGTACTTCCCATAAAAGACCATTATATTTAAAATTTTCAGAAAACTTTCAAAATTTAGGGGGCCCCCATATTTGGGGACCCCTAGGCCCGGGCCCAGTGGGCTTAATGGTAAATCAGGCCCTGCTCCTTGTAATTAAAGCTGCTGCTATGAACTTCGAATAAAAGTGTGTGGTTCGAAGAAGCGTAGCGTTTTATTTCATGTGCTGACAATTAGAATGTTTATTCTTCATCTACAACTGGATAGTGAATAGAAAATCTAACAAGGAACTTGAACCTTAAACTTACGTTTCACATAATAAGGCGGATATGAAGCCATTATATGAATGAATAGAAGTAACTGGGGTATACGGCATTTAGAATTTAATGTTCCAATCATCGACTATTGTGAAAAAGTAATAGAACGACAATGAAAATAACGTTGTTAAGTGCAATAGAAGTTGATTGAACGCATGATACCATTGAAGCCAAATATATTTTGAAAGTCTGATTAGAGTAGAACGATGATCTAATAAATAACGTACAGTTGTAGGTTTCGGTTCATTCTGAAATCAAGTTAAAGTCGATAAAAAAAATCTTTTTATGCTCCCAGTAGCACAAATACGCAGGACAATATCGCTCGACATAGGTCAATCCCGATATGAACCGTTGTAGACTGACCGTTGATATGGATCTTGACCAATCTCACCCAATGATGGGTAAAATAGACTGGAAGTTTTGAAATGTTGATGCACAGTTTTAAATATATATATTTTTTAATAAGAAAGTATGGAGGGGTTAAAAAAATATTTTTGTAATGTTTTTGATAAGTTTATTTTTTAAAATTCGTGTAATTTGGAACGATGCTCGAGTTTTGGCTAGGATTGGTCAATCTTCCAAAACCCTTATTTTCGGCGTTAGACAATACTGCTATGCTATCTGGGGTATTGTGTTTATGTTAAGTTGAATCGAGGTAAAGAAAACAATTCAAAACTGTGTTCACCTCTAAGAACTTGTTTATTTTCATTATTGACATAGGTACGTTTAAGGTAATAAAACTTTGTTTTTTCGAAGATATCGATTGAATTTCTTAATGAAATTTAAATTAATATTTATGCCTTAATTTTCTGTTGCAATAAATACTTTTAAAACTCTTCGACAAGGAAGATGATTTCTTTATTTTTCTAAATTCTATTGTTTTTTCCACTCTTATGTAATTTTCAAAAACCAGGGGGGATGGGGGGGGGGGGTCTTCCTAGGAATGCTCATGATTTTAATATAAAAAAAGAGGAGCTTTGGAGATAACATTTCAATGGTTTGGATCCTATAAAATCTAACCGAAAAACAAACTCAGCTAGCTACATTTTGATTTTAAGTTTAATGTTAGCCAATTTCTTATTATACGCATTTAAAAAATTCGGCACGGAAAGGCAGATAGTATTTACTAATTAAGTCTTTAAACTTTTTTCCACTGCCAAGAGGGATGGTTGGATTTGTTTAATTTTCAGGTTTTGTTGCCATTCAAAGAATTTTTATGTGATTGCTATTTTTGTAAAAAACAGAAACAAAAGTTCCAATCTATCTTCAATATTACATGATTGATAATGGTCTTATAAGATCGTGGCCTGAGCAATTTGTCAAAAAAAAAAAAAAAAAAAAAAAAATGCTTAGTAGTTTTTAATCCATAATTTAGTTTATATGTTGGTGGGGATAAGATAGGGTAGGGATATAGAAGGTGAGTGGCGAGAGAAGAAGAAGGAGCATATTGGCATACGAATCAATTACTTATTATCAAACCGTAATGGATTTTTAAACATTGCTTTATAATATTTGAGTTCAATAATCTTTATAAATATCAAGTATAGTAATATCGGGACAAATGTTAGGCCTAAATTTTACCAACAATTAAATAGATAAATATGTAGACTTGTCAGATTGAGTCACCGGAGTTAAGTAGGTACAGTCCGCAAAAAAAAAAAAAAAAAAAAAAAAATCCGAATGGTGGTTTTATCTTCGGTTCTGTTTATCGTAGAATCTTGCGGTTTGCGCCAAAATGTTTTGTTTACGATTTTCTATATGACTGGTGCAAATTTTTTTAGTGGACTGTTTACTAAGTAAATTTAATTCTATCTTTGAATATTTTAATACGAACTCTTATTTTTTATGTTTTAATTCGATTTATAATATATCGTTTACACCTAAATACCAAATTTTAATTTATTGTGTTGAGAAACACGTCACTTATGAACGAATATATTTTAACCAATCTTCAGGGAAAATCTCTTTAAAGCGGAAAAGTATCGGACATTTGCGTAGTTCAAGACGTTATCTATTACAATGTCCCTTAAAGTGAACCTTTTTTTTTTTATAAATTTGCTAAAATATTGAGAACCAAAAGTCAAAATGGAATGAACAAAATTCTGGAGAAAATTCTGTTTTCGAACATGATAAATCTAATGAAAGCAAAAAAATACATGCTTCTATTTAAAAAATTTGTTTTATTAATTAATAATTAATTATTAAAACACTGTTTGGTGCAAAAGTTGATTGCTATTTATGTTTGTAATTTAACAAACTATCGCTTGAAACAAAATTACAAAAAAAAACGTATTAATTATTTAAGAATTTATGGCCAAAAAAGTAATTTTCTCTTTTAACATTAATTTGACAGTTCTTTGAGTTCATTTAAATTACTAATCACTCATTGGAAAATTATGAAATTTGTATTTAGAATTTTTTTTTTTTTGGATTCTAAATCTAAATATAGTATAATATTATGGGATTGCCATTGAACTTTTTAAAGTTTGGTTTAGTTTTTAAATGCAGATGACCCCTCATGATAAAAATGTATACAATAAATAAAGATCTTCCACAATTTACAACGGTATTTGACTTTTGTTATTTCAACAAGATATAGCCATCATTCGGATATTTTTTTTTCTTCCCTACTGTACCAATGGTTTTGAATCTGAAGATTTCACTGTGTCTGGGAATAATTTTCCACATTTAACTACTATCTACCAAAACATTTTCGTAATTTGTTATGTACGCCTTGTGGCCTTGGAATTAATTTTGCACCCCTTTTGGCTATGTCGTTCACCACCCTGAAGTGTTCGACAATCCCCTTCCTTTCAAAATGTCTTGGGTCTTCATTCCAAACACACAGAACGGAGTGTTAAGAAATGAGTTGAAGTGTTGAACCTTTTGAAAAAGTTCAGTGTTTGTGGTATAATCAAGTAATCGACTTCTATATATATATATAAAAAGGGAAGTATTCTATCGTCTAGGTATGTTTCCTTTCTCAAGCGCAAAGGCATCCCTGTTTTCCTTGAAAGACATTAGTTTTGCAACCATTATTGTTTATCTGTTTTGCATTTTACTTATGTACAAAAGTGAACAACCAAACAGGAATACTGTGTATACATAAAACTATGAGATGTACTGAAGTAATTTTAACGTGTTTATTAATAATTATAATGGCTTTTGAAACTGATGATTTATTAATCATAGTTGTTTTAAAATAACGTGTGAAATTTAAGTCACGCACATTAAAGTTTAATTTAGCCGTAATTCTTTGAACGCACATTGAGTTTCGATTTTTCTGGGTAGATTGGCAGTGCAGATTGTTTTGAATGTATTTCAATCGATATCACTGATCTCTTGCTTAGATACTTCATGTGTGATAGCACTTGTTGTTCAAGGCGGAGGCATGGTTCTTTGCCGGGATTATTCACGTTCATTCATTCAGTGACTATTCAATGTTGATGGAGTGTTATGTATTTGAAAGTCATATTAGTATGTTATTAAAGAATTTCGCAAGAAATATTCTGATGCAGCAGTACCCAATAAATCAACGGTGACATGATTAGGTCACTGTTTCCGGACAACTGGTTCAGTAGCTGACCAATAAGCCCTCCATTTTGGACGATGAAAAATTGAGAGAAGTTGAAATGAAATTTTTATGTTAGCTGAATAGTTTACACATGATTGCTGAGATGAAAACAAACATAACAATAATCATTTCTAACATCAATATTATCATGCTCCATAGAGTCTCAAGAAATCTGGTAAAATGAACACGCTTTTGTATTTGCGAAAGAGGACGTCATTTCGAACATTTATTGTAAACACTTCAAGTTTGTCTGCTAAAAATAAAAGCCAAAATTTCAACTAATCTCTGTGATAATTTATTTTAGTTGAATTCTCAGCTAGGTAAGCTTTGGTAGGTAAACTTCGATGTGTGCGATTTTAAAGTAAGAAGTTATAGTTTAATAGAATCATTACGGTTGAACGAATTTTTCCTAATTTTATGTCAAACAGCCAATCTGAAGTAAAACTGTTTATACAAAAAATAATTCTTGATTGAACTAATGATTGTAGTAATTTAATATATTTGAATACATGTTCTGTACATGTTCTCTACGACTGTGTTTTCGTATAGAATATTCCGTTTACCTTTTGTACAACTAGGTTGCTATACTAATATTTAGAAGAAAATACGTTAAACAAAATTTATAAAAAAATACTTTGAAAACAATGGGATATCTTTTCCTGCTGAGTCTTTATATAGTACCTCCTCCCAATGATACCGTGAAGCAAATGAAATGCATTACATAAGGGGATTTTGCATTTGATAAAATTTGTTTTGATAGTATTTTTTTTACAGCTGTATTTTTCAAATTTGAAAGCAAAATAAATTTTCTAAAATTTTATAGTAATAAGACAATGAATGAATTTGCAAACAAAGAATACTCATTTCGAAGTTGCAACAGAGGAAACCAAGTTCCTTTGTTGAAGTTTATTATGTTCAGAAAGAAAGTTCAAATGAAAAGTATTCGTGAATGAAATTTTTTTAAACATAAAACAAGAAAAAAAAAAAAAAAAACACACACATTCAAATACAAGGATAGTTATGTACGTACTGCAACCTTTTTATATAAGTATTTTGAAAAAATTCCTTAGAAAAACCATATATATATACATCCTTTAGTTCCAAACAGTAACTTATACCAGTTATATAGAAAAGACAAATTATACATAAATGTCATTTTTCTATGTTATGTCATACTAAGTCTTCCTTCACGTAAAGTTGCATCACGTCATATGACGCATTATTGCTGAAAGACCATACAGAAGCTCAGCTTGTAGACGAGCTTCAAACACCATTAAGTTAACATGTACCTATAAAATAAAAGAAGATCGTTATCACGTGTATAATAACATAGAGTTTGAATCTTTTAATCATCAAAAATTCTATATGAATTTCCGTTCAGTGTAATCGAAAAATATTCCATCCTATCTTCAAATGTCTATCGAGCGTGAAGACCGAAACACGTTGATATACATTTTCAGTCAACTTTGATCCAGTTACTTAACTAAAGTAATATCACTAGAACAATTCCTTAATTGTTATTTTTTTTCACTTTGAACTTTCTGCTTACCTTCTAAAATAACATTTATTAAAATTAAAAATTACTCAATAGCAGTTTATATAACAAGTTCAACAAGTCATCAAGGCAGTTGTCCAACCCTCTCACAAAATGGGGTAGGTTGACGTCATAAGTTAAAAAGCCCTAAATCCAAAAAATAAATAAATTCAAATGCATATTTTGAAGCATTTACGTTCGTCCTTTGAAATTATATATTTTTTTAATTGTAGTATAGGTTCGCATGAGCTAAGAACTTGAGCAATCCAATGAAATAATAAGATTATTTTCTAAAGACTAATCAGAAAGTGTTAAAATATGCGTTGAGTTTTTTGGGATTTAGGGTCTCACAGCTTATGACGGTAGTATAGGCTTAAAGGGTATTGTGTGATATTGCACTCGCAATATCAAGATATAGTTAAAAAAATAATAATCCCCCCCCCCCCCCCGGATTATAGTTTAGAAGCAAACTTTACATAAGTATAAATGAGGGGACAACAAAAATTGCAATCCTTAACAAAATCGTAAACTCTCTGATTTGGCTCACTACATTGATGCTAGTTTAAGATATATAAGAGTTAAAAACATAAAATATTAGTAAACGAGAAAATTAGAATAAAATGAGTAAAATAACGTGACCCTTATATATTAAGAATATTTTCTGATATCTACATTTTTTATGTTATATACAACACTTAATAATACAAAATACTTTAAAAACAGTGAATGCATGTACTTGGTGAGTTAACGCAATTTTCACTTTTAAATGACGGAATAGATTTTCTTTTGAAAATCACAAAATTTATAAAGTATGTATGTATATTTCTACGTTTTTTTTTATCTTTATGTATGTTACAGTTGTAAAGTTACATAATACAAACAACTTAATTTTAGTACATTGTTTAGGTGGCACCTACAAGAAAACAGAAAACCCATAAACTTCTGACTAACTATTTGGGAAACTATTTTTCATACCACTGATTGAAGAGCAAACCGTTACTTAACTTTATCTCTTACTTCCATGTAAAAAAACTAAGTCGCAGAATATTCATTAAAATAACAATAAACTTTGAACCTTTGTTCAAAGTTAGTGTTAGGAAGTATAAATTACTTCCTTACTAGTTTAATATTTTTATTATAAGTCATAAAATTTATCGTTGAAGATGTGGAGGGGTGATGGGGGGGGGGGGGGGAGGGGAGGGATTGTACATGCCACCTACTTCTGAGTATCCCCTTCAACTTTTTTTTCACCACTTCTACCACTGATTGAAATATATTTAAGGAGTTAAAAATAGCACTTCATTAAATATTAATTGTAGAAATGTCTTTACACCCTATCATAAGTAAGCTCAATTTTGGATTTATATTTATATTTTAAGCCTGAATAATTAGGTAATTCAGTTTTGAACATTAAGCTTAAAAAATTGCTTCAATAGTTTATTTATAGACCTAAAATGCTTTTTTAAGGGACTTGAGGAATAATATCAACGAGCTTCTCAATTGAGTAAATTCAGCTGCACGCAGATCACATAGTTTGTTCCATAATACTAACATAATTAGCAGATAAGACAAACGGTAGTATTTGTTTGAGAATCATGTTTATTGTTAATTTAAAGAAGCGCAGACTGATGTGAGCAGCAATGCGACTGGTTTATTTATACCTGCACAATCTGGAATATTTCATATTTGTTGTAAACAACCCGAAGTAGAATCCCCAGAAAGTCGCGACATTGTCGCAGAAAATATAAGAGGTAAGAGGAGAAAATATCGGTTAACTGACCATTTTTTTATGAGGCAGAAAAAGCAAAGTCAATAAAGAAAGGAGATTCCCCGAACTTAAACAATATGTGTAATAAAAACAATTTGCTCCTAGTTTTAGTAGATTGTATTTTTGTTTTACCAAATCAGTTTTCAAAGCTCATTTTGGTAGTTCGTTACTTATGTGCGAACCATGGAACTTAACTCGTTTTATCGGCCTCGTAGTCATTTCATCAGAAATGCAAGTAGATTGCTAATTAATATCTTTATATTATGTTATATTTGAATAAAGTATTACTATTATTTCAAGTTTAAATGACTTTCTGTAATTGAAAAAATTAGATAAATAATATAAATGTCAAAAAATATTCCTCAAATAATAAGAAATCATAATCTGATAATAAAAGTATTGTAAACTAATTTTTTATTGATTGATATTAATCATTATATTCATTATTCATTTATATTGAAATTTAATAGTATTTAATAGGTAATTCACAAAAATCACGAGAAAAAACTATTTACAAAGTGATAGTGTTATTATGCGATGGTAAGTATGATAAGTAATATGACACATACTGACAGTGCTACTTAAAATTTACACGAAAATTGCTGTAATAATTTTACCCACACAGACTGTGGAACTTAAAATTAACTCGAACATTTTGACACAAACAAGTACTGCTGTTTGTCAAAAAAAAAAAAAAAAAAAAAACCTCGAGCTAATTAGCATAATACTCTGTTAAAATGATCCGTTTTACTACAAAATACTTTTAAGATAAGTTTGAAAATGCACATGAATACAAAACTTATTTTCTTCTTTTGATCGTCATAACTTTTTTTGCGTTACTAGATAACAGCTTAGGCAAATGACAAATCCACATCATATAGATACTTACCTGCAACGTAACAAAGAAGAAAGTTTAGAGTGAGTTAAAGTTAAAGATTGTTCTTTCTTTTCCTTTCTTTTTTCAAAATTAAGAGCCCATTTTTGTGCGAGCATCGAAAAAGTACTTGTTCAAAACTGATATGGTAAATCGGAAACACTTATTAATTATTCTATTGGCGTTTGAATTAAAAGTACAACTTCTGTTGCTTCACAATGAATAATTATTAATAGTGTAATGTAGACATTTGAATATATGTATACTTTTCAATCATACTGTAAAAAAATTATTTACAAATTATTTTCTATTAAGTATCACAGAAATTTAAAAATATAATTAATAATAAGCTATAAAAGGATTAATTTATTTAAAAGCATTGTATAATGTCAAAAGAAATGTTAGTGTAAAAAGAAATTACGATCAACTTATGTCAAAATCAGCTTATGTCAAAAATGGTTTTTCATTTGTATATTTTACACTATTTCGTGAACGCTTTTGAGAAAACTTAAAAAAACCTCATACGTGCAAGCAAAAATGCAAAGGAAACAAGTTTTACTAATTCTGTCACCATAAAGACCAAACCCAAAGCGAAAAAAAATTCTTTAATTCTGTCAACACTTAGCCATACAAACTTTTAGTTTATGCAGTTTCCTTGTCAACATACGATACTGTATGATACTCGTAGATTCAACATACAGTAGTCTAATTGAGTCTGAGTCATCCGAATCAGCATCCGTATTCACATCACATCCAATAACTTTAAGACAATCTTCCTGTGATTTGTAATTGGTGATTGCAAGTGATATATGAAAATTAGTAAAAATGATGATAAATGATGACATTAATCTAAAACTTACCTCCTAAGTATATCAAGATCATAGGCGACAAATAGGTAATGTGTGGTATTGCACTAGTATTAAAATTATTTGAAAATAACCTTTTAAGACATTATTATTGTGTGCAAAATAAATCTTTTAGGTATAAATAAGGTGACTATAAAAGTCGCAATATCAAACAAAAACGTGAAATGTCGCCTCTGTTCTAGATAAAATAATAAATTCGCGATGAGAGAAAAAAAAATCACATAGCAGTACAAAAACTTTCAATTTACTTAAGAGAGATTATATTAAAAATAAAAATGCAAATATATAAAATTAAATTTAAAATGGGAAACAATGAATTATAGGTTAAAATGAAAGAGATGCTTCATTCCAAAGTACAAATTCAATTTACAATTCAATTTCCGATAAAGAATTTCGTTGTAATCGCAATAAAAGTCAAACTCTGGGAATTTTCTGTAGCTGTTACAAATACTCGACTTTCCCTCTCTTCCAATTCTTAAGAAATTGCATATTTTGATATCCTCAGCTTGCTATAGAATATTAATGTTAATGAAATGAAATACCCTCTTAAACTAATCGTGGATTTATTTTAATTATTAAGTTTGGAGACACTAACTACATTTTACTAGCTTATTTTAAATAACAATGATGTGCCTATAATTTTGAAGTGAATCCGTCATGTTTATTTTACTCTAACGAACATATACATTATAAAAGACTCTATGAGGTTTGATTATGTTACCTTATAAAAGATAAACGCCTCAAGTTAAATTATTTTCAAAAATCATAATAATTCTAATTTTCTCAAAAATAAATATCGCATGCAGTTATAGTATTTATTTTAACAAGGCATGTAACTGTCGATAGTTCCTATATAAGAGTTACTGTAATAACAAATCACTTTTTCATGACAGTAATTAATTAGGATTATATTAAAACTGGATAACGTTATTCATAACCACTTTCATTGTTATAAAAATTAGTAACAACATTCATTTTTTAATATTTATTACAGAATTTTCACTCCCAAGAGCTAACATAAATTGCATAAATGAAAATTAATATTGTTTAGAAATAATTATTATTTTAATCCAAATAAATTTACCACTTGGAGTGCAAATACCTGCGAAGCCACATTAATAGTGCATGGACATGCGATACATCACGTTTTGAAACAGCAAAAGAGAGCTTATTAAATTCCACTGATTTCTATAAAGAAGTTTTGAATTCTGACTTACTTGATGAACTAATCATTTTTAATATTTTTGATAAGAAAATTCTGACTTACTCTCTCTCTTTAATTTCTTGCATCATATCGATTTAATAATATCCAGTTATATAAAAAACACTTAACCCGATCTAATCATACATTTACATTATAGCGAACATGTTTTGAGTAATTAAAAATAAAAATTCTATTTCATACATAACTTCAAAAATAATTTTTTATATGTTTTATTTAACGCATTTTTTTTTTTTTTTTTTTTTTTTTTAATTTTTTTTTTTTTTTTTAATTTTATTAAAAACTGTATATAGAAAGCATGGAGAGCAAATAGTAGAAGGACATAATATTGAATTTTAGAAATAATGATACAAAACGTTTTCGACGATAGAATAATTAAGTAAATTATTCAAATTATTCTCAACTATATAATTGCACCAAACTAAATAACGAAAAATTATTATTTAAATATTATTTATTAAAAATAATTTTTATTGCATTGCATTTTTTTTTATATAAGATTAGTTCTTAATCCTTACCTTTTCTGAATGTCTAAAAGCTCGCATAATTTCATCGTGTGCATCTTTTGTGATTTTTTCTGGGCAAAAGCACACAGTCTCAACATAAGATCTAAATCCATAGTCCAGCAGATCTTCCATTTCGGAATAATTGTAATCATCATGAATAATTCCATATATTCTATGAATATAGTTCCAAACTGCACGTCGAAATATAGTTGTATCAACATTTTCTTTGTGTCCCATTCTATTTAATAAGAATAAAGAAGATTTATGTCTTATGTCTAAAATATACTTTATATACAAAAAACTTGCATTTTTCAAAAATGAATGTCTGTACACATCAACGACTAATTTTAACTAATACAATTTTTAAGAATGATTTTCGTAGCAATGACGTATTGTTTGTATAACATAATTCTCTGTGTAAGTGCTAAACTTCTCTGTGATATAGTATTTATCTAATGTTTATAGGCCAACCCGATGGCTATGTGGTTAGCGCTCTGGCCTCGCATGTCAAAGGTGCCGAGTTCGAATCATGGGTTAGGCATGGATGTTCGTTGTGGTTCAGAATCTACGTTAAGCTGTAGATCCCGGCCTGATTAGCCGTTATTGTGCACAAAAATATGTCGTTCCGAGTACAAAAAACAAACAATAATGTTAATAGTATTTTAATTCTATGTTGTATGCAATGTTTGTGATGAATTTAATAAGTCATCGAAATAAACTTTTGGAAAATCCTTTTCCCTATTAATTCAGAGGTTTGCCGAAAAAAATATCGAAGTCAAGAATATATCAAGTAAATATTTCATAAACAATTATTTTAGTTGATTAATTATCTTAAATGAAGAAATTGTCTTAAACTGTTTATTATTGAGCATTAAGTAAATGACAACTGTCACGCTATCCTTGTGTAATAAGCAATCCATTTATTGATTGAATTACACTTAAAACTACAAAACATATAAAATTAAATAAATGCTAGAACTCTAGCATAATTTACAGGATAGGAGTGTTTATATGGAACGGATACGGAACACATGACATGAGAGCACCTCTATTCGCACTTCACCCTTTCTTTTTTAAATCCCTTATATTAACTTCGATTTTGTGTGTATGTGTGTGGCTGTGAATGTCGATGGCGGAATCTGCTGTGGCCTAATTAACCCCCTTGCCGTCATCCAATCGGGCTGAAACTTGGCAGATAGATTCGATGTTGATGACAATGCATTCTATCATATTTTGGTGGCTGCCACTGTCACTAAAAGGTATCTTTTACGGAATACTAATAAACCCACTTGCCGTCATCCAATCGCGTATAAATAGCATTTAACTGACCATTGAAGAAACTCTTACCTGTGGCCAAAATTGTTTTAGTAAATAAATAAAAAAATTGTTTTAATCAGAATAAATAAAAGATATTTGGATGTGAGTGCATAAATTCACATTCATTTTTAATGAATAAATTTTGAAAAGTACTTTACCGATAGAGATGCTTTTAATATTGAAATTAGATGCAAGCACTAAGCACGCGCTGTTAACAGAATCGGCGCTGTGTTAAGGAATATAAAAATTGGCGATGCATATAAAGGATTTGTTTTTATGGGTTTTATTATTTCTCTACGACACTGCTACTACACTCTCTGTACACATTCATGAATAAATATGAAATGTAACTCTATAGTTGCAGGTTATTTCGTACTAAATGCCAACCATAATTAATTTCAGACGACATGTATTATAAAACTATCTTCTGTAACTTACGTATAATAAGTGAGATCATAAGCAACTTTGAATTTCTCATCTAATAGCGTTCCGATATCGTCATAGAATCGATTCAGAAGAGAATATGCATGATCATCCCAAGTGCAATCCTATCATAAATAAAAGTATTTTATACGAGTCAACATAAGAAGAAGTATTAACAAAATATACAGTGGATTTACTAATGTTACAAAAGAAAAATGTATTTGGTTTGATATTCAAAGTCTAAAATACATTGCTCATTTATTTTTAAAAATTTTAATTTAATATATAACACTATTTTCTTTCAATTCCCACGTAATACAGTCTTTTAAAGAAATGATTTTAAAAGACCAGTTAAAAAAAGCTGAAATAAAAAAATAACCCGAGGGAAATTTGGTCACAGGTATTTTATTGCACTAATAATTACTGATACTGATTTTTATAAATATAATCAAAACATGTGTTCGATTTCAATTAAATTTTTTTTAACACGACACTTTATTAATACGCGGGTAGCGTGTGAGAGGTCTCGCAACCAAGCTTCGTCAGCGCTCCTGTAGTCTCTCTTCAAAATGAGTAGACACGGAAACGATTGTGACAAATAGTTTTTTTTGTCAGGTTCCCACATGACAGTTTTCTCATTCGAGACGCAAATGCAGAACAGTTTCCTCCCTTTTCACTTCACTCACTCTTGCCCCTGATTCTGTTATATCAAACTAACTTAACAGGTAGATAAAATTATAAAAATATTTTTTTTGTCTGAAGTTACATGCAAAATTTGTATATCCTTGAAGTTTTTTGCCATACTACGAAGCTATACAAATGATCTGAAATTCTCCCCGCCCACCCGAAAAAATGTCCATAGCCCTCTTCCTACTATGAAAAGTAAGTAAATGTTTATACATTACTTTTTCTTAAAAAAAAATCTTATAGGCATTCACAAATAAAAACATGTCTAGTCCCCTTTCTCTCGCAACAAAAGATCAGTGTTTTATATCTCTAATTTTGAAATAATTTCCTCAGAAAAGCAGATTTACCCCCCCCCCCCTTAAAGGTATAATTTTCTCAAATATTCTATTGGGACATATCTTTTGAAAATAAAAGATAAAATTAACATGAAATCCGATAGCATATTGTAGCATTCGTATTTTATGAAATACATGTTGGAATAAAAATAAAATAATTCCTCCCCTCCTCCTCCTAAAAATATGCTATAAAAATCTATATTACTCTGAAGTAACATTTTAATGTCGATGGCTACAGATTTGAGCAACATTTCATAAAATGTGTTAATGCGTATTTAAACGTTCTACATCTTTACTGAATCGTTTAATACAAAAGCTTTACATTTGATAAATTTACTAGAATTGAAGGTATTATCATGACATTTAAATTTTTGTATTCCTCTGATATTTAGAAGGAGAATTATGAAAACAGTAAAACAACCGAAGTTGTTTCGTTTAAATAGGCGATGGCCTTGTTAAGATGAATTTGGGTGGGTGCATTCCCACATGAACCTGAACTATAAAAGAACAATGATCAATTTTAAATTATTTCCGTTTTATGACTGAATGAATATTTTCATTGAAAAATATAACAAAAAATGAACTTAATTGACAAAAACTCATAGCTATTTTACAGCCAATTTTTCTACAGTTTCATCAATAAAATAATTATATGTTCCTTAATTCAAATTGTATAATGTTATGTTCACCTGGATGAGAAAATCAGATGCATCAGATGTATGGTCTTCCGGTCTTTGACCATCTCTGTTTGGGCAATGAAGATCATCTACAAAATTTTCCATATCACATTCAAATTGTGCGTCAGTAGCAGAGGGTAAATCCAGTTGATTGCCATTCTTCTGCTCTTCTCCTGAAGATTCTTTCTCCTTTCTTTGAAGCAACGTCATCTTCTCCATTAACTCTTCTACTGTTTCTTGAGCAACCTTACAAAATAATTAATTAATTAAAATTAAATTAATAATGCCCAGGTTAGTCTATTGCAGCGTTAGTCACTACACGGCCAGCGGGTCATTTTGGGCTCGCGACAGATTTTTTGCTACCCGTTGTCATCACAGAAGATAAAAAAAAAATCCACGGTATGGACTTTTTTTACCTAATTGTCATTCATACGAAATAGCATGAGTTCTCCACTACGTGCCCAAAGAAACTATATCAAGAATCTTTCGGCAAGGTGGTTTTCATCAAGAATCGGTAATCAAGGTCGAATAACTTATCTGAATCTCATTTGGACAATTTATTAAGATTGGCTGCAATAAATACTGCTACAGACATCGACTCTATCATAAAATAAACTGAACGATTTTGACCACCATCGTCTCACAATTGATATCAACTAAAACCGAGTTATCTGGAAGTAGAGTTTAAATAATTTTATTAAAATTTAGGTTTAGTCGCCTTATCACGTTGAAACAAAAGATTCATTTCTTTTTTAGATTTTGATTTACTAATAATGAAAATTATTATTTCAATGATTTGAAAAAAAGAATCAAATATTAATTGTAATTTTATTAAGATAATAATAGTAATTTTTTTTTCAGTTTAATAATAATTAAAGATACGCATATTGGTGTATACGGCCCGCGTAAAGCTCCAACATAAGTCATACGGATCGCCCCTAAAAATTAGTGGCGAACGCTAATCTTTGGTCAGGGGCGAAACCAGAACTTTTTTTTTGGGAGGGAATATGAAATTAAAATTCAAAAAATTAAAATAATACCACTTGAAGTTACTATTTTAAATAAAACAAATCTTTTAATTTTTATGTTGTAACAGCTCATAGAAAAGCTTCGGGAGGTGATATATCCCTCCCCCTGGCTAAGCGCCTGGCATTGGTTTCCAACACGAAATTCCAAAGAACGTTCACGGCCATAGACGAGGGTAGAATTATTACCAAGTAGTTGCAGATCGTATATATCTTGGTTCAAGGCGTCTAAAATCTTGTTTAAAATTTGATTTTTCAAAATTGATAATTGTATTTTCTACGGAAATATTAATTGATAGTAATGCATTAATTATTTGTTTAAATTAATAGGTATAAGATTTCAAAATATTACGAAAGATTTTGTGTGTGCAAGAGAATGAATCATTCCGGTTTTTTGTGAGGTGTCATCTGAGCCAAAATATCGCAAAAAGAATATATTATTAATGATGCATAAAATAGTACTATAATTACAAATATCTTAAAATATCAGCCCAAAATTATTGATTAGTTTAAAGAAAGAAAGCCAACATTAGGGAATATTATTTTAATTATATCATTACTTTAATTAAATGATATTTCGTCATTCAAGACACCAATACGGTAGTTCTATTTGAATAACCTTCTAGATCTAGAATACATGTCCTTTGAAATTCAGTCGACTTAGTGGTTTAGATGCTGCAGCAATAGTTTGGTGCAGCGCAGCCTGTCTTATAACTCTTGCGGCACAAATATGCAATTAAATCCAATCCAATTTTAAATAGTGTTTAATTTCTATAAAAAAAGATAATGCAATTTTATACAAAACAGCAATATAAAAATGACATTTTAAAGTTATGATATAAAGTAGAAGGAAAGACCCAATTTCCACAAGTTAAGTTTAAAACGAATACTATACTTTCGTATTTTTAAAGAGGTTTCTATTAAATGCGCAATTTGTTTATATATTATTGACATAGTTAAATTTTATTACTTGGCATTATATTGTAAAGTATCATATTTTAACTGCATTTTAATTTTTAAAAATGTTTTTTAAACAAATGGGATCTTAAATAAAAGCAAATGAAAATATCTCTGGAGCTTCATACAAGCGCATGCCATAGTTTGAAGTATCACACATTTAAATTCAAAATACAGTAGTCACAAAATTGAATTCAAAATGTAAAAAAACTAATTTAAAATTAACGACCGTTTCAAAGACTATATTAATAATAAATAAATTCAGTTTAATTTTATCTATGCAAATGTTATAGAATTCCAGAAAAATTTCAGGTTTCTCATGAAGTTAGTTATTTAGTTGGTTGGAGTTTAACGGCGCAAGGGCAACACATGGGCGTTTCTCATGAAGAGTTGCATTTTAAGATACGATATCGCTCGATATACCTTAAGCTGGTCATGCACCATGCATCCCTGACATATGTCGCAATAAAGACTACTATTATGCTATTAACTGTAAAATTAATAAGGAATAATTATCTTCAACGTGTCTAAAATTAAAGCTTCCCTGTTTCAAAGAATATACAGCAGTAACAAAAGGGTATCTGAGAGTATTACGGCTATTGCTGATAATGCGGCTAACTGGATGTTTCAACGTTCACAATGGCTCTATTACGTATAAAAGGAAGACAAAATAATATAACCCATAAAAACAAAGTTTATAATATAAATCCTTTATATGCATTGCTAATTTTTATATTCATTAACCCAGCGCCGATTCTGTAAACAGCGTGTGGCTAGGGGTAAGCATCTAATTTTAAAAATCAAAACCATTTCTATCAGCAAAATGTGCGGTAAACTAAGTTTCAAAATTAATTTATTAAAAATTGAAGTGAATTTATGCACTTACATCCAAATATCTTTTATTTATTCTGATTAAAACAATTTTATCATTTTTTTATTTAAAAAAATTTGGCTACAGGAAAGAGTTTTTTCAATGGTCGGTTAAATGTCATTTAAAGGCGATTGGATGACGGAAAGTAGGTTTATTAATATTCCTTAAAAGCGACCTTTTAGTGACAGTTACAGCCCCAAAATTTGATAGAATGCATTGTCATCGAATCCATCTGCCAAGTTTAAGACCGATTGGATGACGGCAAAGGAAGTTAATTAGGCCTCCGCAGATTTGGCCGCCATCGACAAACATACCCACAAACATACATACAAAGTCGAAGTTAATATAAAGGAATTAAAAAAAGCTATAGCCCCGCACAGAGCGAGGTTTGTTGATTAACCTTCCCCATGGACGAAGTTATCTATATTTGATTGGTTACTTTAATCTAAGAAGTTAATCATTATTCGTGTAGTTGTTGATTTGGAAACCTTTAATGCACTGTTAATTTTTTATGTCATGTAAAGTTCTTCAATGACATGTGAGGCCACTAACCTTCAAAGAAAAACAAAATATTTTTTATATGCTTAAATTGCGTTCTTTGAACATCCATGATACTTTGATTAGGAATTCAGGTGGTGGTTTGAAATTTTTGATTGCGTTTTCTTCTTTATCAACATTTTTAAATGTTTATTTAATTTTTATGGAATTCTTTTATTTAAATTCGACTCGTTTCAAAGAAAAATATAGTTCTGTTCATAAAAATAATGTAGTTGCATCTTTTTTATGGCACTTTTTGATTAAGTGATTACATGTACTAAACTTGGTATAACTGAATTTATTGAAAAAAATAGGAGAAAGACCAACTTACTGTCACTGGCTGTATTACATTAAAAAATAGAAAGCAATTTGAAAGGGAAAATAAAAAGTGAAAACAACTTCTCTTTAAAACTTAAAAGAGGACACATTGGATTAGTAATCACGCTTTTTTTTTTCTTTTTCAAAATTTCCACTTTACAACAAGCATTAAAGTTTTAAAGTAAGACAAGAGTGGCTTAAAAAAATTATTTCAAAAAATTACTGAAGGGACGAAATCTGAAACAATAAACACTAAGTTAAAGCAAAGTAAATAAACAAAATAACATTGATTTATTAGAATCGTTCCGTGGATTTACTGCTGTGTCATATTTTTTCAATTGACAAAATATTACTTATTTTTTCTCAAAATCCCCCTCTGCATTCATTAAATAATAAAAATATGAAGTTTGGAGCCACTCTGCTCATTAGAGAAACATGATCTAATATTAGGACTTAAATTATGATTCCTCTGCTCAGTTAACATTTATTTACATAATTTTATACCGTTAAGAATATATCATATTATCATATTCATGACACAGCCTCTCTACAACTTCACTGTTAACAATTTTGTTCCACCTTTGATCAAAAATGGGTTTCTATTAATTCAATCCATTTTCTTAAAGGGAAATTGTATATTTTACACTATACTTAAATATGTATTGGGGAAGTTTAAGACAATATACAGGGTGTCGGGGAAAAAGTATCCAAAAAATATGGCTAATTATTACGGTACTACCCATTAGAATATATTACACTGCTTCTCCAAGGATTGGTAATCCTTCCGAGATTTTATAAACAAGAAAAGAATACACCTAAAGTCAATGTGCCGCTAGGAATGTACGTAAATGACATCATTGGTCAATTTTTC
This sequence comes from Linyphia triangularis, assembly GCA_963978545.1. NCBI lineage: Eukaryota > Metazoa > Arthropoda > Arachnida > Araneae > Linyphiidae > Linyphia > Linyphia triangularis. The sequence goes on from OZ021733.1 coordinate 33,424,729, forward strand.
TTCGTAAAGCGCACTGTTAGGAAGCACGTTTATCTAGTGATCCATTAAATCCGATGTGTATAAACAAGAAAACTGAAACTGTGGATGAGTTGAAGATGCGTATCATTCAAGCAATTCGTCTAATAACTCCAGATATGGTATGAAATAATTGGAGAAAACTGGATTACCGATTAAACGCTTGTCGTTCTACAAAAGGATTGAAAATCTATTGATATTAAAACTTGGATATTCTTTCTATTTAAATAACCTTTTTTTTTATTCTAGTGGGTAGTTCTGTAAAAATAAGTCATAACTTTTGGATACTTTTTGCCTGGACACTCTGTATTTTTAAGATCAAAGAAAAATGGTATTACTTCTTCAAAACTGTCATCATCCGACAAAGTGTTGGTTGCAGCATCAGCAAAGTCCTCCGGTGTCTCCAATATTTCAGAAGCAAATACGAAACTACACAAACAGTGGCAATGAGCCAGTAATACCACAGCTTGGCAGAGCTCACCAATAGACCAATTATCTTTTCCTTTGGTTAGTTTCTAAAATTAATTTCACGCCATTAAATCTAACAATATGTATAATCACAAATATATCATTTTTAATCTAATGTGTAGTAAATTAAGCACTGAAGATATAATATTATTGCATTGGATTCATAAACTTTTGATTCTGTAACTTTATTTCATAAAAATATTCAAAAATATTTTTTATTGATGTACATGTTAAATTAAAGTATTCAGCCATCATACTTACTTCGATATGGCACTTTTTAAGTAGCCATGGTGTATGAGCAAGGATTTTGTTGATTTCATTCAAATTTGACAGTTTCTTAGGTATGTATTGTAATCCTTTTAGCCATTGAAGATTTCCTCCTTGAGCTTTGAAATTTTGTTTGTGATAGTTAATCAAACAAGTGCACTGGTGCCTAGCAGCAGCCTAAAAAAATCATAGCAATGAGTTAAAATTTTAATGAAGTTATGTTCACAAATATGGGATTATTTAATTTTCTATGTTAAACTAGAATCCGAAAAAATAAAGCTTAAAGAAACTGGGGCAATACTATGAAAGCCAGATAATATCCAAGTTTATTAGTTTGTGGTATATTTCTAGAGAAAGGATATCTTTTGACCTTGTCTAATGATACCATTGCCTTTCCGAAAATAGCACGAGTGAATCCAGTGAATTATCGGAACTCGAATGGTATTTGCTTTGAGAATATATTAATTTATCTTAGGAAAAAAATATTGTCATACATCTATCTTTTTTCAATAACAAAGATTAATTTTCAAACTTACTCAATACAAAGTAAGTTTGAATTAAATTAAGAGCGGCGAAATGCCATTTTATTGAAATTGAGTTCAAGATTTTTTTATGTGTTTTAAATTATTTTTAAAGTACTATCAGAAAAAAAATATTAAAAAAATGAAAAGTTAGTTTTGATTTATTTTATAAAAATTTGTAAAGTCTAAAAATCTTTACTCCATTTTTTAAACTTTGATGGCATAAGAAAAAAAGACCTGAGGTTTCTAGTATACAAGCATATTTTTGCTGTGATTTGATAGTCATTGGCCACATTGGCTAATTCAGATGAAATCTTTAGTATTGATCGGATAAAAGTTACTTTGGTGGTAAATTAACCGATCATCAAAATAACATTTATGTGTAGCTTTTAATAACGTTATATATTATACACTGCGATGCAAAAGTTTAGACAATGATATAATTCGGCTTTAAAATTTAAAATTGTGATAGTAGAGTTACAAAAGCCTATAAATATATTCAAAAACACTTTTAAAATACTATAATTAAAACAAAGTTGTTTGATTTGCTCTAATAATATTTTTTTGAGTAAAAATAGGAATGTGCTTGTTGCAAAAGTATAGACACAATCACGAGTTTCTGCGAATTTTTGTTTGCATATGCAAATTTTAAAGAGAGGACGTCGCAGACTTCGAGTATAAAAGTTCTGCAAACGATAACACTTCTTAATCGAGATGCCATAGACTAAAGAAATTCAAACAGATGAGCTTATGCAAATTTGGCAGTTGAAAGCTGAAGGTAAGCTCTTTTCGTAAATTTCGACTATTATTATTCGACATAAGACTTCAATTTATCGAGTTTTATCTAATGGATGCAATTACAAAGAAAAACTCATATCTGACAGGCCGCGTAAGCCGAATAACCCCGATAATCTTCAGATCCAAAGATTGTCGAGTGTCCAACAAACTGCTGTCCGTGAATTTTAAAAGTCATTAGGACTTTCAGTATCAAAGTATACAATTCGGGGAAATTTTTTGGAAACCGTAACAATGGTTTGTTGCAAAATGAAAAATGTATCAGCACTGAAGCCACATATTAAGTCACAGAGAATGTTGGTCTCGAAATCATATGTAATATGAACCAAAATGGCAATCAGTGGTATTTAGAGATGAAAAAAAATGGAATCTGGTTTATCCACTGGGCATCATACTGGCATGACTTGCGAAAGGAACCTCATCTTTTTTTTTTAGTCCCAGACAAGATGGTGGCTCGGTGATGGTTTGGTCTGCCTTTTGCTACAATGGACAAGTGTTTTTGCACTCTACAAGTAGTCACCAAATGTCACAGAATTACACTAAGACATTGGAGTATAGGAAAATGATCACTAAACTTCTGCCATTTGCTGAGCTTCAAGGAGGACTTTCTTGGAAATTTCAGCAAGATAGTGCTGTGATTCACACTGTAGGCAATACAAATGCCGAATTTAATTCTCCGAATTTAAAAGTTCTCGACTGGCCAGTGCATAATCCAGATAATTACGTAGTAGAGAATCTTTGGGGCATAATGTGACACAAAGTTTATATCAATTTTAGTCAATAATCTTCTATAAATGAACCTAAGAGATCCATAGAGGATATATGGTACTAAATCGAGTCCTAAACCATGAAAAATTTAGTTTCTTCGATAGAAACTCATACTTATGAACTAATCACCAAGAATGAATCCCCAATTAAGTTTTAAACTATGTTTATTTTAATTTCACTTTGTTTTTGTCTAAACTTTTGAGACTATTTTAATTTGTTTTGTTACCAATTAATAACTTGCAATATACATAATTAATTTTTATAGTTATGCATGTTGTAAAGAATGCATTGCATATTAATCTGAAGCTGTATTACGAAAATTGATTAAATTTATTTTGAAATCTGATTGAATTAGTTCATTGTCTAAACTTTTGCATCGCACTGTATTATGTAACCTTCGGTTATAGTAGAATAACCTATTCACAATATTCCGAAATGAGGTATAATTACTCAAACCTTTATGAAGTTTTTTAATGAGTAATACGGTGTAGACATTGGATGTATCTTTTCAGTTTGGCAATTACAACACTACTATAACTTTCAGTTCCTTACAAAACGCCTTTTTTTTCTAACACTTAAGTTCTGAACATGTTTCATTCTTATGCTCTATAGGAAAGCCAATTCGGATTTAAATAAAAACAAAACAAACCTTAATTTATTTCGTATTTTGCGATTTATTCATTTAGCTATTACGTAAAGATTTTAGATTGAGCTTGTCGTTTAACTTTATTTTATTACACGTCACTGCATTATATTTTCGGTGGCAGAGCAAAACAGAAATTTCCACAAAAATGTCCTGAAAAATATATTGTAATAGACGTATAATAAACGTAAGTATAAAGTTGGCTGACTATTTTTCGAGTATTCAATACTTTTAATTTCATTTAGGTTTGGCACAAATATTTAACATTTAATATGTTGAGAAAATCTCTCCTTCTGCTTTGAATATCTGGATAAAGATTGAATCGTTATTTCGCAATAGGTAGAAAAAATGTTGATAATAATATTTTAGTTTCTGGAAATTATAACACACGTTTGAAACATGCTTTTCTGTTTAAAATACTACATTTAAATTGCATTTCGTGTTACTTATTAAGTGTATCTTAGGTAATTACAAATATCCACTAAAAGAATACTGGATAGTTAACATTCTATATCCAGAAAAAATTAAAAGATGAAGAATTCTACTTGTAATATAGTATGTAAATTATATAGCGCATACATACTTGAATTCTTCCAAAAAAAACAAACAGTGGAGGTGCTAAAATATTATAATAGGAGGTTATATACTTAAATAATTTATACTTACCATTATGGCAATGTAATGCCTATAATCATATCTTAGAGGGCCATCTCCAATCAAAAGAAAATTTTGAGTGCCTAAGAATTCCTTCAAATAATCAGGGTGATAAGTAATCTGTTTAATTACATGGTCCAAGCTGTCATCCTGTAACGGAGAGGTACGTTTGAGAATCACTGTGAGCGTTTCTTAACATTTTCTTATAAAATTTACTAATTATATTCGTACTTAAAAACGATCAATTTGATCCCATCAATACCACTGACTAATAATACCTATTTGTCATGTATAGTCACATCCTGTCCAATATTGCTAATATTAAATATTCCCGAAAAGTAATATTTTAACAGATATATTACTAAAAGCAGGGATTGATTTAAAAGATTAAGGAATTTAGATGCAAAATGGGATTGCGTAAAACACATGAGTTGCAAAACCATCTAACAGAAAATGGAAAAAGCATTAAAAGCAATTCTCATGAACATTAAAGGTTAAATTTCCTATTTAAAAATGTTCTGGGCGTTCTTTCTTGCATTAACTCCTAAAAATTCATCTTAAAGTCTAACACACGACTATTTACTAACTACAGGGCTGCCACTGACTGTAAGCTTTGAAAATAGTTGCTTTAGTAGCCTCAGATGTTAAAAATAGTAGCCAAAATAGTAGTCTCAGGCATTGAAAATAGTAGTCTCAGACTTTGAAAATAGTAGCCTCACTTTTCATAATTTTTAATAAGATCGGAATAAAACAGTAGATATACATAAAACACGAAAACCCAGAAACACTCTTCTTTCGATTTAAAATAGTGTATAAAACATTACATTCCATACGGTAAAAGGCATGTGTCTTTTGGGGGGAGGCGCTGTCATATTTATATATTGCGATGGAAGTTGGCAACTCAACCTTACTCCCAGACAATACCCAAGATTAATAAAAAACTAAACTTCACGCAAAAGCGAAGGTAAAAATCAATTGAAAAAACAAGATAACTTTTTTTTTAACTTCCAAAGTCAAGCAACTTTTTATAGAAAAACAAGTACCATGTTTAAACAATTATACTATATATTGGCAATGGCAATCGAATTTCTTTAGGGCCAGTTTTTAAATTTTTAACAAAATGGCTACAAAATTTGCGAAACAAAATTCCCTGATGTGCATCTCTGTCGATGTTATCATTTAAAAAAACAAACAAAGAAAATAATGGGCAATTTAAAAATATATACATTTGACTATATAGAATTACATTTACATATCAAAATATAATTGCAACAAAATTTAAGTTTAGGCTAAAAATCGAAACAAGCATCTTTAGAGCACGAAAAAGAATGGAAAACATCAAGAAAAAAATACAAAATTCACATAAACCATTTACAAACTACACCCATACTTGCTATCTTCAAGAAAAGCAAAAGTAGTACAATATTTTTCTTTTTAATTAAAAAAAAAAAAAAAATGTTATTTTCTTTCATATATGTTATAGGCTGTATCCTGTTAATAACATAAATTTTAAACAGTGTCTTAAATATTTACTAAACTTGGGCATGCATGAACATGAAACTTAAATAATCAGCATTTTGCTATTCAGTCACAAATTTCACTAGGTACATATATTTCATGAAAAATTATGTGTTTTGGATTTTGAAGTTATAACACATCTTAACCACAAAAGTACATATTAAATGAGGCAAAAAATCGTTTTCATAAAACATGACAAGCACAGTATTTGGCAGGGGGGGGGGGGGGAATGTAAGGACTTTTTTTAAAAATTCCATGACCCTTTGTCTGAATGTATGCAGTAGAGCATTCAGATTCTTTTTCAATTTTTTGGAGGGGGGGGGGGGAGGATGATACTTTCATTCTTTGTTTGATTTATATTAAACATATAAATCAAAAACACATATCACTTTCAATTAATTACGTTAAATAAAATGTCAAAATTTAGGAACAAAAAAAAAAAAAAGTACAGGATCTAACCCATTTTGCTTATGAATGCCTATAGATTTGTTGCGCATCTATAACACAGTGCTGTAAAGGATTAATAAAAACGAAAAAATATGATAGAATCAATTTGAAATATTAAGGAATTTAGGATTCTAATATATTCTAATGATAAAAAACACAAGATAAAAGGAAAAATAATCATGTCTGTAAAGAATGCAGTCAGACTTAAGTTGGAGGATTTTTTTAAACAATAAATCTACTGGTGGTCGCGCTTCTAAATAATAGGATTACTAAAAATCTAACCGAAATAATACGTAAATAATTAGAGTTCTAATATATTCTGTTGATAAAAAACGCAAGGCAAGAAGAAAAAAAATCATGTCTGTAAAGGATGCAAGCAGATTGAAGTTTGCAGATTTTTTTAACAATAAGACACTGGCGGACGCGAAGTTATAGGATAACCAAAAATAACAGAAATAATGTGCAAGTTCCAAACATAACAATGATTTCAGAAAGTAAAAAAAAAAGAAGAAAAAAAAAAAAAAAAAGAAAGAAAAAAGCGGAACATGAACTTATGGTTGTAGGCCGAGAAGGGGGGGATTGGCTGGTTTGGCTTAGCTGCCGAGGTAGAAAAAGTTCGGAAACTTCGTACACCCAAATCGATTGGCCAACTATAAAAACTATGTATACATATATATGTGTGTGTGTGTGTGTGTGACGCGAGTCGGGACAGATGTCCGCACTTACACGGGGTACGCGAGAAGAGAAACTCGAAAATTTCAAAATTCCCCGATTAAAGAGTAATTTTACGAAATTCCTTGACATTTCCCTGAATTCCCGGTTCTGTCGCCACCCTGTTTAAGCTACATTCAAAGTAATTAAATAAATTGCTTAAAAATTTCAATTATTTAATTATTCATAAATTTAGCTACAACATTGAAATTCTAATCATTCTGTATTGATTGACCTACACGGAGAAATCGTTCATCACAAATCTCGGACATAACGTCTAATAACATCAATAATGTCCATACTATGGCACTTTCTTCCGGCACTTAGGGCAAATTCCACAAATTCATTTTTGTTTAGAGTAAATAAAGCGAAATAATTTGATATTTGAGAATATAATTGTGTATGCTGTTGCCTTGCACGGCGAAAGATAAAACATTGGAACCTAACAGGTAGTCGAAAATGACCGCGGTTGCAGTCAAAAACAACAATCTTGCGTGAAGTTACTATCGTCGGACTAACAAAGTGACCACTCTACCAGCGAATATGAACAGTTTCGCTGAAAGAGTGGTAACTACCTTAAAAAAAATCACCATTTTGATAAAATTGTTAGTACCTTAGTGCCGTTTTTTTCCGTCCTGCTATCGGACAATATCCAGTTTTTTAAAGCCGACCAAACGGTATAGTGGTTAGCGTGCTGGCTTCTAGACCACGAGGTTGCGGGTTCGAGTCCCGTGTTTGGCATGGGTGTTTGTAAATATATGTTGGCTTGTCTAATGACGAAAGTTTCGGCGCATTATAGCCCTCGTGTTGCTGACGGCGCCAGATAATCTGAATACAACCAACCAGTTTTTAAAAAAATAGTCGCCTGAGCCCAAAAATAGTTGAAGGTTTTGCTCAAAATAGTCGCTTTGGGCCCTTTTTTCATTGAAATAGTTGCCATAGTCGCCTGGCCACAAAAATAGTCGCTTTAGTAGCCTTTTTAGTCGCCTGTGGCAGCCCTGTAACTAGCATCAGGGTATTTCAGCGTTGCACATATAATAGGACAAACAATAAATTCCCGTCGTTACACATTTATTAAATAATCTATTAGATTTTACTATTAAGCGGGTCAACTCTCCCTCCAAAGTTAACTGCTATTTCACTAACAACACCATAAACATGAAAATAATCTATGTCCCCTTCAAAAAACCACTTCCTATAATTCGGCATTTTCCATTCTAAGCCCGACACCCTTCTTATTACTACTCTATAGATAGCTATTGAACTTTCCTCTATTATCTCTCCTTTACAACTGACGCTCAAATGGTTAGCAACCTATAATTTCCTAACGACATGCATAGAGACGAAAGATGACACTCCCCATTTTAAACGTTCTTATAATACTTTAAATTTTTGAAGATCAAGATCCATTTCAGAATACCAAGAATCGGTTTTTAGAAAGAGAGAAAAGTCTATTTAATTATTCATGAAAATATTCATTTTAAAAATGCCTTCTTTAAATCCTTTATAATAACTTTGATTTTGCGTGCATGTGTGTGGCTGTGTATGCGGCAAATCTCCGGAGAGGATTGCCGTCATCCAATCGAGCTGACAAATACATTCGATGGCAATACATTGTATCAAATTTTGGGGACTCCTACTGTCACTAAAAGGTCGCTTTTACGGAATACTAATAAACCAATTTGCCATCCTCAATCGCGCTGAAATAGCGTTTAACCAATCACTGAAGAAACTTTTCCATGTTGCCAAAACTGTTTTAATAAATAAATAATATATTTTTTTAATCAGAATAAATAAAAGATATTTGCATGCGATTACATAAATTCACACTCGTTTTTAATGAATAAATTTTGAAACGTAGTTTACCGTATATTTCGCTGATAGAGATGTTTTTAATATTTAAAATTAGGCAAACACCAAGCACACGCTGACACCAGAAACGGAGCTACGTTAATGAATATAAAAATTGGCAACGCACACAAAGGATTTATAATAAAAACTTTTTTTTTTATGAGTTTATATTATTTCATTTTAATTAGATGTCAAACCATCGAAGTACATTTAAAAAATGCAATGTTAACGAATTCGGAAGCCAGAGTTTTATTTAAAAGAATAGATAAGCCATTGAAATTCCCAAAATATTGGGAGTCATGAATTTTGAAAATCTTCATAAAATAAAAACGCATTTATACATATCTACTCACAAAAACAAAAGCACCAAAGACTACCTTTACTTTATTAACACCCTAACACTTTTCCATACACTCGACGTACCTTGTTTACGTCAAAGAAAATAATCGCTTCTCTGCATACTAAGTGCCAAAATTCGGATTCAAAATGCATCAGGGTGAAAGATGCCAATCCTTGACTTTTTAAGAAAGTGTGGGATTATTTATCTGATTTTTTTTTTATCCCTGTGTTCCAAGGTTACTCTCGAAAACAGTGTTATATTAATTGAGGAAATGTCGGAAAGGAGGAAAAGGGGTTGAACACACATTCGTTAAACTTTAAACTCGAATACACTTGAATGACAGTGTTTACTTGGACTAATTTTAGTATTTACAAAAAAATGACAGTATTTACAGAGTGGCAGAAAACTAGAGGCAGTGATGAAGGAAAGGAGCTGGTGATATGACAGCTCCATTAAATTAACCTCTTATTTAATGCGTTTATTGTTTAAAAATGTGTTGAGATGAGTTTGATCATATTGTTTACTTTAAACTGAATTAACTTGAATGACACTTTTGCATAGGATGGGATAATTTAATTGTTTATTATTGAAAGAGATTTTGTCTTAAAATAACTTTTTGATGTTTTTTTTACACAGTCACATTTACTGTTGAAATGGTATTTTTAGTTTTAACCTATGTCTAGAAAATCAAAACAACTGAATATGAAAATTTCTATAAAATAATATTAATAGGTAGTAAAAATAAAATCTATTTCAGGATTTTTCGACAGCGATGGCAATGTATAAAAAGCTTGTAGGGGATAAGCACGTTTTGTACAAAACTTAGACTTAAATGAATCGTTATTCCTGGAAAACTTTTTCCGTTGGAATTCTTTTAGATAGAAAGCCAATGAAAATTTTAACAGTCTCCGTTTATTTTTCTCATAATACTAATTTTATAATTGAAAGTGCTTATGTGTGCAACACGAAAATAGGCTTATCCAAAAGTATCATAGAAATTCTCTAATATTTCACTCATTTGCGGTCTGGGGAAACTGCATTATCATATAAAAATCTCCTCCCCCCCCCCCCCCACCAAATCAACTCTGAAAAAGAGTACAGTGTTTTGTTGTCGGTGAACGTTGGCTATTTCAACAAAAAATATTCTATTTCAGTGCTTCAAAAAGTAGTTTAAATGATTGCATTCGTTTAACTAATTGAATGGTCTGAATTATTGAGCCAATCGGTTTTTAAATTACGATCCGTAAATAATTTTAAAGAAATTTATTAAGTAATACTAAAAGATTTTGAATTAAACATTAGTTTGAATATAATTTTGCATTGAGTTTTATTCATTTGGTTTGAATGCAGCATATTTAGAAGAGGTACTATATATAATTTTTTATGTTATAAGTAATTTATATTATAAATTATTTATGCAATAAATATTTTAGGTTACAAATTATTTACGCAATAAATTATTTACGTTATAAATTATTCATAATTAATTCAAAAGTACACTCTTATTTATGCTAAAATTTATAACATATATTTATAGTATAAATAATTCTTATTTTTGCTATAAATTTATGTTATGAATTATTAGATCTAGGGAGATGAAAAGCTTTTAAAACTTAGTAAATAAATTCTCTATTGAAATTCTTGTATTCTAGTTCAAAATTCTGCTTAACCTATTTAAACAGTAATATTTCCCTATTTATCTATCTGCCTTAGGCATATAGATAGTATGCGTTAGAAAAGTTAAAACTCCTAAAAACTTACACCCAAGCAAAATAATACATGTAAAGGTGGCTAAAAATCTTAAATTGATGAATTAGATAAAGAAGAATTCATAACCCCTTGGTAACAGACGAAAGCGAGCAATAGAAATCTAATCTACTCTACTTCTCATGAAGAAGCACTTTATCAGGATTCTTCTTAACAAACAACTTTTAAGAATTAAATTAACAAAAAAAATCTTAAAAGTTATCTCTCGTTTAAGGGTAGTACATCATATGTCGCTTAAAATTGCGTTTAGATTAAGAAATGTATTTCAATAGAAAACTCAGTTAAGCGCGAACAGTAAGTTGTTTGGTAATAGCTGTATAAATAAATTATTCTTTAAAATAAGATTGCAATATAATTTTCTTTAGAAATTGTCCTTGCGTATTCTTTTGCGAAGATCAGCATATTAAGTTTAAATTAATTTTTTAAACTTTTGGCAGTCATATTTTAAGAGCTCTTGTCTACTTTAGATGCATGAAAAAAAAAATAATAATAATAATAAATATTGATTTTAATCAATTTTTTAGTGTGAAAATGTCAGGTAAACAGGAGTCCTCAAAAAGTAGGTAGGTGTGCACTTGTTGAAAAAATCTCAGAAACTACTGAACTGATCCTTATGAAATTTTAACCATGTATTCTGTACACTTATCGCTATATCCCGTACCAGAATTATTGCAAAATTTTAATTTTTACTATTTTTTTGCAAAAAACATGCACAAAAACCACGTTTTTTAATTTTTTTTGTCCGCCATTTTGTTATGTTTGCATATAAATTAATATTAGAGGTACGGGATATATAGCCACTGTCACACTAAACCTAAAACCATTAAATTTTTTTGTTTCAAATGGGCCGTTGTTCAGATTTTTTCAACAGCGCACACCTACCTACTTTTTGAGGATTCCTGTTTACCTGGCATTTTCACACTAAGAAAATGGTTAAAATCAATAATTTTTTTTTTTTTTTTTAAATTTACGAATGTTTTTGCTAAGCCTAACAAGTTTTATATCAATAAACATAACAGTATTCTAAAAAAAATTTAATAAAAATAGCGTTTTTTTTATGCATCCAAAGCAGACAGAGCCTCAAGTCATGTAATGTTCATGGTCACTAGTTTTCATTTCATATAATCCTAATTTGTTTTATAATTATAATATCTGAATTATGAGACAGTACAGGTTTTATTGTTAATTAAATTCAGTAGAGGCAGGTTCAGTAGAGGTTCATTAAATTCAGTCATAATTATCCCATTCCCACGTACATCGTTGTGCACTCTCTAGTTCTAACTATAATTATAGGGATGTTTCTTAATCTAATTCATTTGATGGGTGCGGAATACGGCTCTGAGCAAAATAAAAAAAAAATAAAAAAATTAGCTGCAAATTTGCGCCGAGACAGGAGAAAATATGGCACCTCATAATATTGGATTTGCACAAGAGCTACGCTAGCGTTATACTGAAACAAAACCTACTTACGGCAAGATTTGGATTACTGAGAGTAATCCATGTTAAGGTGGGAGCATATCATCCGAGAGGTCTTTTAAGGGGAAACTCTCCTTGATTTGCTTATCGAAAGTCAGTCGGATAACAAACAGTAAATTCATTGAACGCGTTCAATAAATAAGTACGTAAGGAAGTTACGTTGTTTATTTATTTGGTACTTTCCGCTCAACTATTCAATGTTTTGTTCAATAAGCGATGCGTAAAGCTCATTTCTCCCAGAGTTGTGATCCTATTTAAGAAGTACAAATATGACATTTTTATGAAGTTCTAACACAGAAAGCTCTAAAAAGGGAGATTATGGCATCCCTTTAAAATACATTTGAAATATATTTTGCTCTATAATAAAATATTCTAAATTTAGCATAACGTATTTGTAGTGATAGCTATCAGTAGAAAAATCAAATTATTACTTAGAAACACAAAAAAAAAATGAGCAATGTCAATTTAAATCATGTAATAATAGGAATATGTTTCAATATAATCACGAAATAAATATAATTTATGTTATTAAAATACATATTTAGCGTTAAATTGTCATGTTAGTTGATTTTGACAGCCCTTGTTTCAATCTCTTTTTAAGTTTGTGAAATTAAAATTTATGTCAATGAAATTATTTTGTTTTAAATTATTATCAATTAAACTTTGTTTTATTTTTAAATCCTTTACTTCGACTTTATTTGTGTTTGTGCGGCTGGCGAAATCTGCGGAGGGCTATAAACCCACTTGTTGTCATTGAAAGAGATTTGCTGAAATTAAAAGAATTAGCTGAAATTTGGCAGATAGACGCGCTGTCGAAATTTTGTGTTTCTGGATGCGATTTTGTTATGGAGTTGCTGCCAAATAGCAAATTATGAAACAATTTTGCTTTTTTTAAAAAAAGTTTTAAAAATATAAGGGTTTCAAGTGGAATTTACAGTTTTAAAAACAACTATTTCAACTTCGGAATTGTAATTCAAGTTCTATTTAAATATCATTAACTTTGGTTCTAATTGCGTCAAAACAAAATTCAAGCTACTTTGGAGAGTTTAAGAAAGGAACTTCAATTTGAAGCAAAAACTAAAAACTTCAACATTTGACCGAAAATCACTTTTTAAAGATGCATTACACTTAAAAGTTGGCAATGCATACAAATGATTTAGAGAAAAACTTTATTTTTATGGGTTAATTTTTAGTGCAAAACTTTGTAAAGCTAATTAGATAATGAATTTTTAAAGAAATGTTATATATTTATAGGTTCTAATTAGTAAATAATTTATATAAGCGTTTCCCAAATCGTGGGTCGCCAGTAATTTTAGTGGATCGCGACAGATCTTGATAAGACCACAAATATAAGACCACAAAAATTTTGAAATATTTCAAACGTTTATAAATGAAAATAATGTAAACGTTTCTGATCGTGTAATTACAACGATTTTAACACATTTGAATACTTTGAAGGAACATTTTAATTACTATTAACTAAAGAAATAAAAAACTGCCAAGAGAAAAACTGGGTGGCGAGGATAACCAGTAAAAAATTGCTACAGGTAATTTTTGAAATCTGAAGAGCTTATCGATTTATCCGAAAATATTTACATTACTAAAACATAATTTCAATTGTAATAAATTGATATAAACCTGGTTATCTGTCCAACAAACTTTTCCAATTCTTTTTGCTGAAACTTTGAAGATAAAAGTGACCTTTGTCAAGTTGGAGATTTGGAAATGGTAGGAATTAAAACTAAAGGGGCATTTACACGAGGATAGTAAAACGGTGAGTACACTCTGACAGAGAATCGGACAGTTTACTGTCCTGGTGCACATCTACACGGGGAGAGTAAAACGGTTAGTAATTTGGAGTTGAAGATAGATGTCTGATTGCGTTTTAATTCTGAATTGGTTTAGAAAGTGTGAAGAAGTGTTTGCGATTTAATAGTACATTGGTGTCAGATGAAGCTTTTGACGAAGCAGTGGTGAATTAATTGTGTATTTGAAGGAATAATTAAAATATATTTTAAATTGGCGTATAACCTACTGTGTAAAAAATTAGGTTCGTAAAAGAGATATTCTAAGTATATCCGAAATAATTATTTACGAGTACAGAAGAAGAAGAGTGCAGAAAATGTCTTAGAATTACCGTTAACAATTTTAATAAGTTGTAACAACTTTTAGAGCCTCTTATTTAGGGATTTTTTTGGCACAAAATTACCACCACCGATGTTAAAAAATAAATACTTAAATGTGTAAAATATCGTTTAATTTTTGAAGGAAGAAAATAATTTATAAGCTATATACACATTACTTAAAAAATGAATACGAAGAAAGTAAAGATTTTGAGTCTAAGTTATCTACAAAGGCATAAATTTCGTCAAACATAAGTATTAAAATTTATATACTATGTTAAGGTATTTATAAGTTTAATAAATTAAAACTTACCAGATTAGAAATGGATGGTCTAGAAAATACCATTTATCTCAAAAACATATCTGTAGAGTTGAACATACAGTTTTACTGCAAGGGCGTAGCCAGAAATTTTTCTTGTGAGGGGATAGGAAATTATAACTCAGTAAATCATAACAATACTTTTTGTTATTAATGTCAAATATATTTAGTAACACGTATTTTTTCTACGTATGTTGAGAAATTTAAAAATATTTAAATTAAATTTACCATTTTAAACAAAATACCTTTTGGTTTTAGCGTTCTAAAAGCAAACTGAGGTAAAAGTATTTCGGGAGGGTATATATTCCTCCCCTGGCAACGTGCCTGTTTTACTGTTTATATAATTCCTCAGTTCTTTTTCAAAAGTTTTAAGAGCAGCAACTTAAAAGATATTTCTGCTTATATATATATTTAGTGCTTTTTATTTTATTCCTTAAAACTGGAATATCGATTACCACAATGTTCATCACAACTACATTTTTATAGAGCTTCAAGAGTGCATTGTCTCTTTTAAAATTATTGGAATAATCCATATGGCGAATATTCTTTAAAACTTCATAATTCCGGAAAGCTTCGAGCGCACTCATTTTTAATTTAATATTTTCAATTCTTTTCCAATCTAAAAAAAAAGTCAGAAGTTCAGTCTAAAAGAAAAAAAAAAAAAAAAAAAAATCCAGCGGGAAGAGAAAGCAGGAAGACTCTCCCTGCCGTAGGTCACGTGAGTATCTTGTTGGCCCTGTCCTCGACAGTAGTGTTTCTTATTCCAAACATGTTCGAAATAACTATCCAAGAGAGTTTCTGTCTGTGGGTGGGGGGGGGGGTGTAAAAAGGAAAACGAAGGGGATTTTCAGATGTCGATCGGCTATTGTCGGTTTAACTAGCCTCGTGTATAAGCCCCTTTCAGTATCGAAACAAGCTGCAATTGTGGAATTTCTTCCATCTGTAAATTACTACAATTAACCTGGATTTCATTGGCATCATCCACAGCACTTGAAAACAAGTTCATCTTTCACGCAGGCTTTATTAGAAATATTTTTTTTTTTTGTAAAATTTTATAATAAAAAATAAATATTTTTGCTTAAAAAAAGTTCATTTTTTTTGGCCCATAAAGCTTCTTTTGAACACCTCTCTGTATTTTGTTCGTTTCTGAAAAAATCCAATGCGTCGAGGATGAAGTGGGTTGCTATAGATTCGGTTTCTAAAATGGGTCGCTAGTGGTTCGCAATGTTCATAAGTTTGGGAAACCTTGTCTTATAAGCATTAACCCACAACAAACTGAGATATATCCACTGTATCCATAATACAGTGAACAATTGTTATTATACGACTATTGAATTGAAAATCTAATATCTGTATTGTAAGTGAATGACACATACTAGATTTATAAATTAAACATCTGAATAGCCAGTTAGATATTTTACATTATTGCATTATTATGAATGATGTATACTTGCCGTTTGGGGAAAATTCTGAAACAATTTTATCGATTCAATATTAAATACATATCATCGGTCAAAGACGAATTGTTGGAACATTTAAAATCTGAGTAAGATGGGAATCTGTGATGGGACACTGTGATGGGAATCTGATGATGGGAATCTGTGATGGGACACTTAAGAATATATTTAACTGTACGCTATAAAAGAATGAAATTTTTTTGAGAATTGATTTCTTATACCAGTAATAGAATAGTGATAGAAAAGTAATCATTTATAAACAGGAAAACACTGCTTTCAAAGTATTGAACCATTTTTACTTTATTTTATAGTTTCTCATTCTGTGGTTCAATCCAAAGGTTCTCCTTAAAAAGTTCAAAACATTCCGTGAAGCAATCAAGATCAACTATTTGAAATAATATTGTCATTACAATGGTTTTTTGAAGTAAACTGGGTGAGAGATACACCGAACTGGCCTTTAGATTAAAACCGTCTTTATTTCTATTTAGTTAATTGGGTTAATTAAAAATGTTAACTATCGAGGGTAACTAAATTAACAGTACGTTTTCTCGCCATTAGTTAGTGGTATATGCATGGATAGAAAATAATTCGATTCCATATTATTTAGTATCATTTCTATTTCTAATAAATCTGTATATCATAAAAAGAGAATAGCTAATACAAAAAAAAAAAAAAAAAAAAAAAAAAAAAACACGAACTCAGTTATATAGATGGCTAGGTTCTATTTTTGATGTTATAAATGACAGAAATATCATATTTCTAAAACAATCATTTTTCAATTATGTGAAATGTCAATTATTTAGCAGAGATGTAAATTATTCTCCTATTTTCCTCTGTTTTTTTTTTTTTTTTTTCAAAATAGATCGGTTTTAACTTCGTTTGATCGAGATATGTGAGAAGTTAGAATTCTTTCTATGAGGACTTTCACGGGGGAATACTGCTCGAATTTGTGTCCCGAATGGAAGAAAACGCAGAAAACTTCCTCCAAGCATAGTGAAACAGACACGAAGTTATCTGCCATGATGACCGGCCTGCTTCTCACTGGAGATCGCAAATTGCCGGTGAGGCTCGATTCCGCGTTATCTTGCATGTTATGAGAGCATTCTGCTTTTCGGACTTAAGTTTAGATATTCTCAAAATAGAATATTTACATTAGTTGTTCGTCTTTCAATGTAGAAATTTTATTTTAAAGGATTGTACTTTAACCTAGGATTCCTCTTGCTTAATCAGTAAAAATTTTGTTTTCTAAGCCATTTCTTTTTTAAATAATTACATTTTGCGTACAGAAAATACTTTAAGTATAGAATCTAACGTTTCTTAAATAATAATTCTAAATAAAATTAAAGTGACTGATTATTTGATGATCAATTTACCTAAATTACTTAGACAATATCTTTAAAAATAGCTTTGGTAACAATAATGTTGGTGTTTTTTAGAAGCTTTTGGCAAGTTTTATTTAAGGAATTAATGATGTGAATTATTTTAACGGACTGCGCATTACTTGATTATTTTGCTGCGCAAAATAGATAAGGTAAACCTTTCTGTGCAAACTTTTTTTTGATATTCACATGTTGCTGTGGAATTTAAACTCTCTGTCATTGGTGTAATATAATTTTGGCCTTGATCTCCTACAGCAAAATATTTATATAAACCACTTTACAATGTTACTTTTCTTTTGTACCAGTGGACTTTTACTCATTCCAGCTGTCGCTCACCAATCCCCGATAGTCATCTACGAATGTTATCATTATCGTCGAAGTTGTGACATTTTATATTTGCATTGATTTCATATATTACATTGTTAGTCAAATAAGTTTTAGTATTGAAGCAATTTTCCTACTAGTTTTATTAATGACGTGCATTATTTTCGTGGAGTAAGCATTACTTGTTTCATTTGCTGCGCAAAATAGATAGGATAAACGTTTATGTACAAACTTCTTAGATATTCACATTTTGATGTAGAATTTAAATGTTCTGCCATTAGTGTAATATATCCTCCAGAGACCTGAGCTTGCAAGGAGATTTTTTTCAAACTTTTTGTTTATGTTTTCCCCTTTTTTGGGGATCAAATAACCTAAAAATAATTGACCTTAAAAAAAAATGTATTCTGCAAAAAATTTACAAAATATCTATTCAAATGGACATTCGGTCTATATACAACACAAAATTCAAATCTATTTGAATGACTTTTTAAATTGACATATCACATAAAAATCAAATTTGAGATCAGTCTTAATTATTATTACTTGATGAATCACTAAAAGAAGGACCTTAACTTAATTAATGATGATAATAATAATAATAATAATGATAATAATAGACTAGAAACAGTATTTAGTTCAAAATATGAAAAATTTATACACGAAGCAGTAGAATAATGTAAACACTGATAAAGCGGTGTTGCCACTGTTCTCTAGGTCTAAATAATGCAAGGAACCAGGAATAAAGTTGGTACCATTTGTGTAGAGAAAGTAGAGGGAATTCAAAAGTGTGTCCTTTTAAGTGAACGCCCGGTCTCTAGGGAGAACTGATGCCCTTCAGCAAAATATTTATATAAACTAGTTTACAATGTTAATTTTCTTTCATACTAGTGGACCTTTACTTATTCCAGCTGTCTCTCACAAATCCCCGATAGTCATCTACGAATGTTTTCATCATCGTCGTCGAAGTTGTGACATTTTATTTGAGGCGTTGAGAGCCGGAACGGACCATCCCACAATTTGATTTTTGATATTTCAACGCCATTTTTTAAAAAGGGGTTTATCTAATGGTTAACTTAGTGAATATTCGGTAAACTACATTTGGTCTCTTCTGGCATGAATGGTTTTGAAAAAATGGGGTAAAAACAGCAAAAGTCAAATTGTGGGATGATCCGTTTTGGCACTCAACGCTACATATTTGTATTGATTTCATATAATAAATTGGAAGTCAAATGAGTTTTAGTATTGAAGCAATTGGTAATAAGTTGCTTTTTCTGTTAGTCTTCTCTAGAACTAAAAGAAGTATACTTGTTTGATTGCTTATTTCCTTCTCATCTGAGATTCTTCACCACATCACTCACTTTCAGAAAGAACATTCCTTTTTGACAAAAATCCAATAAGATCTCTTTTATCTGACATTTACGATAGGCAATTAAATGGAAGATTTGTTGGCGTGTGTTCTAATCAATAATATCATTATTTTGTTCCATTTTTTTTATTATTATGCTTTCGCTTTATGTGACTAATGAAGGTTTGAATAGAATGCCGAGGAGAGATTCATTTTTTTTTTTGTATCCCTAATTAAATATACACAAAGGTTAAGTTCAAAGTCTGATGTTTGTGGATAAAATGAAATCTGTTGATGACAACTGCATTACACATACACTTTGTGATTCAATAGAGGCTACTCGTGACGGCGTCACAGTCAATTCTTTGCTTGGGAAAAAATGAAACACGCATTATGTCTGGCTAATAGAATTTGAAAATTCGAATTCGTTTTTAAAGAAGTGCGATTTGTCACAAGTACTTCGCAAGTGTTGCTATTCGATGCATCCTTACTTCTAATAACTAGGATGGTGTTTATAATTTTCAATCAGAGGATGTCAAGAACGATTAAATGAGTTATAAAAGGTATTCAATATGAAATATCAGCAAATTATTTTAGAATCATACCTGGAATTGTACTGCCATTTTGCAATCGATGATCAGGTCAGCTAATTGACTAATTTTAGAAAAGGATGTGTGTTCTTGAAGAACGTCTTAGAAAAATCTCACCTCAACGAAGTATCCTTCGGCAGTGAAAGATTTAGTTAAGCCTGTCAAGAAAAAGTACACAAACTTAAAAATAGATCATTTTAATACTTACAATCTTACTAATATTGTTCATACTTACAATCAACAAAAAAAAGTACAGGGTTCTTGAGACATTTCTTATAACATAAAAAACTTATAAAATAATAAATAAAAAAATACTTACGGTTTGCTGTATTTAGTAAACAAAAAGTATTAAAGTTACTTTTAACAATATTTAGTACCAGTTGGTATGCGCTCCATTGATTAAGTTTTAAGACACATACTATAAGTTATGCAAGTCTACGTAAACATACGAAAGAATGTATACACAATTGTATTGTAGGATGTATATGTAAAGTTTCAGCTCAGCGTGTTTTAATATACGAACAAAATTATTGTGAAACCTTTTGTGAAGGATCAGCCAAGTATTGCAAAAATGGGAAGCAGGTGTGAGGTATTCTGTTTTCCTCAATCAGATAAATGAAATTTCGACTTTTTATAAATATCCGATAGTCATTTAGTTTCAACACATGTTACGATTACATAAACGGTATCAGAAATCTATTGAGATAAAAAAAATTGCTAATATAATGATCAATAATCAGATTAATTTGATTCTCCACCAAATAAGAATTTTACGACAAGCAATCAAAACACAAAGGTAAATACATTTATTCAGTTTTAGATTGACCGATTTCAGCATGTCTGAATTATTTCAAATGCTTTAAAGCTTGTCTATTACCGTGACAATAACCAAAACACTGATAAAATTTATAACATTCCATTTTGGTTAGCCTATTCAACAGGCTCAATTGGTTTAAACAACCAGAGAATTAAATTTTAAAATTACACTAAACTAATTTTGAGCATTATACTTCAATGTTTACTAATTTATTTTTGTCTTTACCTGTATTGACTTTTTTCGATTTTGGTAACATTCATTGATTTACATTAAATACATTGAGATGAACGGTATTGCCATTTCCCCAATGAAGAATAAATATCAAATACAAAACGTCACAGGTTTTAAGCTCTCTCAGAAACGTGTGAAGTTATCACAACTATATAGGTTTCTGATTAGATGAAAATTTAGATTTAGTTTTAAAAGTTTTCTGTGATTGGTCACATGTTTTGGCAGACGAAAAAAACGTCCCGCATAGGGACAATCGAAACATATATGAAATTTCACTTCAAATGTTAACAAACAAAGTGTCTTGTCACACAAAATAATTAAATGCATTTCTGATCTTAAAACGACTGAAATTCATATACAAAAGTACCTGTACCTTGGTGTTGGATAAATGATATCGTTTTAATTTGACTCTCATGCAAATTAATCACTTAACAACTTTTTGTTGAAAATTACAAAATATAGTTAACATGGTTATTAATCTTAAAATAAAAGTAAAATAGGAGTTGAGAAGTGATTTAGTTAGAAAAAAAAATTGCTTGAGTTCTAAAAGAGATTTTATATATACACTTATCCCTGATTCTGCTGACATAGCAGAATTATTGATAAGGAACTTATCTCTTGAAATACATATCAACAGGTAACTGATTACAAGATGATTTATACGGTAAGCTAAACAATTTATTATAATTTTGTAATAATGTATGACGGCTTGTATGAAATGATTTTCCAATTGTCTTTATTTCTAACCGTGTTTCTCATTTTTGGGGTTATTGGCTTAATTTTGAAGATATATATTTTTTGAATTTTTCGACATTATTCATAATGAAATAATTTAAAAATTACATCGTATCGTTACATTGAAATTAAAAAAAATGGCATCGTTTTTGATAAAAAAATCAAATTTGTTAAAAAAATCACAAATCGACAGTATTTAATAGTTTTAAGGCTTTGAATATTTCAAAAAGGGAAAAAAATAACTTTTTTTTTTAAATTTCAGGCATTTTTGACAAAATGTCACGTATTTCATTATCTTATTAATCTTATTAAATATTAAAATTCTGTTAAGGGAGATTAGAAGTTAGAATGTAAGTAATTGTAATTTTGGAGGCTTTGAAGTCAGCCACAATCAAATGGGAGGCGATGAGGAATATCCCCCCCTCCAACAGTTTTCAAAATTATAAAGCATTGAATAGAAAGGGGAAGAAAAAGGAAACTCTGAAAATGGGGAAGAAAATAATAGTTTAATGCAGTTATGGAAGACCAAATCTTAAAAAACACGAGGACACTTTTAAATTTTTTATATATTAAAAACTTTGAACTTATAAAACTAAGTTATAAAAGAATTTTATAAAAATAGTTTAAAGTATTTTTAAAATTGTAAATGAATATTCAATTAAATTTTTAATTTTTAATAATAAGAAAATATAGAAAATTACAATCAATTATTTATACAGAAAATAGTACAATCTGCTATGAAGGAAGAAACTCGAAAGATTCGTCATATTTTCTAAACTTTTGAAGTAAATTATGAGCGAAGAAAGTTTGGCAAAGAAAAACTATTAAAATACACAAGTATCAGACTGTAATTTCTACACGTGTTCAACCCGAAAACGCCTATAATCTAAGCAAATGTCCCTCCAATTTCTGCAGGTGATAAAGAGTAAGCATGGTAGAAGAAATGTATTAAGATACACAAGTATCACATAATAATTTTGCACGAGTTTAAAGAGTCTACCATGTACGCAACTTTCCCTCCGCTTTCTGCACGTGAGCAAAAGTAAGTATGGCGGAGGAATTCTATTAAAAGACATAAGTCTCACACTATAATTACTGCAAATGTTCTGCGTGAAAGCATCTGCTATATGAGCAAATGTCCCTACAATTTCTGCACGTGATCAAAAGTAAGTATGGCAGAAGAAATCTATTAAAATACACAAGTATCAGACTATAATTTCTGCACGTATTCAACACGAAAGCCATCTACAATACACGCAACTTTCCTTCCAATTTTTGCACGTGATCAAAAGTAAGTTTGGCAGAGGAAATGTATTAAAAGTCACAAGTGTAACATTATAATTTCTGCACGTGTTCTGCCCGAAAGCGTCCACAATGTACGCAAATTTTCTTTCAATTTCTGCTCGTGATCAAAAGTAAGTATGGCAGAGGAAATCTATTAAAAGTCACAAGTATAACATTATAATTTCTGCACGTTTTTTGTCAAAAAGCGTCTGCTATGTACGCAAATGTCTCTACAATTACTGCACGTGATAAAATGTAAGTAGGGCAGAAAAAATCTATTAAAATACACAAGTATGAGACCATAATTTCTGCACGTATTCAACCTGAAAGCATCTATAATGTATTCACATTTCCATCCAATTTTTGCACGTAATTAAGAGTAAGTATGACAGAGGAAATGTATTAAAAGTCATAAGTATCAGACTGTAATTTCTGCACGTGTTCTCTGTGAAAGCGTCTTCGATGTACGGTAAGCAAATATCCCTCAAATTTCTACACGTGATCAAAAGTAAGTATGGCAGAGGAAATCTATTAAAAGATACAAGTATCACATAATAATTTCTGCACGTGCACTTCTACAATGTACGCAAATTTCACTCCAATTTCTACACGTGATCAAAAGTGAGGACTGCCTTGTCGTGAATGTAAATGGCACTATGTACGCAAGTTTCACACATTTGTTTTCCCAAACCGCTCTCCCCGCCCTCCAACATTCTGTTCTGGATACAAGCCTGTTTGAAATTGAATTTCCATAAACGTAAATTGAAATTTTCGAAATATTAGACATGTGTTTTTAGAATAAGAATATGTTAATGTTATAAGTAGAGCACGCATATGTTTTATTTGTGTGTCAATCTGGTGATGATCAAAATTATTAATGTGTTTTATGAACCTCTTGTTATGAATATCGCAGATGTTTCCTCTTATATTTTTAATAAATTAACCGATTGTTCCGTTATGAAATATTTAATTTTCTGGACTGAAATTAATCAACAGTATGCAATGAAAGGAACTAAATTCAACAGACAATAAACATGATTAACTATATAGGTGTAGTTTTCTTATAACTACCACGATGCATTTAAATTCAGTCAATTTTTAATCTATTTTTTTCTGTGACTAATTTTCTGAATTCAACGAAGTGGAAAAAGAAACTAATTAAGAAGGTTTCCATAATAGGAAAAAGTGCAAGCAGGTTCACACTAATTCTATTTCTAATTTCTGTACATGTTCTTTATGATTGCAATCATTAAAATAATATAACAGTATAATATTTGTAGAACAGTATCATAGTTTTAGAATTTTGCTCCTAGAGCGAAAAACGGAACCATTTACAAATAAAAAGAATAAAAAACAATTAAGAATGAAAACTGAATAAAACAATAAAAAATGCCGTCTGATCGTCAGAATAATTAAAGTTGAAAAAAGACGGTTTAACGATAATCATACAACTATTAACAAAATAAAATAATTTATTATATGCATATTCACAATAGCTTATTGGCAAGAAAATTAATAAATAAAAACCAGCTCCTCAAAGTTAATCATCATAAAAAATCTCACCAAGTTCTTCACAGAAAAATCTCACCATCTGTTAGTCCATTCAACTCCATGGGTATGGTGAAGTTTTATCGAATTATCCCTCGTAAGTACCGGTTCAAACCAGTTAAAAGATTCTCACTCGTCCGTTATCAGTATCTCACTCGACATGCAGATCTTAGTCCTAGAACTCTCTATCACACAGCTATTGTCACACTCGCGTGTTTACAGGAAACAGCGGCACGTTAAAAGTAGAAGTAGAGAGAGTTTTCGGGGGCAGTTTCAGACAGAATTAAAAACTTGTTTATAGGACTGTTGTCAAAAATATCTGGGGCCAAGCATATCCATTAAAGCTGGATAGTTAGTTCTTTATACAATATAAAATAGAGATACTTGGTTCAGTTCGATCACTTATCCTAGAGGGGAAAAACAGACTCTACATAAAGAACACTAACAAAAGTCATTTTTCTGACGAGCTCCATCTGTTGGAATGTGACATAAGAGGCTCGTCTGATCCTGGTCGTCTTCTGTGTTGATGTTATGTCTGAACACGGATATATTCTAGAGGTCGACGATATATCGATACGACGATATTTGTATCGATATTTTAAAAAATATATTGATACAAGTCACCGATATATTGATATTTTCAAACATTTTTAGTTTTTTGATGATCGTTTTTTAGTTCCATGTGTTTTTTCGATTTTCTTTATTCCCTTTTCAAAAACTTCAAAACAAAAGTTTGGACTTGACTGAGAGACAGTTAAAATAGCACCCTAACCAAAACGATAACATTATGTAATGGAAAGATAAGATCATTTATTAGTAGTCATTAACATACGCCGTTTCTGTTGACAACGTGTGCCTGGAATTTGCATCTAATTTTAAATATTAAAAACATCTATCAGCAAAATATGCGGTAAACTACATTTCAAAATTTCTTCTTTAAAAATAAATGTGAATTTATGCATTGACATCCAAATGTATTTTATTTCTTGTGATTGATAATATAATTTATTTATAAAACAATTTTTATAATTTATTTATTAAAACAATTTTGGCATGAATTCATGAAAAGTAGCAATTTTCCCCAAAAAACTTCGTTTCTGGCAAAATTGAAAATCAAATAAAAATAATAATAATAATAATTTTTTTTAAATGTATCGATATATCGATATGTAATCGATATTTATTTTAATCGATATTTCCTACCTCTAGTATATTCTGTGTTGATGTTATGTATGAACACGGATATTCGAGCATGGATCTCTGATTTTCGCCATAATTAAAGAAAAAGTATTTAGATGTCAGTTGTTAAAATTTGTTGGACCATACACAACCATATTTAGTGAATACTGAGGAGTGAGCATATTATTTTGAGCATGAAATTTTCATTTAACATAGTTAAATAGGATATTGCAAGCAATGGTTAAAAATATGTTTGACCAAACCTAATTTAATTTAGTGAACTTTGAGCATAATATTTCAAGCATTGAATTGATATTTATTATAGTTAAGGACAGATGGCTATAGGGTAAAGTTAAAAAACATATGCTGAACAAACTCAATCAAATTTTGCAAACTTTTATAATTTATCAGCTAAATTTGGTTTATATATTATTTAGACCAAGAATTTGCGTTTTCAACAAAAAAAAAGTTGTTAAAAAATGCAGTGTTCGGAGCACGCACAACATCATATTGATTCACCCCTGTGAGTAATTTAAAAAAAAAAAAAAATACACACTGATTTCTTTTCTAATTATCTTATCGTACTACCGTCACTGACTTACTATAAAAAAACGAGTTTCCTGATAAAAGCAAACTTTTTTCCAAGAACATTCGAAGCTTATCATAGTTCTAAGTACTTCACTTATAGTTTCCATAGCGGCATTAACAAAAACTAACCTCACTGAAAGTCGGGTCTTGAACTATGAACGGCAAGAAATTTTTACGTAGAATCAAAGATTGGGGGGGTATAATAATAACAACCTATGGTAATTTTAGTTACTTTTATACAGATATTACTTGTGAAATATACATCAGCGTGAAATGCAACTCTATATTTGAAGGAATCACTTTTTTTAACAAAAATATTTATATAAAATGTTTCAAAATTTAAAATACGAGTTAATTTAACATTTTTGTTGATATCAATAATATCCGAAATGTAAAAATATATTATTCCTTGACTCTGGTTGTTTTTAAGTTTGGCTATAGCTTGTTTTTTAGCATGTCATTGTTAATTTTTGAAAGAATTGTTGTACTTTGAGTAAGGCGAA
This sequence comes from Linyphia triangularis, assembly GCA_963978545.1. Lineage (NCBI taxonomy): Eukaryota > Metazoa > Arthropoda > Arachnida > Araneae > Linyphiidae > Linyphia > Linyphia triangularis. The sequence goes on from OZ021733.1 coordinate 33,451,392, forward strand.
TAGGTGAGTGTTCTATTTTGTTGAGTAGACAAACCTTTATAGTGCTCCTATGTTTAATATAACTTCAATTTCCAAATTTTAATAATTTATATAATTTACCAATTGAATATCCAAAAGCTTTATTTTCAGGTATAAAAATAAATTAATATAAAAAAATCGATTACTAAAGTTACTTACAGCAGTATATTTCAAAAATTAGGTTTTATGTAATTTTGATTAAAATTGTATTTAAACTAGGGGCGTGGAACATCGCACAACTTTCAATTACAACATAATATTGGTCACTGCATTAAAATGTATGGTTTTAATTATCTTTTTCATATTTTTACTTATTTAAATACAAACGACCAGTTTGGCGATATTTTTGGCAATCATTTTTACATGGGCTAAACACAACACCCCCTCCCCCCCCAAAAAAAAAACCCCACCAAGATGGTGAAATATGCGATATTATTCGATAGACATCACATTGTCCTTTCTTGTATGTGAAACAGAAAAAAATCAATCGTTGATGGGCGGTGTTCAAGTGCAGAGAGCTCTATGTATAAGGTACTCGTTTTTCAATTTTTTACGCTTTTACTTGATACTCGAAATTTGAAAGATACATTCAAAATACTAGAATCGTTGAAAACATACTTTTGGTTCTGAAAAACCTATATAAGTTATGGATAAATTTATTAACTACGGGATTGATTCCCGAGTTCCGATATTTTATTTTCTATAAATTTTTACACAACTTGATTTATGAAACGTCGTGAACTTTGGGTCATAAAATATGACAAATCGGAACCCACGAACTTTCATAACGTTGACTTTTGTAAACAAGGTCGTAATCAGCAGTTTATTGTTTATTTGAAATGTTTATCAGGTCAACGTTAGCATGAAAACAAAACTCTTAAACAGTGGATGATTTCGATATAATCATGTCAGTGGTCAGAAACTGAAACTATTTATTACCTATGCAAATGGATTTTTTTTTACCAGAACATAAATTATACTTTTTTGTTGAAGTTAGAACATTATGGTCAAAATGGTATACACTGAAATTGGTTGAACGTGAGCCAAAAGATTTGGATAACTCTCAACCTAATTTGACTCTGACTAAATTTATCTTTAATTATGAAGTAAACTAAAATACCATTGCACTATGTTTGTATGAGAGAGTGAATTTCAATCAAGAAAAGCATTCTTCATAAATTTGACAAATGCTTAGGTTTCTGTTGCAACTTAGAATGTTTTATGTATCTTTGTAGAGGGCGCTAGTTGCACCCCACCCCAGCTAGTGGGAGAAAGTTCATTCTCCTACTTGATGTTAGTATAACTGTATGTGCAGTGTGGTGTCCCGTCTTTTAGTAAATAAAGTAGTTTAATCTAAAGATGGAGTGCTCCTTGTGAATCAAACATGATCAAATTAAGTATCAGGTTGAAACAGTTTCTACTTCTTGGTGGAAAACTTATTATTTACTACAGTCAACTCGCGATAACTCGAAGTCTCATAAGTCGAGTATTCGTTTATCTCGAAGTTTTCATTAGGTACTAAGAATATGCTTTGAATAGAAAATAACTTCCGATAACTCGAACTTCGGATAACTCGAAGAATTTGGCCAGTCCCTTGAACTTCGAGTTATCGCGAGTTGATTGTATAAAACTATTGTGAAATCCGCAGAAATACAGGATCAAGAAGGACTATATTTAAAGTAATAATGTTTTTTTTTAAAGCAATGGCAGATAAATAAATTTGATTTAATGTACAGGTTAAATGTACTATATACATTTAACTAAGTACACAAGTAAATGTAACTCGATTTTAGACATTTTAATTTTAATAATAAACGAAAATAATAGAAAGAATATGTTAAAAGTGTGGAAGTTATCTGATGTAGGTGTCATTTTCTTTGTTTTCCTTGTTTAAAAGTCATTATGAAAGTCATTTACGAAGAAATACAGTTTTTGAAAAGATAACATGAGTTTATCACGGCTCCTTAAATTTCACTTTGAATGATAATCAAAATAACTGAGGAGGTGCCCTGCAAAAGCGAACAACTCCAGACTAAAAAAAATTGTTGGAAAAACGTTAAAAACTGTTATTGAATTCATTTTACACCTCACACAAATAAAAATGTATTATAATATTTCCTTTTGTAAATAACATCAATATTTGACGGTAGTTCATCTCTACTCTTATCATAATCCCCTTGTCCTTACCGTCATCAATATTTGGCGGTTTTGGATAGGAATACAGTTAGTATTTAGTTATTTGACATTAAAATATGAATATGTTTCTTTTTACTTGGACTGGATGGATATGTTTGTTTTTGTATGAATTATGTTAGAATATGTTTTCTTTTGCCTGGCCACTATATTCTTTTTCAATATATCACACCAGATAATACTTGGAATTATAAAAAAAATCAGAGGTAGAAGTGGGGGGGGGGGGGGAGGGGAAAAGTGGGGGGACGCCCAAAATTTGGGGACAAGTCCCCCCCAACGATAAATTTTATAATTTCGTAATTTATAACAAAAATATTAACTAGTAAAAAAATAATTTAAATTTCCTAATATTAACATTAAACGAGGGTCCAAAATTGATTGTTATTTTACTGAATATTCGGTGACTTAGTTTTTTTCTTGGAAGTAAGAAATAAAGTGAAGTAACAATGCAAAGTTATACAAATAAATGTTTATTTAGATTTAAATAATGCTTATAAATGTGCATACTTTCATGAAATTAAATTAATAAAGAATTCTAAAAAGTTTTTTTTTTTTTTAAATAGCTTGTCTTTATATGAAACAAGAATAGGAACTTAACTTCAGAGAAAGTTCCTCCAAAGTTAAAAGCTGACCAAATGTAACTGTATTCGTTAGTAAAAATACTTATATCTTAATACTAAGTAGTACAATACATTTTTATAATATGATATATACACCATAAATAATTTTAAAAGTTTTCAAATGTAAAAATAAATAACTTTTTCTCAGTGTCACTACATTTAAATGCTAAAGTCATTTTTCATTAGTAGTTTTAGGTGGATTGAGTGCTTTTAAAAGTGGGGGGGAGGGGGTGGATTTCAGTGGTTTTAAAAGTGGGGAGACTCATGGGTATTTTCTTGAAAAGTGAGGGGTAGCATCACCCCGCGTCTACCCACACTTCTAGCACTGAAAAAAAAAATGAAATTTTACAAAATAGAGAACTCGGAACAGAATTTTTACAAGAATGATAATTAAATCTATTCTATTATTAAAGTTTTTTTTTTTTTTTTTTTTTTTTTTTTTTTTTTTTTTTAATTAGTAAGCTTAACTTCAATTGAATTTGAAATTCATGAGGCAACCAATGTTAAATTCATAAACACTCCACGAAACATAGACTTTGTCACTTGTAATGTTACTTCAAAAGAATAACTGCACATCTTATACAATCTTGTCAGTTGATATTTTATACAATCTTGTAAACTTTTAATTTTTTCAAAAATTCTGGTACAACAACTTTTTTGCCTAATGATTTGTCTCTAGTACGATCTCAATTACTAGCTTCTATGGCTCTTATTTTGCGTTATCTGTTTAGCTATACTGTGCAACCTTGTTCTTTTAATGTATAGTTAGGTGCATAACTAATTTTCAGGTAGGAATAATTTTTTCGTTGCTGTTGAAAATATTAGTTAACATTAAATCCATGTAGTTTTTACTTAACATTAGGTTTATTGACCCGAAGTTGACTTTTCAGTCTCTCTTTAAGTTACTAAACTTGGGGTTTAACGTAATTTAAATCGTGTTTATACTCTTCTGGGAATTCGTAGATAGATTATCTAAATTTAGCTGTATTTTGAGGTCTGACTTTGTTACCACTGACTTTGTAATTAGTTGTTAAGGAGAAATAGCGTAAAATAGTTGCAGCCTTAACAAGCACTGTATGTAGTTTCATCTTTGCTCGCACTCTAATAGTTTTAGGTTTATTTCTAGATGTAACACTGCCTTCTTTAATATTTGTAAAGTAGTCTTCATTCATTTTTCACTCAATTATAACACTGAAATACACTGTATAAGTAAATGAAAACTATTATACAAAATTATAACACTGAAATACACTGTATAATTAAATGTGAACTATTATACACCACTTTAACAATAAAATCTCTCATCCAAAAGAAGAAAAAAAATATGCAGCAAAACCAAAATCACTTGTTGAACTCTGGGAGTCACATGACTTAAAAGTATTTCGTCATTGGCTAAAATGTATACGTTGTGTTTTGCTTGGAACACATGTAAGATTTTCTTTTTTGCTCAGTTGGAAAAAAAAGTGTTGTGCATTTTTTGTAATGAAACTTACTGTAACAGTAGATAGGAATGAAGCTGAACAAAATAATTATTTCCTAACTCAATTTAGAATTTTTGTGAATCTGTTTGCTTTTGCATGGCACCTCCTCAGTTGACGCTGTCATTTGCTATCTGGTCAAATGGTGTCTAAATATAGATTATCTGACAGAAGAAAAATTGAACAGAACGATACAAATTTAAGTTAAGTTTAGAACAGCAAAGAATAATAAGGAGTCTAACTTCATAATAAATTTGTAGCACGTGACCAATCTTTACCAAAAAATAACAATAACCATTGACAAAAAGTTGCCACAACTATGTATAGGGTATGTTCCTCAAACTCAAGTGCATACTCTGCAATACCTATATCTCGAATTTTCTTCATATTTGCTGATCATTGCAGCCAATTACTCTAAAACCGCCCTGCATTCCTGTACATGGTTGGAAAGCTAAATTTTTATTTCAGAAAAAGCATCGTTATAGGAGTATTATTTTCTGACTTAATTAGCCTAGTCGGCAATGACGTGTAAATTCCCCCCTCGCTTGTTTATTAAAACTTAGTGTGCATATTTTGAATACCTTAACAAATATTTAGATTTTGGCTGTGCTTGTTTCAAGGCACAGAAGTACATTCGTGAAAATAAACCTCGAAAATAGGAAATAAAACTTTGGAAAAATCACATTTTCAAAATTTGTTTAACAAGTCCTTATTCATTCTACTGCTTATTAAAAACACTTGAATCGGAAAGCAAGAGTCCACAAGATAGACCATAAATGGGGATATCACTTCGACTGAACGACAATTGAACGAATCAAAGCGTCACGCAATACTACCATTTTATCAATCAAATTTCATATGATTTTCAACCGACAAGACATTAAACTAACAATGATCAATTTACAGACCAAACCCTACGAAACGGAAATGCGCATCATTGATTTAACCATGACAAATGAAGCACTCTAGAAAAACTTGTCCAACCAAACTTATATCGGTTACTTAAGTCGTTAACGTAATAAAGTACGTCCAATATGCAGAGAGAAATGAGGAAACGAGCTGAGTTTCATAACCTTGAACTAGGCATTTCCATCATCCATAACAACGCGACCGGTTGAGTTAAGAACCAAATAAGCAAGATGTAAAACAAATAAGTAAATTAAACAAAATCATGATACAAGGGGAAGGTTATCATTTACGAAATGGGACTTGTAAGGTATTCCATATGATCAAGTAGTAAAAACTAGAATGAGTCTCAGAACTTTCCGTTCGTAATTAAATAAAAAAAAAAAAATTAAGCTAATACTTTATCCTTGAACAAGGTGTAATGACATAACTGAATTACAAGTAGACATTGAACATATGTCTGCACATAAAAGCAATAAAAACATAGTTTGTAACCAACAGTAATTTATGAAAGAGCGGAACTACCAATGTTACTGTTAAACGGGTGGCTTACTGCTTAATAGTAAACAGGGTAACTTAAATTCTTTAGCTCTTTTTACAACTTATGCACTATCTGTAGGTTTTTAGCACCAACTATCTAGTGTATAAAAATTATCTCACTGTTAGCGAGTTTAAAGGTCAAATTAATACAGTGTCTATGATTACCACAAAAATGTACAATTTAGTATAGGAGTTTTTGAGTGTGTATGTTGTTGTATTGCTTTGATTGTTCGTGTAAAACTTGTTAGCGTCACCTATTAAATTTATCTATACGTTTTTGATTGTTATAAAATAGAAGTTGCTTATCGATTTACTTTTTCATATGCTAGTTCGATTACGGGTAATGGCGAAGGCAAATATATATATATATATATATATATATATATATATATATATATATATATATATATATATATATAATACTTTGAAGGGTGACTGAGTCTTTTTCTAAGCTAATGAAATTTTTTCCACATGTTTTAAATGAGGTTTCAAACATTTAAGAAATCGTGCCTATCGTAATTATACGGATAAAACCCTGCGAAATGTCCTTGTTGTCAGAAATAGCCGACTATTTATACATCTACAGCTATGACACTTGCTTGACAATTGGTTTTTGTAGTTGCATTTTTTTTACCATTTTCTGACAAATGAAACGTCTAGAATGTTATCCAAGCAAATAAAAGCATAGAACAGCAAGACTTCTATGGGTCTCAAGTGGGAAAATTTAGGTGGCACAAAATCACTCCACTTCTATAAAAGGAGATAGTGCTATTGAGAAAAATCCCCTCTCTCTTTATTGAATAGCTTAAACTATAATTGGACATATGATCTGGAAGTTGAGATGTAAATACGTTGCATGATATGTTTAGTCAAATACATAAAATATTAAGGTATATCTTACATTAAAGCCTCAAAAAGCTCAAAGTCGAACCGTTTGACCAGAACGAATTTATTTCAAGTTTAACCACACTACGTATTGCTGTCCATTCGAATTGGTCAAATTAAATTAGTCTCATAGCACAATTGCCTTTTAAATACGGCTAATTTGCACAGTGGCTAAAATTTGGGAAAGTCTTAACATATTATGTAAAAAACTGCTGGGATGCGAGTCCTAAAATCGTAAGGGGAAAGAAAACTTTTGTTCACATTGCATATCATGGATTGATTTTCCTGCCTGTATAAAACACATCCTTTCCTGCGATGAGGAATGATCGGAGAATTTCTAGAAAAGTCTAAATGAGGCTCATAATAAATTGAAAGTTTTGTGCACGTGGTATTATAGCACAGATTAACCAGGTAGTATTAGTATATTCAAAATAACACTATGTAAAATACATATACCACATAGTATACAATGCATCATAACTTAAACTGATTTTGCAATGAAAAGAATATTTTACTTCGAGAATGTTTCAGAAAATTAAAAAATACCTCAAAAGGAATCTTGAACGATGAGTAAAAATCGAAATCTGTTAAGTCAAAAAAACAGTTACACAAGTCAGCAAGAAGATACGATAAGAGCTAATTATTACTTCACCTTTTTTTTAGGAAATTTAAAGACAATTATAGATTAGACGTGAAAATAAATAGTGGAGTACTGAGATGCGAAATAAAAAGCCATATGCATCTCCCAATTATTTTGTTTTGGTATTTAAAACAAACGTTATCAAAGACGGTGAAATAGATTTTTGATATTATTTAACTCTTTTCTGGAAATCATTTAGTTCTCAACTCTCATTATCACACAGTTTAACTCCTCTGGTAGACTATTTTAGCTGTAAATCGACTGCTTAGCGCTTCAGTTCGGTCAAATAATATTTTATAAAAAAAATAGAGAAAGTTCAAGGGGTCATCGTAATACTTGAAACCGCTTCACAAATGATTCTATAAGTTAATAACCCTTCAATTTCTAAATTAGATTAACAATTTAAAATGTAAAATACATATTTAAATTATAGTTGTAATTATTAATTAGAAAGACGCGATTTCGAACGTATATTTAAAACAAAGTCGTAATGGTTAGCTTATTGCAAAATAATATTACGCATACGCATAATTTGAAATTATTCACTTGATAATTAATGTTTTCCTTTCAGTAAATAATTATGCTAATTTTATGCATAATATTTCAACAACAAGGTATTATGGAAGAAATATTTAATTTGTTTTAAAATTAAATTTTTAAATAGTGATAACTAAAGCTGGACATTTTCAAATTTTTAACATTAGGTTGACAATATGCACTCCGAATATGAATTTCTGAATACGCCACTTGTTACAGTTCGTTGAAGTTTAAATTTACGAAGGGAAATTTTGTTTTGAATCTTAAACTAGTTATATCATTTCTTATAAAAATCAAAAACATACACCGATAGGAAGCTCTAATAATGCTAGCAAAATAATAATTAACGAATATTTTTCAAAATTGTAGTATTATTATGCATTCAACAGCAGGTTAAGCCGAAATCTATCGAGAGAGTAGTTCTTATTTGTGACCATCTTTTTTCAGCCGGCGTGTCATATGATGCAATATAAGTCACTAAAATGGTCATGCACGTGTAATTGTATAAAGATATACAAAAGAGAAAAGCCCTGGTATAATGTAGAATTTTTAAAATTCAGCATTTTGCAAAGCATAAATAATAGTCTATACATAAATAATAAAGTAGGTGGTGTTTACAAGAGTACAAATAAAAAAGATATTACATGCGTGCATTTTAGGGTCATACATGGATATCAGGGGAAAATTTAGTACTGTTAAAACACTACAGATTGAATACTAACTAAATTAAATAATGAAAAAGTAAGCAAAAATGTATAGTTTATAACTGATAATTGTAAAAAATGTGGCTGAGCTCCTATTGATAGACGACTCCTCAATTGGCAAAGTATGAATTAGGCAATGCATAATTAGTAGTCAGTTCATAAATAATATACAGTGCATAATATTACAATGCAATAAATATGAGCATTGCAAGAGCCATTTCTACAAAAAAGGAAACGAACTTCAAACATTTTAAAAGAACATTGCATGCTCAAAACATAATTTATTCCGAACGTAACTGGAAGTTTATGATGTGTGTGAAAGAAAACAAATTTATTATAATATTCTATAATCAAACGGTATATTTTAAGTGTTTTTGTTATGTGATTAAAAAAGCCTTGGCTATGTTATCTAAACTTATTAAATTCTAAAATGATGAAAAATATAAATTTAAAAAAAAACAACCCGGTTTTACAGTTTGTTCCATGAACATTTCTTACAATAAAATTTAAACCAAAATAGCAATACGAAACAATTCGTCATGATGGAAAAAAATGACAATCTTTTTGACAGTTCACCAAAAGTTAAAATCGAAATTTTTGTTGTAAATTTCAGTTATTATTCTTGAATAAATAAAATCCATTACATGAAAAACCTGACGAAAAGTAAGCTTGATTTACTTTCACAAATAATTTAATTGAGAAACGAAAACAACGGAACACGAACTCACACACACATTTTGAAAGTTTATTTCATTTCAAGGTTTTTGACATTTACTGCATTCCATGACAACAATTTCGATACATGCCGTCATAAAACATGAACAATCTAAGAATTTGACCAATAACAACATAGGAAAAGAAAAACATGACAGTTCGCGGCATACTAAAGCCGAAATCGATAAAGAAAAGGACGTTAAGTTTTCATCTCTTTTACTACTCCATAGCAACCGCAGCAATAAAAATACGAGAACACTACAAATAATAGTTAAGTAAAGAATGAATTCAAGCCACTACTTACACATGGGGTTTACATATGACCCATTTCTTCGGAGGAGCTCCTTCAAAACGATGCTGCTAATCGAACAGCTGGAGTAGAATACAGGATAGGAAGACAACTCTCAACTTAATGACTGATAATTGTGACGTCACCAGCTGAGTTGCGTAAACAAGCAAAGCTCAAGGTCCCAGGCAGAATGGAAGAGCCGGAGTTATTCTGCGATATTTAAGCACTTAACCGCTTACCGAATGTGAGCTAAATGGTTTTCGATACCAATTTTTTTTTCTTCTTTTAAATAAAAGCGAGACGCGTTTAGATAAAATTTGAAAGGGATGATTGAGACTTCGATGTTTGTGAAGGGAGTTGATTCATTGTCTGATATAAAAGCTTTAAAATTGTGCGTGTCAGAACTTATAATCCTTGGGTATTTTTTTATTTGTATTTAGCTTGTTTATCTCACTCAATCATTCAGCGACGACACTTTGGAATATTGAAAAAAAATAAAAAATGTTTGATTGTCTGGGCTGGTTAACTACTTAGAAATTAATTCTGGCGTCAGACTTTTGGATAACAGCTTAACTATAAAAATGAAATTTGCTGTGAATGAACTCGAAATGAAGTTTGGATTCTCGATTTAACGGGCAATTTTATAAAAGAAAGGCCTATGAAGAACCAGAATATAATTGATATTTGCTTCGTTTTTTCGCCTTGCACACGGAAAGAGTTTAAAGAGATTGCAAGTTAGATATTTAAGTGCTGCGTTTGCACTATGCATTAAAACCTAAAATATTGCACAATTTTTTTTATGTAACCTAGTTGTATAAAATATTATAGTGTATTGTAACAAGAGCCAGGATCGTAATTTTTCAATTTTTTTGTAAAGTGCGAGGTTCACATCTTATATTCAACTTTTACTTGTGTTGGAGAAGAGAAGTGAGGAGAAGGGGGGGGGGGGAGGGAGAATAATGAGCGGAGTGGGGTTGGGGTGAAGAGAAGCCATCTATATTCATTGTTTATCACAGGCTTTTGAATTTATTAAATACTTTTAATAGCAATTTTTAATATGATAACCGTTTCGTTTAAGAAGTTTAATAACTGAAAGTGAATGATTAATTTATTAAAAACAAAAGAATGTGTTGAACCCTTTAGAAATATTATTTCTAAAGTGTGATTCCAGTTTCATTTTAGAACAAAATCTTTCATTGAAAAACATAATAATAATCAATATGTGTATAGATGAAAGTTTTAGTACCAAATTATTTAAAACGAAACGCGACTGACGGCAACCATTAGATTTCAGAATCTTTCTTCCCTGATCATTTTCTTGTTTTTTTTTTTTTTTTTTTTTTACTTTCAATTACCCATATATTTACATATAGTACGTATAGTATTCGGTAAAAAAAATCAATTTTTTTTTTTTGCTTTTTTTTTGTTGCATTTCTCTACGTTTTGGAACACCCTGATTTAAAAAAAAGTGGTCTAGAAAAAATGTCTGTATGTCTGTGCATACGTGGTCAACATAACTCCTGAACAAATTGACCTACGATGTTCAAATTTTGGGAGTGGGTTAGTGATGGCATTGGAATCTTCTATTAAGATTCTCGTCAAAATCGCGCTTGAGCATAACGTTGAAATCACGTTTTTCAGCAATTGCTAAAAAACGGCTCTAACGATTTTGATTAAAATCTCTGTGCTAATGGCTCTCAAAGTGTTCGGCCGACCAAATGGTATAGTGGTTAGCGTGCTAGCTTCTAGACCGCGAGGTAGCGGGTTCGTGTCCCGGGTAAGGCATGGGTGTTTGTAAATGTATGTTGACTTGTCAAATGACGAATGTTTCGGCGCATTATAGCCCTCGTGTTGCTGACTGCGACAGATAATCTGAATCTGAAACTCAAAGTGTTCAAATCGTTCCCACCTACGAAATTCCCGTAGAAATGTGATAAAAGCGTAAAAAGTTGAAAAACGAGTGCCTTTAACACAGAGCTCTCCGCCTATGACCCTTACACATCAACGATTGATTTTTTTCTATTTCACGCTCAAAAAAGGACAATGTAATATCTATCGAATAACATCGCCAATCTCACCATCTTGGCATTTTTTCCCATTTAAAAATTATTGCCAAAAATATTGCCAAATTGGCCATATTTATTTAAATGAGTGAATATATGAAAATAGTAAATAACACTTTAAATTTTAATGCAATTACAAATATTATAATGTAATTGAAAGTTGTGTGATGTTCCATACCCCTAGTTGAATCACATTTAGTTGTTTTTTGGGAGATAAGAATTATTTTTGTAGAGCTAGTTATGTTCGAGGTGAGTAAGATACGGTTAAGGGATGTTTTAGCAGGAAAAATCATATCGTTACTTTCAACTCAAAGTGCAAGTATGTCAGCTTTACATACGATTCTTTCTGTTGAGATCAATAAATATCGTCATTCAATATTGTACAGAACTTTACGTTTGCCATTAAAATCCTAATTCCTGTTCATTTCCTTGAAAAAAAGATCCTCCGTACCGCATTAACAAAAAATGTTTACTCATAGCTAAAAATTTGTATCTATTAGTTTTAACTTGAGTAAAACTAGGGGTGCGGGACATCGCACAATTTTTAATTACACTGTAATACTGGTCACTACATTTAAATTTGACGTGGAATAGTGTCATTACGATTTTCATATTTTCTATTTTCATTCATTTGAAAAATAGTCAGTTTGGCGATAATTTTTGCAATAATTCTTACATGTGCAAAAAAAACCCGTCAAAAAACGCGAAATTGATTATTTTATTCGATAAACATTACATTATCCTTTCTTATGAGTGAAACAGAGAAAAATCAGTCGTTGATGGGCGATGCTACGGGTAGAGAACTCTGTGTTAAATGCATTCGTTTTTCAACTTTTTATGCTTTTATCGCCTTTCTACGAGAATTTCGGAGGTGGTGTTGTTTAGAACACCTTAAAAGAGATTATCACAACGATTTTTAATCAAAATCGTTTGAACCGTTTTTTAGCAATTGCTGAAAAACATGATTTTTTTTTATTGATTTTAATCTTATGCGCTTGCGCAATTTTAACGAAAATCTTAACGGTAGGTCCCATGACCACCACTAAGCCGTACACCAAATTTGAACATCGTAGGTCAATTCTTTCGGGAGTTATGTTGACCACTTACACACGGACAGATAATTTTTTGAAGTCAGGATGCTCCAAAACGTGGATAAATTCTACCATATTTTCATTCATTTAAATAAAAAATGGTCAGTGTGGCGATATTTTTGTCAATATGTTTTATATTGGGCAAAAAAAAAAAAAAAAAAAAAAAAAAAAACCCTTAAAAATAGCGAAATTAGCGATATTATTTGATATACATTACATTGCCCTTTCTTGTGCATAAAAAAAAAAAAATAAAAAAAAAAAAAATTAATCGTTGATGAGCGATGCCCAAGGGTAAAAAGCTTTTGTTAAAGGCACTCGTTTTTCAACTTTTTACGCTTTTATCGCATTTTTACGGGAATTTCAGAAGTGGTGATGATTAGAATACCTTAAGCGGCATTAGCACACAGTTTTTAAATAAAATTCTTTGTGCCGTTTAGCAATTGCTGAAAAACATTATTTGATCATGATTTTCAATGATTTCAACCCTATGCGCATGCGCGATTTTGACGAAAATCTTAATGGTAAGTCCCATGGCCACCCCTAACCCACTCACCAAATTTGAACATTGTAGGTCAATTTGTTCGGGAGTTATGCTGACCACAGACACATAGACACACGGACATAGACAGACATTTTTCTAGACCACTTTTTTGAAATCAGTACGTTCCAAAACGCGGAGAAATGCAAAAAGCTCGATTTTTTTTTGATGCTATGCTTTCATTACCCTATGCAAACATATGGGTAATTGAAAGTAAAAATCAAAATTTTTTTTACTAAAAACAATACTTTTATTACCCTATGTTAACACATGGGTAATTGAAAGTAAACACAAGCAAACACATCCCAGGTAGCACAGCAGTATTGGCCAACATTGGTAACAGGAGTTTTGGAAGATTGGCCAATACTGACCGAAACTCGAGCATCATTCCAAAATACACAATTAAATAAATAAATAAATAAATAAATAAATAAATAAATAAATAAATAAAACATATTTTTTAGCCCTCCGTGCTTTCTTATAAAAATATACTTCAATTTCAAAACTGAGCATCAACATTTCAAAACTTTCAGTATATTTTATCAAGAATTGGGCGAGATTGATCAATATCTGTAACAACGGCCGATCTATAACGGTCCACATCGGAATTGGCCAAAGTCAAGCGATATTGGCAAGCGTATTAGTGCTACTTTGAATATTAAAAATATTAAAGAAGAATGACATACTAAATTAATAAGTATACTTGCTATACATATGAACACCATATATCATGTACACAATAAATTATCATCTATAGTCTGTTGTCTTGATATAAAATATCATGAAAACTTTGTAGCATTTTAATGCGAATACTTTCAATAACACAGGGAATAAATAGGTAAAATTTAATCTAGGAATTAGGATAGAATTATGCAAAACTAATGGGAAAATAAATGTACTCCGTATGAAAAAAATAATGAAATGATATCATTGTTAGAAGATTCATGAACTATGTAAAGATGGTATTGAAAAGAAATTTCTATAGGTATTGTAAAATTTAATTGACTATAATTTTCATGTGCAAAATGTTTTATTTTCAGGACTTGTAAAGGATCGTATGGCATTGATAAGCCAGGAAAAAAATCTTTGAATATTAGTTCAAAAGTTAAAGTGATCAGGTACAAAAAAAAATATTGATAAATATTTTTAAGTAAAAAATTTATCTTATGTATGAGATACTATTTATATATGTCTCTGAGATAATGTTTCTTTAAATATAGTGTTTATTTATTTTTTTTAAAAAATTAAAAAATGCCCAAAAATCTATATTAATTGATGTTTGCGTATTTTGATATAAGTCAAGAATTTTTTTTTTCCAAAGCGAAAACTTTCTGTATTATAAAAATTGCAAAAATTCCTTTGTGTGCTATACCACAAAAATATTGTCGTACCTAGATAACTTTAGAGTGTCGAATTTCAGAATTTTATTATTCATTGATCAATTATACCAACATGTGTACAATTATACCAACAAAAACACCTCTGTAAAAAGGCGCCAAGTTCTTCAATCAATGATTATGGCAGTGAAAAGTATTGAGATCTAAAGTAGAGCCAAGTTTAATGTTGTAAATTACGGGCAATGAAAATTAGTAAAATTTTCTTCTCAAAGTTAAAATTCCCCTGTATAGACCTAAATATCTAGCAGCAAAAATATTGCAGCGAAATTTTGACTTTGAGAAGTTTTTTTTAATAATTTTCATTGCCAGTAATTTACAAAAACTTTAAACTTGGCTCTACTTTAGATCTCAATACTTTTCATGGCCATAATCATTGCATGAAGACCTTGGCGCTTTTTTACTGTGATGTTTTTGTTGGGATTTCACATCTCTTTTTAAGGTACTGATTTAAAATTTATTACTTATTTGCACAACAATTACTAGTTTTAAAATGTTTAGTGTTCATAATTTTTAAACTTGCAAGACAACTTTCTGGGATTGAAAGGATTAAGCATACATGTTTTTTTTGGCACTAATTTATGATACAGTCGACAGTTGACTAACTTTTTATTGGCGGCCAACTACGAGATCTATATAATTAGTCGATTCCTTTATTCTTTTAATTATTATTTGGTTTTAACGAACTTTTAAAAAACATTCTCAACAGCATTCAATTAGCAGAGAATTACATGAGATTTTTCTAAGAAAGTTAAATTTGCCGGACTTCAGTCCATGGCATATTTATGCATTCAATATGAATGACGATAATATAAAATTATTTGAAATAAATAGTTTATTCAGCTATGCAAAAAAGTTGGCAAAGGGGAAACAAAATTAACAATTGGCGATCATTTCGTAAGCGATAGAATATCGTCAATGGTCAATTTTATTATGCCAAGTACACTTTTTTTAACTATCATTTCTTGATTTTAGAGGCTTTGCGGCGTGTGGTGACTTTCTCCTCTATTTATATATGCTAAGAGCTACTAGTATTCTAAGTTTTATTATTCTAGCCCCAATAGAAGTGTATTGGAATTGAGATTCAAATTTCTCGAACACTGCCCTCGGGGATTTGGAGAGGAAAATCTCGATTTTTAGATTTTTTCCTTTGTATACATACTAAACCCTACAAGCATACCAAATTTCATACTTCTAGTTCTGCTAGAAGTACCTTAGTAATTTGATAATCAGTGAGTTTTGGGTGGATTTCAAAATATATCGTTTTCTGCCGGTTTTGAACTTTATTATCTCTACAACCAATATGATTGGAGACTTGAAACTTAGGGGTCTTACTAAAGTGACTAACAGCTACCCGTAAAAAAAAATTCAGCTCTCAGGCTTACTGTAATACGCACATACAAGGTGAGACCGAAAAGTAAGGTGACTGATGTCACAATAATCGCTGTATTATATATATGCAGATAAATACATCACTGTCCTTCAAAGTAGTTCCCACCGTCTACAATACACTTCTGACAACGTTCATACAAGTTCTTGAAACTTCTGAAAATGTCCTCCTTTGAGACTGTCTTAAGTTCCTTAGTAACAGCAGCTTGAATGTCTGAGATGCTTGAAAATCGGTTTCCCTTCAGTGCCAATTTCAGTCGCGGAAAGAGGGAAAAATCTGCTGGCGCTAGATATGGGGAATAAGTAGAGTGTAATACTAGTATTACAGTATAACCCCCTTCTTATTCTCCTGATTTAGCGCCAGCAGATTTTTTTCTCGTTCCACAACTGAAATTGGCACTGAAGGGAAACCGATTTTCAAGCATCTCAGATATTCAAGCTGCTGTTACCAAGGAACTTAAGACAGTCTCAAAGGAGGATTTTTTCAGAAGTTTCAACTAGGGATGGAACGGATGTGAGTTTTGCCGGATACCGGATTTCGGATATCCGGGGTACCATGTCTACCGGATACGGATATCCGAAACGGATTTCACCGGATATCCGGCCGGATATTCAGTCTATATACTAAAAACAATAGTTATACGATATGCTATACGAAAAAAATGGTCATGATATGAAGTATCAAGTAAATTATAATTAGTAGTTAGCGCACCGCACTGCATGCCACAGGTCCATGGTTTGATTCGTGGACTGGGCAAGGTTGACTTAGCTGTTTATACCTGAAAGAAATAAACTGAGGAGGACCATGCATGCTTGGGAACTAAACACTGGGGTTCGGCGTCAGAATGACCATCTGACCGGAACATCTGCTATGTGACACACAAATGCCACAATCAATAAAGCTGAGCTGGGCCCAGCAGGCCTTGGTCCACACGGGCTGTCGCGACACTGAGTTAATTTTTTATATTTAAACTTTAGTTGATGAGTGAAAGAGATATTTGTTGCTGATTTTATATCTTGTAATATTGATACTTTTAGTTTTTCATATAGTTCTGGCAGGGCTGTATCACGAAAATAATTTCTACTTGGAAGCGGATAACGAGGAGCTAGGTACTTTATTAACTGACCAAAGCCTTCTCTATTCACAATGGAGAATGGTTCAGCATCAAGAGCCATTAACTCAACTAAAATTATATTAAAAACATTTTTTACAATGTTGAAGTGCAAAATATAGCTACTTTCAATTTACTTCATGCATTGTTTATAATTGATAAATGATTACAAAATTATACCAGATGCATTTATTTATAACAAAAGATTTATTTTAAATATTTTATGAAATTGAAGCCTATTTTTTTTTTTTTTTTTTGTAATGCACCTAAAACATTACGGATTTAAAGAAATCTAATAGAAAACTTAAATTGGATCTATCGGAATATTCCGTCGTTAAATATAAACTTAAAAAATTTCAAACCCAAAATTCATCAACATTATGTTATACTATATTTAAAATGTATATTTAATATAAACAAACAAAATTAGTACTTACATATTTTTGTTGTCAAGGCTTTTGCTTTAGGATCATCTAAACTCCACAATTTTGGTACAAATAATGTCGATTCCAATGTTATCTGCGTGCATTTCTTGTTTTGATGAATTGTTTTTTCTTGTTCATCAATATTTGATGCATTTAGTGAGTCTTCGTAAGCTTCGGTGAATTTCCTTATGCACACTTATTAAATGGTTCCATAAGGATTTTGTGGAAAAGGATTTTGGGCTTTTGCCGCGCACAATATATTTTTTAAACGATTCTGTGGAGCAAGTAACACATAGGGCTTTGCTTTCTTCATTTCCATTAATTTTAAAATACTTCCAAATGGGTGATTTTAAATGAGCCATTATTAAAAATTTTAAATTGGATTGTAATTGGAGAAAATTATGATTCAAGGCATTCTAGAGAGCTAAATATAATTCCACATTGTGGCGCTGCTTTAAAGACCTAAAAATTACAATACTTCATTTTACGTCAGAAAAAATATACCAGCTTTCAACTTCTGCCAATGAAAAATCAGAAATTTGACCATACCATTCACAGCATAAAAAGGGGTAGGGTATTATCGTCGATAGAAAAAAAAAAGCATTGAGGAGTGCGCATTGGCTATGTATTGCTTTTTACTCGCTAGCAAATGTCAGAAAAAAAGGAGGAAGTGAGAATAACGAAAACTCTTATAACTTATGTTATGGAAAAAATGTACTATTTATTAGTATTTCGGTTCGTGTTTTATGGAGAAGCATTCAAATATAACATCTGGAATTAATCACATCATAAACTTGGAATGAAAAGAACATATTGCAAAACACGTATGAAGGATGTGTATGGAAAAATATTGGAGGAATGGCCAATAATACAGCGAAAGCATAGTTCTCACGAAGGAACTTTTTCGTTTTCTAACTTGACTGCAATTTATGTCCAAGAAAAAAAAAATTAAGAAAAAAAAAAATTAAGAAAAAAAAAGTGTAGGATGCGGTGTCCCCTTTGTCCGAAAAAGATATCATTATTTTTTGCAAAAAATTATTTCTTATGGATACCTGGTGGCCGGATATATAGCCGGATATCCGAATGAAATTATCGGATGTCCGGTATTTCAAATCGGATATCCGACGGGGTTTCGGATATTGAAAAATCAGCCGGATATACCGGATATCGGATATTTGCCGGATATCCGTTCCATCCCTAGTTTCAACGTTGTCAGAAGTATATTGTAGACGGTGGGAACCACTTTGAAGGACAGTGATGTATTTATCGGCAAACATGTAATACAGCGATTATTATGACATAAGTCTCCTTACTTTTCGGTCTCACCTTGTATGATAGGTCAAAATACTGCTGAGTGGCTTCCGGTAAAATATGGCTGGCAGTGAACTTGGCGGGTGCACTGCCGTGCACCTTGATTTTGGAATGTAAAATTCTTCAAGGCACCTAGGAAAGCCACCCCCCCCAAAAAAAAAAACCCCGCGCATTCTCAAAACTGCCATTTTTGCGTCTAGTGGAATTAATTAACTGAAATTTGAAATTCCCTTAGTCTGTGGGCCGAAAATATGCATAGAGTTTTTTCGGAAAACAAAATATATTAGGAACGCCGAAAAAACTCTCAGAGTCTTTAAGCATACCATATATCATATGAGTGCACTACATTATATTTTGGAACGCAAATTTCCTGTAGAATGTTATAGAATGTCGAAAGAACGCACTTTCCTTAAATAGCTATTTTTGGTATCGAATCTGAAATTAAAAATTCAGTTCAGCTATAGACCCCATACCGGACGGTATATTCTTTAGCGGAATTCTTTAGGAACGCCTTGAAAGAACGTGTATTAGACGTCGGAAATATCGATCAAAATAAATATCGATACTATATCTTTGCGTAAAAAAAATATCGATATATCGATACATGTTTTTTTTTATTTGATTTTGAATTTTGCCAGAAACAAAGTTTTTAGGGACAAATTTCTACTTTTCATGATTGCTTTTTTGTAAGGTAACTACTTTTTCAACTGAAATAGATCTTTATATATATATATATATATATATATATATATATATATATATATATATATTGACATTTTAACTGTCTTTCAGCCAAGTTCAAACTTTAGTTTTGAAGTTTTTGAAAAGGGAATAAAGAAAATCGAAAAAAACACATGGAACTACAAAACGATCATCAAAAAACTAAAAATGTTTGAAAATATCGATATATCGCCGACCTCTAACATGTATCCTTGAAATTGTCTTTTAGGACTTAAAAGATTTAATATGCTAAAAATGTGGAAATTTGGATAAACTATCAGGGTGGATTTTTGAAAACAGCCTAAAATGAGAATTTACAATTTAAAAAAATTTAAGATAATTATTTTTCTAATGCTAAAATCTTTAACATGGATAAACCTAGAACAATTATTTCGCTAGATTTTGAGTTCTATTTTTATAGTAACATACTATAGTTGAATTTTTTTCATGTAGCAACTTCAAGAAAATATCATTTGCTTGACATTATTTGATTTACTGTTTAGAAACCAAATTAACATAGATTTAATTTTTTTTCAGTTAGTATGGAAATAATGTAAAGTATAAATAAAGTATATGAAATAAATAATATTCGTACATATTTAATAGGAAAAAAAACGACGATTTTTGTTGGAAAAAAGTGCAAGATTTTTATTTTCTTTAGAAACTCTGTAAGTTTAACAAAACTAATATTAAAGGGGTGGTATCTGGGAACTTTATTTATAAACTTTCTAACAAAAAATTCGGAAGGCATCGGCCAAATGATAAAACGTTAACAAAAACTTATTGCGGGTTATCAACGACTTGCACATGTTATTTTCTTTGGTCTAGGCTTAGATAGTTAACATCAGGATAATATGAATGAAAAATAGAAAACACTTACCTTATTAATATTTTTTTGAAAACGAGCTGTCGGTTCATTGACAGGTCTTGCGTGAATTTCTCAATATTTTCCTTCCATACCAATTTGAAGGGAAACGGATTTGAACTTGTGAATAACATTTCCAACTATTGATAAGCAGTTTGAAAGTGTACTAAAAATGTAGTTTACGAGTCAACAGCGTATTTTAGGGCCATTTCGGTCGTTCGGCAATCGATGTCACTCAATTCGCAGAAAATTTGGCGACACGCATAAAACGGTGAAATAAAAAATATTTTACCTGAAAAATGTTACAAAACATACTAAAAAGTTTTTAAATGTATAACCATGTTAAAATGTAATTTGTAATTTTCTAAGGACTAGATTGCAGGCACCAAACTATTTGAAAAAGTAGATCAAAGATGAGTTTTCCATACGGTAACATCCAAATGACATTTTACTACTTCTGCATTTATAATAAAAACGAAAAAAATCTATTTATTATTGTTTAAAACAAAATTAGGAAAGAGAACATGGAATTTTAGATGATTATGAAAAAATTTATTCTCATAAGAATAAATTTTTTACATTACATACATTTAAAGTATTGGCGACAGTTTTTGGCCTGTTAAATAAGTTCCACCCATTAGTTACATGGGTGTCATAGTCATAGTAATGGGGGAGGTCAACTGAGCCTAGGTGCTGATTTCACCAGGGAATATTGCACCAACCCCTTTATTTTACGACACCCCTGTCGAAGAAAGCCAGATTCCTTAAGAAAGGTCAAAAGGCTTTTGACAGGTTCCTCGTGGATTGTATCAAGTTCTGTTCCAAGACCTAAGCTTGAGTGCTTAATGTGAAGAAGAGCTTCACATTCAAAAAGTATATGGAGGGCGGTTTCCTCCACCATATTGCATTTCCTACATAAAGGTTCTTCTTTAAAGATTCCCATTCTATGAAGGTGTTTTCTTAGGTGATAGTGGCCTGTAAGAAATCCAACTATCACCCTCATCTTATCCCTGCTAAGATGCAGGATCTGAGATGATAGTTTCATGGAAGGTTCTTGGATCATAAGCCTCGCATGTTTTTGATCGGTGGTTTGTTTCCACATTTTTGTGGTTTCTTTAAGCATTTTTTCTCCTATCACTCTTTTTGCAGTAGTTTTAGAGATCCCGCAAAAAGGTCCAGGGCTACAGTTCCTAGTTTAGCAAGCTTATCTGCAGTTTCGTTTCCTTCTACACCAATATGTCACCCATATAAGAAGGAACCTATTATGGTTCCCCAAGTCTTGTAGAAGGTTTCTGCATTCCCAAACAAGTTTGGAGCTTATTTGAAATGAGTTTATTGCCTTTAAAGCTGCTTGACTGTCACTAAATATGTAGATCTTCCTATTTGAGTAGGATCTTCTAGAACATTCATGTAGACAGTAAAAGATGGCAAGCAGTTCCGCTTGAAATACTGTGGTATGTTTTTCTAGTCTGCTGGCAATCCTTATACATGGGTGCACGTAGTATATAGTAGTTCGGAACGTAAAATATTTCAGGAACGCCTTGGTACGCTGAAAGACAATGTGTACAAAACCCTGCTATTTTTATGTCCAGAAGATATAGAGATAGAAAGAGAATTTAAATTTAAATTTAAGGTAGACTATAGGCTACATTGGTACAGTACGCAAAAAAAAAAAAAAAAAAAAAAAAAAAAAAAAAAAATCTGACAATGGCTATATCTTGTATTCTAATTGAGAAAATAATAAAAGCCAAGTACCGTTGTAAATTGTGGACGGTCTTTATTAATAGTATATATATATATTTTATCACAAGAGGTCATCTAGATATTAAAACTAAACCAAACTTTAAAAAGTTCAATGGCGACCGATCCCATAATATTATACCATATTTAGATTTAGAATCCAAAAAAACGTTCAAATACCAAATTTCATAATTTTTCAATAAGTGGTTAGCAATTTAAATGATGTCAAAAAAATGGTTAATTAATGTTAAAAAGAAAATTTGTTTTTTTGGCCATAAATTCCTATATAGTCAATATATTTTAGCAATTTTCTTATAAAGGATAGTTTATTTAAGGCCTAACATAAATAACATGCAACTTTTGTATAAAACAGTTTTTTAATAATTAATTATTAATCAATAAAACAAGTTTCAAATTTTTTTAAATAAAAACATCTATTTTTTTTTTTTTTTGCTTTCATTAGAATTATCAAGAATTATCATGGTCTAAAACTCCTCCAGAATTTTTTTCATTCCATTTTGACTTTTGGTTCTCGATATTTTAGCAAAAACGTAAAAAAGCTCACTTTAAGGGACCGCGTAGTAGATTAAAAACTTGAGAATGCAAAACGTTTGTTTCTTCCCCGCGATAAGGAAACTTCCAAAACACGTTCGCTTGTAAGTGACGTGCTTCTCAACATAATGAACTGAAATTGAGTACTAAGGGTAAACGAGGTATTCTAAATCGAATGAAATCATAAAAAATGGAGTTCGTTTTGAAATTTTTAAAGATAGAATTAATTTTACTTAATATATAGCCCCCTAAGAAAAACAATTTGCATCAGACATGTAGAAAATCGTAAACAAAACATTTTGGTGCAAATCGTAAGATTCTACGATAGTTAGAACCGAAGATATAGCCATCTTTCGGATTTTTTTTTTGCGTACTGTACAAAAACATATTTTGGAACGCGAAATACTTCAGAGGAAC
The DNA here is from genome assembly GCA_963978545.1 of Linyphia triangularis. NCBI lineage: Eukaryota > Metazoa > Arthropoda > Arachnida > Araneae > Linyphiidae > Linyphia > Linyphia triangularis. The sequence continues at coordinate 33,474,533 of OZ021733.1, forward strand.
GCTTAAAAAACGAGTGAAATGAGGATGAAAGAGCGGTTTCAAGAATTGTTTTCTGTATGCTCGGAATATATATAAAATTATACTTTGAAAGTTTAATTTAACGATCTTAAAATACGTATGGATATCTTTGAACGAGAAATATTTCAAAGGAGGAAGTTGTAACTTAAAATTGTAGATGGCGCTGTCTTAGTATGTAACAGGAGCGTGTGGTGCCGAAATCTTGAGATATAGTAGTTAGGATCATGATATAACCTTGAGCTGTTTAGGGGGTCAGCATGGATCCGTTGTTATTCAAAATATTAATTAATTTTCCTGTCTTCCTGTCTCGTCTTGTCTTCAAATAAACCTAAAAATGGCAAAATGGAGATGTATTTCTTTATAGTTTGAGTTTTTGTGCAGTGAAACATATATGGATTATTTCAGAGGATTATGAATGTTTTATAACATGATAAATTTCATTAGCGAACAAAATTGCTCTGAATAAAGGTTTATATGATAATTAATTTCGAAATAAATCCGACATTGAAAAATACATCGCACATGAAAAGTTCAACGTTTACCTTATTTTGTGTCACTGATTTTTCAATTGATCAATGGAAAACATACAGGAAGATACAGAAACATATTTCATAATTTTTTCCACTCAAAACCATTCGAGTAGGAATATCTATCACCTACAGATATCTTAAAAAACTGTATTTATTTCGCACATAAAAAGATTGAATATTAATAATTTAATTCCTTATTTTAAAAATTTAATTTATTACCTTTTAGAATGCAGTAACGCAGTAAAAATACTTTTTATAAAAAAAATTTGTGTTTTATTTGTAGTTTTGGAAAAATGTTTTAATATGAACTTGTAGGAATTTGACGTGCTACACTTTATGAAAAAATTTCATAAACTCAAATTAAACTTTCATTAATATCGAGTAAACATTTTAATTGAAATAATTAACTCATTTCTTTCGAAAAAATACTTTTTAAATAAAAAAAAAAAATAACTATTAATTTTGTAGGCCATAAAAGTGGTTATTGTAACATTATAACATAATACTTATTGATTATTGATAGAATAATTAAGAACACATTATTTTCTGATGACAGAGGACATAATAATTACCCAAACAAAATTTGTCATTAGGGATCAGTAATTCCAACCAAACTGAGTGTCCTCAATGAGTTATAAATTAAGAATAGTTTAACCAAGAACTACTTCCGTCTTACAGGTTCAACCCTTCTGATTACCTGTCAGTCAGGAATCATGACCTTTGGCATTTGATTGATGAGATATAAAATGAGTCATCAATTTCCACACAAGGGAATATTTGGTTCTTTTAAACAAATAAACAAACGAAGTAAAAAAGTGCAATAAAAAGTAGATACGTGGTTAGAAAATTCTGTTTTTAAAGTTTGTAATGCCAGAATAATCATAGTTATTAATGTATATCATCTGTGTTATTTAAAACAATGAAAGTTATTTTACATAGTCAAGAATGATTTTTACATTTTCCTTGACACATTCCTACAAACTGGATTGAGAAGCTCTATTCAAAATGAAAGCATGCAGCTCATCTTTTTTTTAACTTAAGTAAAATTGTATAAAAAAGAGCAACAATAATCTTCCAATACAAGTATTCACTTTACTTTAAAAAAATAAACACCCGATATTGTTTGATTTCTAATAATATAAACAAAAATAAAAGTTGTAGTATCAAGTCTCTTTTTCACAGTTCTAACATATTTTACGCAAGCACTTGGTAAATAGAAGTTCATTCGTTTCAATTTATCGCACTTTTTTTTTTTTATCGCAGACGAATACGAAAAAATTACCACCTGCAAACGATTTTCGATTTATAGTTGAATAATATTCTCCTAGTATTTTGAAGAAAAATAAAAAGTCATTCGATGATCGAATTAATAAGTTTTAATCAATTTAAAAAAAATGTGTACGCGTCTTAGCAAAATTGAAACAAATGTTTTCTGAGATGTGATGAAAATCCAATTTACTTAAAAATTAGTGCATTTTACTTATTTCTTAGGTCCCGGTTTTAATAGAATAATGGTATTCACATTGGTTATTTTTCTTTCCAAGTACAGATTACATTACCATTAGAGATTAATTTCCATAAGGCACAATATGTTGACCGCTGTGTTCGTGCGCTATATGCTCAAATGCGACTAATAGAAGGTTAAAACTGACATGGTGATTCCTAATATTCTTAAGCCCTTTAAATTTGAAACAGAAATAACGAGTACCTATATTAAAGTGACTATGTTAAATATTTTTGAACAGCTTACAGCTCCCCTAGCGGCGATTTATGAAAGTTACGAAAAATAGCTGTAAAACTAAAGGAGATAGTCAAAAAATTCCAATTAGAAAATTAGTCAGAATAATATGACACAAAACCACAGGAAAAAGTTTCATAAAGTTTTCTGTAAAATTGGCGGAGATATTCGTGGTTGAAAATATGGACTACCCACGACTTCAAAAAGGGACCGTCCTGAAATTGAGAAACGTGTTCTCCGGCGTTATCATAAAGCGTATGATAACACAAGGGTTTCTCGATTCAGGACAAGCCCTTATTTAATAGTCGCGAATAGTTCATAATTTCACCCACGAATAACTGCGCCAGTTTTACAGATAACTTAATGAAACTTTTTTCTGTGGTTTTTTCACATTATTGAGAACATTTTTCTATTCGGACTTTTTGCCTATCTCCATTAGATTTTTAGTTACTTTTTGTAACTTCCATAAATAGCCGCTTGAGGAGCTGTAACCCATCTTAAAATATTTAGCATAGTTATTTTACTACAGGTATACGTTACTTCCCTGACTATTCGAGACGCCGTTTCAAATTTAAAGGGTTTAAAAGGATATTAGGAATCACCCTGCATTATAATACCTTTTTTTACACTGCGATGACAACATTAACAGAAAAAAGTTTTATGCTCAGTTTAAAGCGGATATAATTTAAGACAAAACGTTGTCCTTAAAAAGTTCTATAATCTTTGTGCACTGTTCTATAATCTCTGTGCAGAGTTCTATACTTTCTGGGCACAGTTCTATAATCTCTGTATATGAATTTTTTGTGCGTACTTCTTTTAGATCTAGATGACTAAAATGAAAAATCTGTATAATTTCGTTAGTTATAATAATTTTAAATTCATATAGAGAGATTCATTATACTAGATATTTAATAGTTATTAAGTATTTTATCAGTTATTGATGAAGAGAAAATGAATTTTAATCTTAAAAACAATATTGATTTTATAAGCATGTTGATGTTTTCTAACTAGAGTGATGCTGTTTTTTTTCTCTCATTATCTTTCATGATTGTGTAGTTGTTATCAACATGGTTATGTAGTTTTTATCAACATGATTATGCAGTTGTTATCATCATTTCACAGGTGTTAAAATATTATTTTCATCAGATTCTCTGGTTACTTTGCAATAGTTACTTCTGGATTATTGAGATTTCAATATCAAACATATGATTGAACTAATACTACAGAATATGGATTCCAACTTAACAGCAAAACGGATTGTTATTTCATCTAAATATGAATCAATGGGTTATGACACTGATACTCAACGTATGAGACAAACCATCTAAATTTTTTTGGTCCAATAGTAAAGTGTATTTTTGTAATAATTGTATTTAAAATTATTTCTTAATAAATTTATAACTGAATTACTGAATGTAAAATAAATTTTTATGTACATTCTTGTGTGATTTTCTCAAATTGCAGTGCTTTTTCTTGTCGTTGTATACAGGACATTGAAAAATACCACTATAGCCAAAATTTGCATTTTTTCTTTTATATCAGTCCTCAGACAATTACTTTTGGCACAGTGAATATTTTCTCTAATATTCACACATTTTGTTTAGGAGATATAATAAAAAGAAAATGTTAAATATTAAATTCAAATAAATAATTTTATCAGTAGTATTATGAATGGGACAACTATTTTAAGTGCAAGGGACAACTATTTTAAGTGCAATATTTTTACAAAATATATCTCTGTAGAAGAATAAAAAATTGCAACCAATAACATTTTATCAAACAAATTAGGATTTCATTTATAAAAACATTAGAAAACTTACAAGTTTAAGAAAATTGAGTTTATTTACTTTACTAAATCAGCTGTAATCAGGTGTTTTACGTTAATTTTTCCTAGAATAACAATGAATTTAAAATTATAACATAAATAAGTTTTGAACTTTTGAAAATGAAAAGTGTATTTAAATTTTCATTTTCAAATTTCATTTGCATTTTTTTAGGGTAATTTTAAGGTGGAAGATTTTATTTGCGGTTTTGCAACAACATAAAGTAGTTTTTTTCACTTGTAATCTTTTCAGATTCAAGAGACTCAAACTCATAATACATCTATGACTTGAATAATTTTTAATATATATCATTTAACAAGTTACACAAGAAAAGAAGGGAAAGTGTTAAAACAAGATCTCACCCAATTTTTTGGGGGGGAGGGGGGGGGGGGACGATGTCTCGTCGCCCTCCCCCAAGCCGTCTACGACTCTGGTTTCAATCCTGATGTTTTTACTAAGCTGCATAAATAATGGTTTATGAAATTAACATTCATAAATACGTAAAATGATTGAGATAACTAATTTAATTTGGCATTATAGGATATCTTGCTACAACATTTGAAGAAAATTTTTTTACTTCTTAGAATATTTCTGAAACGATTGGTGTATTTAAATATGTTAACTAAAAGTATATAATTGATTTAAAAAGTTTTAGAATTCAATTAGTAGGACTTTTTAAAGTATTGGCTTTTTAATGCTCTCCCTAAAATTACTATTTTAAAGCGTGATAAACTGTTAATTCTACCATTTTTTCTAACAATTATTTCCGAATCTTCACTATATATTTCAAAAAACGTAAAAGCAATTTAACTGTTTTTGAATTTACAAATGAAACTAAAATTTCTTATGACTGTGCTACAAAAGTGATTTGACGCGAAAAATTTGTACTTATTGCATATGAGACGAAGCAAGTGAATCAAAAACAATTCATTAAGTAAAATGTTTATGAAAATTCTCCATTTTTGTTTTTTGCAATTTACAGATTGTATTACATGGCCTGTTATTTGGAATATTCATAAACTTGGCCTCAATCCTAACTTTCATGAGATGAGGCAAATGCTTGCACATAAACTTCCTGGATAAGGATTGTTGTTTTAAGAGGGAAAATAAACAGAGCTATGAAGGAGCTTCTAAGTACTCGATTGTTTGGATTTTTTTTTACACAAGTCAAAGTCATCTCAGTGTTCTTTAAAAGCAGAATTAGGGACACATTTTTTCAGCGACTTCTTAAGATTGACGTGAGGAGTTTTGCCAAAACTTCAGGCTATCAGGCTAGTTGCCCGATGTTTTTTTAGACTTATGTCTTGATTATGTGTCGTGGAGGTGTTGGTTCTATTATGTAAGTTTCGTGTATGACGGTGATCAGGGTAAACATGTTTTGGAATCTTTAAAAAGAAAAAGAAAAAAAAAAGTGCATCGTGACAAAGATGTGAAGACAAAGGTATGTTTTAAACAAAATGAAGAAGTGCAGATCATTGACTCCTCCTATAACTTATTGACTCAAACAAACTTCAAAGTTGTTCCACGGTTGGTTGTGGTTCCATGTTTGCTTTGTGAACCAATTTTTCCGTTACTTACAAAAAGCAATTTATAAACGACTAAAAACAAAATTTCTGGAACTTTTGGATCATTAAAAACTATATTGATCACATAAACAAATGAAGTACAAAAATGAAGACAGATCCAGCTGTCTTTTAAAACTGTTTACTCATAGACAGTTTACGATGTGGCCTTTCATTTTATCACTCAATCGTAAAAAAAAAAGTTTTCGAGAGATTTGTATAACTCACACAACACAAAGCAACTGACAAATAAAAACAAAATTTCAGGAACTTTTGGATCATCCAACATATAGCATTCAAAACTACATTGAGCTCACAAATGAAGTACAAAAATAACGACTAACTATAAGCTGAAGGTCTAAATAGGTTAGTCTATTTTAACTTCTCCATACAATCCTCCAATTTGGATCCAGCTGTCTTTTAAAACTATTTACTCCTATACAATTTACGACGTGGTCTGGCAGATTGTTTCGTTTTATCACTCACTGTAAAAGTTTTCGGTTCTCTAAATTAAAACGAGATTTATATAAACTGTATGACCTTTTGCATAGTCAATTGCATTTTACTATAACCTTTGAAATCCTCCTGTTTGATAAATCTAAATTACTGAATCAAATCCTCTTCAGGAGTTTAAGGGTTGGGTGGGACAAATTTAATGCAGATGAAAATTAGCTTATAAGTTATTACAGATAAAAAATATTAAAATGGCTTGCCAAAGTTTTAGTAATAAATTAAGCTGTTGGATTTAAGGCTTCTAAAAATCAAATTTATTCACGGCCCTATTATTTGGTTTATACAAGAAAAGTATTTTCTTTTCCCTTTTAAGAAAAGAGACTGTATTTAAAATAATAAGGGGGTGAATTACTGATAAGATATTTTAAAAACATTCTGACTAGTTCAACCTGTCTAGCAAATACATTTAATATCAGACTTATAATTCTTTCAAGATTAAGGTAAGGTTATTGTCCCTCTGAATAATATCAAGATAAATTTTTTTCAGAACTTCACAGTAAAGCTGTAGAATAGGGCAAGAAATATGGCATTATCACGAAATTGCATTCAACGAAATTGAAATGTTTGAAAAGACGTAATATCTTTTGAAAAATATTCCGGGAGAGAAGGAAGTATAATAATAATTTTTATACAAGGAGTGTATATTTCAGTTCAGTGTGTTTATAAAATATTATAAATTCTAAAAAAAATAAGTCTTTCATATCGTCTCTGAAAAAGATTTGCACCTTAGAAAAACGTCAAATTATTTTTAAAGTCTAACTCTTTTAGAAATTAAGATCCGCGGTTGACTCAGAAAATTTAATCGAATGGTTTTGAACGTTGGCTAAAGAAAGCAAGGTCAAATAAAAAAAAGTATAATTCTAAAAATTCCTCCAGGCGGAATTTAAACCTGTGATTACTTTGGGTTCATACATATCTATTACGCTTTGAGCGAAAGATATCTTAGTAAGCAAACATTGTGTATTCCAGTTTAAACTGGTTGCTCCAAATTTCTTTTGATGTTTTTCGCAGAGTGGACAGTTTTATATTTAAAGACCTTTGCTAGCATGGCTCAGTCTCTCTTAAAAAATCTTTATCTTTTAATAACCAACATTTTTGAAAATGATCTTCTTAGAAGTGAACTCTTTTTGCAAAGATCTGATCGAATATCGGAAATTATCTTTATTTATAAATAAGGAAAATCGAAATTGAGTTTGTATTATTCCGAGAGTAGGATGTGTATGAATTTTTTTAGAAAAAACAGGAATAATTATTGAAGCATATAGTTGTAGTAGTAAACATTCCTTGAAATTCCTTCCCTATTGATTAACCTAAATTGTAAAAATACTTATCTATTTTAGTCTTATAGCAGATCTAAACTAAATGTAGCTTAACTTAAATTATTTTCGGGTACAAATGAATTCTTGTAAGATTGTGATGAAGTTTTCTATGATTACGATTGTTTTGAAGTTGCCTACTATTTCAACTATTTCCGTATGTTATTCTGCTTTCTTTAGCTCTTGCTTCAAATGAATAGAAAACAATCGGAAGTATCTTAAATAAGTCTCATATAAGGTTTTGTTGTTAGTTATAAATTATTTCTTAAAACCTAAATGTCACGAAATTTCAGTTAGTGGTTATGGTCATAATTTGAGTTGATATTTTTGAAAAATTTGACCTATATTTTTGGCTTCTACACTACAGTAAATGAGTGATAAGCTTGTACAAAGACACTGTCTGTCAGAGTTCAACATTACCAGACAAAAATACAAATTCCACAGACACGAGTGGTACGCATTTCGTCAAGATTACATCTTATGAGAAAATTCAATTGGAAATGGGGATCGAAAGTCAAATTACAATTCGCTTAGCCCAAATTATAAATTCTACAAATATGTGTCATCCCAGGTAGCACTGTCGTATTGGCCAATGTCGGATACAGGGGTTGTAGGAAGATTGGCCAATTCATGGCGAAATTCGAGCATAGTTCCAAAATCACGATTTTTGAAAAAAATAAATATATCAAAACCACCACAAAACATACTTTTTACCCTTCAGTCCTTTCTTTTAAAAATATATTTCAGTTTTAAAATTCTGCATCAGTATTTCAAAACTTCCAGTTTATTTTACCAAGTACTGGACAAGAATGGTCAAGATTCGTAGCAACGGTCAGTCTACAACGGTCCATATCGGGATCGGCTAGTGTTGAGCGATATTGGCCACCGTATGGGGATATTTCAGTTTGACGGCATCGATAAGGTTAGTAGAATTATTATTACCTGTAAGAGTCCAGAAACACGCGTTCGTACGCTATCCCAGTTCGCTTTCTTCGATCCCTTGAACTTACGTTTCTCTATTTTGATATTTAAACATCAGTGACATGTTTTTCAATATTGTGAACTGAAATTTTATAATTAGGGTAAATGAAGCATTTTAGACCGATCATAGTAAAAAGTAGGGAATAGGGGAATAAATTATCCAATTAAATGAAAACTTAATCTCTAAATTTTAAGATCAAAATATATTTAATGCTAAAACAATTATTTACAGTCTTCAGTAGATTAACTGAAATTAATAAATTAAAATAAAATTAATCTTTAATTAATTAGTAAACATTTGAATAAAATATGTTTAAAGGTAAAATAATTATTTACAGTCTCACAGATTAGCGGAAATTAAAAAATTAAATTAAAACTATTATTAAATTAATTAGTAAACTTTTGAATAAACTGTACTTAAGGCTAAAACAATCATTTACTATCACAAAAACTAACTGAAATTAATAAATTAAATTAAAATACAATCTTAAATTAATCAGTAAACATTCGAATAAAATGCATTGAGAGATAAAAACAATTATTTAGTCCTCGCAGATTGACTGAAATTAATAAATAAAAATAAAAATCAATCTTAACTTAATCAGTAAATTTTTGAATAAAATGTATTGAAAGGTAAAGCAATTATTTATAGTCCTTTCAGACTAACTGTGCCAATGCTAAAGTGTCAGAAGAAGGAAAAGCATCCCTAATGAATAAGGAAAGAGTGCATAGTAGTCAACGGATTAGTTGTAACCTTGATTAATGAATAATAAATCAATAATGTAAGCAACTAGTTAGTTTGGCCTACTTCATTCTATTAATTTCATTCCATTCATTCCAGTGATAAACTTTGAATGAAACTAGATCGATAGATGGTACATAATGATAAACCACTGATGGTACAATATAGGCAAAGTTCCCTTCTGAAACTGATGTCCTGTTTTTAGCCATATACTACACTGTCAAATGCTAAATCGTCGGTCATCCCAATTTTTGACAATCAGTCTTATTAATTTCAATTCTAATCAGTCAAATGAGTTAGTATATTAATAAAAACCTTATTCCTTTTATGTGTAACAAAACTTAGTTAAAGTCCTAAAAATAGTTTTTAGGTTATAGTTTTTGATTAAATGGGATTCAAAATAGATATAATTTGAAACGCTTTCCTTGTTAAAAAAATAGCTTCATTTTTCGGCCCTGCGAAATATTATTTTCATATTGCAAAAGTTCGTCCTTTTTATTAATTTTTGGCTGGTATAAATATATCCAAATAAACTAATTTACATAATTTACAAATAGAAAATATCGCTGTACCAAAAAAAAAAAAATTCTCCCGAAGAAATTCTCCAATACCGGATCAGTACATGTACATTAACTTACTTAAATATACGACTTTTTTTAAGTGTTAGTATGATCAACAGTTTTGTATTCGGCGATCGACTCAGAGAGCCACGTTTTTATAATTTTTCTAATCTAACTACTTAACTTTTTTTAATATACGTAACTTGAACTTCTAACACCTTGAACTTTTAACGTTTAAGTAGTGTGAAGTTCTTAGGTTTTTGTATTTTAAACTTCTAACTTTTACGTACCTAGAATTTCTATCAATTACGATGCTCGAACGTCTAATATTTTAGTACTTAAATCTTTTAACGTTTACTTTCATGGAACCTTTTTAAATGGGGTGAAATAAAAAAAATAATATATATATATATATATATATATATATATATATATATATATATATATATATATATATATATATATATATATATATATATATATATATATATATATATATATATATATATATATATATATATATATATATATATATATATATATATATATATATATATATATATACATATATATATATATATATATATATATATATATATATATATATATATATATATATATATATATATATATAAATATATAAAACTTAATGGCAAAAGAAACGTTAATAGTTTAAAAAAATATTGTTTGTAATTTATCTAAAAGTTTAGTGTTATTCTATCAATCAAATAATTGTTAAGAAAAAATGTTCTTGAGTTAAACATTTTGTGTAAAAAAGATCAAGTGTTTTTATCACACCATACTGTGAGGTTAAAATAAATAGTTGAAGAAAAGCAAAGTGTTTTCTCATTCCTTAAACTCAGTATTACTTATTAGTGGATATAACCGTAAAAACAATTATTATAATATTGTTATGATGGATATTCTATTAACTACTCGAGCCTTATAGCATGATAAAATAATGCTGAGTATCCTTAATTAATAAACTTAGTGGTGTTGTAAAGCTCAGTTTTTCCTTGGACGGATTCTTTTTTATTATTTGAAGAGTTTTATGAATATGAAAGGTCTAAGCTCTAGGGAAAAAGCAACTTATGACCTTGAGAAACAATTCCGAGAAAACGCAAATAATAGTTTATCTTCTCATAGAAAAGGCATAAAAGCTTTTCTTGTGACTAATTTTATGTGGACTGATGTTATTTTTCACAGGAAATGATAGCATGCTGTCAAAGTTTATTCGTGAGCTGTATGATGACACCAAATGTTCAAATTCACAGTATTTCATGAAAAAGTAGACAAAAGTTGTCTTTACCCTGGACACTATTATATTACCTTTATGTGAGACAGTATCCTCAATACTTTATCGTAACAGATTAATTACTCCCATTTCTGGAAATCTGCGTCGACGTTTTATTTTTTTCAAAGAAAATTTATTTTTGAAAGAAAAATTATTTTTTGAGAATTCTTATTTCAGTTTTAAGCTTTTATATATTCATTTTAGAACATATATTTTCTGATGACAAATAATTTAAATTGAAAGTGAAAAATAAACATAACACCTGTAAGCAAATTTAAGTAAAACCAACCAAGCTATCTGCGTTAAAGCCACACAACAACATTAGTAGTTATTGATATTACATAAAAAAATTAATAAATAACAAAAAGATAAATAACTGGAAAAAAGCCATATTTGTCGATTATAGTAACTTTGTCAGGGAGTGACGAAAGGGGTTGGCGTCGATTATGGTCCCCATGACGAAGTTACTTTAATCGACAAATATGCCTTTTTTCCAGTTATTTATCTTTTTTGTCATTTAATAATTCTTTGCTGTAACATATTTTCTGAGTAGTCTTTTCCCATCTCCGTTGTTCCGAGTAAGGATATCGTTTAAAAAAAAATGGTCCCTTGTAGGTCTTTAAATTGAAAATGAAGTTTTCGAGGACAAAATAAGCGCTTAACATACTTGAAAATGAGTTTATTCTGACTTTACTAAGTATGAACAGCACTCCAAACCGAGAAAATCAAAATTAAAAAAGCATAACTACTGGTGTGGAACATCGCACAACTTTCAATTATACTATAATACTGACGTGGATTTGTGTCATTTACCGTTTGTATATTTTCATCCTTCATTTAGAATAAAAGGCCAGTTTGGCGATATTTTTTGCAATAATTCTTATATGGATCTAAAAAAAAAAAAAAAAATCGCCAAAATGGTGATTTTGGAGATATACTTTTTGATAATCCTTATATTATCCATTATTATAAGCGAAACTGAGAGGAGAAGAAAAAACGATCGTTGATGAGGTATGCTCAAGGAAAGAAAACTCTGTCTTGAAGGCATTCATTTCTCAACTTTTTACGCCATTAAAACAAGTTACGGGAATTTCTGAGGTGGGGATGTTTAGAACATCTTAAGAGGCATTACCACAGCGATTTTTATCAAAATCGTTGGAGCCGTTTTTTAGCAATCAATGAAAAACATGATTTTTTCAATGGCAGCTACTTTATGCGCATGCACGATTTTGAAGAAAACCTTAATAGTAGGTCCCATGGGCCATGGCCGCCACTAACCCTCATACCAAATTTGAACATCGTAGGTCAATTTGTTCTGGAGTTATGCTGACCACAGATACACATACTCACACAGACAGAAATTTTTTCTAAATAACTTTTTTTGAATCAGAATGTTTCAAAACGTGGAGAAATGCAAAAAAAATCGAAATTTTTGTTTTGACCGAATGCTATACTTTCATAACCCTATGTGTATATACATAAGGGTAATTGAAAGTAAAAATAAAGGTTTTATGTTAGTGGCCGCGAATAAATTGGAAAACCCCACTCTTTGCAAGTTAGTGACTAGTTGAATCAAGTCCCCCACTTTTCGAAATTTTGGTGATCTTTAAATGGCGTAATCATCTTGATTTTACTATTTGTACCTCCTCCATCTTTGACACTTTTTTTTTTATCCTTTATATAAACTTCAATTCTGTGTGTTTTGCTTGTACGCGGGTAAATTTTCGGAGAGCTAATTAATCTACTTGTTATCATCCAGTCGTTCTGAATCTTGGCAGATAGTTGTGGATGTCAATGTATTCTATCAAGTTTTGAGGTTAGTCACTAAAAGGATGCTTTTACACTCATTTGTATAGTTACTTCGGAGGACTAATTAAACCACTGCCGTCATCCAATCGAACTAAAACTTGGCAAATCGAATCGTTGTTGTTGGCATTGCTATCAATATTTTTTTTGGTGAAGGGGGTGGGGGCCAAAAATACAATGGAATGGAATCTATGATTTTCTCCGTAGTGTTCAAACGTTATGAAACCTTGACCTGGGTTTAAAATCGCTAAATTAATTTTCAATTACACATAAAAATTGAATGATTTGTATAATAAACTTTGCTTTCATGGGTTGCCTTTTTGTCACCCTACCACCGACACTAAATTTTCACCTCACCCTAGTCTTCATGCTCATTGCACCATTAATTTATTCCCATTTTAGATGATAAATGAGCACTTAGGAGCATTCGATAAAAAAGGAAGGACATTTCGTTTAATTTCCCATACTCGGCTCATCACCATATTTCCTACATTCTAAAAAGAAAACATTTCCACGCCTCTTTTTGGCAGACTGATCTACGTGTAGATCATTACAAGTACATCGTTGTTGGCAATCGATCTGGACTTGAGCAGAAATTTGCAATACGAAGAAAAATAAGAAATTTACACCTTTGATCCTTTCATCGGCTGAAATTCAATCTCTCCTAAGGGTTGGTCTATTTCTTATCGGGAAGATTTTGACCTACTTTAGCAAAAGACGACACGTGGAAGCTTCTGAATCATAAAGTCGATTCGCAAACTCCACTGACCACAGGCTTTGTATTGGAGAGGGGCTATCTGACTATACAAGTCATCGTAATAAAATAAGAGATTGTGAGAAAAAGAGAGAGAGAAAAAAAAAAGATGGTCAAAGTTAATGAAAAAAAAAAAAAGATAACGTGATTATGAGGAACCAAGAGGCTAAAAACACGTTAGAAGAAATTTAAGTTCTCTATCTGTAGGATGCTATGCATTTTTAAAATTACATAGTTTTCTATGTATAAAAAATTAACCCATAAAAATAAAGTTTTTAATACATGCATTGCCAACTTTTGTGGGCGATTGCAACTTATTTAAGCGATTTGATTCAATCGAGTTTTCATAGTGTTTACCACAACGAAGAAAACTATAGATTTGCTATTAACTGACTTTTTTGGTCCCCAAAACTTGATAGAATGCATTGTCATTGCCACTGAATCTGTCAAATTTCAGCTTAAATTAATGATGGAAAGTAGGTTAATTAGTCTTACGAAACGGAAATAGAAGAGTGCGCAAAAGCGGCCTTTTAGTGACAAACCCAAAACTTGATAGAATGATTTGTCAACAGCAACGAGTCTATCTGTCGTTTTAGCTTGATTGGATGACGGTAAGTGGGTTAATTAACTCTCTAAAGATTTGTTCATCACAAACACAAAAACAAACACACACAAATAATTGATGTTAATATGCAGGATTTAAAAAATATAGATATGCTCTAAAAAGTATTTTTTAACCTATTGGTTCTCGATAATCGCTTTAACTGTTTCTTTTTCTTTAAGATATTTAAAATTAAAGGAAATTAAGACACAAAGTTATTGTTTTTTCAAAACTAAGATTCTCACCCCATCTAGTAGTATCCAAAGAGAACTATTATTCTGTAATTTCTAGAGGTTGGAAATATCGATCAAAATAAATATCGATACTATATCGTTGCATAGAAAAAATATCGATAAAATATCGATATATCGATACATGATTTTTTTAAAATTTGATTTTCAATTTTGCCAGAAACAAAGTTTTTCGGGGCAAATTTCTACTTTTCATGATTGCTTTTTTGTAAGGCGACTACTTTTTCAAATGAAATGGATCCATTACAAAAAATAAATTTATACTTTCGCTTAATTGGTGCAGTGATTTTAAGAAAAATTTAGATAATTTTCAATAGCTTTTAAGTGTACGGAAAATATTGAATATTGGTGCCATTTTAACTGTCTCTCAGCCAAGATCAAACTTTAGTTTTGAAGTTTTTGAAAAGTGAATCAAATGGAATTACAGAATGATCATCAAAAAACTAAAAATGTTTGAAAATATCAATATATCGGTGACTTTTATCGATATATCGGTGACTTTTATCGATATTTTTAATATCGATATTTTTTTAGAAATATCGATAACAATATCGTGGTATCGATATATCGCCGACCTCTAGTAATTTCATTTCATTTTACTTTTTTTTTTATTATGCACCTTTATCTTTTCTAACCTTCAACTATAAATAAAAAAAACAACAATAATTGGAAATAGATTTGATTATCATCACATGCTTGCAATAAAGAACACTGAATTTGTGACTTTTTAAAGATAAGAAATTCTATGAAAGTACAAAACTCCCGCTTCAAAAATTATTAATCAAATTTATCTGTTTGAAAGAAGAAACTAAAACTTTTGCCTCGTTTGCTAGAAACCTTATTAAAATGCCAAGGTTGTATAGAATAACACTGTTATCCATTAATGCTCGCAACTCACCTATTTTGGTGAGAAAATGCTGTAATATTCACAAGTGTCCAGTTCATGACTTAGGTCAATTTTTAATAGTAGATAATGAGTTGAGTAAGCAAGTGTATATTTCTTTCTGCACTAAACTAGAAAATGGAGCATAATGTACGCAAATGTCAGCCATTCTTTCTTTTACTCCAGGGGCGAGCGGTGTATGTGGGAAATGAAAAACTGTTCATTAGTAAATTCAATTTATACTTAGTTTTTTTTCTTACACACACTCTCTCTCTCATAGATTAAACCTATGTTTTAAATAAAATTCATATTTCAATTGTAATGAATATACATCAACTTACATTAGTTTGGCACATGTTTTAAAACTAGGGGTGTGGACCATCGCGCAACTTTCAATTATACTATAATATTGGTCATTGCATTAAAATTTATGGTGTTATTTACTGTTTTCATATTTTCACTCATTTACATAAAAATGGCCAGTTTGGCATTTTTGGCAATAATTTTTAACATAGAACCCCCCCCCCCCCCTAAAATCGCCAAACTGTGGAAATTGGCGATGCTATTCGATAGACATTACATAGTCCTTTCTTGTGCGTGAAACAGAAAAAAGTAATTCGTTGATGGGTGATGCCCAAAGGCAGAGAGCTCTGTGTTAAAGGCACTCATTTTTAAACTTTTAACTCTTTTATCACACTTCTACTGGAATTTCGAAGAAGGGGTCGATTAGAACGCCTTAACAGGAATTAGCCCAGAGATTTTAATCAAAATCGTTAGAGCTGTATTTTGGCAATTCCTGAAAAAAGTGATTTTTCATGATTTCAACTTTATGCTCATGTACGATTTTGACGAAAACTTTAACGGTAGTTCCCATGGCCACCAGAATCCTCACACTAAATTTCAACATCGTGGGTCAGTTTGTTTGGGAGTTATGCTGACCCCGTACACATAGACATAAATTTTTTCTAGACCACTTTTTTGAAATCAGGGTGTTCCAAAACGTGGAGAAATGAAAAAAAAAAAAAAAAAAAAAAAAAAAAAATCGATTTTTTTTTTACTCAAATGCTATACTTTCATTAATTACCCTATGTAAAAATATGGGTGATTGAAAGTAAAAAATGAATAGAGATTTTATTCTTCTAACAACTTAGCTGGTTTGTTGTATAGTTTAATGTTATTATAACGAAATTTAATATCCAGTAGAAGAACAACTTTTCATGGTAAAAAAAATTGAGAACTCATTGCTTAGAAAGAGCGTGTTAATTTTATGTGGACAGACGTTTCTGACAGAAAATGTTAGCTTACCTTTAAAGTTACCTTCTTGGGAAATAATATGACACCAAAAGTTTAATTTCATGGAAAGTGGACAATTTGTATTAAAGTTATTAAGCACTGTGTGCTACAGTTTCAAGTAATAATCGAAATTTACATTTAATACAAGATACAAAAAAAAAAAAACAAAAAAAAAAAAAAAAGCAATTTTTTTCCTGTCTATTGATGATTTTGGAAAAAATTCCCTTTTAAAATGCAATATGCAGAAAACGAAATATATTTACCTTATCTGTAATTTTTATGCAGCCTGAAATTTGTCCTTCTTTAGTAATCTTTTTCAAAAAAAAAAAAAAAAAAAATCTTAAGTATTTCTTAAGTTTTACTTATTTGAGAATGGATAACTCTGCAATTTGAAAAAAAAAAAAAAAAGTATATTCAGTAGTGTTTATGTGAATTCGATTCGACGTTAACACTAAAAAGTTTTATCTGTAGAATTGTTTTGCTTCTGTCTTGATTTATTTATCAGAAGAAAAAATCAATTACTTTGAAATCTAGATCTTTGTAAAGTTGATGTTATCCCGAAACTACCTAGCCCATAAAATCTCTAAACATACATTAACAATTCTAATATACTACTTAAAAAATGTGTGTAATTAAATGCCTTTAAAAGGACGTCAGACATCAAATTAAATAAATGATGTACATTAAATTTAATATAATTTAGTTTTTATTCACATGATATTTTATTTTACAAATATTCATTATTGTATTTTTTCCTTGTTATTCCACTGTAGAAGTGAACAACATATTATCTGCTTATCGTTTGCATATAGACATCATCAATCACATAATCACTAAAGCATCACCACATATCAATTCACGTATTCCATCAATCAATTCCCCACTTAAAATGTAAGAATCTGATACCTATCATACGAAAAAAATTCTCATGTAATAAATATTCTACCCTAAATTTAAGAAAAGCTTCTAAAGAAATTCATCTTCTAAAAAATCTGTCCATAATAATATGACCTGTTATAGATGGATTATAAAAAAATTTTGTTTGAAGGTTGGCTTCAAGTACGAATATATTTGTTAAAATTTTAAATTTTTAAATGGGAGGGATGGGGTGAAACTTAGAACCTTAGAAAGCGTTTTAAAAGGTCCGGCACATGAAAATTTTCAGATTTTTCGATTTTTAGTGTATAATTGTTCAACAAAAGTTTAAATTCTTCTATTTAAAATGATACTTCATTTGCAGTTATACCTCATTTAGAAGTATTTTTAAAATTTTTGGAAGTAAACACAAAATAGGCATGTAAGTTAGGTTTTTAAATTTCTAAGCCGCATTTTTCAAAATTCAATTAAGAAGGTTGCAAACGATTCGGATGTGTGGCAATAGCTTATTTGCATCTTTCACAAATGATCCAAATTGGCAAGAAACATTACGTCACTGATGATGACGTAATTGATGTTGCCAATTTGGCTTACTTTTAAAAGATACAAGTTTTCCGAGCCAGAGATCAGAAATCGTTTGAGCTTTTCTCACTGAAAATCTAAATGCAGTGGATTGCCAGACGAAAAAGTATGTTCTCTTTTTGGCAAGTTATGACAGATTTGGCAATCGGATTTTAGTTCAACTCATTCCAAGTCGATTTTTCCTCAGTTTCGGCCATTTTTGCCACGGTAGAACAGTGGATTCGTAATCTACTCACTTTTCTCCAATTTCTATAAAAAAATCAGAATGATGTTCGATGGGGTCCAAAAATTGCAGTCGCCTCTCGGACTATAAAGTAATTTCCGGTTAAATTGTTGATAGCTTTCCACGATCTTGTAGCCTCTACTCTACACTAATGTGGTGATAAACTTATAGTATAAATGTTTTGAGCGGCCATCTGCTGTTGTGTAAAATGTGCAGTGTTGTAGTGGAGAAAGCAGGTTGAATTGTGACAGTCACTGTCACTAAGAGGCTTTTTCTATGCATGTTTCCATTGTAGTACAGTACTAAAAAAAAAATCAAACCGTTGCACAGTGGGGCAGAAGGGGGTGAAAACCTGGCCAAAATTCAGAAGTGTATTTATTGAAACCAAATGTTGATAGTAACGTTTTTAATGAGTTTATAAAAGTATACTACCCTCTAATTTTGGTTTTATAGAAAACTTTTAACCATTTTTAAGTAAAAAGTACAATTTACATTGCGATAAATGAAGTTTTTCACCTAAAATAACTTTCCAAAATTTAACTTTTGATTAAAGTTTTCTGTTAAAATGAATATATTATGTGCATTAATTGAAAAATACCTTCATATTTTTATAAAAATTTGTATTATATTTTTTCAGCAATTTACAAACAATACGTAACATAATCGTTTATAAAAATTGCAAATATTGATGCTAAAATCAACTTCAAATTCTATTTTTATTTTCCGTTAAGCAGATTTCTATTGATTAAATATTAATGTCTCATTTAAAAATCTCCTATTCTAATTTTTAACAATAAAAATTGTAGTTAAAATTGATATAGTAATATATTTTACTTAAAACTTCAAATATATAACAAACCATACAATTTATTCAAACATGACAAACAATTCTCCTGTAAGCGTTCCAATGGGCATTAGCGAATTTTCTTCTATTTCTGGTCCATGAATTACTATGGTATGTACGATTGATGGCATATAGAGCCTCGAATAGATTTCCATTTACTATTTTGCCGTTCCAAAACAATATGCCCTAAATCTTTCCTTGTGAATGTCATAGCTACTATAAATAGTTTGCAGTATGACATGAAAACGTTTTATTATTTTCTCGTTTATGCCAGTGAAGTCCGCAAAAAAAATTTGCTATTTGCAAGGAACTGACAAGCAATATTAACATCTTTAGAATTTTCTTTAAGCAAGTTTTGGTTTATCGATGATTAGTTGTATTTCACTTCTAAACTTCACTTTGATAGATTTCTTGTTTTCATGAAACTTCTTTGCCGACCAAACGGTATATTGGTTAGCATTAGGGATGGAACGGATATCCGGCAAATATCCGATATCCGGTATATCCGGCTGATTTTTCAATATCCGAAACCCCGTCGGATATCCGATTTGAAATACCGGACATCCGATAATTTCATTCGGATATCCGGCTATATATCCGGCCACCAGGTATCCATAAGAAATAATTTTTTGCAAAAAATAATGATATCTTTTTCGGACAAAGGGGACACCGCATCCTACACTTTTTTTTTCTTAATTTTTTTTTTTCTTAATTTTTTTTTTCTTGGACATAAATTGCAGTCAAGTTAGAAAACGAAAAAGTTCCTTCGTGAGAACTATGCTTTCGCTGTATTATTGGCCATTCCTCCAATATTTTTCCATACACATCCTTCATACGTGTTTTGCAATATGTTCTTTTCATTCCAAGTTTATGATGTGATTAATTCCAGATGTTATATTTGAATGCTTCTCCATAAAACACGAACCGAAATACTAATAAATAGTACATTTTTTCCATAACATAAGTTATAAGAGTTTTCGTTATTCTCACTTCCTCCTTTTTTTCTGACATTTGCTAGCGAGTAAAAAGCAATACATAGCCAATGCGCACTCCTCAATGCTTTTTTTTTTCTATCGACGATAATACCCTACCCCTTTTTATGCTGTGAATGGTATGGTCAAATTTCTGATTTTTCATTGGCAGAAGTTGAAAGCTGGTATATTTTTTCTGACGTAAAATGAAGTATTGTAATTTTTAGGTCTTTAAAGCAGCGCCACAATGTGGAATTATATTTAGCTCTCTAGAATGCCTTGAATCATAATTTTCTCCAATTACAATCCAATTTAAAATTTTTAATAATGGCTCATTTAAAATCACCCATTTGGAAGTATTTTAAAATTAATGGAAATGAAGAAAGCAAAGCCCTATGTGTTACTTGCTCCACAGAATCGTTTAAAAAATATATTGTGCGCGGCAAAAGCCCAAAATCCTTTTCCACAAAATCCTTATGGAACCATTTAATAAGTGTGCATAAGGAAATTCACCGAAGCTTACGAAGACTCACTAAATGCATCAAATATTGATGAACAAGAAAAAACAATTCATCAAAACAAGAAATGCACGCAGATAACATTGGAATCGACATTATTTGTACCAAAATTGTGGAGTTTAGATGATCCTAAAGCAAAAGCCTTGACAACAAAAATATGTAAGTACTAATTTTGTTTGTTTATATTAAATATACATTTTAAATATAGTATAACATAATGTTGATGAATTTTGGGTTTGAAATTTTTTAAGTTTATATTTAACGACGGAATATTCCGATAGATCCAATTTAAGTTTTCTATTAGATTTCTTTAAATCCGTAATGTTTTAGGTGCATTACAAAAAAAAAAAAAAAAAATAGGCTTCAATTTCATAAAATATTTAAAATAAATCTTTTGTTATAAATAAATGCATCTGGTATAATTTTGTAATCATTTATCAATTATAAACAATGCATGAAGTAAATTGAAAGTAGCTATATTTTGCACTTCAACATTGTAAAAAATGTTTTTAATATAATTTTAGTTGAGTTAATGGCTCTTGATGCTGAACCATTCTCCATTGTGAATAGAGAAGGCTTTGGTCAGTTAATAAAGTACCTAGCTCCTCGTTATCCGCTTCCAAGTAGAAATTATTTTCGTGATACAGCCCTGCCAGAACTATATGAAAAACTAAAAGTATCAATATTACAAGATATAAAATCAGCAACAAATATCTCTTTCACTCATCAACTAAAGTTTAAATATAAAAAATTAACTCAGTGTCGCGACAGCCCGTGTGGACCAAGGCCTGCTGGGCCCAGCTCAGCTTTATTGATTGTGGCATTTGTGTGTCACATAGCAGATGTTCCGGTCAGATGGTCATTCTGACGCCGAACCCCAGTGTTTAGTTCCCAAGCATGCATGGTCCTCCTCAGTTTATTTCTTTCAGGTATAAACAGCTAAGTCAACCTTGCCCAGTCCACGAATCAAACCATGGACCTGTGGCATGCAGTGCGGTGCGCTAACTACTAATTATAATTTACTTGATACTTCATATCATGACCATTTTTTTCGTATAGCATATCGTATAACTATTGTTTTTAGTATATAGACTGAATATCCGGCCGGATATCCGGTGAAATCCGTTTCGGATATCCGTATCCGGTAGACATGGTACCCCGGATATCCGAAATCCGGTATCCGGCAAAACTCACATCCGTTCCATCCCTAGTTAGCATGCTAGCTTCTAGACCGCGAGGTTGCGGGTTCGAGTCCCGTGTTAGGCATGGATGTTTGTAAATGCATGTTGCCTTGTCTAATGACGAATGTTTCGGCGCATTATACCCCTCGTGTTGCTGACGGCGCCAGATAATCTGAAAACAACCAACCATGAAACTTCTTTCTTTTTGTCATCTCCCCAACAAGCTTGTCATTTACAGATATTAAATTAGTAAAATATGTGAAGTAAGCATTCGAAAAATCTAATTCAGGCATGAAGTGGTGATAGACCAAATGAGAATGTGTCTAATTTAATAAATATATGAGGTTGTAATGAAAAGTTAAACTGTTTCGAAGTTAATCCACTAACATAGCACCTTTGTTGTGATGCAGTAGATGTGACAACATTGTAAACTTTTCCATTGCCAATTGTGAATAAAACTATATGAGAGATATTAATATATGCATTGTTGGCTATTATTATTGTTGGAACAAGGTTTTTAATTTGATTTTCGATGTGTTATTCAATGTTTTTTGTTGTTTCCTACGATTAAGGAACACATTACAACAGAAGTGAGGATATACTGATCTCGGATTTTTCATATGACAGTTTTTGTATAGTCCTCATTCACATTTCGAGTGGAACACCCATGCCACAAGGCAGATATGAGAGTCCGAAGAGCTACTGAATTAAAAACTCTGCTTATATTCACTTTGGCCTGAACTTCCATCATAATCCAATTTGTTTAGAAGTTTTACTTCATGCAATTGCTCATTGAAATATATTTTAACGTCATTTTATTTAATTTCGACAATGCGTCGAGTTGTGTGATTTAGTGAAGACTCAACAGAAACCTCTACTATCGCATTGTAAGGAACTATTTTGTGGATAGCAGCTCTTTTCTTTTTGTATGGTTTCGTACCAAGGGACAGTTTTTTTTATAGTGACTTCGAATTATATGATATTGATGTCGGGATAATTTGTTTTGTTAAAATGCTACATCCACTGAAACTTGATCACCAACATGTTTTTCGCTTTCTGAAAACAATTTGATACATTTTGAAGCTCTTGATGAATAAGTGAATGTTGCATCTTTGACGACTTTGGACGCATAAATTATTACACTAGCCCTGAGAGTCATTTGTGTTACATATTCCAACACTTTTGGATTTGCATTTGAACGTATAAATTCAGTTTTTCTATATTTTGATTTTTCGCTGCTTTCCAGGAAGTCTGAAGATGGTCAACCAAATGAGGACTAGAAATGGAAAACGACCGAAGTAAAAAAAAAAAATCAAAATAATTTTTTTACAGAAACATTTCCTCAAGACCATGCTAAACAAATTGGAGTACGCCCAAAGTGCGAGCTCCAGTAGCAATAGTTCAAATTCAATCTGGTTCTTAGTTATAACCGTAAGTATCAATGCGAGTGTTTTTCATTTTTTGGCTCTCCTGAAATTTTTGTTTTTTGGACTTAGATCGTTTTTCATTTCTAGTCCTCAAATCTTCTGTTTAAATACAATGGGAAGTAAGTACCTTCATTTAGTCACTCTTTTTTTTTTACTTTGAAAAGTACTTAGGTTTTGTTGTAGACTTTCTATTTTTTCTTCAAGGGGTTCAAAGATTGTAACAAAATATTTTGGATTCGAGATAAATTTTCCTCCGGACAGTTCATAATTTTTTTAATTTTAATTTCCAAGTTTTTTACTCTAGTTTTAAAGCGCATAGAAGCTGGCATGTTAGAAATTAAATGAAGCAATTTCCTTCTTTTTATAAATTTACAATTTTCTTCTGAACCTTTAAACAAAAAACTACTTTAAAAATCTGAAGAATTTTTAGCATTTTATAAAATTTATTTCTTAATTTAAATGCATATAATGTTTGAAACTTATTGGTATGTTAAAAAACTATTTTTTTTTTTCATAGTTTTATACACAGTTCTCAAAACTATTCAAACGTAAAATCTTCATATATTTTTCGAGAAAATTTATTTTGATTTATAGTTTAACAAAATATTTATAAATTGGAGTTCAACTTTGCATACTTCAATAACTATTAACTTAAAAATAATTTTATTATGTTCATTAAATTTGTTTTCGACGAGCCTAACTTGTTATTTAGATTATATCCTTAATGTAGTTATTAATAAGTGAAGTTATTTGTGTTTTGTTTGGAATTGATTTACCGTCAAAAAGGCAAATTTCGGCAAAATGTGCAAACAGTTTCTAATACACAATTAAATGCTCTTTCAAACTCTGTAAAAAGTTTGATGACCCAACATGACCTCATTAAACTTTTTTACTAATGTATGTATAAGGTCATACAAAATTGGAGTAGATATTGGAAGTTTTTTTTTTTCTAAAATAAATAAAAAATACTAAAATTAACCCCAAAAAATAAGAAAGAAAAAATATATGCTACGTTCTACTAACCAAATGCTATAGGCTCCATAACAAAGTTTTACTTCTTCGATAAAAGCAAAAGTTGAAAATACGCCTTGAAAAAGCAGTCGCTCTGAAGAAAATATGCTCTTTGTTGAAAACGTTTCTGCAAGTTCCAACTTTCAACTCTAACAGCTGCGCCGAAAAACTCATAAAGTAGCTAAAAAGGGTGGAACCAAATGCTCAAGATACTTGTTATTGAAACATGAAAATTAAAAAAATAATTTTTTGACCAGCTTTTTCGTCATTCTTTCCCACTGTGCAGAGTTAAATTTCTTTTCCTTGCTGCATTTCAAAGTACACTTCATCTTCTCTAAAGGCACTTTATATATTTAAAATTTAATTAAGTATTCATCAATAGTTTTCTTATTAATAAATACATATTTTTTTTTGTAGTATAGGAATACCAGACTGATCACTCAATTATATTTTCAAGTTATTTAAAAATGACCTAGACAACACCACAAAAGCTACAGGCATAACCTGATATATCAAGTGAAAGATCTCGGGGAGGGTGAGTTCCCATACTAAAATCTTAATACTAAAGTCCAGAATTGTCAACCGAAAGCTAATTTGTAATTTATTAAGTCTGAACTATAAATGCTGTCAGATATAAGTTTAATCGATAAGATTACTAAGAGTTTATATAAAATTCAACTCGAAGAGTGTTTTGATAGTAACCCTTTCAGAAATTTACTTATTGGCTTCTAAAAGAGACATCGGATAAGAACTTGAATATACGGTAACAAGTTTGTTGCCAACTCACCCACGTGGAGTAGTGTTTGTTTATAAAAATCTGGAATTTGCAGGGGTTTTTAGTCTTAAATGTCGTCTATTTCAACAGGAGGACATTTCATACCTTAATAAGCCAAATTTTACATCTGAACCTGACGTACTGTAATAGAAACGTATGTAGAAGTGGTTTTTTAGTGACATTTTTGTCACAATACAACTTATTTTTCTGTATTTACGGAGCTCTAAAACACCCGTACGATGTAAATATTTGCAAGATAGTGATAAATCCTTTAAAAATGCAAATATCTCATAAAGTCCAAGGATTGCTAATCAGCACAACAATATTGGTGCGAAATGTCATAGCATGAAGCGATACCCGCATATCTGTATGAGTAAGTCACTTCAACAAAACAGTAAAAAACCTGACAGCCTTATTCATTGCTATCTCGTTAATTTATTAGCCATCGGAAGATATGAGTCAATTATTTATCAGAGCCCTGCAGATTACTTATATAATGCAGTTTTTTAAAAAGTTTTTTAGAAAGATCACTGAATATTTTTACTTTTCGAAATTAATACATTTCGACAGATAACGACCTTGAAACTTATCTCAAATAATCTCTGACAAATATTTAGATTATCCAAAATTTATCTCTCGTGATTTTTTTGTTTTGTTTCCGAAACAGCTTTAGAACATGCAGATAACCGTAGGAATATCAGTACATGAAGAAAAGGGCGTAGCATAATAAAAAAAAAAGAAGAAAAAAAAAGAGAGAGGCTTTTCGTGTTGAAAAGCTTTTTTTTAGTGTTAAAACCAAGGTACTTAGAAACAAGCTAAACGTACAAATTTTCGATTATACAGGATGACCATAGTTAAACTGCACTTGACTTGTTTAGAGTTGGTTCTAATAAACAAATTTGCATAAAATTTGGTATACATATTCTTTAGGCAGTCTGAAAAAAGGTATCTGAAGCAAAAGACTAGGTGTGTCGAACATTACATAACTTTCAATAACGCTTTCTAAATTCAAGACGTACGTCAATTTGGTGAGTTTGGCAATATCTTTGGCGATTAATATTACATTGGCGACAAAAGTACACAAAAGACTCGTACACAAAATTTGAACATCGTGTGGTCAATCCATTTTCAGTACCTTTGTCGAATATTTACTGGAATTAAATTGTTAGTGCTGTTTTTTGTCAGTTTCCAGAAAAATATAAATTTTTCAATGGTAATCTTACGCTCATGTGCTATTTTGATGAAAACCTTCATATGACAGATCCCATGAGCATCACTGAACAAAAGGTGAACATCGTAAGGTCAGGGTCATTCCATGTTACGTGTGAGACATTTAGAGAGCAAATTCAATAAGTATTGGTATAGTTTGTAATACTTTAATTTTAATAATACTTCATCTGATAGTATAATCAAATACTCAATAAATATTTCTCTTATAATATAATGAAGAAACTAAATATTTTGATGTATCGTAGCATTTTTAATTGTTTTTATTTTTCTAATTTCGTTACCTGTGTGACTCAAAAAAATACATTAGAATTCCATTTTTAATGCCATATTCCCGTGAATGCTGCAATAGAAAGGTAAAATAAAAAATATTTATTTACCTATTGTAAAATGTATCTATCCAATACACTGTAATACTTAAAATATACAGGGTGGTCATAAAATAACTTTGTCGATATATGGACCTCTAGCTTCCGTTCCTTTCAAACGATCGAAATGAGATTTCAGGTATAGTTATTCAGAGGTATGAGCTCGAGATTTTGTGAATGAGAACAAAATGACGCTCACGGTTACGGTTAAAGTTACAGAAACTCGAAATTTTCGAATGGCAACACCTACTTTTCCCTGTCGCAAAATGCTCAGCTCATGCGAAAACCCTAAAGAGAGTTGGAACGGTACGTGTATCACAAAAAAAACGGACGAGTTATGTACAGACAAAAACAGCATTGCTAATGGCCAAAAAAAAAACACGATCGGGACCCATAGTGAAAATTTGCATATTATAGAGGCTAAAGTTCACATGTGTGCCATCACAGGCAATTTTATCGGCTTTCTACGCTGAATATCTGGCGAACGGCCTCCGTGTGCGCCGCTAGTGTTTCTGTTGGCCTTTCTCAGAGCTGGTTTTTTGCGGGCATAAAGTGACCGCTTTTTGTGATACACGTACCGTTCCAACGCTCTCCAGGGTTTTCGCATGCGCTGAGCTTTTTGCGATACAAAAGAAGTAGGTGTTGCCGATCAAAAATTTCGATTTTCTGTGACTATAACCGTAACCGTGAGCGCCATTTTGTTGCCATTCACAGAATCTCGAGTTCATACCTCTGAATTACTATATCTAAAATATTATATCGATAGGTTGAATGGAACGGAAGCTAGAGGTTTTTATATCGGCAAAGTTATTTTATGACTACTCTGCATATATACTTACCTATTTAATTTATAACTACAAATTAAATTTTTTGTTGTCCCAGCCGAATAGCCCATGTATGTGAGGTTCTTATGTTTCATTACTCCATGTTAACTTATATGGTTGGTTGGTTGGTTGTATTCAGATTATCTGGCACCGTCAGCAACACGAGGGCTATAATGAGCCGAAACATTCGTCATTAGACAAGCCAACATACATTTACAAACACCCATGCCAACACGGGACTCGAACCCGCAACCTCGCGGTCCAGAAGCTAGCACGCTAACCACTGTACCGTTTGGTCGGCGTTAACTTATATGTTATTCAAAGTAATACGTAAGATATTACATTTTCACCCCTAAATAAAAATAAAGTACTTATAAAGTTTTAAATACAATTACAGTAATTGAAAATCATTTGCGACTTCAGATATTTTTGAAATAGAAAAAAAATAAAAATAATAATATTTTTTTTATAACACTTACCTATTGTATCAGTAGTATGTAAACAAAGTTTTATGGAGTTCAACAGACTCCGAACTATTCTAATCAGGATCAGTTTAATTACAGACATCCTTTATTTAAGATTTATGGTAATACTAGTGCTTTAAATTCAGAATCCCATGTATTCATTTTAAATAACTTGAAAATAAAATACAGTGATCAGTGTGTTTTTCCTACATTATAAAATAATTACATATTTATTAATAAGCAAACTATTAATGATTGCTTAACTAAATATTAAAAAATGTTAAATGTCTTTAGAGAAGAAAAGACGTCCTTTGAAATGCACATAGATCTTAATACTTTATAAGCTTTGCGATCCAATAAATTTAAAATAAAAAACTAAACGTATGAGGCGTTGCGGATACGAGGGGCGAAATCAAGATTGGGTTAATTTTTTTTCGCCATCCGAATCCAGACTCTTCATAGATTCTACAGTTATATTTTTCATGTTGAGTTCGACCTTCTTTCCCTCTAAAATTACGCAAACAATGATACCAAGCTGCATAGAAACTGCGTTATGCAAAACTTTTCAAACACAATTTTCTGAAAACCACTTTTTGTTGATCTCGTCCTTCGTATCCGCAACGCCTCATTTATTAACCCTTTGCACTCTAAAGTCTTTTTCGCGCGGAGGGACCAGAAACTCGAGACGTTTCCCGCCATTTTGGGTTGGTTCGCGGATACAGATCCTCTTCAAGGAAACTAAACATAGTCATTGGCTTTGCATCGAATTTCCGCATCAAACCTAGTGGTCCTCTCGAGTTGCGGCATCAAATCATGTGGTGAGTGAGAGTCTCCTCTGGAGTGCAAAGGGTTAAATATGTACAACAAAGTGCCAGGATAGTTAAAAGTTTAATTGATGAAATATATAAATGGATAAATCTGAATTTGCAATATATACAAACATGATTTAACGTAGTACAATTAATGAAACCATTAAATAAAATCAAATAAATAGAGTGAAATTAAGCATTCTAAATTAAAACATAAAATGTTATTTTTGTAATTTTTAAAGAAATTCAAATGAATACAAATTAAATACTTTATTTATATTTTAATACAACAAGATTATAATCCCAAAATCGTAGTCTAATGAATGGCCTTTACTCCTGCAACAAGTGACACGAGGATCTAAATGAAAGAAATTTAATGTTATAATAATAATAGTAAAAAAGAAATAACCAGAGGAAAATAGAAGATAAAATTACTTACATACTGAACATGATTATCAAAGTCTACAAAATACAATGGAAAATTAATTTTTTGCAATAAAGCAATTCATTTAATCATGTGAATTTACTTTTAACAAGGGAAATAATTATTTTCATAGCTATAAAATTGCCCGACCTCAAGGGATGGTAGTTTTGACACGCATTATCCTGAAGATTCTGTAATCATTTAATGAACTGGTCAGACATTTCTTGAACAAGCAGACATAGTTGGCTAATTTGTAACAAAAAATAAAAAAATACTGAGATATTTAGTAACTTCATTCAGGTTAATAATAATTGTGTTGTTTTAAAATTATATTTAAAATATTCCTTAACATTATAGCCGCAAGTTCAAATTATTTTTAAAAAATTTATATTTTCTTCCATATTATTCATATATTTTATACAAAGCTTATAGCAATCCTACCGATCATGAGAATTTTCCAAATTACAATTGGTATAGAGGAAAACGAAACTGAAAGTTCCACTTAAAAGAAGTTAACCAAATCATAAAGTAAACGGAAAAAATTATGGAAATATTATTTAATATACACTGTTAAAAATTTTGTTCCACCTTGCACCAAAAATTGGTTCCCATTTAGCTGCCACCAACATGTGGTGCTTAGTTTCACGATTTAATGGGTGCAACCTCGGACCGTAAGCACCATTAAATCGCGAAACTAAGCACCAAATGTTGGTGGCAGCTAAATGGGAACCAAATTTTGGTGCATGGTGGACAAATTTTTTTAACAGTGTATTTAAAAAAAAATAAAAAAATAATAATAATAATAATAATAATAATAATAAAAACACTCACAAAAATATATGTTGAATATGTAATTCTTGTAACTGACTAAAAAGCGTGTGGAAACTTATACTAATAATAGTCTGTAACTGAGAACATATTTCGTATTGATAAAGTCAAGTTATGATTTAATATTTTTTAAAATTAACTTTTATAATATATTTTAATTATGTATTTTATGATATATCATATATATTTAATATATTTGTGTATAATGACGAAACAAACTATATTGGTTTGTGAAAGTACAACCCAAAGAAAAGCTCACCACAAGGATATCCGTTTTTGCATTAAGAGAGCTTTCAAGTTTGAGATACAACAACTCTGTGATGTAGGATATTTAAATATGTATATACAATATTATATTCAAGACCATTATAAGGTATTTCTAAATATATATCAATAATTATTCGGTGGGAAATAATCCAACTTTTTGAATTAAAGAGTTATCAAAATGCCCAAACTTTGTACAGTGCGTCCCAAAAGTTTATAGACAACGTTTTTTTTATTTTACAAAATTGAAAAAGATGAGTAACAATTTCAAAATCATTTTTAATTACAAATAACATCAAGACAATAATAAATATATATAAAAAATAATATCACACAATCACAGATTTTAAGATAAAAATTAAATTTTATTGTCCCAAAAGTTTATAAACAATTAATTCCCCCCCCCCTTTAATATTCATATTTTTGAGCCGTTTTTCCGAATCACTTCAAAAACTCGATCAGGCATATTCAAAATAAGAGTTTGAAGAAATTATGGTTTTAGAGAAAACCAATATCGTTCTAAATCTTGAACTGTTGAAAATTGAAGCCATTAGCACATAGGTCTCTAGCTAATATTGCCCAAAGGTTCTCTATTAGGTTCAGGTCAGGAACCAATGCCGGCCAATCCATAACAATTATTTGGTTTTGTCTAAACCATTGCATTGTAGAGTTTGACACATGAATGGAACAATTGTCTGGCTGATATATCCACTTGTCCCCGCCTAGCAACTTTCCAAATGGAAGTAACTGTACTTCGAGCGTTTTATGGTAATCTTCGGAACATTGACGATCTTTTAAAAAAATAATATCTGTAGTTCCATTATAAGAAAATGGGTGAACTCCCTCCTTGTTGTCTGCTGAAAAAAGTGAATATCGTGCTAGTAATATATCCAACCATCGGGGCCATCTAAATTAAACTTCTTTTCATCACAGAACAGAACACTTAACCATTCATCTGTCCAATTCATATGATTTCAGACCCACTGAACACGAGCGTCTTAGTGACGTTTTGTAAACTTTGGCGAACGGCGCATTTTAGGATAATCAAGAAATTTTCTTGCCTGCAGTCGTCGATGCACCGTGGACTTTGATAGTAGAACGATCACTTCTCTTGAAATTGATCGTACAGACTATCTATATCGATGGTACAGACATGTTCTGGGTTGAAACTAAACTCAAAATCTTTCTGCCTTGCTGTTTAGTTGTTTTCTTTGGTTGCCCATAACGGGATTTTGTTTCAAAATTGTCACCTTTTGAGAGAATTCGGTAAATGCCAACCTGCTACGTCCAATTTTTCCTACAATATCCACAATTTTCATTCCACGAGCTTTCAAACGAAAGATTTGCAAAATTTCATTTTGGGATAACTGTACTTTGCGAGGCATCTTTGAAATCAGTCGAAAAAGAAAAGACAGATTCGCTTTTATCTCATGAAATTACTGCGCCACAAGTATATGACCTTGGAATATGCAAATTTTGGCTCTCGGTACTTAACTCAGCTTTTAACACCGGTTGTCTATATATTTTTGAGACAGTGTTTTTTTGTTTTTATTTTTTATATTAAATCCATGACTGTTTAAAGTTGTTTGGGTATTTTATTATTTGTATTACCTCAATACATATTTGCACAATTTAATTCGTTTTTCTTACTCGTTTAGTTAACTTTTAAATCGAAAAAGAAATTGTTGTCTGTAAACTTTTGGGACGCACTGTAACTAAACAGTAATTACTGATTTGTGACAGAAGAGGAAATCACCATTAATTTAAATAATTTTACATGCCCCACATTCCCAGGGGCTACAAAAATAATAGTTCATAGGGTCATCTCTGGGTTACACCCATGTTAAACCATTTGTCAAGTGAGATAAATGTTTCATATTAGGTAATTGTCTCATAATCGGTCTATTTCTCCTATAACTTAAATTTTTGCTATTCTCCTTTGCAGATCTTAATATTTCGAACCTTTTAACGAAGTAAATTATGCCCTGGGAAAAAAAGTTTGGAAAAATACACTAATTCCTTATGGTGATATTAACAATATTGACGGTTTAGAGCGAGAAGGTGTTAACTTCAATTTGATCTTGTCTTTCAGTTTCCAAATATTCCAAAAAGGGATTTGCGAGTGGAGTTAACACTTTTCCCTACTGAAGGAGCCCAATCCCTACTGAAGAATACAGTAACTATTTTAATGATTTATTTTAGCTTCATCTGTGTTCAGTTTTTTTTTCCTGTGAATTTTATATTTTTTCAGAAATACACTAAATCGGGGTTCAAAATCTATACAGTATATCAATGCAATGCGGTTGAAATTCTTCTAACGAATCTCCAACAACTAATAGTCTAAAATGCGTCCTCTATTTAGCTATGGCCACTATGCTTACATAACAGCAGACATTGTCATCTTATCGCCATATATGGAGTTAAAAAGATGTAAATACTTATTTCTCAACCAAACGAAATCTAATGTGATTCACTTGCAAAATGATCAGTCAATCCAAAGTAACATAAATTAAAATAGATATCAGTTATAGATTATCCTCAGGGCGAAAGGTACAAAATGCATTCGAAAAGTCAAACTGAGTGTCTGACTTGAGTGAAATATGGCCGACTTTTGTTTCTGAGAATATGCAAAATAGAAAACTAGATTGAATTTATTTTCAAAGAGATTTTAATGGTTCCGCCAAAAGTATTTTGAATCCCGCTTTATAATTACTCGTCTGTCTCCTCTGGTTTCTGATAAGCCACATAAACTTCAAAATAAAAAATAGAAAAAACAAGAGTCAAGAAGTATAATATTCTCCAGGTTTGAAGTGCGTGTTAAGAAATGACCTGGCTACTTTTTCCTCTGGACGTGTTGATGCATATGAATGAGAGGGGCAGGGTCCCTTTTTGCGGCCCCTCAATTTACGTGAAACATTGGGAACAGACATGGAAATACCATCCGATCAAGATTGCGCAAAATGTAGAACGTTTTTAGTGGAGGAAAGATTTGCCTCGTTCTGCTGATTGATACTGTCAGCTCTACCATTTCGTTTCCCAAGGGCAGATTCGGATTGGAGGCAAGAGGATTGAAACAAAGTTGATTTTGACCTGGTAATTAATGGACACTATGCTTTTAAAAGGATACTGGTTTGATGAAGGGATCTTTATATATATATATACTGTCAACTCGCGATAACTCGAAGTTCAAGGGAGGATATATTTATATAATTGCAAATGGGAATTAAATTGGCCCCTTATTTTGATTTTTCAGAAAAATTATGCGTCTAATTTCTAGTTTATTTTCATTTAAATTATGGACCAATTATTTTGTACTTTTGCACTCATTTTTGGAGACATCTTTGTATGATGATAGTGTATAAAAATGAAAATTATTTTCTTTCTAACTTATGTTGCAAAATTACTATACGTATTTTTTTCCCTTTTCGTGTAATATAGCATTAATTTATCAAATATATTTGTAATCCAAGGAATTATTTTGCAGTTCATGCTACTAATTTTGTAGAAACGTCTTTAAGGGATAATGGGGATATTTTTTTTTTACAAATAATTTTTTTTTCTGAAATTGTGCTTCAGACCCTAAAGCATATCCACTTTTATATACTTTTGAAAAACGTGGAAAAAGATTTCGAACTTGAGAAAAAGTGAGCGCATATGCCTTTTTGAAATCTTCAAATCCAAATTTTTATTTAAAAGAGACCTATTAGTGTGGAGAGAAATAAGCTAAACTTCACCTTTACATAGATCTCAACACCTAATTTTGGTTCAAAAATGATTTTTCTTTTAGCCATCGATGTAAAAGTTTTGTCAATTCAAGTGTGTAATATAGTTTCCTGGAATGTAATTATAATCCAAGGGGAATTTGGAATAAAAAACTAAGCCATTGAATTATATGAAGAATTGGCTCATTTACGGTTTTACTTGCATATTTTATGGTTGTTTGGTTGTTTTCAGATTATCTGGCGCCATCAGCAACACGAGGGCTATAATGCGCCTAACACGGGACTCGAACCCGCAACCTCGCGGTCTAGATGCTAGCTCGCTAACCACTATACCGTTTGGTCGGCTGCATCTTTTATGATGAAATTATGTTAAGCTTTTTGTTTTTCATACAGTCAAAACATATGCGAACGGTGATGAATTATGATAGAAAGATTTTTTTTCCTATTTTCTTTCTGTAAATAAAAACTACCCCCCCCCCCCACTCCCCTTAAAAGATATTATGTTACAGACTAATAGTATACGATAATATTTTCATTTAAAATATCTATTTCAGCTTATCTTAATATGTATTTCATATAATAATATAAATAGATACAAATATATTTAGTCACAGCATCTGCATTATGTATGCCTCAAATTATAACTCATTCTGTATTTCACATAATAGCTCAAAATGGCTCCTAGATTAAAATGTACTTAGGGAGAATACCCTATACTTATAAGAGTCTATACTTAATATTTTGTTGGGTTAACAGTTTAAACTTATTTGTGTCAACATGCAGTGCCTATAATACTACACGTGTCAGAAAGTATATTAATATTGTATACAATAGTTCAACTTGAAGAAGCCGTAAAGACTTCTTAAAGTTGAACTGTTTTTTTCCTTTCAATCTGTACAATATTAATATACTTTATTACACGTGAATTATTGTAGGCTCTACATTTTTATACTAATTAGTTTTAATTGCTATCCTACAACAAACCATGACTAATTACAACATTAGTTTCTGATTTGTGGTTCGCGAGTAGTCTATAAGTTGTTCGTAGAGGTAAAAGATTGCTTTAATTTACAAAAAAAAAAAAAAAAAATATTTCTGCATGGCCAAGTAAATTAATTATTTAAAATTCCAAACTTTAGGTATAATTATGCATAACATTTAAAAAAGGTGTAGAGCTTTTTTAAATAAGGATTTAAATAAATAAGGAAGCAATTTACAGAAAAGTATCTAATAATTGCAAAATATTTTATGCATTTATAAAGTATCTTTAACTAACATAGATTCTATGTTCAAAGAAGAAAAGTATCATCAACCTTTAAAATGAACGTATAGTTTTGAACTAGATTGATTTATAAGGCAAGCAGTCTGTCTGTAAAATTGCTTTGTAAACACTTTTAACATGTACTTCATACACTAAAATACAAATAATGTCAAAAAGATCAATAGTTTTAATTATTTCGTTCTTTTAAAATGCAGCAAAATTATAGTTTTTATAGTGCTATCAACATGTTTTCTTAGTTCTTGGAAAACTAAGTGTTCCACCGATATTAGATTTATAATTTTAATAACCAAGTCATACTATTGCAAACTTTATAAATATAAAAGTTCTTCTAATGATGGAAGAAAACCAGATTTTGATATCAATCAGTTAAAAAATATTCATTATAATTTTTAAATGAAAAACGGGAAACAATAAATGCGCATTTTGATTCCCAGACCCCTCCAACGATTTCAGTTAGAATTTATTTCCTTAATTAAGTTATGAAAGAAATAATCCTATTTAGTCAATAAATTTGTTTACAAAACTGTATTCTCTTAAGGTGAAAGTTTCTGGGAAAGGGGTGCGGTAGTGGTCGTCTCTCGATCCATCTTTCAATTGCATTAAAGCTTCACGAATACATAATACTATTATAAGTTCCTTTCAAAAATTTGTGCACCGAAATATAAAAGTGCCATACAGTAATCCGTAATTTTAGGCCCCATTCCTATTTTTTGCTATTTAATAAAAATAAAATTTCGAATGCACTTTCCAATTACATTTAAAAGGTTGACCCACGGTTCTCTATATTTTATTTTCCCCACCCGCACGTCCTACGCCTAAGGGCTTAGAACTTCAGCGCGGTGCCGGCAGTTACATTGTCTGCTTTATCTTATAGAAGGAGCATTTAATAAAATAAAAAAAAAAAAAACCAACAGGTTTTAATTTGCTTTGGAAAAATCTGAATAATATTTTTTTGCGTTGTTATTTCATGGCCATCGAATGTTCTTCGTTTACTTTTCTTGTATTTTTTAAGCGTCCCATTGATAAAGATAGCACAGAGGGTTTGGTACTTCTTTGACCTTGGTCGTTTTTCAACCAGTACGTGAGCCCCTTTCTGTCGCGTCGCTATTTTCAATACGTCTGCATATAGAAGTTTTATTGCAATTAGAATAGATGAGATTGGGTTTACAGTGGTTTTTTATGGGCAAAAGGTATGTTGGATTATTGCAATAAGCATAAAAATGTCAAAATGATTACAGAATGTTTTACAGCTTTGATTTGCCTCGTGAATTATAACATGTTGGTGTCCTGGCAATTAAGCTGAAATGAAAAGCCCTGAAATAATACTAGCTATATACAGTTTTCTTATATTTTAGTAAATCGAGAAATAGGTAATATTCCTATGATTAATTTGAGTTAAAAAAAAATAAGGGTACCAATTTATTGAAAATGTCACTAGTTTATTGATGACATAAGAATCACACTAGAATTCCAAACAATAATCAATCGATCTATCGGTTTCCTATCAGACTGCCTGGATTTATCGGCATTTGAGCGAATCATTATAGATTTGTTGGTTTATGAATAAAACAATTTATCAACAACTATTATTTATTTGATAATACCTCCCGTTTTTCACTACGAACGGAAGAATTTCTTTGAGTGTCTTGCTTAGAAATGCTATTCACAATGGTGGTTTGTTAACGCGAATACACAAAGCGAATTTTCTTTTCTCCAATCGTCATAACCTTAACAATGAGCAAATCTATTAGAGGTCGGAAATATTGATCAAAATAAATATCGATACTATATCGTTGCATACAAAAAAATATCGATAAAATATCGATATATTGATAGATGATTTTTTTTTAAATTTGATTTTCAATTTTGTCAGAAACAAAGTTTTTCGGGGAAAATTTCTACTTTTCATGATTGCTTTTTTGTAAGGTGTCTACTTTTTCAACTGAAATGGATCTATTACAAAAAATAGCTACATTTTTGCTTAATTGATGCAGTGATTTAAAGAAAAATTTAGATAATTTTCAATAGCTTTTAAGTGTATGGAAAATATTGAATATTGGTGCCGTTTTAGTGTCTCTCAGCCAAGTTCAAACATTAGTTTTGAAGTTTTTGAAAAGAGAATAAATAAAATCGAAGAAACACATGGAACTACAAAACGATTATCAAAAAACTAAAAATGTTTAAAAATATCGATATATCAAGGACTTTTATCGATATTTTTAATATCGATAAAAAATCGTCGTATCGATATATCGCTGACCGGTAAAATCTATACGATCGGATACCAGTTTAAACAAACAACAGAAGGCATCGATATCATGACCTGGTGGCTAACGAGAAAACAATAACATTACTCGTGAAAAATAAAATTATTAAAAAATAATGTCTATGAGGACTATAAATAAACAAATATGCAATTTATGAAATTTGTATAATTTTAACATTTATTTGCAAACATTTTAAGTTGGATAAAATTAATTTTCATACGGCATCTCAAGATAAGGAAACAAATTCCATTTAAAATAGAGTTGCATATAAAAAAAACTGAACATGTGAGTTTGGTTTGGTATGTTTGTACGCTCAACGACCTATTTTTGTGCACAATAACGGCTAATCAGGCCGGGACCTACAGCTTAAAGTGGATTCCGAACCACAACGAACATCCATGCCTAACCACTGATCCTTTGAGAAACAAATCTTTGAGTATGTTTCTAAGGTAGAATTCAAGCTACTATAAAAAAATACTAAAAAATATTTTATTATATAAATCGAAAATGGTTTTCACACAAGGAAAACAAATGAAAGTAGGAAAGATAAACAAAATTGATACATTTATTGCACGTTTGAGTTGCGAAGCTACTTGCCAAGTGGAGACGTGACAACTCATTTATGACCATCTTGTATTAAAAAAACTACTTGTCAAAATTATTATTGTTTACTTTCCGCTATTTTTTTGAAAACAAAGTGACAAAAGATAAACAAAATTGATATACAGTGCTGGATAAAATGGATCAGTTGAAAAATTTATTAAAAAAAAAAAAAAAAAAAAAAAAAAAAACTACACATATGAAATTTTTTTAGCTGTCAATTTTTTTATATATAAAAAAACCTCTACGCGATTAAAATTGTTGTCAATTTTTTATTAGTACTTTACCAACGACTGCTGTAATGCCAATTTCTTTAAATAATTGCGTATTGGGTGTGTTTTTGTATCTTTCTGAAATGCCCATAAGTTTCCTAGTGATCCATGAGGCTAAATTGGTTTATTTTGCTATGGTTTCGAACACAGGTTGGTTGCATCTTTTCTTTTTAAATGCAACTTTTTTTAAATTTTTTTTTGGCTCAAAATTATTTAAACATTAAACGGAGGACATATATAGCTAAATAATCCTAACACCTAGACCAAAAGTACGCAAATTTAAAAATTTAAATTTTTTTTAAGTTGAATAAATAAATAAGAAAAACAAAAACTGTTTGATCCAAATGCCACAGTGCAGTTATGTTTGTACTTTAACAAACTATCGTTTGAAACAAAATTTACAAAATTTCATAATTAACAATTTATGACACCACTTAATGAAAATTTTTTGAAACTTGGCATTTCGACGATTTTTCGGATGGTAAATCTAATAATAGAATAATACTATGGGGAGCATTGAACTTTTTATAGTTTGTTTTTGTTTAAACATGTAGATGGTCCCTTATGACAAAAAAAAAGCATACATTAGTTAAAAAGCTTCCATAAATTAAAACGTTGCATTTCTTTATATTTATTTCATCGGTTAGATATTGCCAGCGTTTGGGATTCTTTTTGCGTACTGTACAAGAAAGTATCAAGATTGTATTAGAGATGGATAACTTCCAGACTGGTAAAAGTATTTGAAAAACTATCAAATTTCTTTATTATGTTTAATGGCTGAACTGATAAAATAATTTTATCCAAAGTTGCAAGAAATTATTATGTGTAGTTGTTAGAAATAGTAATTGAAATGGAATAAATATTTTAATTCCTTGATTGACTACATCCTTTTGGTAATTTCAGTACAATAATACCATATTTTTTATCCAAATTTTCCCTTGTGTAATTATTATTTTTCAGCTGATCTTATTTGACGAGGACTGCATAAATGGGACTTTTGTGGTGCGTGTTTTGTTCATCAAGTGGAGATGTAGACTTTTCTTAAATCATTCTCTCAGAGCAACTCATTCTTTAGAGAATAATTGATGTAATTAATATTGTGTGAGGGTT
Organism: Linyphia triangularis; assembly: GCA_963978545.1. Lineage (NCBI taxonomy): Eukaryota > Metazoa > Arthropoda > Arachnida > Araneae > Linyphiidae > Linyphia > Linyphia triangularis. Next base: position 33,514,067 of record OZ021733.1, read on the forward strand.
CACAAATTTTCCTCTTCCTATCACAGCCATTCAAATGCCACGGGCTCATTCAATGTAAGATATGATTATTTTTGCTCGCGTTGAAGGCTGTGCTAAACGCAATTAGTTTAAAAGGACGGCAAAGTGTTATCTGAGTTTTTATATGTTCAACAGGAAATGAATTGTCTAAAAATACCATTTCGACCTAGAAGAAACTCAAAGCAATTGATAACGCCTTATCTTCAACAGAATTAATATTTTCGACGGCAAAAACTCTCAATGCCAAGTTGTCGACTAATTTTTTTGAGCTTTTTCAGATATGCAATAGCCTTTATGCAACTGGCTTCGTTTTCTTGTTGAGAGGTTTTTTTTTAACATAAAGAAGTGCAAACAAGATACATAGAAAGGTGAAATTTTCCCAAGCTGGACCAAGCTATGAATACTCTTTACTAAAATATAACGTGGAAATAGATTATTTTTAGAAATAGTTTTAAAAAAATATTTGAAAAATAAAACTCACTTTGGAAATTTATCATGGCATTTTTTTTTTTTTTTTTTTTTAATTTTCTGTGTCTAGTACGTATGTTGTAATCAAATAAAAATAACTTATCTTATTTAATATTTAATCAATGTGAAATTTGTTTAAATAAATGAGAACAAATTTATTGGAATACTCTTTACTTAAAAACTTCGCAATAAAAATAGACTATTTTTAGAAAAAGTTTAAAAAAAATATTTGAAAAATAAAACTAACTTTGGAAATTTTCCATGACATTTTTAAAATTTTTTTTATTAAATTTCCTGTGTCTAGTACGTATGTTGTAATCAAATAAAAATAACTTATTTAATATTTAATCAATGTGAAATTTGTTTAAATGAATGATAAAAAATTTATTGGAATAACTCTTTACTTAAAAAGTTCGCAATTAAAAATAGTTTCCTTTGATATCCACATAAATTATGCAATATATATATATATATATATATATATATATATATATATATATATATATATATATATATATATATATATATATATATATATATATATATATATATATATATATATATATATATATATATATATATATATATATAATTTACATTATGTTTGTTTCTTACTTTTCTTAATACATTGGGGGAACATAAAAAATACTGTTAGTTTGCAAATAAATGCACTTTTTAAAGAATTAATGAGTACTCTTAATTTCTTTCTTTATTTATTTGTTGGTAGCCTTGAGAGCCAGAACAGATCATCCCACATTTTGATTTTTGCTGTTTCTACCCCATTTCTTCAAAACCATTCATGCTAAAATGGACCAAATGTAGATTATCTAATGGTTAACTGAGTTGACCATTAGACCAACCGCATTTGGTCTGTTCTGGTATGAATGGTTTTGAAAAAACTGGGGTGGAAACAGCAAAAGTATATTTGTGGAATTGGAATGGGGCGTTCTGACGCTCAACGCTTCATATGAAACAATTTATTCTAAACATTATTTTTTTTTGGAAAAAAAACCTCATTTGATTTTAATTTCGTATTGTAAAGAGAAACCCGAATCTAAAAATTATTTCTTGAATACATACTTTTCAAAATTATCTTAAGATAAATCGATATTTGTGTCGATATTAATTTTATAGTTAACTGAAAAGTTTCGAACATTGCAAGGAAAACATGAAATTAAAATCATCCTATGAAACTCATAAAAAACACCATTGTACACGTAATAATGGCTGCAATACTAGAAATATTACTATCTTTTTTAAAAAATCTGTAATTTTAAAGACTGTTTTTCATAATGTTTAATGTTCCGTATCCCAAAGAGTTAAAAATGGACCACTTATTGAAACATTTCAATGTCTGTCGGTTCGCACAAAATATTTAGAAGTTGAACACTAAGAGCATTGGGATTGAATAATTTAAAAGAAATTTGGTACTCTCTCGCTCTCTCTTTCAGTTTGTACAGAAATAACCAAGCATAGATAAGTAAAATTAATTTTTTAAAATCTGAAATTTAAAAAAAAATGTTTGAAAAAAAAAAAAAAAATTCTTTTAATTACATTTGGTTTGATACTAATTGAAGCCACATTCGAAAATATTTCATTATTACCTGGTTAACACCTCTCTCCCCCATCCCCCTTCTTTTATCTTCTAATTTGCCCTAATTTCTGATTTTATATTAATAAATTTTTTTAACCAGTTTTACACATCGAAATCTCAAAAGTAAATTGGCGCAGTTTCAACTTTTATAGTTTGTTGTTTTGCATTAGCAAGTTCTGTAAAGGTTTAAGATGTACGTACATTTCTTTGCATGTATTATCCATAGTAAGCTTTTTTACTACTGCTACATTGTCCTTCATTTAGAACTATTTGTCGAAGATCCAGGTACTGAGGCGTTGCTCCGTGAGGTACAGCATATTGTACATACATCTGAAAAGTAAGAAAATTCAAATTATTATTTAGCATAATAACACAATCACTGCATCCATATGAAAATTGAAAATAAGCACAATATTAGTAAATTTTACACACACTATTATGTATTGTTTTTTCGAAAGTTAGGACACCGTTGCTCTTGTATCAATTGAGGACTAAAAATAGAAAAATACATAAGTTCCAAAAAAAAAAAAAAAAAAAAAAAATTTAAGGAAAAATGTCATGAAGACCAAGCTAAACAAAGTGGAGAACACCTAAAGTGCGAACTCAAGTAGCAATAGCTCAAATTCAATCTGATGTACTTAATCATTGCTTTAAGTACCAGATGCGATCATTTATCGGCTCTCCTGAAATTTTTTCTTTTTTGGAATTAGGTCTTTTTCCTTTTCTATTCCTCAATTGTTAGCATCCTGGGAGTTTTATGGGTTTTCTCTAATTCAGGACGCAAATTCGGGATAAGCCAGGCAGACCTCATTAAAAGTCCACCTCATTGCCTTGAAATTTTAACTAAAAGTCAAAAGTCAAGGTTTTGTTTCAGTACACCTTTCGTGTAGCGATTGTGCATGTGCAATGATACAGTTAAGATCGCGACAGTTAATTTGAGATAAAGCACTGACCCCAAATCTAAAATGATGGTAGTGTAGTAAATTATTTTTGTCATGACCATAATAAGAAATAACACAAAACGAATAGCACTTAATTCATAAATTTAAGTATAACATTAATCAAAATATTACATTATCAGCGAACAAGTTTGAATGCTAGGCAAATAATGATGTTTTATTTTTAGATATTTCAGCAGTCATAAACTTTAACACGAGTAGTCTTTAGGAATTTTATTGGAATGGTTCGATGTTCTTTCTCTTTTCCATGCATATGTTTTCTGCTTGTGTAATGCAAATAGTGGTGTTTTTTGTGAAGAGAGAAACCAATATATTTTATGTCTTAAAACCACGTTTATAACATGTCTAGAGCAGAGGCACTGTGACGATAAAAGTGTAGCTGAATGAAGCCCTTGTATATACACCCGGAAAATTTTTGTTGATGGACGATAGCTTTTGACCTAAAGAGCAGTGTGAGTGGATGATTTCATTAATACTTGAATCAGTGATTAATTGAAATTAGTGATCATATCATTTACAGTGCCCAGCGTAGTCATCAAGCCCTATTCCCTTTCTGATTTAGTAGAGCTATTTTTGCTAGTCAACTCGCTTATGCTTTTATCGATTTTTTCTTGAAAATCTATTCTGTGTCTTTCTACACTGTTACAAATTTTGTTCCACCTTGCATCACAAATTGGTTTCCATTTAGCTGCAACCAACATTTGGTGCTTAGTTTCACGATTTAATGGTGCTACCTTGGACCGTAAGCACCATTAAATCGTGAAACTAAGTACAAAATGTTGTTGCAGCTAAATGGGAACCAATTTGTGGTGCAAGGTGGAACAAAATTTTTAACAGTTTAGAGAAATAGTAGCTATTTTTATCTACTGCACTAATTATCAGATTGGAGAGATGAAATGTTGATTGAAAGCTTGTGTTCAAGTCAATGGAAGTCGAGTTCCTATAAAAACTTTAATGTTTTTTTTTAATAGCATGTCTGCTTTTTGCTCTGATTTTCTTCACATACAGTATATCAGAGTTACTTGGACCCTAGGGGCTTATTTGGACCAAGAATGATTAAGCGATGTATGTCGTTTCTGATACCGGGTTTATTGAAATGTCTGAAGTAGTTCTTAGTACCTCGCGAATGACTTAAGAACTACGTCGAACATTTCAATATGCCAGTATCAGGAACGACATGCATCACTTCATCATTCTGAGTGGGTCCAAGTAACTCTGATTTAATGTAACACAACAAAAATGCAATCACTTAAAAGTCTTACAATGTATCCAAATAGAGATTATTTAATATTTTTATTATACTTATCTTATTAGTGATTATACATAATTAAATTTGCACCATTCTTAAGAAATGATGATTCAATGAATGAAGTTAGTATGATACAAAGTTGATACTATCAACCGATCGTTTTTGAAGTCCCTGTAAAATGGATATGTACAATGTACTGGTACAACTGCTCACAGTAATATAATTCTTTTGGTTTTAAATAAGTAAATGTTGATAAATCAAACGTATTTGGAAAATCATTTAGCAAATTAACCTAAAATTCTTCCAATCAACTGATTACTGATATATTTTTTAAAAATAAGTGAAAATGTTTTTAAAAATGCTTTAAGTTTATTTAGAAGAAAAATTATCATTAATATAGCTCAAAGTTTAAGTGTGGTTGAACCCAGTATATTAGATGCTACATCTTCCCAATATAAGACTAAATGTATTGCGTCTAAAGCCGTATTTTGATTAAACATATCTTTGTCTTTTAAAATTTACAAATTTGTGTTTTTTCTTAAACACATCACTCATAATTTTTTTTGTATTGTCTGAAATTAGAAAAGTTCACTATTTCATAATGGAAACTGTGTGGGATTTTTTTTTTGTAGTTTCTTAATTTATTTTATAAATTTTCGTATTAAATCTTTTCAGAATATCAATACATATTTTTAAACTGCATTAGTTGCTGGTCTAAGGTATGTGGCAATTTTGAGAGGGGAGCCGAAATGAGAAAAATAAAAAAAATAAAAAATAATATGGTAAAAATTTAAATTTTTATGTAATTTTGAATGCAAATTAGCTTAACCTAACTAAGGTTTGCTCTTTCGCAAGCAAGACAATTTACATGCAACCATTCTTTTATAAATAATACGTGTGCCAACTGATCAGGGCCGGCCTAAGAGCAAGATGCTGTGTGCGCAAGAATGAGTTTATTTCATTTTCACTAGAATGTGAAGCACTAATAAAAACATTTTAGGCTGCTTAATCTAGGAAGGTCTACAGCTATGTGTGTAATACGGATTATTTTAATCAATTTTCAGTAATATTTTTCGAGATTAAATTTTTTTTCATGAATATTAATTCAAACAAAACTTTTGTTGTGATCGAAAATGTGTCTGTTATTTTCTACCAGACAAAACTATAAACTCAGTAAAAGAATGTAAGAGTTTGCTCCTTACACAAGTACAGTACAACACGCCTATTGCAGTTTGAAAAAGTCAGGTCTAAATTCAGGTGAGATCGGTTTAAATCCATAAAATGTATTTTTTACTATTTACTATTTAGAAGATTTTTATAAGGTTTTACCATTTTTTTAGTCCAGTTTTTACCAATAAAAAATAAATATAAACTAATAAAAATCGAAATTATAAATTGGAAAAAAAAAAAAAAAAAAAAATAGAAGGGAGGGGAAAAAAACAAACAAAAAAAACCTTAAACTTTTTCAGTTGGCAAATAAAAAATCAATAAACCATTAAATAGTAATCGCAAGTTATTAAAATCAACAAATATTATTTTTAAAAAGCTAGATTTAAATTATAATACGGATGTTTAAGAAAAAGCATCAAATGAAAAATTGTGTTTTGCTTTATTAAACTATCTTAAAAATAATATTTATAGTTTTAATATTAGCTTTTTTCTTTTACGAATAACGAACCCATTTCGCTTATAAAAAAATTTGCTTTAGTATATGCCAGAAAACTGCATTTGTGAAAGAAGACAACGTCAAAGCGAACCGCATCTAAAATTAAAACAAAATGAAACAACGCGAAAGAAATTTCACCAAGAATTGCCGTTAATAATCCTTCCTCTTTCATTCCATCTCTTTCCTCTTCCCTTTTCCAGACACTATCAATTAACATTTCCAACTGGCAGCAATAAAATGTCGATTTTTCAGAATTTTGTTCGTAACGTAGCGCTTGAGATAGAGACGAGGTGGCCGAGCGGTTAAGGCGATGGACTGCTAATCCATTGGGCTCTGCCCGCGTGGGTTCGAATCCCATCCTCGTCGAAAAATCCTTTTTCGCCAAAATTCAAATTACTTGAGAAATAAATGTGTGTACATCAATAAGATGCTTCCCAATGATTATTAATGGGATTAAAGATAAGAATTAAAGATCACAGAGAAAGAATTAATAGATTAGAGATACAACGTTATGATAATTATGAAGATAATTTCGTAAGAAACCAAATTACTGCATATGTATCCTAATTATTTGTGTAAGAAGATTAATAAAAGATACACTAAGATTCATGTTTGTAGCCAGCCGTGGGATGTTTTAGGGGATGGAAACACAGACCGAAATGTTAGAATTCATAAGAAATTTTTCTAATATTTTTGTGAAATTAATTCGTATATTTATTTAAATAATAATACATAAGATTTTAGGGAGTGTCATCTCTCGACCCCAAACAATAATTAACAATTGATGCCAGTTATAAAATATTAACCTTTAAAAATATTTTTAATATCACTAATGGCCTTCCATCAGAATTGCTGAATTTCCATCTAATTGACTTCCATAAAATTATCCCTGCTCTTTTGAATATTAAACACCAATTAAAACAGCGTTTCATACTTTCATTGTTGCAATTTGCATAAATATGTAAATAGTATTTTATAATTTTTAAAAAAAATTTTGGTGCTTTAATAATTTTTTGGAATTTTTGACTATAAAGGGTTGATGAACGAAACCCTGCTTTGATCCCCTGTATTCACCCCCTTTAAGTTATGCAGTTATTTTCATTGAGTGGAAGGGTCTTCCTTTAAATTACTTTGGAACCGTTGAACTAAATATCTTTTTGACCACCTCCCCTAAATAACTTTCTAGCTAAAACCAAAGAGGGGGGGGGGGGGAATCACGCACTTATAAAGTTAAGAATATCATTGTTCATTTTAATAGCATGATTATACCAATTTTCAAATATTGTTCTGGTATTTTGTATGCACCATTACAAGAATAAGTTTTAAAATTGAAATTTTTCTCAGCTAATTACTTAGGTTTGTTAAAATTTATTTTATTGTTTATCAAAATTTAAATTCTTCTCTTTAAGGGGACTTGGTACCCTGTAAACCTTTTTATTTGTTTAAGAGTTTAAAATTATAATTTTTACATATTTGGTGTAAGCTAAGTAAAAACTAAATTAAAAAAAAAAGTTCACACAGTGCTCAAAATTTTCGAAATTTTAAAATTAAAAAAAAAAAAAATTAATCAAATTTCAAATTTTATCTTTTTCATTTTTCAATATTTTTTCTGATTTAAAAAAAAAAAAAAAAAAAAAAAATAATAATAATAATAATAATAATTCCTAGCAATATTCTCCAACTTTTTAGGCATCGGATTTAGAATAAGTAAAATAGTTTTTGAGAAAAACGATAATTACTGTACCTATATGTAAAAAAAAAAAAAAAAAGAAATGGGTAATTTTTTTTATTTATTATTGTATTGTATTGTTGTATTAAATTTGCAGAAAGAAATTTTTTATTTTATTCCAAAATCCATGCCTATTTTTGTCAAATAGATACTAAGAATAACACAAACAAAATTTCAGGTCATTTCATTCATATTTGCTGAAGTTTTAGAATTTTGAGTAAAGTGGGAATTTCAAAATTCACGAACTGAGAAAAATGCGTTCGAAACCTCGAAGGAGCTATTGCAGCAATGCTAAATTCTCCATAAAAACATAGTTTTTCTGCAATTGGAGTTATCGGATCAGCTCACTTTCCAGAATAAGAAGAAGGTTTTAAGATTATAGACACACAAAAAATAGAAAATTTATATTTTTATTATTTTTTACGAAAACAAGAGGTACTAAGTCCCCTTAAAATAATACCTTATTTGTAATACGTCATTTAGAAGTATCTTTAATATTTTTTTTAAGACAAAAGTGGGAACTATTTTGTAAATAAAGTTTTCTTTAAAATGCTTTTTTCTCAAAGCTATATTTTTCGTCACTCATGCATCTTTTTCTCAGAAAATACCCAAACTCTGTTCCTAAAATTTTTACCACACATTCCTTTTATGTATCTGTACGTACTGAGTGAGATTTTGTTGTTAATTTGAAAAATATTTTTTTCTGGCTTATTTCGTCACAAAAAGCATGAAATTTTCTACAAAGTTGAGTAACTTTCCCGTTAAATCATTAAAAAGTGAATGAATTTCAATTAAAATCACACTTTAGTAGAATAACAAGTGTCTTCTAAAATCACTTAGAAAAATTAGGATTCTATATCAATTACTCTCCGAGAAAAAGGTACATGAAATATGTCAAATTAACATTTAACGGTATAGAGGGCACTAACCCCCCTTAAATATTTATCATTATATAATCATAGGAGTCTGAAATGTAATAATCGTTTACAAAACTATTTAATAATTCAATTTATCGCCCTGATCAAATTTCAACAATACAGTTAGAAATGCGCCTAATCGTAGTTTACGCGCAATCGAAAACTTTTTCTTTAACATCGTGCTAAAAATACATCGGCATATTACTTTAATATACAGATTTTTTAACATTGTGATTCATTTGATCCGTCTCTTGGTCAATCAAAAAAATTTTGGTACTAATATAATTTTTAATTAGTATATATTCAGGCACTTAATCTATTGTTTTTGTTGATGAAACTGGAAATGAGTCATTGTAAATAATAAAAAAAAACTTTATGGTTTACGACTGCAACGAAAAGATAGTGACATAAAGTCATAAATGATGTTCATGTAGGTAACTCTTTTTATGAAAAAGAAAACAGTGCTTACCAATCCTGGTCCTCCCCACCAAGATATTGGTAAGTCCACAGTCGTCCAATCTTTAGCATCCGATGTGACATTTAAATAGTAATAGCCATTGGAAATCGTGCTGTGGAACACGGCACTGAGCTTGTTGTAGGATCTGTCCCCAGCCACTTGGGGTCCTTTTCTGTATTCAATCTTGAAGCACATCTGTTTTGGGAACTCCACTGCGCGGGTGAAATGAAGAGTTGATTCTTGACCGCCATTCAGTACGATTGCAGCATACGTGCCTGTTTATTAAACTTATATTAGTATAATTGTTATGAAAATCATGTTTAATATAATTGTTATGAAAATGTATATTTATCATTTTAGTATAAATTCTTACATAAGAATTTATTGCTATAACTTAAAAATAATAAGTTATAGTAAAAATTCTTATTTTATTGTAGTAAAAAATTCATATTTTAGAAATAATTTCTTATTTTAGTTATATTATTACAATTATACCTTTAAGTGTTTGTTGCATATGACATGTTTAAAGGTTTAAGAAATATATTATCAAATTTAAAATTTTTTTTATGACAGTTTAGGTTTAGTTTGAATAAATATAAATATAAATATGCATGTTTTATAAGTCTAAAGAAAGTATATTCTGACTTAATAATTATTCAGTTATCGAAAACCTCATCAAAACACATTTCGGCATTTTCTACTGCACTATTGTAATAAAGAAAATTGCATTACTACACTATTTTTCTCACTGAAAGCAGATGAGAGCAAACAAAATTGATTTGTTAATTTCCTTCTTATTAAAAATTGATACTGTAGTTACAGATCAGTTGAAACATAACTCCAACATTATTTGTTCACTGAAATTTGATCATAAGCAAAATAACATCACTAAATTTAATTTTGCATTACTTAACTTTTTAGAAGTATCAGAGAGCGGAGTTGAATAGAAATAGAGGATTATGAAACACGTGCCCTCGAGTTAGTCCATTCAACTTAAAAATAACTATTTACAAGTAACACCTGGTGTAATACAACTCTACACTATTTTTCTCACAGTAAGTAGATTAAAAATGAAAATGAATGATAAAGTAGCAATAAATGTGATAGTTTTTAGTCACAAAGTATCATTTCTTTTCGTATTCCAAGCGAAAGTCTTAGAACAATCAGTAGTATTATAAGAGATGAACTGATAATTTCTTTAAATAAACAAGATAGTTTTTGTAGCTGATGAAACCAAATCAATTTGAAACAATCCACCTGTGAGTAGAAATAAGATATCTGTTATGTGGTTGTTACAAGATATTGAAAGATATTGGTATTACAATTTTGCTTCCACCGTTTTTTTCCCTCCAAAATTCGAGGCTTTATTGTAAAAAACTGGTTATGCATTTGTGATTCAAAGTATTGTTCATCTCTGGCCACTACTTTCTCCCCTCTTTCGGGCAGCATACGAATCCGGCGTTGAAAAAACTGGTCATCTTTTGAAACGATGCACGAATCGTTTGGGTGCTGGACAGCCAGGTCGTGTGCCAATGATCGAAACAAGTGATTGTCAACGGGAGCAACATGTGGAGAATAAGGTGGGGAAGAACTTCAAATTTCAATGTTTTCAAGTATGTCTTGATCACTCCAGCAACATAGGGTTGAGCATTGTCGTTCTGCAAAATCACTTTATCTTGTATCTTGTATTGAGGTCGTTTGTCTTTCAATGCTTGATTCAAAAGCATTAATTGCGTTCGAAAGCGAGCGTCTGTGATTGTTTCAGTCGGTTTTAACAGCTCATAATACACTACGTCAAGTTGGTGTCACCAAATACAGAACATGACCTTGGAGCCATGAATATTCAGTTTGGCCGTCGGCGTGGAAGTGGCAGGGAAATAACAATGATTTTAAGTATTAAAGAGCATTCGATGAGTTTCAGTCGTAGATTTTTTTTTGTTGAAGCAGAAAATTAAAACCTCCCGCAAAAGACCAAAATTCGGCTTGTAAACTGACACTTCCAATCGAGAATAACTTTATGATGCAAACATAAATCGACAAATGTTTCTATGGGATTATGGTGCCAGATGCTTAAGTTTATTGCATAAGGAAAACGGCGGAAGCAAAGTTGTGCATCTAATATATGGATTATGAGACTATTGAAATCATAGACAACAAACGGGTAGTGAGTTGTTATGCTTTATCACTACCAAAATTTTAGAAAAATTAACTGTTTTTTTTGTTTTTAAATTAGTGTTTCATATATATATGAGGGTATTGTATAGGTCAAAGTGCAAACAATTTTGTGAAATGTCACCTCTAGTTGAAATTAAAAGACTTAAAAAAAATACTACACAGGCGCCCAAAGTATATCAAGTTAGTTTTAATAAGTACCTTATAATCTAAATGTAAATTGTTGAAGCTACTTTTTAGGATTCCATTACCTTAGTTTTAAGTTATGTTTAATTTATTGGATAATCGTATAAATTTTGAAACTACATTAGTTACTGATAAAAAGTAGTTTTCGTTGTGAATAAGGGGAACCAATTAAAAAAATATATCATAATTGGTGACTTCCCTCTAAATGTTTTAAAATTATAAAGACTATTATAATTTTTTGATAGAAATTGAAAAGTTAAGCTACCAATCTCACTGCATTGAAACGTTCATTTATAGTGCAATAACAAACGTGATTCTGTTATTAAATTATTTATTAGGGATACCTTAATGGATTATTCCAAGCATTAGGTCATAAATGGGTATTGCATTCGCAATACCCAGAATTGTTTCAAAACAAATACTGTAATATTTTCTTCGTTTGCAAAATAAGACTTGTTTATGTGTACATTGGGTGAATAATAACGTTCCAGGGTTGCAAGTGGTGAACATGGTACATTCTGGCATTCCGAGATAAGATTTTGAGAACATTCTGATTTTTAGTACAGTCCGACAAATGATAGAAGCAATGGTAAATCTCAATCAACAGCATATGGTGTTTTTGCCATGTTCTCTTAGAAGAAATTCCTTTCCAAGTCAAATATGCTACTCAACTTGAGATTTGTCCCTGCCCCTATCCTTTGTATGAATGTATAAGAACATGTCCAAAACAAACGTTTGCAATGCTAAATGAAATGACAAAAATGGGGCCCATTTGGGTCCTTTTATTCATGGCTGCTAGAATGATTACTTGCTGAAGGGAGAGGGGGCGATGTGACTAAAATTTTTGTTTAAACCTTGAATTTTTAAACATGTTTATTTGATTTTCTAATGAAATGTCAATGTCTTTCATTAATTTTGTTTCAAATGAATGATTAAAAATATATATTACACGACAGTTTCTTGTTTTGTGAATTTTCCCTCTTTTTCTATTTTCATACAAACTTTCAAAATCCAAGAGCAAACAAGTGCAAACCCTTGCACTACCCTAGCGGCACTTATGATGGCTATGGAATTTATTTAGTGGTATGTATTGTGCATTAATCATATGATTAAATGTAAAATTTTTAAATTTATTTATTAACGAAAATACTGTTCTACACCTTTTATAAGACCCCATAATGCAGTCTTGAGCTCTACAGTTATTTTAAAATAATTTTATAGCTTGTTTTCATATCTAAAAATACGGTCTACTAACTTCTCGAAAACAATTTTCGTTCTAAATAAGAACCACCTCAATTTATACAAACAGGAAATATTTAATTTTGAAAATATTTAAATTACATTCTGACTAAAAATAATTTCTTAAGGGCATATCGATGTAAATATAAATCATAGAGTGGACGACATCTAATGATGTATGACTGAATAACGAACTATCACGACTATAATTTACGAAGACTTATTTTTTAAAATACAACACTTTATAAAATTAAAATACATCAATTACTTTTCACCCTTAGGGCAAGGAAGTTCCAGTCTGGTTATAGGATAAAAATTTTAATGTTTATAACGATGTAGCAAGGAAAATATCCAGAAAGGCCCGCCTAGAATTGCCATTCTCATTTTCGTTTTGCATTCTTTTTTTATTACATGAATATTTTATAAATGCAAAAAACAGTTACTTTCCTTAAAACCCAGTTTCTACATACTCTGTATGACACATTTGCTACTTTTGATACTTCTAATTGGAACTTTGAACTAAATATTTGTAATTCAGGAAAATTGCAAAATGTGCCATCATGTAAAGACTTTAAAAAGTTTTCAGATAATCGGTGATAACTATTGAAAAATTACCTAAGGTATATCTTAATAATTTTATTTGAAAATTTACATGTTTAATCTTATTAGATCGCAAATTTAACTTTTCAGGTTCTGCGAAAACGAAGTTTTAAAAATATTTTAATAAAATGAAAATTGTACGTTGGTTTGTGATAACTTGCGAATCTTGGAATTATGTGAATTATAGTGAGTTCAGTTATAGAAATTTATAATTTGTAACTAATTGTATAACTTAATAGTAATAAGGCTTAACTTAATTAAGTGTTCAAAATGCAAGAATATTTAAGAAATTAAAAAAAAAAATTCATGCAAATTCCAAGTTGTGTTTCTGTTATGCAAAATTTTCTGGAATTTTCTGTTCCTTCCCCTCTCTCCCTTTACCTCCAATAAAAACTTTATCTGCTGTTGCTACTATTTTGCTACTATTATCAACACTCTCAGAGGTGAATTAAGGACCGATATTTTTTTTTTGTGAATTCGAATATTAGAATGCTTTAAAATATAAAATGAACACCAACAAATTTAACCTATTCATTGGTTTTCAAATTAATTTTAGTTTTCATAATTTTAAATTAATGTACATATTTCAAATATAAATGTCATGAAAATATTTAAAACCACATGCTATGCCTCTTATGTAAATAACCTATTAAATTTATCATTAACCAGCCAATTCCCAATGCCACCTCCAGATGACACCACTTCTAAACCTCTTATGATGAATACTAGCGGGAAATAACGTGAAATTTTTAATAGGTTTCAACCAAAAGCAATTAAACGCTCAGACAACAAATGGGTGTTGCATTATATTACTCACTTAACACCAAAAGGTGTTTAAAAAAACTTTTTAGACTACTTTGTTTCCAAAACAAATATTGCTTTTGTGAGTGTGGGCGATTGCTGCCTTAAAATTGTGGCCAAATTGTACTGGATTATAATTTGCATTAACCCTCCTATTTAGTATCATAAAGCAAAGTGGCCATGTCTGAGGAAACGACTCTAATCATCCGGAAATGACTACATTTACTTATTATTATTGCAGAATTATTATTATTATTACTGCAGAATTATTACTATTGCAGACTTATTACTATTGCAGAATTATTATTATTGCAGAATTATTATTATTGCAGAATGATAAGAAATAAAGCAAGCTTTAGATTTTTGTTAGTTATATTTCAAAATTATTTATGTTAGCTCGTTGAATTGAGAATGTGAAACTGAAAACCTAAGCAGCTTTTAGTTTTTTTTTTTTTTCAACATGATTTAAGGGATTAGCGAATGAACATGTTATGTGAAATTGTTATAAAAATGCACTTTTTAGTAGAAAATGTTATGTACATGGTAATAAAAATGCACTTTTTGGTAGAAGATGCTATGTACACGGTAACAAGGTGGTATTTAGTGGAAGACGGTACACGGTTTTGCGCTATTTTATTAGTAAGTAGGCCATATAGAATGTTCCTCCACCAGAACCATATAACATCTACATTCCATTCCAGCAGGAAGAAAAGAAGAGGGTCCTCATTTTTTAATAAATCTAATAAATATATATATATATATATATATATATATATATATATATATATATATATATATATATATATATATATATATATATATATATATATATATATATATATATGTATATATAAAATAGCAAATATTAGTATGTAAATGAAATTTTCTAGAACAAAAAACTTTCTAGAACTGTTTTGACTTTTTGTATATATATATAAAATAGAAAAATATTAGTATGTAAATTAAATTTTCTAGAACAAAAAAATCCCAAAAGTCAAAACAGTAAAGGCAAACGCAAAAAACTATTAAAAAGTTAGTTTTTTTTTAATAAGTAATTTATCTCTATATTTTTCAGAAACAGTGTTGGATAATTGGAATTGGGTGAACGAACAAAATAGAGTATCATGATAAAGTTTAAACTTTTTTTCTCAAATTCACTAAAATGTTATACAACACGTTCATCCAAAAAGCTCTTCGTTTGAAATTAAACGATTTCTTTTGAAGAATGATTAAGAAATAAATGTTTGAAATGTTAATAGTGAGAAAATTGCCCTTCATTTTCGTTTCAAATTTCAATGATAAGCTTGAATTAGAACTATTTACAAATTGCAAAACATTTTAAAACGATTCATAGATTAATATAGAGGAAAATATTTCAAAAGTTCTGTGAAGCGTTGGAAATTTGACAATCAATTTTAATAAAGTTGATTTATTTTTTGGTATATAGTCACTGTGCTTATGTAATACTAAAAATTTCCATTTAATATCTGCAAGATATTTGTACAAATTATCTTTAAAGGTTTTCCAAGTGTTTATTTAACACTTAACATGCATTTCTTGATATTAAGTACAGTATTACTCACAATTATTAAGAGGTTTATTTCTTCGGCTATAAGAGTTTCATTGGACTCTTCGACTTATCAATAAAAATTGCAAAAATGCTCAAAATAAGATAAGAAATCGCAAAGGATAGTGTGATTTAAATTTGTATTTTTAAAAAAGAAATTACTTAATTTAAATTTTTACGCAATCCCCGTAGAAGAAAGAAGGAAAAAAAAAAAAAAAGAGTTCATGAGGTCAAATCATGTTGATTAAAAATTAACACCCTTTCTCCAAAATGAATAGAATTGTATCAATTTCAAAACTAAGTGGGCCGTATCTTTATTTAGAAAAGTAAATTCACATGTTCCTGATTTACAATGTCATAAAATCTGTTCCGAATCTTATCTTTAGAAAACCTTACATACGAAATTTAAAATAATCAATTTGGTTAACTCCCCTATTTTCTCTTATCAAATAGCTCTTCTAAAAAGATACAAGTCACGTTTTTAAATGCAAAGGAATTCGGTTGATTTTAAAGATAGAGTGTTGATTTTTATATCTAGGAATCCTGCAGTGTTCCACTGTCAATTCCGATGTCAAAGCGGAAGAACAGTGTATATTATATTGACTGAGATTAGGCCGGATTTTAACCCCTCACAGCTCAGCTTCTATTATAGCTAGAAGCATGATTTTTTTGTTATTGAGTTGGCCCGGGTGTGTAGACGAAAATTAACAACATAATTATTAACAATGAACAAGGAAATACAGCAAAAAAATTACTTTGAAAGCTGTTGAATTCACTAGAACTTTTTTCTTCTTTTATCTTCTTTAGGCAGGGCTATAGCTGAAAAAATTTGAGGAATTTTGGTCTTTCTATATTTATTCTTCTCATCTCTATTAGAGGAAGTGTCTTTTGTAATGCGTACGAGGGTCTATACTTTCTAGAAATGGTTCCGGAAGTTGGGAATTTTAGCCAGAGTAATGCTGCTGTTTAAAACGGGTTAACGGATTTCGGATATTCTTCTTTTGCATAAAAAATTTACTTTGATACTTTAAAATGAACTATTAAACAAAATAATTAGAAACAAGTAAAATTTACTTATTTTTCAAGTAAATTGCATGCTTAACAAAGCTATGACAACGTCTATTTTTTTTTCGGGAGATTAATATCATTTGATCTCAAGAACGCTTATGTAATTGACCTTCTTCTCATATAGGTGCTGTACTAAATTTAAAATTATGTAACTTTCAAAATTACATAGAAAATTAATATATATCTTTTCAATATTTCTTATTTTATTTTGAGAATTCTTGGAATTTACTTAAAAATAGCGTTCGCCACTAACTTTTAGAGGCGGTCCGTATGACTTATGTTGGAACTTTTCGCGGGCTGGATATACCAAAATATGTACCTTTAATTACTATCGGTACATATAACATTTCTGAAAACTGGATAAAAAGTATTATTTATGATTTATTTTAATAAAATTACAATTGATATTTAATTTTTTTTCAAATGATTAATAAAAATAATAGTTTTTATTATTAGTAAATCCAAGTTTAAAAAAGAAGTGAATCGTTTGTTTCAACGTGACAATGCGACATGACCTAACTTTTAATAAAATTATTTAAACTGTATACTTCCAGATTATTCCGTTTTAGTCGACATCAATTGTGAGACGATGGCGGTCGAAATTGTTCAATTTATTTTATGATAGAGTCGACGTCTTTCAGAGTATTTGTTGCAGTTAATTTTAATAAATTGCCCAATTCAGTTAATTTATTCATGTATTTATTCTTGATGAAAACCACCTTACTGAAAGCTTCGTCATATAGTTTCTTCGGGCAAGTAGTGAAGAACTCTGTTCTATACAGTTAACATATATTATTTAGGACAAATTACAATTATGTGAAAAAAAGTCCATATCGTGAAATTTGATTTTTTTTTATATCTTCTGTGGTGCCGGCGGGTCGCAGAAAAATCTGGCCCGCAAGTCGCGTAGTGACTAACGCTGCTCTAAAGCCTTTTCTCAATCGGCTAAAGAAACATGCTCTATAACTATCTTAATGGGACACCCTGCATTGTTAAATAAGAAAGAAGTTTCGAGTTGTTTACCTGTAGCTACCTTTCTTGTTTTCCAGTGCCTCGCCCCATCAATAATAAATTCGCACCATTCCGTATTAGGATGACCTTCTCTAAAGTTGCACCACAAGTAAACATTTCCACGCGGGAATTCTGGCTGAGGTCCAAAAGAGTTCACAGTCTCTGCAATGAAAAAATATGGCTTAAACAAAAAAACAGGTCAAGTACAATTCTATTCACACGCTAAATGTTCCGTTTCCATTCTATGAACCATAATGCTCTATTCAATGGAATGAAGAATTCGCAGAAACTTCTCTTATTGTCAATTTACAACATCTGTTGAAGAATAATGTCTTACAATTTTTTTGTCATTCCCTCATGACGCCATACTTAAGATACGAGAGTTGCGCTTAGAAGTATTTATAGAATATACCAAAATAAATTTGTTTAAATTCATTTGTATAAAAAATACTTGAACATGAATTCAACAAACCAAATGAAATAAATCCGCATTTTAAAATATTCTTTCCAGCACACTTTTACGAATTGAATGAAATCGAGTTTGATATTTAAAAAAAACCTCTTGCACCTTAACACTGCAAAAACATTTAAGGAATGACAAAAGAATATATAACAATTAATATTATTTATATTTTCACTTAAAAATTCAAATAAGCAATGCAAAAAGTATTTCACTTATGATAATTATTATTTTATTTAGACAGTATCTTTTTTCTAAATATTAATATGTAAATACATAATACATATAAAACTCATTATAAATAATTTTCCAAAACAAATATTTTCCTTGTTAGAAGCATTTTGTACCACTAACCAATAATAGAAGTACCTCGACGCCTCAGATTTGTACTATTTAATGAATGCAGACCACGATTATGAAGAAAATGTTTGATTCCAATTTTTCCACCATGACAGAAAGTGAATTACTGCAAATTCAAAGGATAATTCCAATAAATAAATAATTAAGTAAATAAGGCATAACTTCCTTGTATAATTATTTACTTCATCAAATCAGGCTGATTAAGTTACACCCAGGGGTGTAGTGGAGCGGGAACGCCTGGGAACGTCGATCCGTTACCTTTTTTGAAGGAGGAACGGCGTTCCCTCACCTGAATTTTTTTGTTCTTTTCTTTACGTAACACTTAACGGAAAGTCAAGTAAGAAAATTATAAAGTTCTTTTGTGAGAACTATGCCTTCGTTTTCGATCCACAACTTCAGAGCTGAGCCATCGATATAGATGAGTTGAGCAGGCAAGTTCAAGTATTTGCAAAACACTTGAAAGAGGCACGGCAACCCGCACATGGCCATTCCATGAACAATTCGATTGATGAAGTAGACTCCCCCTCCCCTCTCGCAGTCTTTCGATGTTTTAATGCTACTTCATTAGAAATGAACTGACGTATGTATTTTTCAGGTGTATGTAGTTTGTTTTGAAATTACTAAAGTAGTATTAATAAAGTTATTTATTCTTAGTTGTCCTTTTTCCTCCACCCCCCCCCCTCTCCTCCCGCACCTTCACAGAATAAAAATAATAAACGTTTGTAACGACGCGACATAGCGTTCCCACACCTTTTTATTTTACACTACACCTCTGGTTACACCCATCGGAAATTTGGGAATATGTTATTTTTGCTCGTTTCGCATGTAATAAATAGTATAAATATGAAGTTGGATATTTGGATAAATAGTTATCACTTTTTTACGAGCTTCATATACTTCTAACAGGTTTTTAATTTGTTGCTTGGGTACAATTTCAGTATTAACTATGTTGTTTAGTAACCTATAGTTAACCTATTCTTCTTACTCAATAGTTGTAATATTTAAAAACTTATTTTTTGAAACTTAATTCGGGGGATCTCATTGCGCAGAAACAGGATTAGCGCTGAGTATGCAATGAATGATTCTGTGCAACTTCAAATTCGACAACAATTGCAGGGACCGAGTTACATGTATAGGGGACTGGGTTAAAAAAAATATAAATAAATAAATAAATAAATAAATAAATAAATAAATAAATAAATAAATAAATAAATAAATAAATAAATAAATAAATAAATAAATAAATAAATAAATAAATAAATAAATAAATAAATAAATAAATAAATAAATAAATAAATAAATAAATAAATAAATAAATAAATAAATAAGATGTATTACTTATTTAATTACTATCAGCTGAAGAGTTATTGAAATTAAAGTATTGCAAACTATAGCAATACTTTTAGAAGTAGCTCTCTAAATGTTACACATGTAACATGGAATAGCAATGCAGTACTGCAACCAGGGGTGTCTACAAGGAAGCTTCATGACGCAAATTGCGTCATTACAATATTAGGGAGAAGGGGAGGGGGGGGGGGGGGTGATAAGAAAGTGGAAAATTTTAGGATTTACCGTAAAAAAATAAGATTAATGAAACAAAACAATAATACTTTGTAAATGGGGGGGGGGGGGTGATTTATTACCATTTAGTATGTGACACCACTATCTTTAAAAATTGGGGAGGGGACTGGGCAATTTAGTATGTAACAGTTTCTTTAAGGTTCTTTTTTTTGGGGGGGGGGGGGTGGTCTACTTTTTATTGTGCAATAGCATAATTAAGGTCTGGGGAGGGAGTACTTTAATTATAGAACAGTGTCTTTAAAAACTAGGGGAGGGGGGTGGTTTAGCATATAGTATGTAACAGTATCAGTAGGAATAGGAGTCTTACATTTTATAATGTAGAAATATATTTAAGGGTTGATCCTTAAATCATAGTTACCTCTCCTCTCTCAGAGTCGATTATTGCACTCAAAAGTATGTGATATAATGAGATGGGGGGGGGGGGGTAAATGCAAAGGTTAATCGGTTGATACATCTCTAAGTATCACAATTTAGTAAGAGGGACATTAGCCTACTTAGTGAATTGCTTTCTTCTCTCAAACTCTACCCCTCCACCCTTCTAAAGTAAAAAAAGACATAAAAATTAAAAAATTCGAAAAATATCAAATCTAGGCTGTGCGTCTTTGGAAGGGGAGAATACTCCGATAATTAATTTTTTTTATTCTAATAGGTCCTCCTAATTACATGATTCCATGAACGTTGGAAGAGGGTGTAGGGGGGTATATGAAATTTTAAATTGTTGTCAATTACTTTTAAATCTTGATGCAATTAAAATTCTAGCCTTAACCAGGGATGTAATGGAGAAGGATCGGAGTTCGCCCTCTTTACTGGAAACTACACTCGGCCGTTTATCAACAACCCAATATATAACACATAAATCAGACCCCATTTCTCCTCCTAGCTAACGTATAACTAAAGAAAAAATAAACTAAATAGTGGCTTGTTCTTTATTACACATCCTTCATTAGAATTGAACTGATAAGAGTTTGTGGAACGCGAACCGAAATCCTCGTAAATAACATTTTTGAAAAATAAAAATTGTTTGCTGGCACTTTCAATTCTTTCTATTTTGCTTGTAATTTTTATAACACCAAATGAAAGGATCTGAGTGTGAGCATCTCGCCTTACTAAGATGCGAATGAGTATAGAAATTTCGTTTTCCGAACAATCAAAAAAAGGCAAACAAGCAATCGATTCCGATAAAAAAATTGGCTGGTGTTGGAATTCTCAAGATCTTGGGGTAAGAACGTTGATTTTTGTAATGGCTCTTTTAAGTTGCTTGAAGATCACCAAATTTTACCTTTATATAGGCTTACCTGTTGCCAGATATTGAAAAGTCAAACTAAAACATGACTCATTTGAACTTGACAAAATGTATTCAAAGCAGCATTGCTCATTCGATCTGTAAAAATAATAATCAAGGGTGCCCGGCGAAGACGTATAAAGGAAGTACGCATGCAGCAGCCCCCCCCCCCTCCCCATATCCATCTATTAAAACAATTTACAAACTGGAGAAAAGCGAAAAAATTCACTGGATATAAGAAACTTTATGCCTAATATATGTAATCGATTCTAAATTGGTCATTGTGTGAACAGAAAAATATTTTGGAAAATTAAAGGTTTCAATAAAAACTCTTAGGTGTTGGTACTACCCCACTGGTATATATAATACTTTCTCTTTTAAGAAAGTTTAGAGTATGAACCCTCTTACGATTATTTTCAGTGGACTACTCATTTTTTTTTTAAATTTAGTTTATTTTAAATCTTAATTAATATTTCAAATCTAATCAACATTTTTTTATTAGTTTTGTATCTTGATAAATAGTTCAAAATCCTTATAAAGTGGCACGTGGACCCTTTTTTGTAGAGAATTTCACCCGAGATCGTCTAAGTTATATGCATTTTATTAAAAATATATATATTGTTAAAATCATTTAGGATTTACACACAGTTGTAGAATTTCATGGTTCTATGCTCAGAAAAATATGTATATTTTATCTATTTCAAATTCAGAAATAGTCCCTACAAATTTTATAAAATTATATTTAACCAAATGGAGAGTGAGTAAATTGTCATTATCATATCTTAAGCAAAAATTCATTATCATACATGTGTATTCCGTATATGACTTTCAGAACTTTGTTTTATACATAAAAGTAACATATTTTTGATTTTCATTTCTTTGGAAAAAATTAATAAAGTAATGAACATTACTTTAAAATAGATTTGATAGAAAATAAAATAGGGGGTATAAAAAGAACGAAAAAGCACTAATTCACATTTTTATATCGTTTTGTGATAAATTTTAATGCAATGCATTGT
This sequence comes from Linyphia triangularis, assembly GCA_963978545.1. Classification (NCBI taxonomy): domain Eukaryota; kingdom Metazoa; phylum Arthropoda; class Arachnida; order Araneae; family Linyphiidae; genus Linyphia; species Linyphia triangularis. Next base: position 33,536,470 of record OZ021733.1, read on the forward strand.
TTTAAATCTTTTTCTGACGATATATGTTAAACTTTATATTTTCTATATTTATTGAAATTTTGCACCGTTAACAAGACAGTTCAATTCAGGCCAGATGATTTTTTAATTTTTAAGACTTCGTTTCAGAAATTAAGATAGTGACTTTTTCGACTTTCAAAATTTTGTTGAAAGAATTCCAAATTAACAAAGTATATAATAAAGTCCTCAACTCATCATTACTTAATAACTAACATAATACAATGATTATATCGCTTAGTACCAAAAATTTAGAAATATTAAAATCCAGCAAATTGGAAATGGGGGGGGGGGGGAGATTTTCCAAATTAGGAAATGGGGGGGGGGGTGCGTCATGGATCTTGGGGGGGAAACGGCACCTCTGCTTCAACAGACGACAGAGTTTCTTTTCTCGTTTAGCTTCGTTTTATTTGAGCTAAATAGGTATGCTCTTCCTATTTTGTAGCAAATCCGTAATGTCAAAAATATAAGAAATAATTATATAGATATAATGTCATTAAAAAAGTTAATACTTGAATGACACGTGGAATCCTCTTGATATATTAACTTTCATTTCATAATCTACCTTTAGCTATTTATATAAAGATGATTTTCATAAGTGAAACTTTTTACATCATGAAAATTATCTTACAAAATACCTATTGTTATAAATAAGTACTTTTTATTAAAAATGTTTATTTCCATCACACATTCTTTCCAAATATTGTTTTAATTGAACTTTTATGAATACTTTCATGTTTTAATTAGTTTCCTAAGTAGTAGAATACAATGAAACAGTAACTTTTGGTTAATTTTCTAAACTCGTTCTCCTCTTCATTCATCCCAGCTAAAAAGTTTTTGAAAATTACATTTTTAGTGAGAGACAGTAGAAATCATATCTTTTTTAGTAGAACTGTATGCAGATATATTATACTTCGTTGGAGCTATTATTTTCGTTGAAGTTATATTATATTTCGTTGGAGTCATTATTTTCGTCGGAGTTATATTATATTTCGTTGGAGCATGCATTTCACAAGAAAGAAGTATCTATCGTCCCGACCTTGAGACAACGAACAAAACAAATGTGAAATTCTGGGACTTAAAAAGTTAGAACCTGAACACTGTCTGTTCATAAGCAAAAACGAAATAATTCACTTAGTAAATATTGATACTTTAAATCAAGATCAGGATAGAGAACAAGACATGGCATATCAATCAGGGTCAGTGCCATATTTCAACTATTCCTTGCGTTCAACAACATATAATTTATTAACAAAGTGCCTTTTAAAAAGCGTTTAAAAAGAAAAAAGAAGATAAAAAAAATTATGAAGTTTCCTTCAAAAAAAAAAAAAGTAAATAGAAAACTAGCTTTTACATGTTGAAAACCTTATTTTTTTTTTTAATGTACATTTCATTCATTTGTTTAGAAAAAATTAACTCATAAAAACAAAGTAAAAGCAAACCCATAAAAACAATAAATCCTTTATATGCATTGGAAACTTCTATGTGCAATTGCAACTTATTTTATCTACTTTGACTCAAATCGATATTTCATATTGTTTCCCCACTACAAAGAAAACCATTGAATCAGAGCCATGAATTTTTTTTTTTTTGCTCCGAGACTTGATAGAATGCATTGCCCTTCAGAACACGTCAATCTGCCAAGTTTTAGCTTGATTGGATGACGGCAAGTGAGGTAATTAGTCCTCCGAAGCGTGAGTAAAAGCGACCTTTTAGTGACTACCCCCAAAATTTTGTAAAATCTATTGCCATCAATAACGAGTCCATATGTCAAGTTTCAATCGATTGAATGAAGGCAAGTAGATTAATTGAGGTTATTGAGTGCCAGGATGGATCATCCCACAATTTGATTTTTACAATATCTATCCTGTTTTTTCAAAACCATTAAACTAATGGCCGATCTAGTTGACCGTTAGATAAATCACATTTGGTCTGCTCTGGCCTGAATGGTCTTGAAAAAAATGGAGTAGAAGCAGCAAAAAGCAAATTGTGGGATGGTACGTTCTGGAGCTCAATGTCTCAATTTGTACTCTGAAGATTTGTCTTCCACAAACAGATACACAGTCTAAGTTAATATAAAGTGTTTAAAAAGAGTTACAGTTTCTATAAAATACGAATATTGTATTTTTTCTACCAATATAGTCAAAATAATGTGATTTATAAGCTAAAAAGGCCCCCCCCCCTTCCGTTTGTGTTTCGGAGAAAAAAATTAGTTGAAACGTCTAATTGGGGGTAGGGAATTATTTTCTACAATAATTTTCCGTTCTTAAATAAGAACATAAAAGAGTCATTTCATATACATTCTGCTTTTCAAACCACTCAATTTAAAATAACTATCTGTAATTATTTCTACAGTGATGCTTTCATTTTGCTAACAAAATCAATGTTTTGCAACGGGGGATGAATAATTATTAGCACATATTTTCTTGAATTATAGGTGACAACATTTATCGAAATTAGTAATAAAATAAATCTATCATTTTCTATATCACGACTGTCTCTAATCAAAAGCACGTGCAATAAAAAAGCTTAGATATTACTAATGCAACATAAAAAATGATCCCTAACATTCATTAAATTCCTGAATGACAGTTTGCGATAGATTTTTGATAACCAAACGAGATAAGACCATCAAGTTATCTCAAAGATAGCGTTAAGGCTTACTTCAATGGCAATTTGGGTAAATGTCGCAAAAGATCCTTCAGAAAGATTCTAGAATCGCTTTCACAGAGCCTTTTTTGAGACATATGCCATCTGCCGATTTTTAGGACCAACCATCAAATAATTATATAAAGAATTACCAAGGTATCAGAGGATTTAAAATATATTATTCCAACAGTGTTTATCGTTACCACGAAAACCGTAAATGTGATTTAGGTTAATTGTAAGTAGAGTTGAATTTTAGTTTCAATTTCTCTCTAATTGAAAAAGTTGCATAGGAATATGCGTTTTTTCCCCGTTAGTTCGTATATGGGTTGGGATATAAACAATAAAAAAATGACCCTTTGAGGAGTTATTTAGTGCGAGTTTTTTTTCCGATTTGAATTTTTTTAATGTGTATTAGATTTTAGAAGCAGCCTTTATCGGCAATTATACGAACCCTGAAAAGTCCTGAAAAATTCTTAACCTGAACCATGAAGCTCCGTAAAATGCTCTTGATGTCAAAAATAACCGGCTATCGCTACGCACAGCTATGTAGCTACGATGAGTCTTATTCTGAATGGAATATTACGGAGTAAAAATTTTCAACAATAAGATTTTGAAAGGTCTTAATGGAGAAAAAGGGTTGGCAATAAATTACCAAATCTATCGGGGGAGATTGTGCCATTGAAAAAAAAAGACCCTTACCAAACAACTAACTTTTTGGTAACATTTATAAATATGAGATTGAGATTTATATCTAAGTTGTATCAGGTGTTAAATAACATTCTTTAAATGTTAAGGTAGATATTATATTAAAACCTCAAAAAGTTGTATGTAGGCACCTCTATTGGTGGTAACCCTAGCTAAAGTTCTGGGATTATTTCCCTACGATTGGGATTCTCATTTTAGGAAACACACAGAAAAGACACACTGGCTTTTAAAAATGAGAAAATAACAAATTACTGGATTGATTACTCTGAGATTGGAATAGTCAATCGGGGTCTGTCGAAATTTTTGTCAAAGTATGAAGAAGAAAATAAAAATCGCTGACTTAAGCGATTTTCAAACTTCTTTTTTGACAGGATAACGCTTAACGTCAAAGGTAATTGCAATTTTTCGACTTAACACTTAGGACAAAACCATGTAAAAAATTATGGTTCCATCTATGGTAGGAGCCTAGATATCAAGGTTGGGTGAAATTGATTGATGACAATGGGGAAGAGTTAATTAAAGGAAAGCCTCCAAATAGTCTACTAAGCAGGATAAAATTTTGTGCAGTCAAATTATTGAAGCATCTAAAATTGAGAAGATTATTTTGATGGGTTAATTTTTCCAAACATTGAGTAGATAAGATTATACTCGATCAAGCGTCAAAGTTCTTGGATGTGACCGAGGATTGCTTTAAAAAAAAAAAAAAAAAAAAGATACCATTGGTCAATCTAGGTTTTGGATCACAGTAGTGAGGAAACAATGAAAAATCTTAAGGTGGTGAACACTTAGTTGATATAGTGACCACAACATGTAACGTTTTTTTTTATTACATTTAATCCTGTAAAACTATATTTTATGAATTCTTCAGTCACGTAATAAACCGATCAAGTTTCAACAATGATCGTTTCAAATTCTTTCGTTTGCAGCGTTACTACGTGACGCAACTTTGAATTGACTGGACCGCGCTCCATAATAATTTTATGCATTTGAGTCCAATTATCTTTTATTTATTCTGGTTAAAATAATTTTGGCAACAGAAAAGAGATTCAACAATGATTGGCTAAATGGGATTTATTAATATTCCAACCCGATTACAGAAACGTTTGTATAACCGATCTTTTAGTGAAAGTGGCAACCCCCAAAATTGATAGATTGCATCTCATCGACATTGAATTTATATGCCAAGTTTCAACCCGATCAAATCACGGCAAGTGGGTTAATTAAGCTTCCGCAGATTTGCCCGGCAGCAACAAACAAATTAACAAAATCGAACTTAATATGAAAGATTTAAAAAAAGGATCAACTCAGAACATATTTTTGGCCAAGCCTACGGATTTATGGTCAATCGAATCTTATACAGGTTACCTTTTTAAAAAGCTCGCTTTCCTGATTATGAAAAAGAAAATAATGACTCCCAAAATTGTTTGAAATAAGTTATCAAGAAGGTAATCTGTCATGCAAAAAAAAAAAAAAAAAAAAAAAAAAAATATACATATATATATATATATATATATATATATATATATATATATATATATATATATATATATATATATATATATATATATATATATATATATATATATATATATATATATATATATATATATATATATATATATATATATATATATATATATATATATATATATATATATATATATATATATATATGCCTTGAAAGTAATAATAAACGTAATGAAATGTATTTATTCCAGGTCAGAAGATGGCACCACTAACTAGTTAACATTTATTTATTTGAATTATCATTGAAAAATAAACTTTTTAATACATAATTTTGCAATCGGATTTTATAAATTCATTTCTGTTGATGTTTTTATTATTAGGTAAAAAGTATCAAACTATATAAAAATTGTGGAAATTTGTGTCTGGTCCATTTTGTTAAATTTAAATACTTTAATGGATTTTTACATATTTGTGAAATATGAAATATTACATATTTTTGAATAAGATAATTATCAATCAATACAGTTAAAGGAACAAGAATTTCAAAATCAAAAACGACACAATTTGACTTTCTAAACACTCACACTTATAGATTTACAAGGCCACGTGTGTGTGATTTCAAGTGAAGGCAAAAAGGAATTTTTTTTGATATAACAATAAAAATAGAGATTTGGAGTTTTAAATCCAATGTCCCCCCCCCCCCTCTTCTATATCAAATCCGGTCTTATAAAGGTTTACCTGCTTTATTGATAATCAGAGCATTTTCTGTGTGTACTGTACAGTACACAATGAAGCTGACAATAAAAAAAATGTCTTCGGAGAGGTAAGTAGACCTGTTGGTTTTGACGTGTAAAAGGCAGTAGTATTGGCCATTATCAGAAACAGGAGTTCTGGAAGATTGGACAGTTCTGGCTGAAACCCCAGCATATTTCCAAAATACACCATACTTTGAAAATAAACATATGTCAAAAACATCACAAAATATATTTTTTACCGCCCTTTCTTCCAAATAAAATATTTAAATTTTAAAACTGTACATTAACATTTCAAAATTTCCGGTAAATTTTATCCAGCATTGGGTAAGGTTACCAGATATCTGTAACAACGACCGGTTTACAATGTTCCACATCGGGATTGACCAATTATTATGCAATGGTCAAGCGATATTCGCCAGCTTTGCAGTGCTACTGTGCTGTAACTTTAAATTGTAGATGACGCTCCCTTTATATCTAACAGGAGTGTCTGGGGCCGAAATCTTCAGGTAGCAGATTAGATCATGATGCGACCCTGAGCTGTTTAGAGGGTTAGCATAGATTCATTGTAATCAAATATCAATTAATTTCCTGTCTTCTTGTTTAGTGATTGTCTTCAAATAAACTAAGATAAAAGCCAAATAGAAATGTTTTTAATTATAGTTTTGAGTTTTGTGCAGTGAATTACATATGGGTTATTTTATCCTGAGGACTATCAAAAACATTGAATTTCATATATTTAATACTAGAAACTTGGTAGAAATAAGCTGGTAAAAGTTTGGATTTGAGAAAGAATGATACATATGAGAATGCAGGGTAAGCCATGGAAGCTTACAGCTGAAGCCAAATCATTCGATCTAGAGTTAGTCAGACTTAATTAAAATATGCATTGTTTATTGATTCATTGTTTTTTAATCAGTTTCATTGATTTTTACCTAAATTTTATATTTAGAGCCACAGATTACTCAATTACATTTCTTGAATATCTGGATGGAAATGATTAAAACATTTCGCCCTCTTACGTAGCATTGAAAATCTTGTTTCTGAAGAAATGATGGGAAAATTTAGATTTAGAATATTTAATATATCTTTCCAATTCTACTATTATATAGGTAGTTCATGTATTTCTTTTTTCTTTTATGAGGAATTTTTATTTAAATAAAAATTTAAATATGAAAAATATATTGAAATTAGTTTTTCAAAATATATTGTGCTTGCAGACTAGCTGTCATTTGCTCCTAGTAATTGTTAACAACCATTTTGATGTACCTTTTGGTTGAAAAATAGAAGGTGGAAAAAGTTACCTGATATGCTTGTTAACTTTTTTTACCAGGTTTATAATTGAAAAAGGGAAAGTAAGTCAATCTAAGCATCATGCAATCAGGCAATAATCAGGCAATCTGAGCATCATGCATTGAATAAATATTTTTTATGAGAAACAGTCATAAAGAATGATTGTCAAATTAATTTATAATCCTAAAAACTAATTAAAATAAAAACGATGGGGGACTCTAAATTAGGAAGTATATTAATTTAATAACTTGAATTAATTCAACATATCAATTGAGAACTAGAAATAGAAAAAGTCTAAAAAAAGAAAATTTTTCAGGAGAAACGAAAAATGGAAAACATTTGCATTGGTACTTAAGGTTATGACTAAGTACGAGATTGAATTTGAATTATTGCTACTGGAGTTCGCACTTTGGAAGTTCTCCAGTTTGTTTAGCTTGGTCTTACAGACATTTTTCCGTAAAAAAAGATTTTCGATTTTTTTGGTACTTACGTCGTTTTCCATTTCTAGACCTCAATTATATAAGGAAACATAAATTTAAGTTAAATTTTAGTGATCTTTGTTAAAAGGTTATACGACTGCATCGGCATGAATGAAAGAATAATTAAAAATGTTTAATAAAATCTAGTTTTTGTGCAAGAAATAAATTCATGCCTTTGTGGTGCAAGTTTGAAATGTTAATTTCAATTTATACTTACTGCATAGCCCATCAAAATCATTTCTGACTCCTGCTAGTTCACATTGCCGCCCACAGCATGTATTTTCTGGACATTGACTGCAAGCAGTTCCAATTTTGTACATATCTTGCATGTGCAAATTACCCCTGAAAAAATTAAGATCCACCACTTTACTAAAAACTAAAACAAAATACTTAAAAATTATTGAAGAAAAAATAATAAATTAACTTTATGACGGATTCCTTTTGTATTTTTTTCAGGGAATAATTTAATTTTTATGTTTTAATATTTATGTATGTAAGACATAGGAGACATTTTCCGATTTTGCCCTAATAGCACACATCCTCCCAGGGAGGTCCCTAGGAAGTCCCCAGTCATCCCCGGGACTACGAATGACTTCCCAGGGACCACCCTGGGAGGATGTGTGCTATTAGGGTTGTTTTGGTACTGCGCATTTTGTAGTCCTATCCCATTTATGAGCAGTATACAGCTTAACTTGAAAAGTTACTAAGAAAGAGAGGTTTTCAAAAAATTGTTGGTATTGCAAGTCCAACCCCAAGCGATACCCATTTGACGTCTATGGTATGAAGGTAGTAGAAGTAAAGTGGTATTCAAAATCATTTTTTGAAAGAGAATTACAAATAATAAAGAAATATATTTGTATTGTATTCTAATATATTTGTTATTTAAATGCATTTAATGGTTAAATAATGCTTTAAATATAATTTATTATAAATATTTTTTTAAAAATATGCAAGAAACCATTCATTAATTATATTATTTTGATTATTTATTTTTCAATGATGATGTTAATATCTCTCTCCCAATTAAATGACACAACAGTAAGCTTCTACCATGATGCTAAAATAATTCGTTTTGACAAGCAAACTATTTAAAAAATACTTTTAATCTTTTTAAAATACTTTCATTCTGAACTCTTTTTTTTTACTTCTTATATTTTCTCACATACATTTTTATACACTAGCAAGAAGAAACTTAATCACGTAAGTGTGAAAAGAACATTAAAAATTACACTTGTTTGTTATCCTATCCCAAACATATTTAAAGATATATTTCATTACGGAAATATTAAGTGTTACTTTTACTAGTTACGAACTGTATATTCAAGTTTTAATCCGATATTTCTATTTGGAGCCAAGATGGGAACTTCCCCTGGAGTTTACCTTGGAAGAATTTTTTCGATTGAACAATAAAGCACTTCCTTTTGAATTTAATGGCCTTAAACTTATGGGGACGTGCAGAATGATACATGACACATGTCTGCATCATTTTTATTTTAATCTAATTTAATTGCATATTAGCTTACGGTCACCATATCAGCGTTTTGTATGGGAACAAGTCTTAAGAAGACCCTTTGTTTAGCATTTCGCATGTTTCTGCAACATTTGTAGTTTTGTCTAAGAATGTTGATCATAGACAGACAGATATACAGACAGAAACTTTGTCTAAGCTTCTCACTAGATTAGCGTAGTGTTAACATTTTAATGAAGTATAAATATTAGCATGCTTCCTCTGAAGCCTTGCAACTGATATCGTGTCGTAAAATCTTTTAGCTTTGTTACAATAAAACGATAACTCTTAAAATAAATTTGATTTTTTTTTTCAATACATCCACAGAACTTTATGATAATTCACATTTATGAATATTAAGGGGTACATTTTCTTTCTTAAAAATATGGCATTATGTAACTATATCATTGCTACATTCTAAGTCAGTATAAGAATAATCACCCCAGTTGAAATTTAAAAAAATTATATTTATAACTCTATTTCCGAAATATTACAAGCGCTTTTTCCAATTACTATGATACACAACTTTTTTTCTTTTAGAATTCTACTGTATAATTTTAAAAGATGCAAACTATCTTGCAACAAATTAATTAGATTTAAAACTTAAATATCTCATTCTATGTTTTATACCTACTCATTCAGATTGCTACAAAAGGTTAAGTTGTAGAGAGATAAATTATCCCAGCAATAACCTAGAAGAAGAAGCAAAAATCCTACCTATTCTTAACACTCTAACTCTTGTCTAGTTTTGGATGTGATTAATGCGTAGATAAAAACATTTATTAAGAAAATAGCCACACCTTAGGATAGTTTCAATGTTACACCTAATCGATGATTTAGTTTTTGATAAATGCTTTGTGGAACGTATTAGATTAATGCCGCCATTATGGAACGAAGGGTAATTCTTGTCTCTTAGTGTAATTCTTGGTTAAGATTAATTATGTAGAGTTTGCATTTGAATGTATTGTTCATAGATAGAATTGGATGTCTTATAAGGTAAATGAGGACGATATTAGTTCCTAAGGCTGCTGGATGATAAGGAGCATTTTGAATAAGAACATTTTTGCGAGACTTTTAAAGGAAATTATTTTTCAATAAAAATCTAAATTTGTGTAAATTTTTTTTGATAAATGCTTTGTGGAACGTCGTAAGATTAATGACGCCATTATGGAATATTGTGTAATTCTTATCTCTTAGTGTAATTCTTGATAAAGATTAATTAATTAATCAATTATGTAGAGTTTGCATTTGAATGTATTGTTCATAGATAGAATTGGATGTCTTAAAAGGTAAATGAGGACGATATTAGTTCCTAAGGCAGCTGGATGATAAGGAGTATTTTAAATATGCACATTTTTATGAGACATTTAAAGGAAACTATTTTTCAATAAAAATCTAATTTTATGTATAATTTCTTTGAAATATGCTTTTTGTGTTTTTAAACGTTTCAGATTAATGGAACGTAGTGTAATTCTTCTCCCATAGTGTAATTCTTGTTTCAGATTAATTAATTAATTAAGGGGGTCCAGTACCGAAATTTCTTCAAAAATCCCAAATTTTTTTTTCTGATTTTAAAAAATAGTTCATACATTCCTGAAGAGAATGATGTTTTTATCTTATTCCTCTAATGATTAGAACGCCATAAAATTACCTGTGATTTAAACATCACTAATGGGCGTAACACATTGAAGCGTCTGCTTAAAGTGTGTTTTACGGGCACTAGTGTTTTTCACAGATGTTGCATATTCAAATCGATATATCTCCAGAACCAATAACAATTAGCTATTCAAATTTTTGGAGCATTTAATTTATATAGTTTTAAATATTTTGTCTTCACAGAATTTTATTTTTTTAATTCTGTTTTAAAATATAACATTTAGCATAAAAGATAACATAAAAAAAGCAAAAATTTCAATATTTTAACTTTGAGAATTTTTTTAATTTTTTTAATTCACCTATCAAAATTCTGTGAAGACAAAATTTTCTTTATATAATTACGTATTACAGAAAGCTTTCACTTTGAATTTTTTTTTTTTTTTCTTGACTTATATCAAAATACGCAAACATCAATTATTATGGATTTTTCTTGGTTTTTAATTTTTTTTTTAAATAACTAAACACAATATTTAAAAAAACATTTTGTCAAAGATATATAAATAGTATCTCATACATAAAATAAATTTTTGACATAAAAATGTACATAAATAAAGTTTTTTTTATTTTCGGTACCGGACCCCCTTAATTAATTTGAATGCATTGTTCATGCATAGAACCGAATGTCTAATAAGGTAAATGAGAACAATACCAGTTTCTAAGTCATCTGACTGATAAAAAGCATTTTAAATATGCAGATTTTTGAGAGACTTTTAAAAGAAATATATTATTCAATAAAAATCTAACTTTTTTTTTACAATATTTTTTCAAATTGTATTGTTTAAATATTTTGATACTTTATCCTAATATACAAACCATACAGTAGATCTAATTCGACTTACGTTGGTCCGTAATTACATGTGTACAATTCGACATACTGGAACCTTGGATCATTTGAATAGCTATGAACTGTGTATCCACATCCAACTTTCCAAGACGTAGCCCAGAGAGCCTGCAGATACAAAATAATATATAAATCAGATTTCAAAATATACTATACTTTTATAATGCATATGAATCTACCCTTCTTAAATTTACTTTAAACTTTACTATGAAAAGTAAGAAATAACTAGATAACGTAAATTTGAATTTTTTTTATTGTTTTCAATATTTGATTTTTATCTAAAAATTTTATTTACTTTAAAATTTCCATTTTTTTTATTTATCTTAAAAAAATATTAAAAAGATTAAATTTATCTTAAAAAAAATATTAAAAATATTTAATTTATCTTAAAATATTATTAATTTAATTTTTGTAACATATTATTTATCTTAAAATTTGTTTTGTTTTAAAATTTTTATTTGATCAGAAATTTTTATTTATTTGAATTTTTTTTATTTATTTTAAAATTTTATTTATTTGAAATTTTTTATTTATTTGAAATTTTTATTTATTTTAAAATTTTATTTATTTGAAATTTTTTATTTATTTGAAAATTTTTATTTGTTTTAAAATTTATTTATATTATAAAATTTTATTTTGAAATTTTTATTTTCTTTCTACTATGTATATAAAGTTTACGAATATATGCTGATTTTTATCGGTTGCTCTTTCAACGTCATTTTCATTAGTCCCACTTCATATGTCCTTTTATCAATATTTATTATCATTTTTCATTTCATTTGGAAACTTATTAGCTTCAAAATAACATGTCCTGTACCTTCAATTTGTTTCTTTAAAATGATTGATCACTTTTAATCGGCTCATCAAACGACACAGAGCAATATATGGTCTTGCGAAGAATGTCAACTTACCTCGGATAAGTTATTAATCTTTTATAGACTAATCCTTACAGGTTGTCAATTACTTTGACAGCTCAATTAATAATGTTTCTAGCATATATGATACCACAAACGAGCATCTATCCTTACATTCCTTTGTCGCCTTTCAATTAAGGAGCAACAAGGATTGATTAGCGGATGTTACATAATAACTTTATAAAATGGCTCTGAATGATTATTGGAGAAGTTGTCTAGCGAATCTTATCACAGCAAGCTAGTATGAATATTTCATTAAAAAAAAATCGTCTTTCTAATGACATTTGAGGTGGTAGATTTTGCTTTTTAGTAAGTTGTATCATGTTGTTAGATACTAGCTATTTATTGATTTTCGTGTAGTGAAATAAGTATTAAATTTCAAGTATTGAATTAATATATTATATTGAAATATTGGATTCAAATATTCGATTCAAATGTTATACTCAGACATTTTATTCAAATTTTATATTTAAATATTATATTAAGATATTTAATTCAAATATTAAATTAAAATATTTTTTCAAATGTTATATTCAAATATTTTTTTAAATGTTATATCTAAATATTATATTCAAATATTTTTTCAAATATTATATTCAAATGTATTCACTTATTGGACTCAAATATTTTATTTAAATATTGTACTTCAATATCAGATTCAAATATTGTATTCAAACATTGTATTTAAATTGGATTCAATTACAATGGTATAGTTCTATTTTGTAAATGTTTTATTATTATTTTTATGTTTGTGTTTTATTAATGTGCTATTTGAATCAAGGAGTTCATTCTTAAAGTCCCATTGTTTACAACATACTATTCTTTAACTAATAACTGGAATCTTATAAGCTTTTAAATGTATACTATTTAATAGAAATTAGAGCACGATTTCTCGTAAAAATAGGTTTACAACTTACCAACATGACAAAATATGGCTTTTTACCAAGAAACAGTAAACATTAGAGTACAATATCTTGCATACTAGTTTAAAAGACCCGCAGAGTATAACTAGTATTCTATGCCACATTTTCTCATAGGAAAATTTGGAACCAATTTAAAGTACCTTAGTATATTGATTAGGATACAAGATCTCGATACATTAATCTCGGAATTGAGAAATATATTTGAAAATTAACGAATAAGTTATTAGGTAAAAGTTCGTTATATTTTATTCATGTATGTCTCTACTATGTATATACTCTCTAAATATATGCTGATATTATAAAGATAAATAATATAAAAACTGATTAAACAATTTAAAAAAATTTCCATAGTTGATTCAGTGTGGAATATAAACATGCCAACCTTTCAAATTTAAAGAATTTAACATTTGATTTTTGAAAGAAATTTATTGAACTTGATAATCTTTAAACTTGAAAGATAAAATATTTTGAAGCAAAAATACATGCACTTATTTCTTATACAACAAAATGAACTGGAAATTATCAAATTAATAATTTCTCACTGGGTCAAAAATAAACGTACCATGCATAAATACATGAGTTTTAATTAATTTCATCGATTAAATTTTGGCTAATTTCTGCTATGCTTAACAAGAAAAGCAGAAATGTACCTTATTGAAGTTTTTCGTATGAACGGAAAGATTTATACTTCCATAGTTTAAAATCTAAATGCATCCAAACGATGCATACAAAGGATTTATTTAAAAAAATATGATCTTCTGGATAAAAATTATTCAGATGCCATTCTACACAACTGCTGAACAAGAAAAAAGTAAAATTTTAAGAACTGCTTCAAGTTGAAAAAAAAATCAGTGGTTTAAATCAAACATATAACGTGTACAAGACATGCAGTACGGGTGTTGAAAAACTTTGAAATTTTTTGTTCAAACCATAATTTTTTGAAAATATAAATTGGATTTCCTAATGAAAAAATAATTTATAGTTTTTCATCAATTTTCTGTTCAAATTAATAATTTAAAGTCAAAATTACACGTTTTTTTGCTCTAATAAATTGTACAGTTTTTATTAACTTTTTTTTTATTTTCAATAGCCCGGCTAACTTCCTTGTCCATTCCTAAAGGCACTAACGTTGACTCGAAAATTGTGTATCAAAATGAAAAAAAATAATCTAAAAACATTTAAGTACAAAAATTATCAATAGATGGCAGCACTATGAAATGAACTTCAAAAGATGTATGATGCATATGATTGAAAATATTAAGTTATTTCATAAATTAAAATTTTTTTTTCCCTTTAAATTACAGATCTATTTCCGGGTAGTTTTTAAAATGATTTCCAAAAGTTCTAGGTTAGCGCTAGCTAAAAATGTTCTTATTTTCATATAGACTAGGTAACTTTCAATAAAATTTTGAAAAGGATTTTATAAAATGCTTTAAAATTATTTTCAAACTGAACTAAAAAATAAATAAACTCCAAAAGCATTAAAAATACACATTCAGGAAAACTACCTTGTGTTCTATTTTGGTATTCTAAATATAGAGTATAAAGTTCTCTTTCATTAATGTGTTTTGGCCACACTAAACACTTTTGTAACTCACCGTCCCCTCTCCCACAACCCCACAATGGATGAATGTAAAAACTAGAACTATCTAAATTTAAAAATAAATTTTACATTAAATGCTCTTTATCTTTTATATGATTTCCTACCGTGCTTGGAGAATGTTCACAATTTATTCTGATTCTCCATCTCCAATAGATATCAAATCCTTTATTACCTTTCTGTGACATTCTGTATAATACTCCTAACATAATAGTCAAAAACTGAATTCTATAAAAGCTGCGTGATAAGATATTAAAGAAAAACGGAATTGAACATTAGAGTGTGGATATCGAAAAAATAATATGATCGTTTAATTCCAACGAATCGAGTACAAAAAGCCGGTTCAAACAGTGATGGAGATGAATGCTGACATTTTAAAAAACTGAGAATATAGGCGTCTACATAATTTTGATGAAATAACTTAAAATTATAAAAGCACAAAAATCTCAATAACACTTATAGTATCAACTAGCTAACCCCCCCCCCACCCCTTAACCCACTCTTTTTCTCCATAATCTCTGCTTTTGTATTGAAAAATACAACCCATACAAAAAGTTTTTAATATAAATTCTTTATATGCATTGCCAATTTTTATATTCGTTAACACAGCGCCCATTCTGTAAACAGCGTGGTGCTTGGTGTTTGCATCTACTTTTAAATATCAAAAAAAATTCTATCAGCAAAATGTGCGGTAAACTACGCTTTAAAATTTATTTAATAGAAATGAACGTGAATTGATGCACTCACATCCAAATATCATTTATTTATTCTGATTAAAACAATTTTATTAATTATTTATTATAAAAAAAGTTTAGCAACAGGAAAGAGTTTCTGTAATAATCGATTGATTGCTATTTTAGCGCGATTGGATGACGGAAAGTTTGTTTATTAGAATTCCGTAAAAGCGACCTGACAGTTACAGCCAGGGGGTTTTGAAATTAAAAGATAAATTTTGTGACAGTATTGTGACAGTGTATAATTTGTGTTCTAGGCAGATGGCACTTGTTTTTGGAGTATTTTTTTTATGTTGAATTGAATGACAAAAAAGTAAGATATTATAACCAATCTAGAAAAAGTTATAGTTCTTTTTATAAACGAAAATTCAAGTAGAAAGGAAAGATACGACAAAAGGGAGGAAAAAAAAATGGCTCCGTTCATGAAACTTGACAAAAATGCTTAATTTGTCATGAAAATAAAGAAACAATAAATAGTGAAGGGTGTTTTTGAGGAGGGAGGAGGTTTTTTTTCTGAAAATTAATTTTTTTATAACCTAGGCATGTGACACATGTGTTTGGAGTATTTTTTGATGCTGAATCGAATGAAAACTCCTCGAAATAACTCCTCTATAAAAAGTGATAGCCATTTTTATTGACGGAAATACATGTAAAAGTATACCTTATTTCATTACTTATTGTTTGTTCATTATACTTTTTTTTACCTACTATTTTTATCATGCACTACTGCTTACTTAATTTATTACTAACTATTTCTTTTTCTATTAAATTTTGGTTGTTTATTAACTTTTTCTATTCAATTTTGGTTCATTACATGTACTTTAATGTATTCCCGTCTATAAAATGGACTATAACTTTTTAAGGATAGTTATATCATCTTGCTTTGTATCATTAAATTCAGCGTGAAAAAATACTCTGCATACATGTGTCACGTGACTAGCTTATATCAAGATTAATTTTGAGTGTATCCCTCCCCCCTCCCCTTCCCCTCAAACCGCCCTTCTACGCTAGATATTTTTATAATCTCGTTTGTTTTGTTATTCTCATGACAAATAAAGCGTTTTTGCCAAGTTTCATGAACGGCCCAATTTTTCTATTTTTTATGTCGTATTTTACCTTTCCTCGTTTTTTACACGTATTATTTTCGTTTATATATATAAAAAAAGGATTATAACTTTTTCTAGATTAGTTATATCGTCTTGATTTTTTTTTCCATTCGATTGAGCAACAAAAAATACTCCAAAAACAAACTTTTAAAACCCCCTGCACCCCCTCCCCCTTCTTTTAATTCTTTATTCTCATGACAAATAAAACTGTTTTGCCAAGTTTCATGTACGGACCAATTTTTTTTTGTTTTTATGTACTATTTTACATGTACTACTTGTGATGCATCAAATGGAAGATTGAGCATTTTTCAATGATCTTAATTCAAGTCTTAAAAAGTTTCAAAATTTGTATTTTGGTAAATATTTGTTTCGGCTAAATTTCGTGTATCATAAAAATTAAATGAGATTAGGATATAAAATTGGGTCTGTATTTAATATAAATGAAAGAATTTGGCAAAATTAAAAAAAAAAAAAAAAAAAAAAAAACGATTTCGGATGGTAAATGCAAATTTTTGTTTTGATATCATATGAAATTGCCTATTAATTGGACAATTAGTAGACATAATTATTTTTATTCTACTTGCAGTTTGCTTAAGGGGGTACAGTAAGCTTAAAATTTAAAAATTTTCGATTTCGTAATTTTTGCATATCTTTAAATTTCAAACTATTCTCTTTCTTTTATGATATAGTTCTGGCCTGTACTCTTTCTAGTTCCAGAGAAAAGTTAGTTTTAAATTACGTAAACCCACGTTTTCCATGCTACAATTTCGCATAAAAATGCATTTATCTCCAAATGTCAATCTTCAAACTTCTAAGTAGTTTTTTGAAAAAACGGGTTCTTGCTTCTTTATAAAATTTTTACCCAATATTTGCCATTTATAAAATTTTAATCTGAAGTGAACGTTTAAAAAAATGTTGATTATTTATTTTTTCAAAAATTATTATCTTAGAGATTTTTGGTGTTTTATCATTTGAGATTGTTTTTAAAAAATCCAAGTAAACATATTCTCTTAATGTTAAACTCAGATTAAAAAAGAAGGCTGAAATAATATTCAGGAAAAATTTCAAAGTATCCGTTTGTTAGTTATTTAGAAAAGGTACATAGAAAATGACCTTTTAACATTAGTGATACAGAGCCTTCAGAACCCCCTTAAAAATATATAATCACTTATGAAATCAATGGAAAAAGGAAACGCACTCGGAGAGCAGATAATGAAGTAGATAGTTTCAACGTTTCCTGTGTGTAGTTAGACCGGAAATTTGATGAGTATGTCATCACAATTGAAGCAACGCATCTTTTTTAAACCAATGCGATAACCAAAGAAATAACATCGAAACGTTTTGTGTCTGACAAAGACTGTTTCGTATTTGAATTGGTATATAAACATGGTTGTCTGGAGTAATAAAATAATGATGGTAATGAATTCTTAAATAGCTTTGGCATAAAGTGTTTGTATATCTGTGCAGAATTAATTAGCAATTTTTTTGTATTTTAGCTCATATTTTGAAACTACTACTTGACTGGTGTTTAAATCAAGCAAACTTAAGACAATTGAATTCAGTGGGATACTTGCAGAAGATGCATTAGGGACTAATAAGTTTGTTGTTAAGTTCATATCGTCACGTTTAAGAGACTTAAGAGGACTTGGTACCCCTTGTTTTCACAAAAAATAATAAAATATAAATTTTCTATTTTTTGGCTGTTTATAATCTTTGAAACCTTCTCCTTATTCTCGAAAGTTTTTGAGATGGTCCGATAACTGCAATTGCAGAAAAACTATATTTTTATGGAGAATTTAGCATTGCTGCAATAGTTCCTTTGATGTTTCGAACACATTTTTCTAAGTTCGTGATTTTTGAAAATCTCACTTTACTCAAAATGCCAAAACTTCAGCAAATATGAATGAAATAACTTGAATTTTTTTTGTGTCATTCTTAATATCCTTTTGACAAAAATAGGCATGGATTTTTGTATAAAATATTTTTTTTTTTTTACAAATTTAAATGTTGAAAAATACCCGTTTTTTACGCTTTTTTTTACCTATAGATTCAGTAATTATCGTTTTTCTCGAAAACTATTTTACTTATTCAAAATCAGATGTCTAAAAAGTTTGAGTAAATTACTAGGAACAGTTTTTTTACAATAATCAGGACAAATATTGAAAAATGATAAAGAAGATAAAATTTGAAATTTGATGAATTTTTTTTTTAAATTAAAAAATTTGGAAAATTTAGAGCACTAAGTGAACTTTTTTTAAAAATAAAATTTAGTTTTTACGTAGTAATACTTCCAAATATGTAAAAATTATCATTTTAAAGGCTTAAATAATAAAAAAAAAGTTTGAAGGGTACCAACCGGAATAAAGATGCTTACGTTGAGTTTAAAAGCGGATTCATTGAGACGAGTCAATTACAAAGGCCAGGTCACAAGACTGACTAAGAACTTCTCACTTACAATAAAGGAATCACTTATATACACACACAAAGAAGGTTCTAGAAACTTTCTAGAAATAACTAAAGAGGAAATGACGCAAACTGAAAATACTAGAAACTTCTGGAAGTAAAAAACTGAAAAAAGCAATAATAAATAATATCAAATTTTCACCTCAAAGACTAAACCCGAGGTCTGCTGTTTCGCAGCCCCGTGTTTTAGGACTCAGCCACGGAGATCTCTGCTACCGCAGCTTCGCGGCAATATTGCTAAAGGTCGGCCAATGCGTGAAAATTTTTAAGTTACTCTATACCATATCAATGTATGTTACGATTTTGAAATTTCATGTTGTCATTTTTTTTTCTGATGCCCCAATAACCACATTTATGTATTTATTTCTTGATATTTTCACTTGTATTTTTTTAAATTATTCAGCATATACTCAAATAATTGAGGACTGAAAATGGAAAACGACCTAAGTACCAAAAAAATCGAAAATCTTTTTTTTACGGAAAAATGTCCTAAAGACCAAGCTAAACAAAGTGGAGACCGCCCAAAGTGTGAACTCCAGTAGCAATAGTTCAAATTCAATCTGAAGTATGTACTTAATCATTGCCTTAAGTACCAGATGCGATAATTTTTCGGCTCTCCTGAAATTTTTTCTTTTTTTGGACTTAAGTCGTTTTCCATTTCTAGTCATCAATTGTTAGTATCCTGGGAGTTTTATGGGTTTTCTCCGATTCAGTACTCAAATTCGGGGTAAGACAGGTAGATCTCATTAAAAGTCCTACGTCATCACCATGAAATTTTAACTAAATGTCAAAAGTCATGGTGTTGTTGCAGTACACCTTTCGTGTAGTGATTGTGTATGTGCAATGATACAGTTAAGATCGCTACAGGTAATTTGAGATAAAGCACTGACTTATGTTACTTTACTCTAGGAAAGAATAAATCTGAAATACTTTGGCTATATCTTTTTTATTTTTGGAGTTACGGTGGGGCCAAAGTGTAAAATACGCATGTCTTACATTTTTTTTTTGTCATTCTTGTTGTTTTGCAATTGAATTTATGACTGGGTTTGAAGGGCTTTGAATAATTTTTTTTGCCTAACAGCTTATATAAGTTGTACATTAGCATCTCAAAGGGAAAATTCACTTGCAATTAGTCGGAGTCACAGATGAGGCTCCCCGATATGATATAAAGGAATTTTTTTGTGCGGATCCACTATACACCTCCATAAAAAGAGAATCTAAGGTTCATTGAAGAAGCTCGGTGTCTCATGGTAAGAGGCCCCAAACATGACCCTTGGTGCGTTTTTCTGTTATTTCAGATCATTATTTCTTCTGGCTCCGACCTCTTACATATATGCTGCTTACATGATATTGTTGTCTGAACATAATAGTTTCACAATTAAAGAAGAACATTTTTTGAAGGTTCAAAATTTTTCAAAAAGATTCAATTTAATATGTAATTACTTTCGACGTGAACGCGATTTTATGGTATTTTAAAAGATTGTTGCAGCCTACTCCAAATTTATACAATAATACTTCTTGCACAAAATGTTGTTTCAACATAGTAGTTCCCCATTAAAAAAACAAAACAAAAAATTGAAGGCACAAATTTTTATATCACCTTTAATCCATTTTGAAGGATTGTTGCAAATGGCGCCAATCCAATACATGAATACTTCTAGCTTGAAATTATTATTTTATGCAAAATGTTTATTTATTTTATTCAAAATAAGAAGTTTGCCAACAATAAAAAGAAAGCGAGAGGGCAATTTAAAAGCTGTAAATGTTTTATACCTGTAAATTATGGAAGCTTTATGCAAAATGGTGTAATAAGAAATATGAGTAATGTGACTTGTTTTACAAGAAATAACAAGGGGCAGAAAAATAACAGAAATGGAATAAAGGTGGTTTTTAAAATTCAGTTATCTTAAAAGTGGTGGTACCTTCAATTTTTTTTTTTTTTTATATTGTGAATCTACTATGTTGAGAAAACAATTCCGTGCAAGAAGTATTCGCTTAGGTGCTTCGGTCCAGCTAGAACAATCCTTTGAAATACCATAGTATCGCGTTCACGTTAAAAGTAGTTACATATTAATTTAGATTATCTTGAAAATGTTTGAACCTTTAAAATATATCCGTTCATAATATGAAACTACTATGCTGAGACAACAATTTTGTGAAAGAATTATTTGTTAATGAGCTTGGAGCCAGCTGGACCAATCCTTTGAAAAATAATAAAATCGTGTCCGCGTCGAAAGTAGTTATATCTTAAATTGAATTTTCCCGAAAATATTTGAACCTACAAAAAAATGTTCTTCCATAATGTGAAACTACTACTATGATGACACAACAATTCCGTGTAAACAGTATAAATGTAGTAGCTTGGAACCAGCAGAAATAATCATTTGAAGTACCATGAAGTACCGTTTTTTTTTTATATTGTGAAACTACTATGTTGAGACAATAATTTTGTGCAAGAAGTATTCTTGTAGAGACTTGGAGTAGGCTGCAACAATATTTTAAAATACTATAAAATCGCGTTCTCGTCAAAAGTAGTTACATATTAAATTGAAATTTCTCGAAAATTTTTTAATCTTCAAAAAATGTTCTTTCATATTGTGAAAGTACCATGTTGAGACAACAATTCCATGTAAGCGGTATATATGTTGGAGGTCGGCGCAAGCAGAAATAATGCTCTGAATAACAAAAAAATTCACTAGGGTCCATGTTTGTGCCCCCTTATCCTGAGGCTCTGAGTTCCTTCAATGAGTATTAACCTTAGATTCTCTTTATATGGAGGTGTTTAGTGACTCTTCACAAAATATTCCTTTAAATCATATCAAAGTCAAGGAATATTGCACTTTTAAAATTGAATTTTTACGAAAAAGCGCCGTTTTGAGGGGTACTCATCTGTGACTGTGACTATTTACAAGTGAATTTTCCCTTTGAGATGCTAATAAACAACTTATATAAGCTATTAAGCAAAAAAATTATCTGAAGCCCTTCATACTCAGTCATAACAGCAAGAATGATTAAAAGCAAGAATGACAGCACATTTTTTCTAAGACATGCGTATTTCACACTTTGACACACCATAACTCCAAAAATAAGAAAGTTATATCCACAATATTTAAGATTTATTCTTTCCTAGGATAAAGTATCATTAAAAAAAAAAAAATCATGAAATTCTGTGTCGGTGATGGCCGCAATCTTGGAAATTTTGCTCGATTTTTACATGCAATGGATCTTTAAACATTATTTTAGTAGACTGTAGAATTTGCTAAATTCGCAATTCTGGTTAAGGAGAGAAACATAACACAGACCAAAATTTTTTTTCTTTCAGTGCCCAACTTTTTTGAGCTGATTTTAGTTATATTTGGGGTGCTAAATTTATATATGAAAGCAGTTTTTCTCTATCAGTTCTACTTTTTTCAATCAGTGCCTTTTTTTTAACTCGTATTCCTATTCGAAATGTACAGTTTTAATTCCATTTTGTGAAGTACAAAATCACATATATAAGGGTTAGATATTTATACAGTCAAGTAAATATTACTGGAATCAATCGAAACAAACGTATTAAGAGGACTTATCCTAATTTAGAGTTTACAAGACGCTAGGTCTCTCATTCAGATGAAGGGCCGATCCCAAAGTTTCACCATCTACCAAACCTCTGTATTGTCCTTCTGATCGCCCTTCTGATATTAATGAAGGCGATAGTGATTATGAGGGGATATCATCAATTCCCCAACGTTTCATTCAGGATGAATCATAGATATTAACCTTTCAAAAGAAGCTTCTGAGTTACTGGTTTCCAAGTTGAAAGAAAAAAAATTAATGGAACAAAGAACCAAAATTACTTTTCACCTTACAAGCAAAAATGATCTGCTAGTCTTCTCTCAAAAAGAACATCTTGTATTTTGTCACAAAATTAGGTGACTCTTGGAAAAAAAATGGGTTTCCATGAATATTTTCCAGATGATTGACTCCAATTTATTAACAGGAGAAAAGAAGTTTGAAATGTGTCCTCCTACACAATGGGAACAAATGTGGTTCAATATCTAATTGCTCACTCAATAAAATTGAAAGAAGAATATAACACCATATATAGCTTTGGTATTAGAGAAGTTTGGTATAAAGTTTCATTAACATCAATGGGTGATTTGTGTGGAATTAAAAATGGTAAACTTTCTCCTTGGACATCAAAGTGGCTACACAAAATATCCTTGCTTCTTGTGTCTCTGGGATAGCAGAGACAAAATACACCACTGGATTTAAAAAGAGTGGCTATAAAGAGAGAAAACATAGATGTTGGGAAAAAGAATGTCATAAGCGAGCCCTTAGTAATACGAGAGAAAATCATTTTGAGTAAGAAAAAATTAAGTAGGAATATTTGACGGCTCATCAATAAGACAACTGATTAAGTATCCTCTCTTCGTAAATTCAATGAATGAGACTAAGCGAAAAGCCTGAAAACTATGTCGAACCAGTAAACAAGACGCTTAACAGTTTCAAATCCTTAGTTGTAACATGAGTATTAAGGTACACTATTTAAGCAGTTCCTTTAACAGTTTTCCTGAAAGTTTAGGAGACACCAGTGAGGAACAATTTAAAAGTTTTCACCAGCATATTAAAACTATGGAAGACTGCTTTCAAAGAAGGTTGGATACGCACATGATGGAGGATTACTGCTGGAGCTCAAAAAGGGACTGTTCCAAAATACATTCAAGAATGTCACGGTAAAGAAACTTCCAAAATGTTCAGTGACTATAGTTAGTTTCGTCGATAACTTTCCCCTCTATCTTTGTATATAATAATATTGTATAATTTATTAATAAAAGTCCTGTTTTAAGTTTTAAATTTGATCCATGGATTTAACTTAAAATAGTGGAATGTATATTTCACTAAAATGTTATATCTTAGAAATTCGAGCTGATAGGCAAAAACTAATGCTATATTTTAATTCAAGGCATCACATTCATATGAAATCAGCTCCAAGTGTACCCCGTCCCCAAAACCAATGCTGGCCTGTGTGATTTATGAATTAAACGACAAGACATTGAAAAGGGTAATCTCTTCCATACAAACACATTTCTAACAGACTGAAAAAATTTATATTTACCTGCGTGTAATGTCCGGTCATCGGATACTTAGGTGCTCTAAAAGGACTGATCCACTTTGGATAGAAGTCTTTAACCTCATCATACAAGCTTTGAATAGTCGATTCCCAATCAGCAATTGGCAAAGAATTCCCGGTCTTAGCTCTGGTAGCAATATTTTGACCAACTGAGAAGGCCTCTGTCAAAAGAGTGTGAAATAAAAGCTCATTAGTTGCATTGTTGTTGAAGGATATATTTTTAGGGGACTGTTGAATGCAGAGTAAGGATAGACTTTGGATAGTCTATTCCTATAGGTCAAGAGATAGCGATATTCAGGATTTTTACTAGTTAATGAGGCTTCTGTAAAAGGATGGATATAGCTTACTAGTTAGAAATGTTCCAGAATAAGAATTCAAAGTACTGCTAAATTGCGAATATGAATCACCTTTGATTTATCAATTACTTTGAGCATCAATAAGCATATATACCCCCATTATCTATAGTGGCAATAACTTGATCAACTATTTAGTTCTCAGTAAAATTAGTGAGATAAAAGCTATGTTTTCAGGGAACTACTGAACTCGGAATAAGAATAGACTTTAGATTGGTTGGTTCTAAATTTGTTTTGCGGAATGGCAACACAAGGGCCAAACTGCGCCTAACCAAGGAATATACTTTATATAATCGATTGCTATGGGTCAAGAGGTAGCTGTTTTCCAAATTTTGACTAGATAATAAGGCCTAAGGCCTCTGTTGTAAAAAAGAATGACATGTGATTTACTAGTTAAATCATTATGGTGGAATGTTTTCAGAAAACGTCTGAAATGGGAATAAGAATCGTCTTTGGATAATCGATTCCTAGGAGCTAGAAGCAGAGATACACGCACTAAGTATGGTGGCAATATGTCGACCAGGCTCTAGACAGATGTAAAATGGCACATTTTAATTATGACTGCATATATGTAATAAAAGATAGAAATGCTCACTAGTTCAATTGGTGTATTGTTTGGTAAATATCAAATAGGAATCTTCGGATAATCGATTATCAAAGGGTAAATTGACATAACAGAAATTACTGATTGTCTGAAAGTAGAGAACCCAGTTTTCAGTAGATAAACCATGTCCTAAGTGACTTAAAAAAGTGTTTTCTTAGATAAAAAATTAAGTCTAGAGCAATGTTTAAAAAAATATTAGAGCCCTACTCGGAACACACAGCTCGAAACTTATACGAAACGAATACTCACTTCATCATAAAAATGTTATTAAAATATAGTCAAACCTCATTAGCGCGAAGCCGAGGGGCCGCCGAAATTAATTGCGTTAACCGAATTTCATGTTAAACGAATAAATTAACGTTAAGTTTTAAATATGGAGAACTGCTTTTACTTTGCGTTAAACGGAATTTCGTGTTAAGCGATTTCGCGTTAACTGGGTTTGACTGTATAAAGGAAACTATTATAATTTAAAAAGAATGTCGTTGATTGCATTAAAATTGAAAGATATTTGGAGAAAAATATTTTCGTGACTGATAGATGACGCGGCTGAGAAAAAAAATAGGCCCAATAGTACTTTTTCATATAAGTGGAACTTAAAGCATTTTGTTATAAGAGAATAGGACACTGTTGAGCAAAGTACACGCAGCTAGTAATCAGTCCAGGCTTGAATAATTCAACATCTCTGCATTTCCCCCCAATATATCGATGACATAGAATGGAAACTTCACACCGTATTTTTTTCTCTAAAACTGTAATTTTGTGATATTTGGAAAGAAATCCTCGCATTTCACCATGCAAACACTGCAAATATATACCTATTTATTAATATTGTGCACTTAATTTAATAAGAAAACTACAAAATAAAGCTTAGAATACCAGCTTTTATTTTTTGTGTCTTTGGGAAAAAAATCATCAGGAACGAAAAACGCACAAAACTGAATTAAGAAGTATTTTCTTTAGGCCATCGAAATAAAGAACCAAAATTTTAGATATTCATAAATGATTCAGTTTTGAAGATTTCATATAAAGTTTAAAACTTTGTAGAAATTGTGTATATCTCACACAGACTACATAGAATAGTTTTATACAAAATAAGAAATTGTCTCTGTTTTTATAACCGAACATGTGAATATATACTATATTCTCGTTTTCTAAATTCTTTATATTTCTATAGATTTTTGAGATTCAGTTTTGGAAAAATTTAAAGTGTTAGGATCTGAAGATAAAGATAAATCTATCGCTTGACTAAAAAGGGCCTTATTGAAATTATTAAAATAAATTTCACTGAAGTTTTATCCCAACTCTTACTTTTTATCGAAAGTTTTTCAATCTATTTTATTTAGCAAATTTTATCATAAGAAAGAGCATTATTTCCACCTGATCTTTTATAGTAAGTATAAGTCATATTAGAAATAAAATAGGTTTAAAATACTTCTTCATAAAATGTATTAACACAAACTGGAGAAAGTTTAAAATATTGTAAATGTTGACTAATAAAGAATAGTATGTATGTGTTTGCTTTATACTAATTACATAAATTCATTCATTAATGTTTAACGATATCGGATAGAGAATATACGAGAAAAAACTTCAGAAGTTAAGTCTATATTTATTCGTCAAAGATATTGAAAGTGGCCAATTAGTTATTGACAACTGAAGTTTCAAGTTTTACTAGATATACAAATACATTTTTACAATATGAATGATTTTTGTCATACATTGAAAAGAGAAAATAAACAAGAAAGATATTTTTAGCAATAATGCATGTATAATCTAGCAATTTTGAAATACTCCCCCCCCCCAAAAAAAGCATATTCAAAACAAGATACGTTTTTACACTCATAATGCTTACATTGTCTGTGTAAAAGCTAAGTAGTATAGTTTTTTTTAATTTTATAAAATAAGTAACACGTACGTAGCAGGTTCAATTTTTACAGGCAATTAACTTAGGCAACTTTTGGGCTACCTTAGGCAATTAATAACTTAGCTTAACTTAGGCAATTATTATGCAACTTTTGGGCAATCAAAGTTAACAGCAAATTTAATTTCAGCATTGATGCATGCATTAGCTAGCATATCCAGAAAAGGAAGCAGAATCAATGTGATTTATTCAACAAGAAATGCATTTTTGTAAAAGCTAAGTAATATAATTTATTTCACTTTAAAAGTTAAGTAAGGTGTATGTAGCAAGTCATTTCTACCGATAGTCAGATTTCACGCTGTATGTAAACAAGCCTTTGGGGGAAAAGGTAGGTTTTCTGAGGTCAGGTACACTTATTATGATCAAACTTGAAACAGTAATTGCATCAGCTTTATAATTGATTAATTGCTTGAATATGTTATGAAGGTAACTGGGTGGCCGTGGAAAGATTTAATTTTATTTCACTTTCGATGAATAGAAATCCAAAAAACAAAAATGTGTATTTTCTTGACCTTTTCAAAGGTTTTTCTAGATATGTATGCTTTTATGTTTGCAATGCAACTTTCTTTTCATAAGTCTGTGCTCCTAAGAATGATGATCTGAGCATCTCGCGTGAAACGAAGCGGTTGCAATACCAATGAGATAACAAATCTAAGTATAAAACAACATATTGTAAACGGTCTCTATGTAGTAAGTAAGACTTATATATGAAGTGGTTTAAAATATTTTTTATAAGCAAATTACATTGTTTAATTATAGTAAGAGAATTCATTAATTTTAGCTTTAATATATACAGTTTGAGTATATTTCCTCTTGCCTGCAAAGTACACTGTCAATTTATTTATAAAAATTGCTCTAAATTTTTATTTCCACTCTTTATTTATTAGTAATTTTAGTTTGATAGTAATTTAAGATTTATGACGTAAAGTTAATAATAACTAATTAATAATAATAAAATATGTAGAAGAATTTTAATTTCAAAATGGGCCAGATGCCTTTTAGAAAAAAAAAAAAAGAAAAAAAAAAAAAAAAACATAATTAAAAGTAGCAAACTTTTAAAACACTCTTTACTTGGTGAAATGAGTTTTAATATTGTATACAGCTGCGACAATGATATATACTGACAAATATTACTATATTAAGGGTTTGTTTAAAAATTTTGCTATTTCTTAACTACTTTTCTAAAATGGATCATGCTCAATTGAACAGTAAACTTCTTACGCTTAAAAGTATTCATCATATTCCGCAAATTTTTTAATTTTTCTGCAACTTCGTAAAAATCATTGTTTTACTTGCCAGGACACTTTAGTAATAATATTTTCTGAGTATGGATACCATGCCGACTATTGTTAATGAAACATTATAAGATACTTACCATGAAATTTATTAATGAACGAACTTATATGTACATTTTAATTCAATATGGTTAAACAAAAGAGGACTACATTATATTTTTTGTTTTACCTATTAATAACAAGACAGCATTTCTCTGAATGGATGAAGAAGAATTACTGTGTCTAAAATCCAATAAGGTACTTACCTGGAATGTGTGTAAGTATAAACATCTCGTCTAAAGGACACTTTATCAAAAAAGTATTTTGCGGACAGAAGATAAATTACTGTTAAAACTAACTACTGTTAGAAGACTACTGTAACTGCAACGAAAAACTCACCGTTTAGAGTAATCGTAAGATTAACTTGAATGTTTGAATTCATAAACATTTATTGAAATGAACACTTTTTTGTGTGCGTTCTAATACAATACATGGACCCACTGGCGAGAAGGTAATGTGTCCATAGATATAAAGTACCCCTGGCATTTGTTCTGGATATAAGTCGGGTCTAGAATCAATAATTAGACGATAAAATAAAGTGTTTTAAAGTTTTAACTCTTGTATAATATTTAGCATTAAATTAGAAATATACAGGGTGTCTATAAAAGGATGGACACATTTTGACGTTGAATAATTTATAAAATGATGAAGATATAAACAAACTTATGGCCATTTATACATAGAATAACTCATATATTTTCATTTATAGCAAATGTTGTCCGAGAGGCGACTGCATGTTTAGGTACCTCATCGAACATATTTTGAATTTGTTATAGATTATGGAGAAAAGTTAGTAGATTACGAATCCACTGGTCAGCCGTGGAAAAATTGGCCGAAACTGGTCAAAAATCTATTTTGTATGAATTGAACTAAATCCAATTGCCAAATATGCCATAACTTGCCAAATAATGAGCATTATTTTTTATTTGGTAACCCTTCGTTCTTTAATTTTCAATTAAGAAGGATGTAGACGATTCAGATATCCGGCGACGGCTTTCTTGCATCTTTTAAAAACAAGCCAAGTTGGCAATAAATATTACGTCACTAGTGACGTAACTGATATCGCCAAATTGGCTTACTTTTAAAATATGCTGGTTTTCTGACCCAGAAATCAGAAATCGTTTGCGCCCTTCTTCAAGAAAATCAAAGTGCGATTGATTTACCAGACAAAAAAGTGGGCTATTTCTTTTGAAAGTTATGACATATTTGGCTATAGGATTTAGTTCAACTCATTCAAAGTAGATTTTTGACCAGTTTTGGCCATTTTTGCTACGGTAGACCAGTGGATTCGTAATCTACTAACTTTTCGCCACATTCCATAAAATTTTTTGAATAATGTTCGATGGGGTACTTAAACAAGCAGTCGCCTCTCAGTCTATAGGCGGTTGCACTAGTAAACACATGAATACCATCGAAGTATAAATTTATATAATTTAATATTTGAAGGATGGGGGAAAGATTCCAAAAAACATTTTTTTCATAGTTGACAATTTGGTGCTGTAAACCAGCAAATCCATTGATGAGTTTAATAATTAAGTACGCTAATAATTAACTACATGACTATGACCAATGAATGTAAAGGAAACCTAAGATATAAATATTTCAGAGAATCCATTTGAGAGTGAGGAGAAACTCAAAAATCGAGCTTATGAACTTATGGTCTCAGCAACAAAATTTTTAAAAAATTTAAATAATTGCACCCTCTTATATATATTGCAACGTTATCAGAGCAGTGATAAACTATGAATGGAATTGAACTGTGCCTGTAGTTTGAAATATCTGGGTGCAAAGCAGGAAAAGAGCATTGGGAAATAACAAATATGGACAGAGTATTACGTCCTTAGCATAACTGTAAGGAGTAAAACAGTACATATGGTACTCTAAGCATTGAGTGGTGTTGTTTGTTTTATGTCTGTGCTTTTCTCATCATAAGCATTATTTTACACCTGATAGTCATGCATATGTAACGTTTCCTTGTCCTTACTGGTTGTTTACTTATGTCTTTGTCTCTCTGGCGGCAATTTTCATGTTACTTGTATGGCTCCAACGTCATGCGTATGCAATGCTTCTCTGTTCCTCTGTTCTAACAGGTTGCTTACAGATGTCTCTTTCTCTCTAGTGACAGTTTTCATACTACTTGTAAGACTCTAACGCCAATAATGTTTTTTAACAAACAGATATGTGATGCTATTTAAATTTTCAAAATTTTGTCGTTGAGACTATGCGACCATGTACCATGTAACCATGAGAGCTCGATTTTTTTCTTGTCCTCAATTTCAAGCGCATACTTAGTAATATTCGCAGTACCATCAATAGCTCGAATTACATTCACATTATGTTGATCCCCAGGAGTTTGCTTATAAGCAAAGTTATTTTATCACCCAGTATTATCGTATATGCTACAGCATCATTCGATGTATATTAAAATTTTAGAAATATTTTTTTCTTGGATTCGTGTTCTGAATTCATTTAATACTATAAGTATAAAATTTGGTGTGTCGTAATAATTAGTTAGAACTACGGTATTTCTGATACAAGGGGGATCTCAATTGTGGTCACTGATTTTTACTATGTTCCAATGTATTTTCATAAATAAAAAAATACATAACTGAAATCGAACCAATATGAACATATTTGTATGTGAATAAATGAGTTTCGAGTACTACTAAATGTATAATCATATTTATTGAAGTATATCTTAGATTGAAAAAGAAATTTCAAAATGAAAAGAAATATTTAGAACGATTTAACTTTCTTTAACTATTTATCGCACTATAACCTAATCACTAAAACGTGCATGCATTTAGCAAATATTTTGAATTAAAAAACAAAAATATTTTCCGAAATCAAGAGTTTAATATACAATTGTAATTATTATAATATAATATTAATTTCTTATGAGATGGTATACTTACCGACGGATCTGCACTCAGGACAATCATGAGCAAAAATACACTGATCAGCATGTTTTTGAGCAACGGTAGCCAACTCTTCATCCCAAACCTTAAAGAGTATACAAAATTATTGCTTAATGTTAACTTTGAAATATTTTAAAACCAGTTTTATGCATTATTGATGTAAGTGCAATGAAGCTAAATTTTAGTTTCAACAAATTTTATTTAAAAATTTTTTTTAGCACATTTTGTATTGGATAAACTTTATTTAGAATCTTAGTTTCTAAACTCTATTAAGAAACTAGTTAAATTCATAATTGTATTAATAATTTCTTTATTTTAAACTTTCGTGCATAAATAAAATTTATTTAAAAGATCAGTATGATTGGAAATAACATGAAGTATATTTACCAAACAGTTTCCTAAGTAATTTTAGGATACAAAAGGTTTCCTCGCAAATTATATAAGAGACTAAGCAATAAAATACATTAAAATATTAAAATAATGATGTATATATATTTTTAATGAATAAATGGCACTTTTTTAAAGCATTTGTGAAAGAAATACTTTTGATGAAATATTTTAATTGAAAAATTTAAAGTGATTTGAAATTTAAGAATTTAAAAGTAAAAATAGCTAAAAACAATAAAAATTGAATTATAAGTGTGATCGGAAATAACATGGAGTATATCTACCTTAACAGTTTCCTTTGTAATTTTAGATTTCTAATTGTCTCCTCGCAAATTATATTACAGACTGCTCAATGAAAATACATTAAAGTATTGAAATGGTGACTTAAATATGTTTTAAGGAATTAATAGTTGTCATTGAACACATTTGTCTTCAATGACAAGGACATTTTCTTGTCAAAATACTTTAATTGAGAAATTTAAAGGGATTTGAAATTTAAGAATGTAAAATTAAAAATGGCTAAAAACAATAAAAATGGATTTATAAGTATGATCGGAAATAACATGGAGCATATCTACCTTAAAAGTTTCCTTTGTAATTTTAGATTTCTAATTGTTTCCTCGCTAATTATATTACAGACTGCTCAATCAAAATACATTAAAATATTGAAATGCTGACTTAAATATGTTTTAAGAAATAAATAGCTATCATTGAAAACATTTTTCTTTAATGACAAAGAAATTTTCTTGTCAAAATACTTTAATTGAGAAATTTAAAGTGATTTGAAATTTAAGAATGTAAAAGTAAAAGTGTCTAAAAACAATAAAAATTGAATTATAAGTATGATAGGAAATAACATGGAGTATATTTACCTTAATAGTTTCTTTTGTTATTTTAGATTTCTAATTGTCTCCTCGCAAATTATATTACAGACTGCTCAATGAAAATACTTTAAAGTATTAAAGTGATGACTTAAATATGTTTTAAGGAATAACTAGCTACCATTGAAAACATTTGTCTTCAATGACCGGGAAATTTTCTTGTCAAAATACTTTAATTGAGAAATTTAAAGTGATTTGAAATTTAAGAATGTAAAAGTAAAAGTGTCTAAAAACAATAAAAATTGAATTATAAGTATGATAGGAAATAACATGGAGTATATTTACCTTAATAGTTTCTTTTGTAATATTAGATTTCTAATTGTCTCCTCGCAAATTATATTACAGACTGCTCAATGAAAATACTTTAAAGTATTAAAGTGATGACTTAAATATGTTTTAAGGAATAACTAGCTACCATTGAAAACATTTGTCTTCAATGACCGGGAAATTTTCTTGTCAAAATACTTTAATTGAGAAATTTAAAGTGATTTGAAATTTAAGAATGTAAAAGTAAAAAAAGGTAAAACAATACACAATGAGTTCTGTAGTTGAAAATTTTACTTAATGTGCGGTTATCATTTCTATATATTGTAACTTTTTATCTTATAATTTTGAATTTAAAACAATACCTAAAACGATTTCAATAAAATTGTTTAAAATTGTTGATATAAATTTTTGCAGATTTAAATACCTTACTACATGAAATGAAGCATGCAAAGTTGCTTTTAAAGGAAAATATTTGAAACCAAATAGTTACAAAAAGTGAGACGCTTGAATTAAAATAGTTAAACAACAAAATCAGTTTTTAATATATTTTCAAAAAAATTATTTAATTTTATATATTTATCTATGCTTTTTAAAGAGTAAATTTTGGAAGGTTATTATGTGCTCTGGTTGTTTTGTTTTAAAAGGAACAACACAGACGCCAAATTAAATTTTTAGTGTATGGTGGGGATACGTAAAGCTGTTTGGTACAAATATTTCAGTTTATCACAATTAATATTTCAGTTGTGGAAATCCGTCTCTACCGAAAATTAAACAAGGCAAATGATTTGGTATTTAATAACTGACATGTTCTCCTTTAATATCACTGTTTATTCTGCACAATATTCGCAGAAATCACAATGTCGTACACTGTTTACATTGCACAATATTATGCAGAATAAACAGTGATATTAAAGGAGAACATGCCTGTTATTAAATACCAAATCATTTGGTATTTAATAACAGACATGTTCTTTAATAGCACTGTTTATCCTGCATAATATTCTTGTAAAAGAATATTATAAGGATACTGCGTGCTTCTGTATGAGATATGGTTCTAAAATTACTTTTCTCATTTAGAAGAGTTATTCTTTTGAACTGTTTTTTAAGTTATGGACAATTACAAACCATAGAAGTCGGGTTACAAAGTATCTCTCCAAAACATTTGACATACATTTGAAGCAGAGGAGTGTTCTCATGTACGTATCGGAGTGATCTCCTCACTTTTTATAAAATGATCAATAATAATACCAAGATAAATGTGGCATAATTTTCCATTTGCAAGAATTCCTAACCAATTCCTAATCAGAAATGATTTACATCGTATTTGGAAATCACGTTAAAAATTTCTTATTTAATTTTTCAAAGAGAACTCTCTACGGTAATCTAAAATATTTTATTCCGAAACGAAAACTCTTTTACTAACGCATAATATTTACTGTTGGGAATATATTCTGTCTTATAAATAATATTGGATATCATATGATATTTAAAAAAATGGAAACATGATATCTGGTCAAAATAAGTGAACAATATCGTTTTTTTTTTTTTTTTTTTTTTTTTTTATGTTGAAAATGTTTTCTTCTTGGGATTCAAAACGTTGTTTCGTCATATTGATCTTTCCAAAATCGTATAACTTATTCAAACAAGAGGTTTCCCCCCCCCCCTAATACTTCCTGTTCTAGCTCCATCTATTCTTATTAAGTTAATTCTAATTAAATATCTGATTTCGAATTAGGATTTATGGACAGTTATATCACATTTTATATCGCTCAATTGTTTTGAATAAACGATTAGAAAGTGAAGACATAACTCCTATACATAAGCTAAAACACTTTATTGTATAATTTCCATTAATAATGCGGGGAACACTTCAGTGAGATGCTTTGTGGCACGATTCCTTGAGGTGGGAACTGTCTATTGCTGAAAAACAGCTTTTAAGGTACGGAGTCTCCCCCCCCCCTCCCCTCCATCTCCGTCCCCATTTCCCCACAGGTCATAAACAGCCTTATGTTAATAATGATAATAGAGTGCAGGATAACCACTGCTGTTAGGGGGATCGTATCTGCTATTAAAAACCGACTCTTTGAGGGATCTGATTTTTGGTAAAGGTGCATCCGCAAAACTGCAATCGAATGTTACTCCGTTCCTTTACATTCATCGTAAAACGGCGTTACTTGAAGCATTTATAGCATTCTGTTTTGATTATGGTTCAGCACTAGAAGATGAGAAGAATTTATTTTTCTTTTTAAATATATACTTAGAGCTTCCAAAAATCATACCTTAAAAAGCCATCAATAACAGATTTATTTTGAAAAAGAAAAGGAAAATTATCAACAAAATTATATTTTTTGTGTAGACTATGACACAAGCATTTGCAGCTTTAAATATATAGCTGCGAATTCAAATTTTAACCAAAAATTAACAGCAAAAAGATTTTAATGTTATAAATCTGAATAATAATAGTATTTGTCTTCGCCAAATCCCTAAAATGAAGTTACTACAAACGTAATACTAAAAATAGGTCTTGAAAATAACTTCGTGAAAAAAAGAAAAAGAAAAAAAATACGGTTTAATGCACGATTGTGCACATTTTAAAAGAACAAAACGAAATAAAAGTTTATGTAATTTTGGTATTTATAGAAACATTTTATACCCTTGACAAATTTATATTTATACTGGCATCTTCCTTATAGTTACTTCAGGATTTAATAAACATTTCAGGATTTAGTGGCAAATTGTAATTGAACCCCCCCCCCCTTCCCCCTTCATATTTTCGCTTTCTATTTGGTGTGAATCTAATGGGTAAGATATTCAATGAGATTGTGCCATCCTAGTGTTACTGCGAGAGGTCCTCTTATCAGTGATTTATTATCAATATTTTTTTTAAAGAAGTGCATATAAATAATCTCTGACAACACAGTTAAAGAAATTTTTAACCCAATGGTAAGTAATTGTGATCGTATTAGAGAGGCAATACAGGAGCATTTCTCTAAAAAACGCACGGGATATTTTCGCTGTTCAGTCTTTTCGTAAATGGATTAGAATTGTAAAATTAAGATGAATCTAGTAGTTATGCTTTTATTTCATATAAGATTAGTTTGTGGCAAAGGTACATCGAAAAATAACTAATTTAATTAGGACAAATATACATTTATAAGACACCGACGCACGGGACATAGACGCGTCCTGTGCGTCGGTGTTATAAGATACATATTTGACCTAGTTAAAATAATTATTTTGCCATGTAACTTTACAACAAACTAATATTATATAAAACAAAAACATAACTACTAGATTCATCAAAATTTTAAAATTATAATCTGTTTACGAGTAGAAAAAAGAGCAAAAATGCCCCGTGCTTATAGCAGAGAATTGTCCATAGCTTTATTTTGTGTAACTTT
The DNA here is from genome assembly GCA_963978545.1 of Linyphia triangularis. Lineage (NCBI taxonomy): Eukaryota > Metazoa > Arthropoda > Arachnida > Araneae > Linyphiidae > Linyphia > Linyphia triangularis. The sequence continues at coordinate 33,572,753 of OZ021733.1, forward strand.
TACATTCAACAGGATAAAGTTATTATCCACCACAACTTTTACCTTAAAACGGCTACTATATTCCCGATACTAGAATAAAGGATTGAATTTATATATTAAAAAATACTTACTTTAGGAGTTATGATTGTATACCGGCAAATAAATTCATTGCTTAAATTAAAAATATCATATTGCATTTAAAAGTAACTCCAGATATAAAATTCATGAAACTGGAATGCTGTTAGTCCACTTAACGAGAGTATTTCATCAGGTAGGTTAATTAGAAAAATGTATTAAAAGTTTATTTTTTTTTTGTCTAAAACAATTTTTATTCCGAAAATATTAATAAAATATTAAAACACTATATTCAAAGTGATAAATATTGAGTGATATTCCAAAAGCAACAGAATCATTAAACTTTGACTTTCAATTTTAAAGCCAATGCGTTTAGCTGACAGTTCAAAGGCAATAATTTACCTTTTCTCTGAGAATGATGAAAACTAGCATAGACGCTTATAAACAAAGTAAAAAGGTAACACGTGAATCACAACCTCGAAAATAACATTTGAGTTAGTTCTTTTATTAAGAGACCACCAAGCAAGAAAACGGTAGTTGCAACAGCCGTATTTTGTATTAAAAAGTATTAAATTAAGTTTCCATTATCTTAATTTGCCCCTCGCGGCATTTTCCATGACAAAATTACGGAGGAACGAGCAAAACGTTGTGAATAACCATGACTCCTAATCGGCAATTTGGCCGATTAAGTAATGGGTCAGGGTCGAAGGGTGTGATTTCAAGCAAGTTTCCAGATGCGTTAATGGAATTAGGCCGGAACTGGCATCGGGTTTGGTGAAATGTCATCGGAAGAAAGAAGCGGCCAACATCTGAGATGTCATTAATCAAACATACGACTGCATCTAACCATAGAGTTGCAGTCAAGGGTGAATTCGACATCTGAAAGTTCAGAAAGAATGCACACGAAATGTTGCTGGTCAATGGAAGGGTGGCCTTGCATAGAGTGCAATTATTTTAACTCTGTTTTCTTAAAAAAAAAAAAAAAAAAAGTGAACCCAGTGGCATACCCGTTAATTTTACTATTTTTTTTTTTTCATTTTGTTATTCTTTTGTAAAATGTGCATAAATTTACAGCTGTAAGTCTAGTGATTTCATAGAATATTATGAGGTATATTTGTTGTGTGACTCACCTAAAACCAGTGGCGTTTCTTGTCAATGGAATAGAGGTTGGAAATATAGATCAAAATAAATATCGATACTATATCGTTGCATAGAAAAAAAAATTATGTATCGATACATGATTTTTTTTAAAATTTGATTTTTAATTTTGGCAAAAACGAAGTTTTTCGGGGCAAATTTATACTTTTCATGAATTCATGCCAAAATTGTTTTAATAAATAAATTATAAAAATAATTTTATAAATAAATTATAAAAATTATTTTATAAATAAATTATATTATCAATCAGAATAAATAAAATACATTTGCATGTCAATGCATAAATTCACATTTATTTTTAAAGAAGAAATTTTGAAAAGTAGTTTACCGCATACTTTGCTGATAGAGATGATTTTAATATTTAAAATTAGATGCAAATCCCAGGCACAAGTTGGCAACAGAAACTGGGCTATGTTAATGACTACTAATAAATTGTATTATTTTTCCATTACATTATGTTTTCCTTTTGGTTAGGATGCCATTTTAACTGTCTCTCACCCAAGTCCAAACTTTAGTTTTGAAGTTTTTGAAAAGGGAATAAAAAAAAATCGAAAAAAACACATGGAACTACAAAACGATCGTAAAAAACTAAAAATGTTTGAAAATATCGATATTTCGGGGACTTGTATCGATATTTTTAGTATCGATATCTTTTTTTAAAAATATCGATAAAAATATCATCATATCGATATATCGTCTACCTCTACAATGGAACGATGCCTTTGTAAAGTATGCAACTGCAGCTACCTAAACAATTTTTTAAATGCTGTTGGTAAGTAAAAGGGAGCCTTTGAATAGACTGCAATTACTTTAAAAGTTCTTAAAAAAGTTAACTTAGTAGCTAGTAGCTTATCCGTTAATTTTATTAATATTCTTTTCAATTTCTTTTTTTTAAGAGCATAAATGTACATCTGTAAGACTAGTGATTTTATAGATCACGATGAGATATATTTCTTTTGTGACTCAACTAAAACCTGTAGTACTACTTATCAATGGAATGAAGCCATTATAGAGCGTGCAACTGCAACTACTTTGGCAATTTTTTTAGAGCTTTACCAGTGGTGCACTTTATTAAATGTTTCTTTAAATTTTATTACTATTTTATGTTTATCTGAGCCTTAATTTTCAGCCGTAAGTCTCAAGTACACTGGGAAATGTTTGCGTAAGCAAAATATAAATTGGAAAAGCAACATATTTTTGTGATGTACTCTACTCCTTGAATACTGTATCAACTCAGTGTCATGATTTGAGTGTGAAAAACAACTTCTTAAAATCTATTACATTTATTTCATTTCGCAGAGTTTCAAAATAATATCTATAACAATTATTATTAAAAAAATGTGTGTATCTGATGACTTCATTAAAATTCTTATAAAAATTTACTTATCAATCATTGAAATTTTAGTGCTCTTACATGACTACATAATTAGAATTTTGGCTAATACATGCGAAAATGTATGTCCAATAGTAATAATCAGGATATAGGATTTAGCGTGGTGGTTGATCACCCCTAAACAATTTTACTTAGTGTTTCCAAGGTCATGTTATGGTTGGAAATCACTACTTTAAAGGATACATGCAAAGAGTATTTAAAAAAATTTACGTATCAATCATTGACATTTTAGTGCTTTTACTTGACTATATAATTAGAATTTAGGCTAATACATACGAAAATGTATTTTCAATAGTAATAATCAGGAAAGAGGATTTAGAGTTGTGGTTTTTGGCCTCTAAATATTTTTACTTAGTGTTTCCAAGAGGTCATATTATGGTTGGAAACCGTTGCTTTATAGTCCGGGGAATAGAGACTGAAAAAGGGGTCTTACCTTGCAAAAGGTTATGTAGTTCTGATTTTTTAATATGTTATAAAGGTCGGTCCCGTGGTTCATAAACCAAGTTTTCGACCTCCTAACCCTTGTGCGTTCTCTGTGGTGCACCAAAAACTGAGTCGTTTTTTAGTTTATACGTCATAACTCTTTGTCAATGCATTTTAGAAACAAACATTATATTCAAAAGTTGTAGAATATTAAATTTTCTACATCTTTTGTATACAATTTTTTTTTGTAGACCTATTAGGGAAATAGTTATGTCGCATCAAAGTCAAAACTTTTTCGTAAAAATGCTACTTTTTTAAGATTTGTGTCAAATTTTTTGATTATATCTCCATAATAGTACGTCTTAGAGAAAAAGTTTGTGAATAAAAGTTGTAGAACAATCAATTTCCTACAAGTTTTACATATTAATTTATTTTCTAGGACTAATAACAAAGGAGTTACTCTGGTTTGTGTATATTCTGTGGTGCACCAAAAAAAATACGTTTTTCAGTTTATAGTTCATAACTATTTTGCAATGCCTTTTAAAGACAAATATTAAATTTAAAAGTTGTAGAATATTACATTTTCTACAACTTTTGTGTACAATTTGCTTTTGTAAAGCTATTATGTCAAGAGTTACGTAGCATCAAAGTAAAAACTTTTTCGTAAAAATGCTGCTTTTTTAAGTTTTTTGCCGAATTTTTCAATTATATTTTCATAACAATAAGTCGTAGGGAAGAATATATTACACAAAAGTTGTATATCTATAAATTTGCTATAAGTTTTATTCAAAAAGCTACTATCTAGGACTAATAACTAAGGAGCTACAGTTCTTTGAAGGTTTACGAGATGATAACCTATAATATTTTATCTATAGGTAGGGGTTTAAAAATAGCTTTTTACTGCAGAGTCTGACAATTTTAATAATATATATATATATATATATATATATATATATATATATATATATATATATATATATATATAATACTGATGATAATGTAAAATAAAGAGTGGAAATATATTAAATAATGTATATATCTATAGATAATAATAGTAATGTAAAACTTACCATTTTGCAGTGATGCATCAAAAATTTCTGCATTCAGAAATAAAAATGAAAAAGACTGCATTCAACTGGCTAATTCTAAATTACGTGGGGTACAGATCTTTTGAGATAGAATAGAAAATATCAAGTTGGGTGGCATAAGTGACTTGTAAAGGAATTCTTTTAAGGGCTCAGTTTCCGCGAAAACACCATATACAGTTGATTGAGATTTGCCACTGCGAATTCAGGGAAGAAGATTAGAAAAACCGAAAAAAAGTTTCTATTGCTTTCTTTCTCACCCCTCCCCACCACTAACCATCTCGAGAGAATATCAGCCACTCAGAGTAGTTACTTAGTATTGGAATACATGCGTTGTAATGATGACTGCTGCGTCGTGTCCAATATTACAGCAATTTGCAAAGATCTTCCTAGATCCTAATGCCAGTGTTTCAAGCATCACTGAAGCAGTATCAAGCATTCTTGTTGCTCTCTATGGTGGTGACAGGGCAACAACTTTAAATGCTTTACGTTATAAGCAATTTTCCAAATCATCATCTGGCAGCAAGTTAAATCTGTCAAAGCTACCACTGACCCAAGAAGCTGCCATGTCTTTCGCACATACCATCAAGTAATAACATGGATGAGCCAAATGAAAAATCATCTGGTCTGAGGGTGGAAGGACAGTAAAGGACTTTTTCCTATTACAACCACCAGGGATTCAGCTCCTCAATCAATTCTGACCTACGTTTTCTGCCAGTGCGATATAGGATGCACTAAGGCCTGCGGTTGTATAAAAGCCGGTCTCAAGTGCTCCATAATATGTAAAAACTGTCATGGACAAACCTTTGACAATATAGTGGACATCATAATTGATGACAACGATGATGACGGCCCAACAGAACTCTTAATTGAAGAAATAGCGGAGGAACTAACCGAGCCTTCGTGGCTAAACGAAATTAAATTTAGGAATTTGTAAGTTTTCTAAATTGTAAGTTTTATTGATATTACTATTATTATATATAGATATATACATTTTTATAATATTTATATTTTTTGTTTTATAATACTATTATTTTAATGCCTATATTGTTTTACTTTTTATCAAAGTTATCAGGCTTTGCAGTAAGAAATTGTTTTTAATATTAGATCTTACCAAGTAGCTCTTTTGTTATTAGTCATATGAAATAACTTTGTATATAAAACGTAGCAAATTTAGGGTTCTACAATTTTTATGATATACTTTTATGGATATCATCCAAAAACTCGACAAGAATCTTAAAATGGTATTTTTACAAAAGAGTTTTTGTTGTGATGCTTTTCATACAATTTGTTTTTCATACAATAGTTCTACAAAACAAACTTTTCACGTACATAAGTTGTAAAAAATTTAATACTCTACAACCTAAAATATAATTTTTCCCTACAAAATGCAGTGGAAAAAGGATATGATAGTATACTGGAAAAAATCCAAAATTTCAGGATTCAGAAGGTTTTTGGTGCACCATTGAGAAAATGGTAAATTGATATTACCGTTATTGTATATATATATATATATATATATATATATATATATATATATATATATATATATATATATATATATATATATATATATATATATATATATATATATTATTTAATATATTTCCACTTTTTATTTTACATTATCATTAGTATTATATATATATATTATATTATTTTTTTTAATAAAATTGTCAGACTCTGCAGTAAGAAGCTATTTTTAAACCCCTACCTATTCATAAAATATTACAGGTTATCATCTCGTAAACCTTCAAAGAAGAGTAGCTCCTTAGTTATTAGTCCTAGATAATAGCTTTTTGTATAAAACTTATAGCAAATTTATAGATCTACAACTTTTGTATAATATATTTTTCCCTACGACTTATTTTGATGAAGATATAATTGAAAAATTCGAAAAAAAACTTAAAAAAGCAGCATTTTTACGAAACAGTTTTTACTTTGATGCTACGTAACTCTTTACATAATAGCTTTACAAGAGCAAATAGTGCACAGAAGTTGTAGAAAATTTAATATTCTACAACTTTTAAATTTAATGTTTTTTTAAAAAAATGCATTGCAAAAGAGTTATGATCTATATACTGAAAAACGTATTTTTTTTTGGTGCACCACAGAATATACACAAACCAGAGTAACTCCTTTGTTATTAGTCCTAGAAAATAAGTTAATATATAAAACTTGTAGGAAATTGATTGTTCTACAACTTTTATTCCCAAAATTTTTCTCTAAGACGTACCATTATGGAGATATAATCAAAAAACTTGACACAAATCTTAAACAAGTAGCATTTTTACGAAAAAGTTTTGACTTTGATGCGACATAACTATTTCCCTAATGGGTCTACAAAAAAAAATTGTATGCAAAAGCTGTAGAAAATTTAATATTCTACAACTTTTGAATATAACGTTTGTTTCCAAGATGCATTGACAAAGAGTTATGACGTATAAACTGAAAAACGGCCCAGTTTTTGGTGCACCATGGAGAACGCACAAGGGTTAGGAGGTCGAAAACTTGGTTTATAAACCACGAGACCGACCATTATAACATATTAAAAAATCAGAACTACATAACCTTTTGCAAGGGAAAATGTCTCTATTCCCTGGACCAATTGCAGTTTTAGTACTGAAAACTCAATTAAAGCGCAAAGGAGCAAATATGTATTTAAATTCAAATATTCTATGTTTAGAGTAATTACCAATAGCGGAGCATTCATACGAAGCTTTGGTAGAGCATAGGAGGTTTTTCTTGAAAGGAACGATTGAATTACGTTCTTTTTTAAATGGTAAATGCGCAATGTAAAAATGTTTCATAACTATGGTTAAGGGGACTTGGTACTTTTCAAACTTTTTTTTTATTTAAACCTTTAAAATTATAACTTCTGCATATTTGGAAGTATTCCTAAGTAAAATCTAAATTAAAAAAAATCACATAGTGTTCTAAATTTTCAAAATTTTAAAATTTGTAAAAAAATTAATCAAATTTCAAATTTTATTTTCTGTTTCATTTTTCAATATTTTTTCCTGATTTTTTTAAAAAAAAATTTCCTAGTAATATGCTCTAACTTTTAGGCATCGGATTTTGAATAAGTAAAATAGTTTTCGAGAAAAACGATGATTACTGTACCTATAAGTAAAAAAAGAGTAAAAAACGGGTATTTTTCAACATTTAAATTTGTAAAAAGAAAGTTTATATTTTATTCAAAATCCATGCCTATTTTTGTCAAATAGATATTAAGACTGACACACAAACACTTTCAAGTCATTTCAATCAGATTTGCTGAAGTTTTAGCATTTTGAGTCAGTTGGGAATTTCAAAAATCACGAACTGAAAAAAATGCGTTCAAAACATTGAAAGAGCTATTGCAGTAATGCTAAAATTCTCCATTAAAAATACAGTTTTTCTACATTTGCAGTTATCGGATCATTTCAAAAACTTGCCAGATAAGGAGATGGTTTCAAAGATTATAAAAACGCAAAAAAAAAAAAAATTATATTTTTATTACTTTTTGTGAAAACAAGGGGTACCAAGTCCCCTAGGGACATGGATCTATAAATAGTAAAACAAACTATTTTTTTAACCATCCGTCTTTTCTTATAATACCATATTTCAATTTTAAACATCTGTATCAATATTTCAAAATGTCCAGGATATTTTACCCAGAGCTGAGCGAGAATAACCAAGATCCGTAGCAACGGCCAGTCTACAACGGTAAATATAGGTTGTTTGTTTTCAGATTATCTGGCGCCGTCAGCAACACGAAGGCTATGATGCCCCGAAACATTCGTCATTTGACAAGCCAACATACATTTACAAACAACCATGCCTTACACGGGACTCGAACCAGGAACCTCGCGGTCTAGAAGCTAGCACGCTAACCACTATACTGTTTGGTCGGACGGTAAACATAGGAATTGGCCTGGATCGAATTGATATTGGCCTGAAGATTTGTGCTGCTGGGGTCATGTTAATCAAATACAATACAACTACAATAATTTTAGTTCTTCAATTCTGTTGAGAAGAATTTTTTCAAATTTTATCCATAGCTAAAAATCCATGATAAAAACTATTTTAAGAATGTGCAACACTTTTAAACAAACGGTTTTTTAAGTTAAAAGTTTATCGATGGGAGTAACTATGGTAAATGCGTAATAAAGTTGGTGCATATTTTACCTCTTTACTTTTAATTACCCTTACGTTACCATAGGGTAATAAAAGTATTGTTTTCGGTAAATTAAAATTTTTTTTTTTTGCATTCCATGTTTGGAGCCTCCTGACTTTCAAAAAGTGGTCTAGAAAAAATGACTGTCTTTGTGTCTGTATGTACGTGGTCAGCATAGCTCCCGAAAGAATTGACCTACGATGTTCAAATTTGGTGTACGAGTTATTGGTGGCCATGGAACCTGCTATTAAGGTTTTCGTCAATATTGCGCATGCGCTTAACATGAAAAAATAAAAAATTAAGGTTTTTCAGCAATTGCTAAAAAACGCCTCGAGCGATTTTGATTAAAATCTCTGTGTTAATGCCTCTTAAGATGTTCTAATCGTCCCTACTTTCGAAATTTTCGTAGAAATGCGCTAAAAGCGTAAAAGGTTGAAAAACGAGTGCCTTTTATCACAGAGCTCTCTGCCCTTGAGTATCGCCCATTACCGATTGATTTTTTCTGTTTCACGCACAAGAATGGACAATGTAATGTCTATCGAATAAAATCTTGGCATTTTTTTCAACCCATCTAAAAATTATTATTAAATATAATGCCAAGCTGGTCATTTTTTCAAATGTATGAAAACATGAAAATGGTTCATAACACTATTTCACGTCAAATTTAAATGTAGTGACCAGTATTATAGTTTAATTGAAAGTTGTGCGATGTCACACCCCTACTTTTTAAGGTGCTTACCGAGCCACGTTTAACGCCACGTTTTATTCTGTCATAAATTGAGGACCTCCCTCCCCCCCCCCCCCTACCCCTGGAGTCATATTCATTAAATATTAAAATACAATTCTATGATTCTGAAATTAGTTGGAACTTCAGAATTCTCCAAGAACTTAAAGTAAATGATCTCGTTGAATGACGGATTACTTGTGATACATATTTTCAATCACCACCGTTTGTTTCTTTTTAATATTCAGAGTCACCTATTCAACTTGGCTATTTTTTACTTTTTAAAGTTATGCCAATACAATTTCAAAAGACATGACGTATCATGTCCACGAGGGGTATGCAAAATCCCTTTTATCCTTTAAACATGATGGATTATGATTGATAGCCCAAATCATTTCAGCACTTAAAACATGAAGATTTGATGGAAAAACTAGACTTAAGTGCACCTACTGAATATGATATTTGCTCTAGGTCAATGCACTCATTGTTCATTTATGATAAAGTTGACTGGATATGCACTCCAGAAATAAGTAGTTGGCATTAAATAGGAATGGTATCTTAATTCAGTTTGTCATTGAATATGCTGTTTCTTGCGAATAATGGAGATTTGTGTGCAATGAGCAGAGCTGTTTAAAAGAAAAATCATCAATAAGTGGTATAGTTGGGAACTGAAATTCATATTATGATTTGATGATGGAATACCTTGGCAGAAGTACGGCGTTACACAAAACACCCAGTCACGCCCCTACAGATTTCAAAAAGTTTGAAAGAATATTGAATACCACAAAGTTGGGAATAAAGTTTTTGTAATATAGAACGCATTTTGTAGTATTCTGATACATATTTTCCATCCAGCGACGGTGAGATCAAAAGAAGTTGTTGAAATTTTAAAACATTTTTAGAACAATAAGTAAAAGAGTTAATAATGAATAAGTCTAAAATATTGTTAACTTTTACTTTATAATTTGAAACTGGAACAATTTCATTTTTTAACAAAGTTGATTGGAACATTGTAGAACAGTTTGAATAAAAATTGATTTTGTTCCAGAGAAAATACCTAAATGTTGTAGAACATTTTTGTTTTTTGTTGCATAATTTAAACGTAATATCATATAATTTTATGTTGGAAAAATTTGCTTGAGACATTGTTTGAAAATTCTTAATTTTCCTTACAGTCAAAATTTTAACAACAATTTATTTAAAACTTTTAACACAAGAACTTAAGGAACAGACCATAACAGAAACTTTAAGGAATAAACCATAATTTTAAGTGAATTAAATAAGCCATAACTTTATTCGGAAATTAAAAATTGCCTATATCTATTCGGTTTTATGATACTTAAACATTATTTACATCATGTTTAATTGTATAATGTTCTTTGGAATTGATAAATACCATCCGCATACTGTTAATTTACTTCTTAAGCGTTTATACGTACCATATGCATCATTTTAATGATTTTGTTTTATCTCTGATACACACTATTTATGTTAACCGATTTACTTTACCACTGATGCACATTATTCCTATCATGCTAACCGATATCTTTGACCACTTCCATTAGCATCATATTAACCGATATTTATACAAACGATACATACCATTTCAGTCATGTTGCTTTATACCTCTAGTACTTGATACATACCATTAGCATTATGTCAACCGATCAATACTTTTAGCTTCATATTAAGCGATATCTTTAGCATTGATACCTACCATTTGCATCATGTTAGCTGCCGGTGGTTGATTGTTTGTTCTCTCGTAACCTTGAGCAACCAGGCTTCGGAGGTAATTGTGCTTCCAAACAATGTAGTCTTTTTCCATTTTACTGATACCTCGGGAATATATAGTGCATCGTGGATTTGGTGGTTGACACGCAGTATGCTGGTAACTGTACCTCTGGTAAATAAGCGGACAGCCTTGATAGTAGGGCGTTCTGCCTCGACAATTTGCCTGAAGCAAAAGTTGGGCCAGTACTATTGCACTGCATAGCAGCAAGAACTGATGCATTTGATTAGGTAATTTTGAGAAGCGTCTGAATCTGAAATTAAAGAAAAAGTTGTCAGATGGCTATTTGATTATTAATTAATAAACGTAAATGAAAGAGAATGATTTTATTAGCTGACAATTTGAACTCTACAGGGTGGATATAATTAAGCTGACGTTATTAAATAAGTCTGGTAGCTGACAATTTGAACTCTATAGGGTAGACATGTTAATTAAATTGACGTTATTAAATAAGTCTGATAGCTGTCAGTTAGAACACGACAGGGTGGATATAATTTAAGAGACGTCATTAAATACGGCTGCTTCTAGAAATCAACATATTTTCAAACACTTTGCATATCTACTACAGAGACCAAGGAAAAATTACATTTAAAAATAAGATTTTAGAAAAAATAGTTCATCTTCTCAAATGACGTTTTAAGGATAACTAAAATTCGAAGCTTTATTAAATTGTGTTTTTTTACACCAAAACTTCATTCCCAATTTTCTCGATAAAGTTATGTTGGTAAAGTTAACTCTCATAAAAGCAATTTAAATTCCATATTTTTATCAGGTGGAACATTTTGATCTGAGAGTATTTATTTCTTTAAATATAATGTCCCCATGTTTTAAATAGTTTGTATATCAAATTTTAGAAAGACATATTCCTTATAACAGGCTTTAGAAGGCAGTAGACGAACATGATTGAACAAACAGGTTGCTAATATATAGTAATTATGGATTATTTATTCAATTTGGAAATAAATTCTAATTTATGATCGTAAACATATAACGTAGTTTAGGTTATATATTTTTTAAATTCTTTAAACTAATGCTAAATTTCAAAACCAGCTGTCTAACTGTTTTTAAGTGTTTTATGGGATCAGGAATTTTTAAGTGTCTTATGGCTATAGACATTTTGATATTTTGATGCTTTTTCTAATTTATTGCAGCGGGTTTTAAATTATATTAAATTTGTGTTGAGTGAGGATATAACTTTTTCCCGTTAAATAGAGATTTTTTTTATCCTTTTGAAATTTACTGTGATATATAAAACAAGCCATATCTTCAAACAAATAGACTACTAGCGATATCTATTCCGTCTCTGAATATGCCTTTTCAATGAGCTTGAAATATGACTACCAAACATATCAGATACTTTTTATTTTAAAATGGTTATAAATATATGTATATATTCAGATAAATTGCAGGGATCTATGAATTAATGTATTGAGTAACCTGTTAATAAATTTGTATCGCATTAAAAAGTAGTTGGAATTATCTATTTAATTCAAAAATGTTAAATAGTCGCCTCTGTCAAATTTTGATGGATGAAGTCGCTCAGTAATCTATAATTATTAACATAAAAATTCAGAATTTGAAGCAATTAAAGTAGAATTGAAAAAGAAGTTCACTATCCCGAATTTTGAACCTATACGTGACATCTTTGTACCTGATATGTCATCGGTAAATACATATTATAGGTGAGGAACTTGTATCAACCCCTGCTACCGTAAGAAAAGTTATGAATGAATATGAAATATTTATTGCATGTAAACTACATCCATATCTCTTATCTAAATTTTTTATACAAGATTGAGCCTTTTAACAAGCCGCGACTTGAGTTTTTTGAGCTTCTGCGAATTTATAATCTTGCTTATGTTCTATGGTGGTTGTATCATGTTGATTAAAATCAATAAAAATTAGTTACTTGATGCATTTCATGGTTAACTGAAATAGGAACTTTTTTATGTTTTTATGACTTAGACGTTTGGGTTTATTCAATGTTACAGTAAAATTTTTGAAAGTTTTATTTTTTTCTCCTAAGCAGTTTATCGAGTTTATTTTAGATGTTTCAAATTTTTTTAAATCGTGTGCTTAATTAATGCTATAAAATGCGGTTTTTATTTAATATTATGAATGGTTTTTTAGGCTGTAAACAATTGTTATTGTTTCTGTCTTTAGTGCAGTTGACAGAAAAAAAGTTAAGCCTAATTAGAATATTTATATAATTTTTGCAAATTTAAATAGAATTTGTGAAACATTTCTAATTTATTTTAGTCATATTAGTGTATATTCAGTCCCGTGCATTAATTTTGAGTATTGCACTAGTATATGATTGAAATTCGATTTTTCGGTCAAAAGTTAAGAGTTGAATAATGTACTTTCAATTAGCTAATACTTATACCTCAAATCAAAAATAGTTGTGTTGAAAATAGCTTCTTCGGAATACATTTTATAATTAAAGAAGGTAAGTACATTAATTTATTTTATTTTATATTGTAAGGCTATTGGAAACATTTGGGTTATCATTTATTATAATGATAATATCATGAAAAACAACATTAAATGTATTTCAAATATTTAATACGCACTTTGATTTTAGAGAATATCATACGGATTTAACATTGAAAGATTTTATATAAAAATGTAAGTGCTAATTATTTTTCCTCACCCCATTGCTGGAACAAAACTAAAAATTTCTATTTCTAAAAATGATACAAATTTCTCTCGACCTTAAAAACAATTATTATTAATGTTATTAGTAGCTTTGTTTTTAGGGGATGAAGAGCAATAAAGAAGCGGTATCCCAGATCCTAAATAAAAAAGGATGAACTATTCAAAAAACCTTTTAAAGAGACTTATATTGACTTTTTATGACTTCTTTTAATAGATATTTGCTATCTTATCTGTATAGAAAGCCACAGTTGAAAAATGATTTAACCAATTTAGAGTATAAGACCTCAGCTTCTGCTGAATAGCTTATTTGTTTAAAAATCGCGTTTTTTGTCTAGAAATTGTACAGAAATATTTGGAAGTTTTGATAGTATATAGTTAATAGCAACACTATAGAAGAGAAAATAGCAATTTAAGCATGCTAAAGAAACCTAAGGAATAGTCATTTCCTGGCAATAGAATACAATATTTAAATTTGATGAACTTCCAAAAAGCAGTTGCATAAGCAATGGCTAATCAGGTCTATTATTTTTCCTAAACATACATAAAGCCCTTTTCTATATTGGAAAATGTGAAAAAATTAAATTTCATTTTAGTGTTAATATTCTCTCTTTAATAAATCTTTAGTACAGTAGAGACAATTGTTGTAAAGAACAGTATGTAAGGAAAGAAAACTTTTGCTATTGTTTAAAATTAAAACAAAAATGGTTAACGTTGAGCTCATGAATTTAATTATAAGATATTGACCGCTATTGTGAAGAAAAAACTTTCATTGCCAAAGAAAAGATTTCACTTTAATGTTAATATTCTCTCTTTAATAAAACTTAAGTACAGTAAAGACAATTGTTGTAAAGAACAATATGCAAAGAAGGATTTTTTTTGTTAATGTTTAAAATCAAAACAAAAATGGTTAAAATTGAGCGCATGAATTTAATTATAAGATATTGACCGCTATTGTGAAGAAAAACTTTCATTGCCAAAGAAAAAGATTTCACTTTAGTGTTAATATTCCTTCTTTAATAAAACTTTAGTACAGTACAGTCCATTGATCTAAAGAACAATATGTAAGGAAAGAACCTTTCATTTAATGTTTAAAATTTAAACAAAAATATTTAACAATTGAGTGCATGAATTTAATTAAAAGATATTGACCACTAATGTAAAGGGGGGAAAAAAAAGAAAAAGAAAAAAAAAAACTTACATTGCAAAGAAAACTATTTCATTCCATTGGTTGAATAAACAAAACTAAGTAATAGAGTATCTGCATGCCAATTAAAACCATTGCTACATAGACTGAGGGGTAAGAGAAAAAAAAGGTATTACATATTTTGAAGACGACTAAATAACAGAACACCAGCGTCCAATTAAATACCGCAATAAAAAAAGCAAAAACAACATTGTAAAGAGCAAAGCATGAGGAGACATCGATTGATGTCTACCCAACCTTTCCAAAGATCCATCAAGTCAAGCAATTCCCTCACTAAAATTTCCGATTACGATGTTACGATCTAAAAGGTTACGATGGCTCAACTGTGAACATCGAACACGCGGGTGCATACCAACCCCCACATTCACCTTTTGGCCTTATTCGCCAATCTTCTACAAATCGGGCTATGAACAAAAATTTAATAATAGTTATCAAGAGGTACTTGTTGTAGAGGCGTGGCTTGAGAATTACAGCTCTCTGGTAGTACTTTAATGGTTCAAGCAATTTTAAAGAGATCAGACTTGAGGGATATCTTGGAAGACGTTACTTTTGTTGATGAACAAGATTGTTAAGTCACTTTCTTTTTTGATGGGCGTACAGTATTTTGCTAAGCATAACTTTGAATTCTGAGCTATGTTCTAATTGACATAGTTTCTTTGTTGGATTCGTGACAAGCAATGATAATTTTAATTTTGAATTGAAAATAATTTAAATTTATAGAAGGGATTACACAATCCATCTTTGGTAATTTTAAAGATAATATGTTAGATATATATCATGGAAGACGTTAGTTTTGTTGATGAATAAGAATATTATTTCAATTTCTTGTTTTCGACTTACTTACGGTATTTTACTTAGCATAGCTTTCAATTCTGCAATGTTTTCTAATTAGCAGTGTTTCTTTGTTGGATTTGTAAAAAGCAATGATGGCGTTAATTATGAATTGAAATTAATTTAAACTTGTAAATGGGATTACGCAAACCCTCTCTGGAAATTTAATAGTTATATATTAGAGATGTTTCGTGGGAGACTTTACTTTTGTTGATGAACAAGAATATTATATCAATTTCTTTTTTTTTTAGACTTTCCCCATTTTATTTAACATAGCTTGAAATTTTGCAATATGTTCTAAATGAAAGTGTTTCTTTGTTGGATTCATAATGAGCAATGACAATGTAAGTATTGAATTGAAAATAATTTCATAAAAAGGATTACACAAACCATCTCTGGAAGTTTTAGAGATAATATATTAGAGATAGATCATGGAAAATGTTGCTTTTGTTAATAAACAAGATTGTTATGTGTCTATCTCTTGTTTGTACCTGGGTCATTCAGTTTATTATTTAGAATAGCTTTAAACTGTGTGATATGTTCTAATTGATAGAGTTTCTTTGATGGATTTGTTAAGAGCAAGGGTAGTGTTAATTTTGAATTGAAAATAATTAAAATTTTTAAATGGGATTACGCAAACTCTCTATAGAATTTTCAAAGATAATATATTAGATAGACGTTACTTACTGTCAATGAACAATATTGTTTTATGTCAATTTTTTTTTGCCGCCATACAGTATTTTACTTAACATAGCCTTCAATTCTGAGATAAATTCTAATTCTCAGTATTTCTTTCTTTGTTTAACTTGTAAAGGTATGATAGCATTAAATTTAAAATGAAAATAATTTTGTTAAATTTGTAAAAGGGATTACGCAAACCGTCTCTGCCAATTTTAGAGATAATAATATTAGAGATATATCATGTAAAATGTTACTTTTTTTTATGAGCAAGACCTTTATGCCAATTTCTTTTTTACGAGTGGTGCATACAGTATTATACATAGTTATTTATACATTGTATAGTACATACATAGTATATTTTTGCTTTTTGCGATATACTCTAATTTTCACTGCAATAAGTTCTAATTCTTCCTTTTTTTGTTGGGCCTGCAAGGAGAAATGATAGTGTTAATTTTGAATGTAAACTATTTTTGTTAAATTTGTAAAATTAAATACGCAATCTATAACCGTCTCTGGCAATTTCAAATATAATAGATTAGAGATATACCGTGAGAGATGTTACTTTTGTTGATGAATGAAATAGTTATGTCAGTTTCTCTTTTTTATAGAAATGTACATATAGATTTTTATATATTTTATAAATCAAGTAGGATATCCTACTTAGTTTAGTTTGAATTTCTCGAATTATAATTGACGGTATCTCTTGATTTATCAGACGTGTAAAGAGTAATTATAACATGGATTTTTAACTGATGATATATATATTTTTAAGTTTCGTATTTTGACAGACATCTGTTGATTATTTTAAAGGATATAGGTTTCTTTTTTAAATTCGATATTTGTATAACTGAATTTATTGTTATGTTTGGAAATTGGAGACATCTCTTAATATGTTGGACACTTATTGAATGAGTTGAAGTACAAGTTTATTAAAAATGAAACTGTTGATTGTACTTTTGAATATTTACCTTCAAACGGCATGTCTTTGTTTAATTTTTTTATCCGTTGAACACTGTAAATTACAAATCAACACTGAATGGGTGTTCAGTAATTTTTACTATCGTTTTCTACCTGATATTAAATCGATCTGATAATCACAAAAAAAAACAAAAAAAAAAAACCACGCAATGTATTTTGAACAATGTGTGGTAAACGTCACAGCTATTACCATGTATTTCTTCACATCTACCGATATTAAAAGAAAAGTACATATTTCTTACATAAGAGAATAACGTATTACATTTTTTAACCTTCATTTTAACTTAAATACCAAAATTTTGCAAATACATTAAAACAGCGATGTTCCAACTTAAGTGAAATCTGAATATCAAGTATACTGCAGTACTTTTTATTTTAAAAAGCGCATAAAAACTTACATTTTAAAAATACCTGATTCCGTTAGAAATTGCGTAGATTTAAAAAGTTAGAAGATGTTTAACTTTAATTCTGTGTGATTAGTTTGTCAACAAAGTTTTCTATCATCTGAAACATAATGATTAAAAAAACTCTTCGAACTGAAAACTATAATTTGACGATTGATGCCTTTTCCAGAGAAACTGACACAAATTTCAGTTCACATCCACCTACACATAGCATCCTTCCGGTAACTTATCAGCCCTCTTCTTTTAAGTTATTTATAGCAGTTTCAGCCTGCTCCAAATGTACTTTGAATTTCCAATTACTGTAAACAGAAGCTTGATTGTTTTCTATCCAGCTGTTCTAAGTTTACTATTTTCAGCAAAATAAGATTATGAAGGACGAACTTAACCCTCCGATCATCTCAAATCATGGGACTTAAATAAATTTTTTTTCTAGTTTTTTTTTTTATATTTACTATCAAAGTAAATGAATAAAAAAATATGTTGGTTTGATTTTAGCTGAACTTATTCTATAAACAGGGGAACGTTATCTAAAGGTGACAAAAGACGGTTTACATTGGAACAGTCATCGACTACTGCCTATAGACAACTAGGTTTCCTCTTTCCTGAAATTGTTTTATGCAAGAGATGCGCATTTAGATAATACTTGATAATTTGGTTTCTATTTTCAAATTTTGTTTTGTTAATGCGCTAGTTATTTTTCTAATAACTGTTGCACTAAAATCGTATTTTAGCTTTTCCGCTCTGTAAGTATTGAAATCTCAATTAATCCATCTTTTTACTCGATTAAGTCCGAAATTATGCAAATATATATATATATATATATATATATATATATATATATATATATATATATATATATATATATATATATATATATATATATATATATATATATATATATATATATATATATATATATATATATATATATATATATATATATAGGACTTACTGTACAGTAATTAAACTCTCTATTATTTATTTATTCTATCATGGATAGAGTTGTAGTCTAACGACGATAATTTAAACTTTTATAAAATAGTTTTGGCAAAATATAATTTAGTTATTTTTAACTTTCAATTTAATTGTTATTTACGTTGTGTCAAGAGACGTGTGATGTTTTAAAAATACTATGTTGAACATAATTTCATAAATTTCACCAGCTTTTAACTTCAAACTAAAACTTAGAAAATGGTTTATATTTGTTTCGCATCACATCCGCTTCTTTATATGGAACTGCATTTTTGTGTATAAGGGTGTCAAAGGTCAGTTTATTTTCAAACTTATACGTTTTGAAACGAATTTTGATTCTTATAATTTCACTCTCAAAAACAATTTTAGAACGAAACTATATCTTTAAATTTATAAGGTAACGCAGAAGAAAATTGAGGTATTTTAAAATCGTCGGAAAAAATAAGATTAACTTCTCAAAATAAGTAAAACCACAAGAACATTTAAAGTCCAATGTCACCTACAAGTGAAATTCAATTTCAGGGATCTATTAAATATAAATATTTTTGTCTTATATGTTTATAATTAAAGTCCAACTTTCAAAAAGCTGTAAGAAAACTGGTCAGAAGGACGTGAAATTTAACCTGTATATGCTCGAAGAAGGGTGAAACAGTGTAGCATAAGAAAAAAAAATTGTTTGAAATTGTTTTTTATTTCTCATGCGATATCGCCCTTCTTCGAGTATATACAGGTTGAATTTTAAGTCATTCCAAGCAGTATTTTTTAACCAGCTTTTTGAAAGCTCAACTTTAATCATAAACAACCTCTATGTATACACATAGAAGTTATATGTACTAGAAAACATCTAAATATCATAATCCAAAATAATGTTTAAGCATTTTTAATTTTTTCGCCATAAAAAGAAAATGAGATCAATTTCATGAATTTCGGGTTGTTTTTTGTATTCCTTGCCCAAAGGTTAAAATCAGGAACTGTCATAGAATCATTTTGATATATGTTCGTCGGTCTGCCCTTCCGAAAATGTAACATTGTTGGCCAGTTTACATTAAATTTGGATCTCAGTTTGTTCATACTCAAACGTAGTTACATAAGAAATATTTAAAATATTTTTTTTCCCTTTTCTACTATATTTTATGTTTTACAATGTTACGCTTAGTTCCAAATGAAAGCAATAGATGACAGGCTTTCAAACATATGTAACATATGTGGTTCGTTATATTAAAAAATACACCTAGTTAACTTTTAAAAAATTTCCACGCTTAAAATTTATTTTTAAATTTACAAACAAAAAAGTTGAGAAAACACGGGATTTTACCTTTTCAGGTGAAAAAAAAGAAAAAAGCTAGAGAATAATTTTAATGAGTGAGATAAAACAATAAACTCTTAAATTTGTATTTTGTTGTTAGTACATTACAAAAACAGTGGTTTGATATTTGCAATACAACCAAATTGCGGTAACATTTTATTTACTCGTAAAACTAACGGTTGACCTAATTATGATCAATTTAACTTAATCATGTAATCCTTATAGTTATTTTTCTCTCATTACCGTACTTATAAATATTTTTTTTTTAAACGGATTTGTTTCTCTTTAGCAAATGAAAAAAAAGTTGGGAAAGTCAGGCTTAATATCAAAATAGCTAATTAAGAAAAGGTGAAAAAAAATGTATTTAATAAGTGTGATGCGTAATATATACTGAATTAATCTAATAAGCATTGCTAAATCAATTACAATATATTTTTTTAATAGTATGATTTCTAATTACAGTAAATGTTACGAGGATTAAAAAGAAAAATGTGATGTGTTGAAATTAGATCATTACAAATTGTATCGATTGTGGATTGTTATTTAAAAGCCTTTGAGCACGGTAGAATATAATAACATTGTACCAAGTAACTTAATATTGATTTGAAGGTTATAATCCTAACACACGACAAATCAATGCTATACTTCTTCATTAAATTATCTCATTCAGCTGTAACATTTACATTGGTTTCAAATCACTTTCTGATAAAGATTTTATCAATCACATTGCTTTTTCTAGAATATGCAATTAGCTATAAATGATGAAATTTATATATTGATCCAATTATATACGTTATTTGGGTTAATTGAGTAATTAAACTCAATGGTGATTAATTCTCCCATTTCTTGGTTAATTTGCTTAATTATGTTAATCATGTCGAAATGTCCTGAATTATGTGACAAAATTTAAGTGATAAATTAGGTAAATAGGTGTTTTGCATTTGTTTATTACTTTCGTAGAATTCTTTTCATGTTTATAAGTATATCGGTAATAATGAAATTAAGCAACATTTATTGAAAATCAAATTATTTTTCAGAATAAATTTTCTTTCCTAAAAAGAATTTTTTCAATGATAACTTTGAGAATATAGGTGATTTATTTACTATTCCGATGTTTTTGACTGTTTTGAGATATTCTAGTTGGAATGTATTTATAAATGCTAGTAAAACAGTATCTTTTAACTTTTCTATTCAACTCTTTGAATTAGATGATATGCTAACTCAGAAATAATCGGTTATAGTAGTGTATAAAATTTAACATTACATTAGGACACTCATACTATCTTTATTAAATAAATTACATCATTGTAATTATCTTTATATTTTCAAGGTTTGGATGATTTTATTATTAAAATACAAATCTAATTTTCATTTTTGGATACATTTCCAATTCGAGTAAAGCTTTTGCCTTTCAGATGGATTTGAAATTAAAAAATACATGTTTGAATTGAATTCCCTTAACTAAATTCAGTAATTTGAACTTTTTTTGTTTTATTTCAGTTCAATATTTTTAATTTTATTTCATGAATACTGTAAAATAAGTTATTTACTGCAGTTAATACTACATAATTTTAGTGTAGCATTATACCACATCAAATAAACATACACATAAAATATCAATTTTTAAATGCTTATTAATGATATTAATTTTTCTCATTGTAGAAAACTATAGGGGTTCACAATCCTATTAGATTAAATATTTACATCCTAAAACGACAAAACATAATATCCCGAGGTAGTTAGTACTGAGGTTGGTAACGAACAATAAACATCCAACGATGTTTTTTAAGCAAAAGGTTAATCACATTTCATTTTATATGCAAAAATTGACTAATGAGTTTCATACTATGTTCACGATATTAATGCTTAATTTCGTGGATAGGGTATTTGCATAACAACATTCTAAGTCATATGAGCAAGACAACACTCTAAGACTTCCTGATCTAAATTATTGAAAAATTTTCATGCTAAAATTCTATCACATTTGCAGCCTAATAATTAAAAATAAAGAAAAAGGAGTTTTTCAAAGTATTCTTTAGTTCAAGAAACTAGTGCTCAATAATTCTGTTGTATAGCAATGTATTCATGACGATAGAAAATATTATAAGAGGTTGTATGCTGAAAGTTTGGTTTCAAACCATGCCGAGGACGGTGCGAAACTGGTGCTCAATTCTGTTGTATAGCAATGTATTCATGACGATAGAAAATATTATAAGAGGCTGTATGCTGAAAGTTTGGTTTCAAACCATGCCTAGGACGGTGCAAAACTGGTGCTCAATTCTGTTGTATCGCAATATATTCATGACGATAGAAAATATTATAAGAGGTTGTATGCTGAAAGTTTGGTTTCAAACCACGTCGAGGACGTAGTTGAAATTAAATATACTTCTAGTCTACCATTGCAAAAATACAATCCATGTTAAGCTGTAGATCCAGGCCTGATTAGCCGTTATTCTGCATAAAAATAGGTCGTTAAGCATACAAACCAAACAACCAAAAATATAATCCTGATTTCGAGCCATATTGCGTTCTTCAAACTGGTGCAGAATTCCATGGAATCGATATGTTTTCATGAAGACCAAAGTCACGAGGCGGTGTGCTTGAAGATCGGTATAAAATCATTCATATGACATAACAGCATTTCCCGCCAAAAGTAAATCACATTGTCAGCCTGTGCTCAAAAATCGTCTAGAATCTAATCGAGTTTTTGAAGTACACAATGATGGATGGTGACGTAATAGACTGCAAGGTTAAATACCCTTTCGAATACTAATAACAAGCCTAGATTAGAAATGGATGCGACATTTGTTAGCCACCGTGACTTCATCCTTCTTCGTTGACGTCAGCTTTGGCTTTTAATTTTAGACGTCTAATTAAGGTGGCTTCACTTTCTATCCCCGTAATAAATGTAAATATTATTCATGGTGATACCAAATATGCACATTTAACTTTAGGATAAGAAGGGCTTTTCGGAAACACAGTCAATCATGGTACGGGATGATTGACTGAGGATCATGGGATTATGACTTGGTTTGAAGCGCTATTTTTCATGTTGGATTATTAATTGACATTTGATAACAACTGGCTCCCTTTGAGAAACCATTTCCCTTTGAACAATTTTTTTTCGTTCATTTGAATAGCAAAATTTCAATCAAAGGGTTTAATTTAATATTCTTATCAAATTATTACAAGGTTCTATCAGTTTTCAAGATAAGTTTCAAGGAATTATTAACAATTTTTATGGTTACTAGGTATGCAACCAAACAACGCAAACCAAATGCAATAGAATGTTGAAGATTGCACCCCTTCCCTACCAAACGCATACTACTTACGTTGCTTTTAAAAAGGTGGTACATTTGTAGAATAATTTTAAAATGTCACAAATCTTGTTCAAACGTTATTGTATACGTATATTGTTTGAAAAATTTTTCAGCCATTGCATTGTAGCTGACAGTTGTGTTATATATAGTCCACAAAAACCTTAAGAAAAAAACTTTTTATTGTAATCGTAAAATAACTAAATATACTACATAAACTTAAAATTATTAACATTTGTTTCTGTTTTAAAGGTTAGTAATTATTTGAGCTAAATTTCAAACAACTGGCAATGGCTAAACTCATCAAGCAACTAGACAGGCGAATCCGAATATTGTCACAATCCCTATCGCGGATACTTATTTTCATAGTTTGAAAGAGGAAAACGAGAGACTGGAGATATTAACGTTCTTGAAATTTTCTGCAATTCCTAGGAAAACTAAAAAAACTCTGTATGCATCGATATACTTTTTCAATACATATTGTTACCTAACAAAAAAAAAAAAAAGATGAATTTTATTCACAATTAAAGTTAAACTGAACGAATTGGCATACAAAGTACATTTTTAAATTTTATTTTAGGTAAGAAAGGAAAATAACAGCTTGAAATTTTTTCCCGATACGTTTTATGACTCATTAAAGAAATTTAAATTATGTTTCTTTGGCGTTTGAATCAAAATACTCGGAAACCTTAGACATAAAAGTGTCCTTGTACAATAAACTATCCTTTTTTTACGCGCATGATTTCGATGTATATATAACGTTAAATTTTATAATAATATAAATGGATAAATATTAGTCTAAAATTCTCACGTAATAAAATGAATTTGAATTATTGCTTGTGACAGTAATTTTAAACCACGAAAATAGTATAAATTTCATATGTACGATCTTTTACTGTCATTTTGAGTAATTAAAAATGCATTTCATCTAATTATATCAATTTTTTTCTCCCTTAGATGGTGCTGTAACGTAAAAGCAAGAAAATAAGCTAGAAGAATTGATACTGAACAGTTTGGTGACTACTGCATTTTAAATTCACCGAAGCCTTAAATGTCATAATGCTGTTGAGGAGAATGAGAGGCTAGGTCAGGTGTCGACATTGTCATCTGATTTGGCTACAAATTACAAACAGCATTTGATTGTGTTAAACAACTTATGTTGGTAGAATTAGACAGACGTAAGTGAATAAATTAAAAGTAAGAACTGTTACAATTAGTGTCAGAGCCATCAAGGAGAAAGAAAATTCAATAAAAACAGTTTTAGTTCTTGTTTATTTGCCTGAATAATAGTAAGGGCCAGATACGTTCATAGTGGATTGTACAAAACTTGTACAAATCTAAGTGCTTAAAAAAAGCCATTAAGTGACATGGTTGAAAAAAAAAAGAAGGAAAAAAAAATATCTTATGAGAGCTCAAATGTTTGCCTATTAGGAGGCTATTTTACAATGTCGAGTACTTAAAATTAATGTTTGCATTAACCAATATATTTCATTCTAACTATATTGTATTTTGAAGAAGTGCGACAAGTACTTTGATTGATAAGATATATATAAATGCATTTTCAATTAATTTCGTCCTTGCTTCCTTCCTGTATTACTCTTTCTATGCTCAATCACAATGACTGTTTCCTAAACGTAATACGGTATTGTTTAGACATTTCATGCGCATTTAAGTGTGACTGGTTGCGCATTACACTCATGGACATGACATCTTTATTCACAAAGATATCTTCCTTAAATAAAAATATCGTAAATAATGCTCACTCACACTACAGCTCACCAGAAAGCATTCCCAAACAATTCAAACCTTAACCTTGTTAAGCTGCCTTTCATTCATGTTGGTTACTCATTAAAAAGCAACACCTGGGTAGCAATTATTTACGCTTTCTTAGTAGTAGTAATTACGCATCCTGAATAGTAGGGGTTACGCGTACTCAATAGATGCGTAGAAATTACGCATTCTGTACATGTAGCTGAAGTAGTCTCTAGTATAGAATGATAAATTCTTGACTTATGTTTGGTATTGCAGTTGAAATGTTAGATTAGGGATAGGAATAAGCTATGCTGTATAGCCTCAAGGTTAACAGCAGCTCGATTTTGTTCCTCTTTTCATTAAGAAAACACTTTCGGAATCTTAACTCCATAGGAAGTTTTAATCAAATTCTTAAAATGAGTGAGCTTTGTGCTAAATGCATAGATAAATCAAGGTTTAACAATCTATCTAATTTAAAAGCTCTTTGCAATGTGCTTAAGTATCATCATAATTTATTTGAAGCAGTTTAAAATAGGAGACAAAGTCTAAGACTGTCATTTTTTAAAAATATCAAATGAAGACGAGGAAGTTTGAATTTGTATTCGGTTTTATGGTTATGGTTTTGCTGTTTTTTATTTTTTGAAAACCGATAAGACAGATAAAGCCTCCAGGCTAATAGAAATGATAATACTACATACTTAGGTTCAAATGTACATGGTTCAAAACTATGAACCCTTGGCTAAGACAATGAATCATGGCAATAGTTTATCGTGCATAGTTCCTTAACAAATTTAAATAGTAACCATTGTCTTCAACATTAATAATTTTTTACAGTGAGAAAGTAAAAAGTTTTGGAAATCTGTTTCTTAAAGAAACAGATTCTGTTCTTAAAAAAACTGTTTCTCAAAGAAACAGATCTCCAAAACTTTTGAACAAGTAACTGATGAAACAACAACTTTCTAAATATATATATATATATATATATATATATATATATATATATATATATATATATATATATATATATATATATATATATATATATATATATATATATATATATATATATATATATATATATATATATCTCAAGTAAATGTATTTCAGCAGCTTTTATTAATTGAAAAAAGTGAGTATGAGATTTAAGCACATTACCAACAACAATGAACAATTAAAGCCTCATCTGAACTTCTTTACAAAATTCTTTAAGTCAAATGGCGCTAAGATGTTATATTTTTAAATTTACTAATATATTTTCACTTTTTTCTTTTAATTTAGTAATAACTATTTATGCATTCCACACTTTGTGGTATGAAATGTTTTATTGTACCTCATAAGGAAGTGTTTCAAAGTAGAACGGTTAAATCAATTAAGTGTTTTAAACTATCGAAGCGTATTCTGACAGTGGAAAATTTTCTGCAGTTATAAACATGCTCTGCTCGTAGTGTAAGGCTACAGTTAGACCAACTATGACATATTTTTAAGGCCACAGTTACAGTTAAACCAAATATGACGTATCAGTAAGGGGAATCAACCCCTTACTGAAAACCTAAGGTATCTGTAAGGTTTTTAAAAGATTTTTCCCCCGAGGTATTTATTGCCAACCTGATGGCTGTGGCCTCGCATGCCAAAGGTGCGGGGTTGGAATCTTGGGTCAGGCATGGAAGTTCGTTGTATTTCGGAATGCAGGTTAAGCTGTAGGACCCGGCGGTATGATTAGCCGTTATTTTGCCCAAAAATAGATCGTTGAGCATACGAGCATACCAAATATACTATACGCAAGGTATTTATAAGTATTTTTAAGGTATTTAAAAGTTTTTCCGTTGTATTTAGAGGTATTTAAAAGGTTTTTCAAGAGGTATTTTAGAGGTGGATATCCTTTTTTTTTAAATAATAAATTTTCTGACAATTTATTGCTATAAAAAGTTGTGAAATAATTATATTCCTGATAAGAATAATTTGTAAACTAGAAAATAAAACCATTAAACATGTCACTGTTTTATCAAATGAATTCTGCAAATTTATTGACTTCATAAGAAATATTGAAATATTACATGTAAAAAAAGATAAATAACTATTAAAAGAAATTACATTTAATAAAACACATTTTAAGTGTCAAATTTGTAATTTAGAATAGCAGCAAATAAGATCAATAAAAGTTTAATATCAAACATAATTCAATAATTCAAATATTGATTGGTCAATAATTTGTGGATAAGATAATTTTAAGAGTTTAAATAAATTGTTTACATCTTAAAGGACATGCAATTAGTTTGATACAATAAAAAAATAGATACATGAACCCTCATTTAGTAAAAAAATCCATGTGTACATTAAATGATAATATTGTGTTATTAATTATCTGGAATGTCAAACTATATGTAGAAAAAGCCCGGTGCAAATTGGTTTAGTAGTTCCCAAGTTATTATCACAACCCTTCAATGAACCCATTAATAATAAAACATTTGAATGAAATACCTTATAATCATAAAAGGTACACCTGTGCCGAATTTTAGACCTATAGTTTTGTGAGAAGTGCGAGAATTATATTATTACAGGCTTTTGTTTTGATACGTATAGCTCTGTGAAACGCGATACTACAAAATTTATTAAAACTTAGACATTAATTTCTTGAAATACCACAATGATTAAAAGATAAAGAAAGTGAGAACTATTGGGGCAAGTCTTAGAAATTCAAAGAACAAGGATTAAACTCTTTAAAAGTCAACTCTCCCTACGTTAAAAGAGTTTAAATTGTCATTTTTATTCAGAATAATACGGAATTAAAAAAATTAACCAATAAAAACAAAGTTTTATTTTAAATCCTTTATATGCTTTGCCATTCATGTCTATTTTGAGCTCCGACCAAGTTTTCATAGAGTTTGAACATTACCAAAAAAAAACACAAAAAAAAACACACATTGATTCCATGCCATTACTTAACATTTTTTGACCCCAAAACTTGATAGAATGCATTGTCGTTGATAAAGAGTCTATCTGCCAAATTTTAGCTCTATTGGATAGGTTAATTAGCCCTCCTAAGATTCAAAGAAAAAAGATTAAACTCTTTAAAAGTCAACTCTCCTTACGTTAAACGAGTTTAAATTGTCATTTTTATTCTAAATAATACGGAATTAAAAAAAATTAACCAATAAAAACAAAGTTTTATTTTGAATCCTTTATATATTTTGCCGTTCATGTCTATTTTGAGCTCCGACCGAGTTTTCATAGTGTTTAAACATTACCAAAAAACAAAAAAAAAACAAAAAAAAAACATTGATTCCATGCCATTACTTAACAGTTTTTGACCCCAAAACTTAATAGAATGCATTGTTATTGACAAAGAGTCCATCTGCCAAATTTTAGCTCTATTGGATAGGTTAATTAGCCCTCCTAAGATTGCGTCCACCACTAATAAATACGCAAACAAAATTGAAGTTAATGAATGGATTTAAAAAGGCCATTTATGAATCTTATTATAATCACATACAACTAAGTAGCAAATCCGGTGAAGGCAGAAACAGTTACAGAAAAACGACATAGTTTTGTTTAAACTGAAATATATTTGAGGTTTTCTAAACGTTGTTGAGTGGATGGTGTTTAAATATTCATGAATGAGCGAATAAAAGTGTGCGTGTGGCCCAATTTGTCAGTATTTGGTTGCGATAAACGAAAACTAGAATTTCCTGTTCAATATATCTTAAAAATATGTATAACAAATTCCATATTTCGAAAATACCACTCCACATATTTTGTGCGTCCGAAGAACTCAATTAATAGCTGTTTAGAAATGATTAATATTGGTTCTGTCTGTTATGATGTATGATTCTGTTCTAGTTTCTTGTTTTCTAATAGGTGGAAAGGTGTGTACTTGTTTATATATAATAAGAGTTATTGAAATACTATGTTATGGCTTTTTTTGTGTTTCGAATTTATAAACATTGAGGAATGTTGCAAAGGTGGAAAAAAGATATCAGAAAGCTTAGAAAAAATGTAAACATTTGGCAATAAAGAGCAGCGCAAAATCTTCTGTGTAGCATTCTTATGGTCTTTATTAGTACTTAATAAAGGTTAGTTTTTGCAACGTGATAAAAACGAAAGATTTTTTGTGTTGTTATGCGATTGTTTTGTTAGTAACTAACAGGATAACAGAGTTTAAAAAGTTTTTGATGCAAACAATGAGATGAATTTCTTAATTTTTCGGACAATTTGGTGACACCAAAAGATGTAAATTTCTGTAGCATACACAAAAATTTCCAACATTTTTTTACATTCTTAGCAGTCATTTCGTGCCCTACAATTTTATATCTTTTATACAAAACACAAGATGGCTGCAGTTAATTTTCAATACATTTATCCACATTAACGGACAAATTGGGGATCAAAAAATTATTTATTTGAAAAATGAATCTGCCCTTTCTATTAATAATAATTATTTTCCTAAATATTACGCTAAAAATTAGATCTCAATTGTACGTAAAACAAACATAAAATGAAACACATCACAATAAAATTCCGAATCTTTACTTATTTTTTAAATTCCCAATTGATTTTTAATGTTCATTAATTAACTTAAAATAAAATTAGCATTCATGTGCAAAGCATTGACATTAAATTCATAAAGTAATATTAAATCTAAACAATTTTTTTTAGGAAAAATAATAAACTTTGTCTTTTGATGCAATAAAAGGCTTTAGCATAAATTATACGTGAAACTTTTAAAATTTGTATTTTAAAGTAACTTTAAAAAATGTACATATCCGTTGCCTAATAGTTTTATAGTAATTATATATTATGTATTAAATTAAAAGTGAATAAGTAAATAAAAGTAATTATATATTATGTATTAAAGATTTATAAGCGTTCTTTTACTTTTAAAGGTGTATAAATATATAAAGCATAGTATTGACGGTTTTTTTTTTCCAAAGTGACCATACTCATTGGTGTAATAACAACAAGTTTGTTGAAAATGAATAAGAATATTTATCTGAAAGATTATAAAATCGAAATGTTCTTATGTGTATCCAAAAGATAAAAAAAAAAAAAGTAAAAAAGACATATTAAATTAAAAAATATCACCCGTTAATTTTTTTTATAAAAGTAACAATTATAACCAAAATGTTTGGTGATATACAAAAGTATGAAAACAAACATAATTTATTTTAAATTGGCAACAGTTTCAAAAGTGTGAAATTCAATCGAAATTTAGATAATTTAACTTTACTGATAAACACATGTTATTGTCAATTTAATGAAATATTGTAATATAAATCATTAAATATATATATTAGTATTGATCAATGGACTGTCTGACTTTTAGTTTTAAATAAAATAAAGTCATTATAATAAACAACTAAACGAACTTTTGAAAAGTAACAATTTGCCTGTAAAGTTTTATCTTAAAAACATTTTAGACACCATATTATAAAGCATCTGCATATGCGCTTTTGCAAAGTTTCTAGTTTTAGCTTATGATTATGAGATCAGATCACTATTAATTTGTAAATTTTCATAAACTTCTAACACTTAAAAGCAACCATTCTACGACATAAAAATATGTTTAGTATTGCTAATGTCACTCTTTAAAAGAAACATCTGTTACACCTGTAAAATTAACATGAGGAATTGCAAACAACTGTTATCGTTACAATCTAAATCTCACTTTGATTCACCTATAAATCTCGCTTTAAAATCTTTTTAAACAAAATATTACAAAGTATCCATGTCTAAAATTTTTAGCAAGCTTCCTGGTTTTAGCTTCATATAAGATTATGAAATCAAATCATTAATAATTGGTAAATTTTCACAATCTGCTTACCTTGAAAAATAACATTTATATATTAAAGATAAAATCATAAATTCAGCAAATTTAGGAAGCCTATTTACCACTTAAGAGCTATCATTCTATGTCATAATAAAAAATCCTTTAAATGATATTAATGTCACTCTTTAACAAAATAAACGTCTCTCACATGCTAACATCAGCAAATTATCATGAGGAATTGCAAAAATCTGTTATAATTAAAATCCTAATCCCATTGTGATTCAGCTATAAGTCTCACCTTAAAATCTTTTTAAACATTGTATTATAAATTATCCACATCTATCATTTTTAGCAAAGTTCATAGTTTTAGCTTCATATAAGATTATGAAATCAGACCATAATAACTGGTAAATTTTCACAATATGCTCACCTTGAAAAATCACAGTTATATAATAAAGATAAAATCACACATTCAGCAAATTTAGAATGCCTATTAACCACTTAAAAGCGACCATTTTATGTCTTAATAAAAAATCCTTTAAATGATATTAATGTCACTCTCTAATAAAAGAAACGTCTCTTACATGCTAACACCTGCAAATTACCATAAGGAATTGCGAACATCTGTTACCATTAAAATCCAAATCACAATCACACAGAATTTTACAAGTGGCTTATTACGTATTCAGAAACTAAGATACAATCGCACCCTGAAGTAACAGAAAAGTTAAGCGAAATTTAAAGTCATGTTCAGATCTTGAAAAAGACCGGCGTTAAATCATTCCATCGCACGTGAGACCTTGAATAAGTACTTTGTTTTATACACGATCTTTCAGAGCATTTGTATCAACTGCTTTTCAAAATTACAGATGGGATATCAAAAGGTTATCACACCATCTCAGGGTGCATGTAAAACTACAAACCATCCCCAATTTATAAAGGATTCCTTTTTTAAATATTCACGGCGGTATCAATTGTTCACCTTTTTTGCGGTTACCATTTAATAGGTTCGTTAAAAGGAGAACTGGGTTAATGGTAGGTTGGGCATCGGTATTTTTTCTTTTCTAAATAGGAGAGTACAAGGTTTTTAGCGTTTTCGGGTGCAAATGACGTTGGGCGAGAGGTAAACGAGGAGTAATTAAAACAAAAAAACAGGTTAAAAAGGAACGAGTCCGAAATTCGAATTACACGTTTTATGGTTTAAGGTGGCTATAATTATCGATTTGAATGAATTAATGTATAAGCTTAGAGTCTAGGTTTGTAAAACGGCCGTTTTGGTGATTGGGTGAACGAAATTTAAATACTACATCACGTATTTGTCCTGAGCGATTTAAATAATCCCATTACGGAATAAATCAAGTAAAGTAGGATAGTTAAGGGTAATTTGGTACCTTTGAGGCAAACTATCGTAATTGGAATTTTTGCAGATTTGAAGTTGATTGAAATGGAATGTTAGAAATTGACTAGTTCTTCATGGAACTTTAGATATTTTAAGAATATATCCTAACAAATATTTTTTTCTACAAACTATACAATAAAAACCATGAAATAGAAATATTGGTACTTGTAGTAAATCACTTAATAACAGATTAAGTGCATATTGATAGTATTATAATTTGCAGTTAAATGTTATATCCGAATTTCCATTGTATTCTTTTAAAGCTTTGCAGAATTTTTTATTTTTAATTATCTTTGTGTAAATACTACACGCTAGTCATACGGCGTCAAAAGATAGTAGTAGAATTTTCAATTACGCCACACTATTTTTTTTTTTTAATTCGGTCAAACGATGGGGCGTTAACACCTGAGTTAACACAATTTCTCTCCAAATCCAAGAGTATTGTGGTCAATAAAATCCCCCTCCCCCATTATACTGCAAGGTGGAATCATCATCATCATCATACTCTAAACACACTTTCTCTACTGTCTGTTTATAAACACATTAGATATAATAGAAAATATGTTTGTGAAATTTTTCTGTATGAATAAAAATTATACAGGTAGAGAAACACTTCGGTTCTTTTCCATTTTTAAGCGTTATCAATGTGCAATATTTACCCGGTCTGCAACGGTCGGCGTTTTATACATATAGATTTCTTTATGCAAGTAACAGGTAATTGACAAAATGTAAGAAATTATATTTGGTATTGTTAGATACAGATCGTCAATATATAATTATATGTAGTGATGGCACTCTAATATATTAAGTATTTCATAAGAGACATTTATAGAACAGTTAAGATATACATATACATTAGGAATCGCGAAATTTGACTCAAGTCTGCGTTTTTATTTTTTGTTTTTAAAATATTCCCGAATTCATTACCATTAAAATGATACCATTTTCTTTCTGAGACTCAAACTACTTTTTAAATTACAATAGGTTTTGTGAACCTGTTTTGTATCCCGTTCATTAGTGTAGTAAACTTTAAACGCGATTTCTGAAGAATGACATTTTGGTGTTATATGACTTTACGCCAACGGTCATAACTTCATAAAATATGGCCTGATTTGCAAAATTCTAATTTTGTTTTGTATACAATAGTTGTGAATGTGTTTTCTATGGAAAATATAATATATATATTGTTATAAACACATTTTTTATGCATATTTTAATCTTAATTTTTTGTTAAAAACTATGTATTTTTTCAAACTTTTCATTTAAAAATTTATAACTAAATAAATATTGAAGCCAAATTCAAAATCCTCCATAGGAACATGCGTCAATATAATATCTCTTATTTGCAATAAAAATAATAGTTTTAAGTTAATTACAAGTTTATTTATGTATGTTATAATAATGTCCTAATTAGTCACTTTAATTGCAATTAGCTGATTAAAAAATTGACGGGAAAAAAAATTGTATATAAAAATGCATCATTTTTAATTCTGATATACTGCCAAAAAGTTTGAAATTATAACCTAAAAATTAAAGAAAATCATCTCAATTGTATATGTATACCTTAAGCGACTCCCCATAGAAATAAAAAAAAAATCTCCTGACGCATTTTCCCGTAAGTCAGACTTTCGTCCCTAACCTGGTCCAGTCTAAAGCCCCTACATAGGGGGCCTCAGTCCAGTAAAACGCCATAAGTCGAAGTCGATGAAACCGTTGAAATTGTTCGCGTTGACTGAATTTCATGTTAGACGAATAAATTAACGCTAAGTTTTAAGTACGGAGAACTGCTTTTACTTCGCGTTAAATAGGATTTCATGTTAAGCGATTTCGCGTTAACGGGGTTTGACTGCATTTGCATAAAGCCTTTCACAAATGCTCAGTTTGTAGAAATCAAGGGTCAAAACGAAAGAAAACAATCTGAGGATCTTGATTTATCTTGATCTGGTATAGACTAAAAAATTATCTTTTGTAACTTTTTATAATCTGTTTCTTAATTGCCGACCAAACGGTATAGTGGTTAGCGTGCTAGCTTCTTGACAGCGAGGTTTCGGGTTCGAGTCCCGTGTTAGGCATGGGTGTTTGTAAATGTATGTTGGCTTGTCTAATGACGAATGTTTTAGCTCATTATAGCCCTCGTGTTGCTGACGGCGCCAGATAATCTGAATACAACCAACCAACCAACCAACCAACTATTTCTTAATTTATAATTAATATTTCAAAAGCCTTCTCAATTTAAATACACAATATATTATTGTTAGACCTTTAGCAAATTGTTATTAAAAATAGAAAGTAATGACATATATCAACTATCTAACTACCTATGCTATCAAAACAAATTTTTCTCTTTAACATAAAGACATCAAAATTATTAATAATTCTTAGTTCACTGACTACTCATTCGAAACAGATGAAGATCAGTATTCTTAAATTTTTATAGAATCTGATTTCAAGTAACGAATCATATTATGGTGTCAAAATTGAGCTTTTAAGAATTTTACTAAGTTAAAAAAAAACGGTGCTCAAAGAAAGATTGGTTACATAAAAAAAAAAAAATTTAAATGCTAGATGATTTTGTGCCATTGTTTAGACAGATACTTACGGGTTCCCATATCTCAAACAATCCCAAAACATTTATAAACCTTATAAAATATGATACTACAGAAAACTCTTTAAATTCTATTTGGAAACAGCTTGTTTTATTTTATAATAATACTATAATTTTATTTTAAAAAGTTTAGTTGTTGATTTTTTAAAAAGAAAAATAAGAAACTTGATCAACTTATATGAATTCAAAACTGAACAAATCCTTCAAATAGTGGCAAAACTACATAAATCCAAAGAATTTTGTTAAATGTAAAAACTAGGTAAATTTAGAAACAATTCTTATGAAATAAAATCCAGAACAAACTTTAAAAAGGCAAATTTTAGGCAGTCGGTTTCCACTTATGTAAAAAAAAGTATGAATATAGTTTAATAAGTTTCGAAACTGGACAACTTGTATGTAGAATAACCTTTCAACTAAAAAGTAAAACTTAAGCAAAATTTGGTAAAAAGAAATATGATTCATTCACTTAAAGTTAAATTAATGTCAAAGGTTTTTTTTTCTCTGTCTTCAAAAATTCGGGAATTTTTCACTCTGCTGACTTATACATATCTCCGTCCAGTAGCCTGCGGTCGTATGTTTAAATGATGAATGTTTGCTTTATTGCGCATGTGTGTTTATTTGAAAATTTGATGTTTGAAATTTTTGTTAAAATATCGATCCCGACGAGGATGGGATTCGAACCCACGCGGGCAGAGCCCAATGGATTAGCAGTCCATCGCCTTAACCGCTCGGCCACCTCGTCAACGTTACCGTCGTGTAATATTACATTTTTATATGAAAAGGTGGCGATAGAATTTATTACTTTCAATGACAGCTGAAAATATTTAGCTCTAGTAATAAAATTGTCCGATGAAATAACATACTATGCATCTTGCACGGCATTGGTACAGATGTGTAGAGTTCTTTATTTTGAGGTCACTTTGTGATTGTTTCATTTAAGGTCTAGGTATTTGGAGATTGAATTCCAGCCAATGCCTTTTAGATGCTGCCTTTAGTAAGTGTAGTGGTTATTATAGGTTGGAAGTCTTGGTTGTTGGTGGAACTTTATGGGATATTATTATTTATTTTTTTTGGAAATGGGGTAGGGAGTCATTCATTTCAAAACAGAAATGGAAGGGGATACATCCTCTCGAAAAAGCTCCCGGAGTGCATTCTTTTTACGAAATCCAAGCTATTCGTCGTATTTTTAAGTTGTTTTAGCGTTGTGTAGTCCTTGAGGAAATCTTTCACAACGAAAATCCAATCAATCAAGGTAGTGAATTAAATATTTAAATTATTGATAGGAAATACATCTGTCTGGTATAATTTATTTTACGCTAAAAGTCCAAATTTGTAAGGGGGAAATTATGTTTAACTTTAAAACGAATTTAAAATTTGCTTTTTTATAATTTGATTCTCTTTTCTAATTGCCTTTACAGAAATTAATAAAAGGCAATTAACAATCTTCATTTGGGACGTTAAGTAGAAAATATTTTCAGTTTCTGTACCAAAAATAAAATAAAACAAAACAAAATAAAATAAAATAAAATAAAACAAAATAAAAGCATTAAAAGTTACTTAATTGTTTGTACAATTATTTTCCTTAATAACTGGTAAACTGGTTAGACTATTCGACTTTTCAGTTGGTCCATAAATACCTGAAAACACTCTTTAAAGAATCATTTTAACCTAAAAATGTTTCTCGGTTTTCTTAACAAGGAAAGGATTTTCGTCATTTCTATTCTATTTGATATCAAATGAAAGCTACAGATGTGGAATATCACAAATACAGCACTTAAAAAATTTGTTATGAATCAACAAACTGATGATTGAAAAAACGTACCCATTTATTTCAAAACTTACAGGTAGAGAAAACAAAAAACAAAAACAAAAAAACTATGATAGAGAGAAAATGAGATTCCTTTTAAGAGAAAAGAACGAGAAAGACTAACCAGACAACATAAATTATTGAAGATCTTTTGGCCCTGCTTCCAAACCTCACCTGTTGAGAACGAACACAATTTATTTTAGTTTGTTATTTTAGGATACTAGATAGGGAGATCTAATGCTTAAATGAAATAAAGATTTATCTTTTAAATAAAATAAAATTTAAAGTGAACTGTTTTGCATGCACTAAATCCCTTGAAAAAAAAAAAAAAAACTGTCTTTGTATAGTTGACATTGAATAATATATCGATAATGTTTTTCTCTCCCAATAACATATACGTTCCTAAATCTTTTGCGGTTGTGTTTTGTCATACAGCTCTTAAAAGTTGGTCATAAATTATTGTCCTTCATATTTGTATCGCAGGTGTCTCACCTTGAGACTAGCACTTCTTATTCGAGAGGGAGCAATAACTCTTCTGAAAGGCGATAAATTTGGTCGTCATTTTAACGAAGACTGTTGGGTGGAATTAAGATGTTTTTGGAGGAAGGATGAGGAATTGTCTACTTGTAGATGGGAAAGATTATCATTAGATTACCATAAAGTCTTTCATTAAAGGATCTAAATTTAGAATTCTCTGCAATATGACGGATATCCCGAAAAGTTCGCATAAACTATGCAATGCGAGAAAATTCATTTGGATAAAATAGCAATTGAAATATTGAAATTACAAGCGAACTAGATCCGATTTTTGATTTTATACAAGCAGAGATCACAATA
Source organism: Linyphia triangularis (assembly GCA_963978545.1). Taxonomy (NCBI): domain Eukaryota; kingdom Metazoa; phylum Arthropoda; class Arachnida; order Araneae; family Linyphiidae; genus Linyphia; species Linyphia triangularis. Next base: position 33,610,053 of record OZ021733.1, read on the forward strand.
CAAATAGGCAATAAGAGAAATGCTTTCACCAAATTACCAAATGAAAAAAAATCAAAATCAGATAGAATGTTAATATGTCATTGTATCGAAAACGTATAACTTTTAGGTCATTTTCGGAAAAGGAACGAATGGTCGTTGGTAATTTTTGTATTTTCAGTCCTTCAGATGAACTAAGAGCCATGCATTTAAAACACACGGCTTTCGCGAAAAAAAATATTAAAGAAAAGGTACTACATCAAATATGATACATGAAAATAAGCTTTATTGAACATTTGTGCATCAGGTAAGAAAAAGCTTGACTACCAGAGCTGAAATCTTTCGCTATCTTCCTGTGGTGCTATCTGTAAGAATTTGCATATGAAAACCTATTTACTAAAAGAAAGCGATTTAGTTACTTTTTTTCATGCTGTGTTTACTTTTGTTAACGATTCTAAAGCGTTAGCATGCATGCATCGATATGCGTAGTTATTATATTATTTTAAGCATTTTCTAATTTAAAGATAATAACGTCTATGCAAATGCTTGTAAACCTATTCATGTTTGCAATAAAATTTATTTTTAGGAAACCAGACTTGGCCTTGTACATCAAAAGGAAAATGTCTTATTTTCCTTTCGCTTTTAGTGCGGTTCGTAGACGTACGGTTCTTGAAAATTCTTTTATGAGCAAAGAGTTCTGTAGAGTTTATTCAATAGTTACGGGACACCCTGTACCAAATATTTGACTCTGTATTATTAAATTAGAGTTTACAATTTTCCCACCAATATTAAATTAAAAACGTTAATTTTTATGTGTCAAAAAACTCTAAAATGTACTCAACTGTAAATAAAAAAAAAGGACTATTTTAAAATAGCTGCTTCAAAATTGGGTGCATGGATACAGAATGTGCTCATTTTCAAGTACAGATTAATCATAATTAAACCGCACTAGTTTACAATTATCTAGAGCCACTTCGAATGAGCTAGTTTACAACTATCTAGAGACACTTCAAATGAGCAAGTCTTCATGAAATTTGGTACGATTTGCCAATCATGAGTAAAGCTCCCGCCAAATAGTCTGGTGGTTGGTTGTGGTCGTAGAAACAAAACTTGACGATTAAAAACAGGGGCTCAATCATTCAGGGATTGATGGAAATTTACGTTACGAAAAACTTTACAATGTAGATGTCTTTCTTTTGGAATCCCTTATGGAAAATAGGGTTAGTCTTGTTCCCATGGCAACAGACAACGCTAGATAACCTGGTGGGAACTACTCTTATGATAGACAGACAGTACAATTTAGATCACAGGAAATGATATCTGAAGAGCAAAAATTATCACATCTAGTCACAATTTTATCATCAAAAGTAAAAATTGCAAGTTAAGGGTTTATCAAAAATTAACCCTATTAGGAAAGTTGTGGATGAAGTTTTGCGCTAAAAGAAAACAACTCAATAAATTTTTGAAAATCTGCCAGATAAAAGTTATCTTTGATTTTGCTTGATGTCCTTGAATTCCTGTTAGCGAACTATTTATTGTTATCATTATTATTATTAGTATTAGGGGGGGAGTAGTAGAAAGAACAATATTAACAATTTTCTCAAGGTTTATTATTATGTATACAATGCATTATAAAGATCCGTTGATTTTGTATACTCTTGACTTCTTTAATCAGAGACCATAGGTAGCCATAATTAAACATTATGGCTACCTGTACATTCATTGTTTATTAGTATTCGAATATTATACAGATAAATTTAATGAAGAGAGTAACTTCCTTTGGAATTATTTCCTAATTTAAATTACCGATTCATATAGAAGAAGTAATCTCTACTATCAATGTTTCTAGTTTATATAAAAATCTACATACAATTGTCATTTAGAAAGAATTTCTTTTGACTTTTCAGTTCAATTTTTTCTATGAAAATTGTAGAAAAAAATTTCATTAATGATGTAATACTTTATATTAACTTAATGTTATAAAACTGTCACTACTTTACATTACACAACTGGGGAAACGTATAAACTAACCCTTAAAGTAAACATTTTTTGTTGGTTACTGCAGTGTTGGTACGTCTATCATTGTATTTTATTTAAAGTGAAAACATTCTTATATTATCCTAACATATTCGCAGCGAGAACCAAGTAGAAAAGTTTTAATTATGAAAAAGTCATCATATATTAGATTATAGGTCTAGACACTATAGGAATAGTGTCATTTTTAGTTGATACATTAACATTTGATGATAAATGCACTCAAAATGATATAATATACATCCTGAACCCTTAAAATGTAAATGTACAATTGTATATACTGACATATTAGTAAAGGGTGTTAAATAAATCAATGATTCATGTGGAACTTATAATAAACGGTAAATAATAATAATAATAATGGTCGAGATAAAAACTAATTGACAAATCTCTGTATTTTTCAAAATTAACAAATGAGACTAATTAAATTCAATATGTGGCATTTATACTGTTTTACGTATATAAGTATTGATAAAGTTTAAATTCTTTCTTCTATATCAGATCCTTTTTAAGACATACGTAATCATAATTTCATTCGTTATACAGACTTCTTTACTTGTTGCCCCCTTTTTTCAGATATTGGAATAATGATAATGTATTACGTTAGATTATCTTTCATTCTTCTTGATATACAGAATGATCATAATTAAACTGATACTGTTTAGAGCAGTTATAAATCTGTAGAAATCAACATATTATAAAACATTGTATACGATACGTACTAATGAGTCCAAGTAAGAATATTTAATGTAAAAAAAATTAAGGAATAATAATTGTAAATAAAAATTAAAAAAAAAAAAAAAAATTAACATTTTCGCAAACATTGCTTCAAGAATAATAGTTGTATGACAAATATCCAACACTCTATATGTACTGTTTTTTGTCTAAAAGTTGATAAATGACTTTAACTGTAAGGCTAATTCTGAGCACTTGTGTTCAACTTATGTTTCGCAAAGAGTTAAAGAGTGGGATCTAAACTTAAGTATGCAAATTTTCATTAATGCAAGTTTGAGCATTATTAGAGCAAATTATTTAATTAATGACTCTCACATTGTTTTTCTACAACTCAAAGCGTATTCATCCTCTTCCATTTCTTTCTAAAGGAAGTGAGTTTGCATTGATATTAATTATCCAACAATACAATAAACAATCGTAAGAAAGAAAGTAAAAACAAACAAATTTTTGTGGATTTAATATTTTATAATATTAATGAACACATTAGCGAGATAATGAACATAATGCGAAAAAAAGATTTTCATTTTGTTCAATGACTGGAGAAGGGGAAGGTGAGGGGGGGGGGGGGTTGATTCCGGCTTTACATGTCTTTTGATCCGCGATCATCTTAAGATTAAAAACAACTGCTACAAAGTTATTTCCATATATAAGTCCTTATAAAAACCCTTTTCAATCTGATGATGAAATTTGAAATGATGTTTTTTTTGTTTTTTTTTAATCTGTTCTCAGTGGCCGACAAAACGGTATAGTGGTTAGCGTGCTAGCTTCTTGACCGCGAGGTTGCGGGTTCGAGTCCCGTGTTAGGCATGGGTGTTTGTAAATGTATGTTGGCTTGTCTAATGAGAATGTTTCGGTGCATTACTGCCCTCGTGTTTCTGACGGCGCCAGATAATCTGAAAACAACCAACCAATATCTGTTCTCAGCTATACGTATTCAATTATATCATGAATATACATTTATTAATACAGGGCCACAGATGGATAAGAACATGAGTACTTTAAATTTGAATACCATGAACATACTGTTGAAATTTATACATTTCATACTTTATGAAATACATACATAATCCTAATGCTGAAGTTTATACTGCCTTTTAAAAACCTTAATGAGATATATACGTAAAGAGAACGTTTCGGTTCATTTTGCCGTCTTGATTCATCTGAGTTAAAAATACTCCCTGAATTATTTTTATAAACATCTTAGGGGTACAAAGCCATTACGTATACGTATTACGTATTCAATTATATCATGAATATATATTTATTAATACAGGGTCACAGATGGCTAAGAACGTGGGTACTTTAAATTTGAATACCCTGAACATACTGTTGAAATTTATACATTTCATACTTTATGAAATACATACATAATCCTAATGCTGAAGTTTATACTGCCTTTTAAAAACCTTAATGAGATATATACGTATAGAGAACGTTTCGGTTCATATTGCCGTCTTGATTCATCTGAGTTAAAAATACTCTCTGAATTAGTTTTATAAACATCTTAGGGGTACAAAGCCATTAATAATCACATTAGTACTACCACATTAGTACCTCCTTGAAGTCATCGTAAATGAGTGGGCAGCTCGAAACGTCTATATCTCCTTCAACTCCTAGAATTGAACGATTGAAATCATTCGCGAACGTTAACCATGACCCCTATGAATAATATTAAATATTCTTAATAAACCTCGAATATTTCACAACGAGGTAAAATAAAAGATTAATTTTCGACTGTTGATAGATCCATCGTTGCTTCTATGAAAAAGAAGTAAACGCTTAGCGTTTGTCTGTGTTAATTTCAGTCTGTACTCATCGTTAACTCTAGTCTACGCCTGCGCATTGAGAGTGAAAGTTGAAAAAGTTGAACGAGAGCGAAATTTGAAAGAGATAAAACCGGAATCAGTTGACGAAGCAACTTTTTAAAAGAAAGGATGCCGGTTGCGCGTTCTATTTTAGTCAAAGGATCATAGAAGATGTAATTTATCTCTTGTGAGGCGTTTTTGCGTCTCGGAAATGTCACTGTTGTTTTTCTCCTAACTGGAAAATTGGATTGTACTGTGTTATTCAATCAGATACCAAGATTAACTTTTACGAAATAAATTGAAGAATATGCCACTAATAGTACTTCATTTCAAATTTATTTATTTATTTGAAGTATTACATATTGATTGTTATCACTGTTACTTGTATTAAAATTGAATAAGAAATATTAAAATTGAATAAGAAATATTAAAATTGAATAAGAAATATTAAAATTGAATAAGAAATATTAAAATTGAATAAGAAATATTAATATTAAATATAAATATGTGAGCTATTGTGAACATATAAATCATGAAAGATTTATACTTTTCATGAATTATATGTATTACATGTATTAATACAAATATTATTGATCTGTGTCACACAGAATAATAAATTACGCAATTAATCTATTATATGTACAAAAAAAAAAAAAAAAAAAAAAAAAAAAATCTTTACAAAACATTTTATACAAAAACTTTGATAAAAATTTACCTAAAGTTGGTACTTTCAAATAACTTGTATCTTTAGTTTATTCTTATATAGAGTGAAAGGAATTTATCAATTTTTCCCAAATAATTGCAAATTCGAAAACTAGTTGTAAAATTAGCAATAAAAAACAGCAAATATAAACAATATATAATAGCTATCAGTGAACTAAAAAATTTACGTATGTAAACAATTTTGTTTCCATATTTTATAAAGTATTAAATTTTCCAATACTTCATGAAAGACTAAAAATGAATAGCAATAATATGTCGAAAACATTTAAGTTCTTTCATTATAAGTACTGACTTTTACATACTTAAGCAAAACGTTTCTTAAAAATTCCACAAATAAATTTGAATGTTATGTTTTACTTAATAATTAAAAACATAATACTTCAAATTGAATATTATTTTAATAGAAATATTATTTTTAATGAAACAATATTTTAGATAACATTGTATTTTTCAAAAATTAATACTTTATTGAAATAGTACTTTAAAGGAAATTCAATGTTTCATTAATTAATGATGTATTTAAACATTTCTTTAATTTAAATAATATTTTTAATGAAATAATATTTTAATGAAATAATATTTTAATGAAATAATATTTTAATAAAGGAATATTTTAAATGTAATATTATTTTATATGAAACAATATTTTAAATAAAATTGCATTTTTCATAAATTAATACATTATTGAAATAGTACTTTAAAGGGAATTCCATTTGCCATTAATTAATATTATATTTAAACAATACTTTAATTTAAATAACATTTTTAGTGAAATAATATTTTAAAAGTAATATTATTTTAAATGAAACAATATTTTAAATGAAGTTGCATTTTTCATAAATTAATATTCTATTAAAATAATACTTGAAAGGAAATGGCATTTTTCCTTTATTAATATTTATTTAAAAATACTTTAAATGAAATAATATTTTTAATGAAATAATATTCTCAATGAATTTTTTAACCAAATAATATTCCACTTTACCTTTATGTCCAGGAGAATACCAGGTACCTTCTTCTTCCTCAGCAATCACGAAACAAAATATTTTGTTAATTTTTAATTACAATTTAATTTTCAACTTAATGTTAATTTTTAATTTAAAAACTATATCCGATCCACTCCAAACCAATCTAATTACAAAAAACGCTGTGTCTCTTATATACGTCAATTCTCTGTGATTGCACGAAAAGAGTAATTTGAATCGATTCAAGTATTCAAGAGTGAGTGGAGAATGAACCGTTGATTAAAGAAGTGGCTCTTCCATAGGCGGGCTGGAACAACTTTATTAAGAAATAGACCACGCTGGAGTTAACCTTGACAAAAAGTGAAAGGAAAACAAGTTATTACGAAGGGGGCGGAGTCGGATTAGATGCATTAAAAAGTAACATAAGGAGTATTGGTATTAGTTATTATTAAAAAGTAACAAAAGGAGTATTGCTATTAGTTATGGAAAAGGATGGGATTTTATTAAAATGAAATAAATGAGAGTATATTTAAAAATGAGTAATAGATTTACAAATTGAAAAAGATGTTCATCTTTATTGTGTGTGATGATCAATATTACTGTCGTAGTTCTAGGCTTGACTTTAAGATTTTATCACTAATATTCCAAACATCTGAAATCGAAATAGTTTTAAGGTAAAGAAGTTAATTTTGAACGTATTTGTGTCCTAAAGCAGTTTATGTTATTGTTGCATGTTTAAACTGCATTTTGAAGCTAGATCGTTACTTGTATTAAGGATTTCAATATTTCAAAAACTTGAGGTTTTTTTTTTGTTTTTTTTTAGGTTTTTAAAGTTTTACAAAAAATGTTTAGTTAGATGAGACCAAAAATATGTATTGGCTAGTTATAAAATTTATTTTTCACTAGTTGAAGTTAAGACAGCAGAGTCAATGGGAAGACATGGCCATTTTTTAAACCTTTAAGGGCGACCCGTAAGCAAAAACTTAAAACTTTTATTAATGAATTTAGTAGCATTTTTTTATATAAATAGAACACCTATTTTTATACAATTATTGACACAATTTTTTGTTTTTTAAATTTAATATTTTTTGATATTTTTAGGTGTTTTTTTTTTCCCCCTTAGTGTTTGTTTGTTTTTTAGAAAAAAGAATTCTTTCATATTTTAAAAAATCGATCAACAAATAAACTGCTTCCTCTCAACCAACGAAGTTTTGTGATGTTACATCCAATCAAGAAATAAAGCAGAAGTTTTTTTTTTTTTTTTTTTTTTTTTTTTTTGTAATCGTCTAGTATGCTGCATGCAACGTTGTCGGGTTCTTTTGGGAAAGTTTTTGTCACAGTTTGATTTTTGTAAACAAGGCGATAAAAAATACCAAAGATTCACAAACGCATAGGTTTTCCAGCTGTTTGGACTGATGCACTTGTATATGATTAGGTGCATATTCTTATCCTTTTCTTGTATTTGCGATGAAATCGTAATGGAATGGTCGAGAAATTGAAAAAGCAAATTTCGTAATAAGGCCCCAGGGTAGTTATTATATAGTGGATCAATTAAAAGACGTAAAAATACATACCATTAGTGACTTTGCTTAATCATGAGATGTCAAAGAAGAATTTCGAACTCGAACAGAAATACAATTTCAAAAATACACTAATTTGCTTTAAAAGTTGTTAACTTTCGATATAATTGTTTTAAAAATTGAAGCGGATAGTTAAAAACATCAGTTTCTTTATTCCACCAACACGAAATAAACTCTTTCGTTATTCTATAAGTTAAATTCGTAATGATTAAGGCGTGCTAGCTTCTGGACCGCGAGGTTGCGGGTTCGAGTCCCGTGTTAGGCATGGGTGTTTGTAAATGTATGTTGGCTTGTCTAATGACGAATGTTTGGGCGCATCATAGCCCTCGTGTTGCTGACGGCGCCAGATAATCTGAAAACAACCAACCAACCAACGTAATGATTAAGCAGTTTCAGTAAAAGTAATAGATATGTAGGGGGAACTAGGAATACTTGACCCGATCCTTTTTTTTTTCCAGATTGGGAAGGTTTTATAAGTTGGAAGTGGTATCACTTCTTGCCCTTCAGTTTGCTAACTACATGATGAAAATGACAACTAAATCAAAACTGTAAGTCAAATTAAATTTTCATGCTCCAAAAGTAATATCGTTGTGTCGTAAACGTTGATGTGAAAGGGGTTTTTGTTTAAAAGTAAGACTTTTTGTTTATTTTTTTTGCATACTTTTAGCTACAATTATATATCTAGCAACGCGGCAGTGTTCCGCCGCCAAGTCCGATGTCAAAGCGGCAGACATGCAAGTGTATATTTACGTTGACAGAGCTTATGCCCGTTTTCGACCCCTTATAGCTCAGCTTCTTTTATAGTTAGAACCCTGATTTTGTCCTATCATGTTGCCTCGGGTGAGTGGATAAAAAATAACAATCTAATTGTTAACATTGAACAAGGGAACAGAGTAAAAAAAATCCTTTGAAAATCGCCGAAGTCACCTGAATTTTGTTCTTGTTCTTCTTCTGGTTGTGACCAAAACTTTAGCCGGGGCTACAGACAAAACTATTTGAGGATTTTACACCATTCTTTTTTTTATTCATCTCATCATGATTAGAGGAAGAGCCTTTTGTATAAACTAAGGAGTGCGAGGGTCTATACCCCCAGAAATGATCCCGAAAGTTGGGAAATTTAGCCCGGGTAATGACTGATTAAAACGGGTCAATGGATTTCGGATATTCACCTTTTGCTCACTTTCAAGAAGTGACTTTAATACTTTAAGTGGAAAAGTTGAACTATCAAAACGATGTAATTAGAAAAAAATAAAAAATTACTTATTTTTCATTTAAATTGCATGCTTATCAAAGCTCTGAAAATACGTGTTTCAACTTTTTACTTAGAAAACCACTTTCAGTCTAAAATAAAGTTTCCTAGGTGCCTGGTCGGATTTGAACCACGCACCTTCTGTTCACTAATCTGATATCTTAATGATTCCACCACTAAAACTTGCAGAATTTCCCTTAAAATAATAACAAGTCTTCTATTTCAAACTTAAGCGAAAGTGTCTTGCCACGCATTTTATAAATATATATTTATTCGTATGTAAAAGCTGGTAATCCACAACTTCGCATAAAAACAAGTAATTTGTTTGTATGTTTTACTTACTTTGTATAATTACTTATTTTTAGTATATAATTTTGCATGTTTTTGTATCCGAGTTATAATAGATACATATTTTTTATTATGAAATTTTGTTGTTGTTGTGGTAAGGAAGATTTCTTCTTAAAAGAAACGAAAATTATTTGGATTGCAAACCTAATTCTATCTACAATATTTAACCATGATATGTATTGTCATTCTCAATACTAAGAGTAGTATGTGACTCTGATTGGGTTGCCGCTTACGCCATTTTTTTTTCTTATTGATTATTCACGCAAAAATATCCATTGGTTGTATCTTAATCATTTAGAACATAACAAACGCAACAAAAAGAATTGATATCTCCCCCCCCCCCCCAAAAAAAACAACAGAAAAAAAAAAAAAAAAAAAAACGGAAAAAAACCCCTGAAAGTTGTAAAAAAAAGTCCGCCAAGTAAAATGATCAGTCAGAAAAAGTTATGAAATCTTATGTTTTCCAATAAACGGCCGCGTTTAGTTACTTTGGAGTACTTGTGCACAATGAACTAAATTGGGATTTTTAGGGGAATCCATATAGGCAATCAGTACTTGGCAGGCTAGAGTTTTTATAAAATTAATCTTAATTAAGTGCAATGGGTGCAAAGTAGCTGAAGTAAATGAAATGAAATTAATCCGAAATAACAGTATCCTGCCAAGTTCTGATTGCGTATGGGGATTCCCCCCGAATAATCCCAACTTATTTAATTGTGTATAAGTACCCCTAAGTAACTAAACGCGACCGTTTGGAAGCAAACATTAGATTTCACAACTTTTTCTAACTGATTATTTTACTTGGCGGGCTTTTTTTTTACAACTTCTAGTTGTTTTTTGGGAGATATAATAGTGTTTATCCACTTGCTTGCAAATGGATACATTTTAGGGTTGTGTAGTAAATGTACAATTAGGGATACTTGACCCAAGATAGACTATTCGAATGCATCTGGCAGGTTTTATTGATTTTTTTAATTCTTACACCAATTTGTTAAGTATGTAAGATTTTCAATTGATAAAAAGGTATTATTACTGATGGATATTCCTGAAAGTTGTATGTCATTGCCTACCATCGAATCGATGTAACATGAGTTAACTGTATTATAATTCCCTCCACATTGTTTTCACAGACTATAACCATTAGGCTTATCAATTTACTCCCCGTTCAAAAGATATCATATTGTTCAATGAGCAAAACACTTGAAGATACACAAACCTGACTAAATTCAGACTCTTCTTTATCCACCTGAGTTTTCAATGAAAAATTATAGAATTACAAATTTTGGGTTTTAATGTGAGTTTACATTTGTTGTTAAATAAATAACTATTTTCTTATTCTTGAACTTGTATAAGAGCAGAAATAGCTTTCAAACTGCTAATATTTTGAGCTTTCTACAATAAGAATTAAAAGTGGACACCTTAATAACATTATGTATCTAATAAAAATAAAAAGTATTGACCTCATTGAACAAGTATAGAAAAGTATTGACATTGGACTTATTAATGGGAGTTAGGTTATTATTATGTAAAAGTGTTGCATTTATAATTTTAAATTGTATACTCCTAAATATATTACTTGGGTCAAGTATCCCTAAGGGGTGGGTCAAGTATCCCTATACATTGGGATATACTTGATCCAAGTTGAAGGTTTTTTTATGTTTAATATTTTACCACCTTTACAATTAATACTTCAGAAATATATTCAAAAGTAATGTGTAATACTTAATGAAGTATAAATAGACATCATTAACACACACATAAGTAATGTAAAATAAAAACTAAACACCCGAAACTAAAAATTGGGTCAAGTATCTCCCTATATATTCAACTGTAATCTTAAACTTCAAATATTGTGAAGTTTACTGATGACCAACCGTGCAAATATAACTGACATTTAGATGTTTTTAAGATAACTGTATTTTGATATTTACCTATTTCATTGATTAAACTTTTGTTGCGTCTGGGAATTCGCCTTACGACCCTTTTGATATTCTATATTTTCAATGATTGTTTCGATAGAGCGTAACCCTATTGTAGATTTTGCAGTTGATAACTTCTATATCAAGCAACCAATCACAAATTTCCACTTAAAACAGTGGGGCAATCGATATTTTTCATTCTTAAGATTCTACATCGGTGAACTAAAACGATGTAGAATCTATATATTTAATAGGCAATACGTTTTTTGGGGTTAGTCCGTCCGCCTAAACTGCTCAACCAATTTCATTTATCAAGGTGTCATTTTAAAGGAAATAAGCTGTAGATTTGCCAAAACGTGCCAAAATAATTTATTAACACTTTATTAATTAGTTAAATTTCAATATTTTTCATCATTAAGCTACTACAAAGCCTCAATGATTTTGAATATATGATTGGCAACATCCTTACGTATGTAAACAACAAACCGGCTGCTCGGGGGTTCAACCAACCAACCAACCGTTGCTAATTTTAAAGCTATCCTTACGTATGTAAACAGCAAACCCGTTGCTAATTTTAAAGCTCTTTTTAAACTCTTCGTTTCAAAGTTGATTTTTTTCTCTTTTTCTGAAGCATTTTTGTATTAGAGTAATTATTATTTTGAAGTATTTCTATCCAGAAAATGCCTCGCGTTGGACGTCGTTCTCCCTTACTTATATAAACAACAAACCCGTTGCTAATTTTAAAGCTATCCTTACGTATGTAAACAAAAAACCCGTTGCTAATTTTAAAGCTCTTTTTAAACTCTCCGTTTCAAAGTTGATTTTTTCTGTTTTTCTGAAGCATTTTTGTATTAGAGTAACTATTATTTTGAAGTATTTCTATCCAGAAAATGCTTCGCGTTGGACGTCGTTCTCTAACGGGGCGACTTATCAGAATAAATAAAAAATATTAGGACTTCAATGTAAGGGCATAGCTAATGAAGTTTTAAGTCAGAATGTTGGCGGATAGTATATTTAACTTTCTATTATGAAACTTGCAATTTGGGTGTTTTCTCTATTAGGCCTTACATTAAATTTATAAAAATTTGGTTAAATTTTTTATGGCTGGCAAACCTATTCGAGCGCAGCAAGATGTTTTCACAAATTCGAGCGGCGAAGCCGCTCAATCCGAGCGCAGCGAGGCATTTGGAGGTTGGCGAGCGTTAGCGAGCAGGGGGCGAAGCCCCCTAGTATAAGCTTTAATTTCCTAATTGTATAATTTCAATTACATTTTTTTTTATATTTTACAGCTCTGGATTTCAAATATTGCTATTTCTGTTCAGTATCATATTATCTTTTTTTATATGGTATTTAAAATAATTACTTTTTGAAACCAGTTTCCATTTGAGTACTTCATTTAAAAGTGAAAGTTAAATGTCAATATACTTACATTAATTCAATGTACCGTATTTTTATAAATGTAAGAATTAATAGGTAATGGTACTTACAACTAATAGATTATTTTTAGATGCAGATGTAAAATTCAGCAGTGTGGATTTTTTCTTATAATAATTTTTGGAGCTTCTTTTGAAACAGCTTAGTAAAATAAGTTTGACTTCAAGTATTTCAAATGAAATTATTATTGAATCATTTCAAAAGTGATTATATTTCATAAAATATGTAAATAGTAGCTTGACAAGTAAGCATAGGAATATTCAATATTTCAACTAGTAAATTTATGAATTACATAAAGATATTTTAGAAATTTTAGCCCTTTTGTATGCGAATTTTGGTGTGAAAAGAACTTTGGTGACGATGATGAGGATTTTAGAAATTTACGAAACTAACAGATACAAAAAAATATGCAGTATAAACATTCAATGATTACACCTCTAAACAACTTGACTTTTTAAAAATTTATAACGTCGAATGGCTTAGTATTTTAAATTTTGTGAGGTGAAAATTGCGTAAAATTGGACTTTGAACAAGCATACAGTTTTTCTGATGTCAAACTGAACAGTACTGATATCAAAATTTCAAAAATTTCTATGATTACTGAAAAGTAAATTACTCTCAGACGCAAATTATTCAAGTAAAAAGTTTACTTAGGGAGTTTTAAATTTCCATGCTTCTTTTTATGAAAAACATATCATAATTTTCATCGTCACCAATAGCCTCGAAATCGCTATCATCATGTTGTTGTATCTAGTGTTATTGTTATATTGATGTTTCTATATATTGTTGTTTTTATTAATATTGTCACTTGAGCTATCATCATGTTGTTGTATCTAGTGTTATTATTATATTGATGTTTCTATACATTGTTGTTTTTATTTAAGAAATACACGGGTTTCGTAGAACTATATCGCTACATATTTTTAATGTATTTTACTGTTAGATGAAAAAATAAAACAGCATATTAATTTATTAACAGATATATAGGTAGTTGAAATTTCACCACCCATCACTCTGATACTGAGTTAAGATTATACTTTGTATTTTAGTGATTTATTGCAATGAATTTGGTTTATTGTAGAAGAGTATGCTTATTTATTGTTATTTTCATTAGTATTGTCGCAGTCCTGCTTTTTGATTTTGTTCATATTAATATCATTATTACGTCCCTCCATCACATAATCATCACCGTTATCATCGTAATCCCCACCGTAATCATCACCATGTATCATGAATTGATAGAATTCATGATACATGTTGACGGAATTGTTTAAAGCTAGCATACCAATTAAACCCTTTTCCTAACTTGAACATTCCTATTTTGTCAAGAAATACACAGGTTTCGTAGAACTATATCGCTACATATTTTTAATGTATTTTACTGTTAGATGAAAAAATAAAACAGCATATTAATTTATTAACAGATATATAGGTAGTTGAAATTTCACCACTCGTCACTCTGATACTGAGTTAAGATTATACTTTGTATTTTAGTGATTTATTGTAATGAATTTGGTTTATTGTAGAAGAGTATGCTTTAAGTATCTGATATTAAACTATCAACTACAATCAACTTGTTATTCTTTTACAGTAATTTTCTAGTTTTAGCCTAACGCTAATAATCTCATATAAGGCCATAACAAATTCCATTCGTGCAACGCATTTGATTGTTCGCTTGTTCGACGACGTGTTTTACTGCGGTAATGAATTCTTCAGTTTCTTCGAACTGATAATTAACATATAATTTTCTCTCTCTCAACAAATGTTCAGTTTTCATAAACTTGTTTTTATCTGAAACTCAATTTTAATAGGATATTGTTATAAAACATTGTTAGTTCTTAAATATGATATAAATAAGTTGTGTCAGTATTTCAATTTTAAGTTGTGGTCATAATATGCTCTTAAAGTCTTAATAAGGTCATATTGTTTGAGCTTCAGTTTGAAATAATTTTCTTTAACTAATTTTAGTAATTAGTTTGAACTTTATTTGTTATATATCAAAATAATATGCTAATTATCTATGACATTTCCTTATTATAAAGTTCATACCAAAAGAAAATATTCTCTACACTTACGTTATTATTAATACTATTTTTTATATCTCATTCCATTCATAATAATTCACTTTCATAAACGTTAGGGTTTCATCAAACGTTGATTCTTACGCAGACGTTAATACTTAACAGACATCATATTTAAGGTGTTAGCATAATATTTTGTCAGCAAGTTTCAATTAATAAATTTAAAATATATATTTTAAATGATAGTGGAATCATTTTGAGCAGAATCCGTGCAAATAGGTGTCCGTTTTGAAAGCTAAAAATTTATCCAAACAATTACAATATTAAAATTAAAGTTTCACGCTATATAAATACATCTTAAGTGAACAAAAATAAGGTAACCTCTAGAAAAGTTTCAATATCTGACATTGTCATAACCTCTGTTAAGATAAAGTCTAACAACATCGAATAAAATTATAAAATTTAAAGTCTATGAAAGTTAATTAATCTTCTAGTTTGATTTGTGATATAATTTTAAAATTCGTTGATACCGTTCTCCTCTCTTCCCATCCTATTAACTTTATATTTTACAATATACTACTGATAACATTTAAAAAAGTCTAACGTCTGAGAAAGTCAACCATTATGAGAAGAGTTGCGACGAAACAAACATTTGCAATAGTAGCTAAATGTTTTTCTAAACATTTTTCAATCAGACACCGTGATTGACTTAATCCTTTAAGCAGGGTTAAAGAAATATCATCGAGCAAGAAAACAAACAGTTCCCAAAGGTACTAAGCTCTCATGAAGAGATAATCTTATCCCTCTTCAATAATGTTATCCATAACAACATCGAATAAAATTCTAAAATTTAAAGTCTGTGAAAGTTAAGTAATCTTCTAGTTAGATTTTTGATTTAATTTTAAAATTCGTTGATACCGTTCTCCTCTCCCCCCCATCTTATTAACTTTATATTTTACAATATACTACTGATAACATTTTAAAAAGTCTAACGTCTGAGAAAGTCAACCATTATGAGAAGAGTTGCGGTGAAACAAACATTTGCAATAGTAGCTAAATGTTTTTCTAAACATTTTTCAATCAGACACCGTGATTGACTTTAATCCTTTAAGCAGGGTTAAAGAAATATCACCGAGCAAGAATACAAACAGTTCCCAAAGGTACTAAGCTCTCATAAAGATATAATCTTATCCCTCTTCAATAATGTTATCCCTAACAACATCGAATAAAATTCTAAAATTTAAAGTCTGTGAAAGTTAAGTAATCTTCTAGTTAGATTTTTGATTTAATTTTAAAATTCGTTGATACCGTTCTCCTCTCCCCCCATCTTATTAACTTTATATTTTACAATATACTACTGATAACATTTTAAAAAGTCTAACGTCTGAGAAAGTCAACCATTATGAGAAGAGTTGCGGTGAAACAAACATTTGCAATAGTAGCTAAATGTTTTTCTAAACATTTTTCAATCAGACACCGTGATTGACTTTAATCCTTTAAGCAGGGTTAAAGAAATATCATCGAGCAAGAAAACAAACAGTTCCCAAAGGTACTAAGCTCTCATGAAGAGATAATCTTATACTTCTTGTCAAGCTTTTGCCAACTCTTTCCGAATCTTGTTACTCCAAAGACAAGTGAACGTGCTTAGAATGAGCAACGAGATACGAGTTAGGGTATCTAGCGGCCTTTAAGGATTGCTAGATTTAATGCTCTTTGACTTTATCTTGAAGAGTGATGTGTAAAGTAGCGTCTAGGTGTGTGTAAGGGGAGTGGAACTCAAACAACAATTACTTAAAGCTATATTTGTGTCATAGAGTATGTGGAGATTAGTTGACACCAATAACTTTGAAGGATGGATATGCGTAAAAGAAGTTAAATCAGTTATGAGATTCTGGTGGTTGATTGGAATTATGGGGTGTGTGTAATATATGGACAATGTATTGTTAAAAGAGTTATAATACGAAGTTAAATTAATTATGGTATACTGGTGGTTGATTGAAATTCTGGGATGTGTAATAAAAAGAAAATGTAGTGTTAAAAGAGAGTTATAAGAAGTTATGGAGTAATGGTGGTTGATGGGAATTCTGGGGGGTGTAATTAAGAGAAAAGGTTTCGAGAGTTAAAGAAGTTAAATGAATTGTGAGATACGGGTGGCTAATTGGAAGTCTGGGGTGTGTGGTATAGGGAAAAGGTATCATAAAAGAGCAATAAGAAGTTAAAATTATTAAGGTATAATGGCGGTTGATTGGAATTTGGTGTGTTTGTGTGTGTGTGGGGGGGGGATTATATAAGGAATCGGTATGTGTAGAAGAGTTATAAGGAGTTAATAGAGTACTGATGATTGATTGAAATTCTAGGGTGCGTAAATAGAAAAAGGTATTCTTAAAATATTTAAAAGAAGTTACATTAATTATGGGATACTGGTGGTTGATAGGAATTTTAGGATGAGTAAAATATGGAAAAAGTATTTTTAACAGAGTTAAGAAGTTACATTAATTATGGAATATTGGAGGTTGATTGGAATTTTGGGTACCGTAATATAGTGAAAAAGTATGGCTAGAGGAGTTATAAGAAGTTAAATTGATTATGAGGTATTTTGAAATGTATAAGATTTTGAAAGAAGTTGCATTACCAAGTAATTATGAATAATTTATTGTAATTCTGGAATGTAAAATATAACAAAATGAGTTGATGCAAGCTACTTGTAGAATACTTACTAAAAGAGAAATCAGTTGATAGGTACTGATGATTTAAATTAATTTCTTATAAATCTAATATAAAAAAAACTGTTTAATTAAGAAGAATGAAATCAATTAAGTGATATTTAATGAAAATTTGTAGATAAAAAAAAAAATTGTGTAATAAAAAAAATAGTCAAATATTGTAAGAAGGGAAAATACTCATATAATACAGGTTATTGATGATTTATTATAATTCAGAATCAGACACTAAGACAAATATTTTAATGTTTCAGAATATTTCAAATAAAAATATAAATTTAACACAAAGAGATGTGAATTTAAAAAAAAGTTATGATTAATACAATGGGGTTTTCATGGAAATGCATGTTACATGAATTTTTATAGCAAGGCATAGTTAATCTTGTGTAAAGAACAATATTAGACACAAATAAATCCTGATTAATCACTAACGGAAGTTAATTAAAAACAATTATACTTTAAAATATCTTATAATAATTTTAATATAAGAAGTATCAAAACGGTTCTAGAGTGATGGAGATATAAATGAAAGTATAACAGCGTTTCTCCACCTTTCAGTATTCGCGGCCCAGTTTTCAATCATAATTTTTCATCGCGCTCCCGCTTACAATAAAATGTATACAACAATAATGTATATTGAGTATTTTGGATTCTGTTTTTAAATTAACTAACTGCCAAAACAAGAGTGAAAGCGAGCCAACGTTATCGAGAAACCACATCTGGCATTTTGCCAAGCGGGCGGTGAACACGACCAATGCCGTCTCGAGCATGCGCAGAGCAAATGTTCGATAACACAAGTTTCAATTCCAGCCAGTCTCATTCGAGTCGATCCTTCTATCACTATCGAATCTATCGTGAATGTGAATGTTACGTATGTTTTTGTGTAAATTGCAATTCACCATATTAAATATTCACGGCAGCAGATTTATACAGACTCATGGATAAATTTTTAAGCGGAAGTAAGCGAGCATTAGACGATAGTCAAGCATCAACAAGCACACAGACGAGCGTGATTCAAAAAATAAAATCAAGAAAATCTTCTCAAGAATACTTAAATTTTGGGTTTACCAGTACTGAAGTAATTGTAGAAGAAAGGCCCCTGTGTATCATTTGCTCAAAAATATTATCCGCAGACAGCATGAAACCTAATAAACTTAAAAGACATTTGGAAATGCTTCATAGTGAGTATGTCAACAAACCCAGAGAATTCTTCGATTTAAAATTGAAATCATATAAAAAGCAAAAATCATTTTTTAAAGAAACTTTGTCTGTGAATAAAAAAGCTTTAATTGCATCTTACAAAGTTTCACATAAACTAGCCAGATGTAAAAAACCTCACACCATTGGTAAAGAGCTTATTTTGCCAGCACGCAATTGAGATTGTAGAAACTATCTTTGGAGATAATTTTTCAAAACAATTGCAGTCCTTACCTCTTTCAAATGATACTGTTGCTCGTCGAATCGGTGATATAGCTGAAGATATACAGTGCCAGCTTTTCTCGAAGTTGAGTGAGAAATTGTTTTTAATACAGCTTGATGAAGCAACAGATAGTAATATAGATGCTCATTTAGTTGCCTGTGTTCAATTTTCTGATTGTACGTCAGTAGTAGAAGAACTACTTTTCTGCAAACCAATAGAACTCCAAACAACAGCGCTCGCATTATTTGCTATTTTAAGTGATTTTATGAACAAGGCAAACATAGAATGGAAAAATTGCGTCTGAATATACACAGATGGTGCTCGTTCAATGTCCGGAAGATTTCAAGGTCTACAAGCACTTGTAAAAAAAAATCACCTCAGTGCGTCTGGACACATTGCATGATCCACAGAGAAGCTTTGGCTTCGAAAGAAATGAGCCCTGGTCTGAATATTGTGTTAACTACGGTTATAACCGTAGTAAATTATATAAAAATGAGACCCCTGAAATCGAGAATCTTTTCCGCACTTTGTAAAGACATGGGTTCAGTACATTCAGCGTTACTATTTTATTGCGAGGCAAGATGGTTATCAAGTGGGAAATTTTTGCATGTTTATAAAGTAAGAGAAGAAATCCCCATTTTCCTAAAAGAAGAAAACAGACCGGAAGCCTAGAATTTTCGCGATGGTTTATTTGTGATGAAATTGAGCAACTTGGTCGACATATTCGAGAAATTAAATAACTTGAATCTTCAACTCCAAGGAGTAATTAACATATGTTGGATACGAGTGATAAAGTTAATGCTTTTTGAAGAAAATTGGAATTGTTGAGCAGAAATTTAAAGTAAAATAACCTAACAATGTTTGCGAATGTGGATGATTGTACTAAAACTTACAAGGATGAAGAAGAAAAAATAAAAGTGGTTTTTGTAACCATTAAAAATCATTTAGCCATGTTGGCCAAGAATTTTAAAAAGCATTTTCTTGCTGACGACAAACTGATAGCAAGTTACGAGTGAGTTAGAGATCCATTTCATAATACAATTGACTTCGCAATTGATGACGAAGAAAAATTCATAGACTTCACAAGTGCCGAAACCGAAAGACAATTTAGTAATAAATCACTATTTGAATTTTGGGCAGGAGCAGAGGATGATTTATCTACACTTACAACAAGGGCATTTCGCATTCTATTACCATTTTCAACATCCTACCTTTGTAAAACTGGATTTTCTGCTGTGTCTTCTTTGAAGACAAAATATAGATCTCGGCTGAATATAGAAACAGAACTGAGAGTGGCTGTTTCTAATATTAAGCCTTCCTTCTAAAATCCTTGCTCTGCAAGACAAGCCCAAGGAAGTCACTAATAATTATTAAATTTGCTTTTAATTTAGTATGTTTTGATTAAGTAAGTTATGATTTCGTAAGTTGTTTTACTTTATTTGCTAAATATGTCGAAATGTATTTTGTTTTCTATGTGTATGTGTGCTTTCCTTTCAGTCAGTTAATAAATTTTTTTAAATAATATTTGCTCTTGGATATTTTCGCGCCTCCCCTCTAGTGTGCTCGCGGGGGGCTCGCCCCACAGGTTGAGAATCGCTGAAGTATAACATGAAAATATTAAGATAGCATAAAAGAAATACTGTATTAAGTAACCGAAAATTGCAGAACAATATTGAGAAATCCCTTGTTACTATGTGCAAAGGACAAATTATAAAAGACAAGTTTTAAATATGAAATAAAATAAAAAGGTACAATTTTATTTCCATATTTAACTTGTATAATAAATTATCTATAATAATTGTGAAATTTAAAATTATGTTTTGTAATTTGAACATTATTCTAAGATAAATTTTTCATTATTGGGCATGATATGTTTTCTAATAAAGTTTCGAAATTTGTAATTAAAAATAATGTGTCTTAAATAACTATAACTTAATTTCTGCTTGAACTGCCAAAGCTCTGGAAAGATTTGAAATGTATTGATTGTGAACTTTAAATAATTAACAAATAAAAGAATGTTTTTATTTGCATAAACTTTCAATCACATTGGAAAGGTTTTACATATTAAAAGTCTTTATCAAAAAAATAAAGTACAAACATATCTTTAATTTTACAATTATTTTTAATTATATATATACATAGGTTAAGTTCGAGACTATTAACCGTTTAATTAATTATCTGACAAATTACTCAATAATATCATTCAGCAAAATAGGTCCCATAGAGTACCATTTACGAAATACAATAATTTAATTGCAATATTTTTGAGCCGACCAAACGGTATTGTGGTTAACGTGCTAGCTTCTAGACCGCAAGGTTACGGGTTCGAGTCCCGTGTAAGACATGGGTGTTTGTAAACGTATGTTGGCTTGTCAAATGACGAATGTTCCGGTGCATTATAGCCCTCGTGTTGCTGACGGCGACAGATAATCTGAAAGCCACCAACCAAACAGTATTTTTGAATCCGCAATTTTACATTTAAAAGAAGCAATATAAAATACCTTTCTGTAAAAAAAAAGAAAAAAAAAGACTTAAATTATACATTAGAAAAACTACGGGAATCGTGAACACTTAAACAAGAACTTCCCAACGATTTGTGTAATTCAGCAAATATGTATTTGAGGACAAAACAGAGAAGACAGCAAAAGTATAGATACACATTTAAATTCATGAGGGAAAATTATGTGAATTAAAGTACTATAATTTTATGTTAGCTGTCAATTTCGCTGAAACCTTGATAGTTTTTGACTGATCGATGTAGGATAGACTATTATTTGACGTGATCACTTACTTACAACAAGACTAATGACTCTAGACAAAAATGGCGATCAAACGGTGTAGGGGTTAGCGTGCTAGTTTGTAGACCGCGAGGTTGCGGGTTCAGTCTCGTGTAAGGCATGGGTGTTTGTAAATGTATGTTGGCTTGTCTAATGACGAATTTTTCGGCGCACTATAGCCCTCGTGTTGCTGACGGCGCCAGATACTCTGAAAACAACTCTAAAATGAAATATTCCCTCCTTATTTTCCAAAGTTTCAAAATAATAAGAAACATGATTACCTGGGACGGTCTATACAATACTAATGGAAGGGGAAAGTAGATTTTTTTTATTATTTGTGACCATAGATATAAACCGAACCAATATGTACGGTGTAAGTAATAATAGCTCAGCGAGCATTTCTGTGTCTTATCATATCAAAATATTCTAAAAAAAAAGTAAGCCGATTACCCTATGACTTGGGCGCAAAATACTCCATCTTTCTCTGATTAATGGAAATATAGAAGCTATATTTCATACGTGCCAGCGTAAACAATCGTACAGCGGCAATACGTTTTGTAATAAAGGTTAATTTTTGCATTGTACAAAATGACCATAATTTAATTGCACCTGAGCTGCCTAAAACTACTATTCTAATGATACATCTTCAAAAAAATTTAGTATACAAACTATTTAGATCATTGGAAAAAATATTTGAAATCAGACACAAACATCATATCAAATTTTTGCCACCATAAAAATAAGGCAATTTAATGGCTTATTTAGAAGGAAATGTTGCAGCCGAAACCTTACCGAAAAAGTGGTGAATGATGTTTCCAACTAAAAAGAAAAGAAATACAACAATTTTGATCTATAGCAAATGACAGTTGTCTTTCAAGCGCCATTTGCTAAAATTTAAACTATGTTTATTTATCAGAGACAAATTTTCCATGGTCTTAATTGTATGTATATGAAGTTTTATGAAGATCTGTTGATTTCTACAAGCTTTGCTTCACATTCCTCTAAACAGAATCAGTTTACTTAAATCCCTCCTATATTGATGGCGTCAACTTCTTCAGAGAAAAAGCTGTTATGACTTTCAAAAATCTCCTCAATTTACCTAACAGCTTCCTCCCAAAATCAACTTCTTGAACCGTCTTCCTCTCTATCAATATACAACCCTTTACTGTAGTCCACGTGTTTTCCTCAATGATCTGTCAGTACTCGCATAATTGGTGATCTGTTTACTTTTCAAAAGCGCCTTGGAATAGAAAAAGGCGCTTCAGCGGAAATTAGTTTCCCGGTTTATGAAGAATTCTAGTCACGCTATTTGCTTATATCTTCAACCCTTTCTCACACACTGTGTTGAGATATTTATGAAATACCGGGAAAATTAGTGAGGGAATTCCTTTAACTCGGTTCTTCAGGGCCCATTGCCAATAACATTAACTATTTGTTTTCTCAAGAGCTTGATCCCCTTACCATTTATGGATTGAGCCAATGTAGTTATGAGTTCTCCAGTCAGTCCCACCCCGTATAAAGTTCTGGCTGGACTTGCTGCTGAGTTTGCCATCGATACCATTTTTTCCCCTCTCCAAATAAGGATGCAGTTGGTATGTCCACCAGTTGTAAGCCAATGAAAATGAAGCTTGCCCCCTTTGCAAGTGAAATAGATAGTGAGAGTATCCAGATAAGGTGATCTCTATTCGATTTAAAAGCAGACAGTTCTATTTGAGGATCAAACTTTCATATTCATTTGCCTTGAGTAGTGGTGGACTTCAGCCGTCCTCTTTGGTTCCGCAACGAATCCATTGAGCCCTATGTCTTTGAAGATGATTATTTTTGGATGTGTGTGCAGATTATGCAGTCATAATCAATGCATTATTTGTGAACTTTCGGTTTTTTCGTTTATCTGTGCTTTTATGCAGACACGTTTTAAAAGTGATAATTTGGATTACAAACACTCATCTTTAGATTTGACTGATGGTTGGAGGATATGCTTCGATGTCTCGGAAAGGTGAGTCAAATGCATGTTAACTTTTTTATCTTTGTACTGCATAGCTATCTATCATTAACTAACTAGTTATGTGAATTCTTTCATTATACTTGCTTAAGTGTATACTTTAGTATAATTATTTCTTTCGTGTTCATCCAAAGGTTTGGACTTCGTCATTTTTAGAGCTTCCTAAATACGAGATAGCGAGATAGTTCGGTAGGACAATTTTGCAAGGTAACTTGGCAATGAATGAGAGTGTTTTTCAGAAGTTTCATTTCTATTGCCAAGACAGACTTTTTAAAACTTGTGTTTTAAAGTGGTCTTCTGTAAAAGTTGTACCAATCTTATATTAAAAAATCAATGTATCCATAATAATTTCAAACGACATCATTTGATAATCAATGAATTGAAGAGTTTTTGTTTTCTTTAATGTTAATAAGCTTTTAAAGTTGTTCATCACTACACTTTAAAGTTCAAAATCTTTCAAATTAAAGCAGATATTAATGCTAAAAAAACGACTAATAAATTGGAGTTAAATTTTTTTACGAATTGAATAATGAGTGTCTACTATAAGCATCCATATAATATGAGATTAGTAAAAGCAGTTGCCTTAATATTCACTCATTGAATTAATTTCTAACAAATTCTTCAATTACATTTTGCAACTATTTCTGTGAAACTTTGACAGACTGACAATTTAGAGATTTTTTCTATATTTATGTGTCTATATTAGTAATGAAAACTTAAAAGCAATATCAGTGAAAAACTCAATGGTGGAAAAAGTTTTTCAGAATTGGATATATTCAGATAAGTATTTCGATTATTCTTCTCAACTGTTATGCTAAAATTTAATATATTACAAGTTATATATACCACAAGATTATTGTCCTTAACATGTTTTTAACATCGACATTTTTTTCAGAAAAAAATTCTAGTTGTGCTTATCATTAAAGGGGAAAGCCCAAAACTGTTCTTATCCCAAAAATATTCTTCAAAAATAAATGTCTCAACAAAAAAATATTGGTAACTGTGACCATAAAATGATTAAAGAATCCTTTTTCTACTTTCTAAAAAAAATTGCATTTCATCAGAAGCTTATCTCAAAAAGTTAAATTGCGACACTTGTCATCACAAACATATGCAACTCTTTCAACAATTTCTTCACACATTTTTCCTATGTTTGTTTATGAGCCTATGTGATAGAAAAAAGATTTTGAAAACCTTAAAAACTTAGATAGCTTTCGTTAAGTACAAACTAAAAGAGGAAAAGCAGTTTGTTACTTGCTCGATACCTTTATCTTTTAACGTGATGGATTGATCTGAAATGTATAGTATATATTTATGGAAGTATGATCATGACATGCACACTTTTAGCTGAAGTTCGTTTCGTGGCATACAGATCAGTGGCGAAAAGTTCTCCAGTGTATTTGACATTTGTGTCACGTCTAAAGTGCCATTATTTAGAAGTGTTGAAAGATCTATGTGGCTCGATTGACGAGATAAGGAAGCTTAGGTTTTTCTCACAAAGATTGGATTGATAAGTAGCGCAAATTCATTTCCGAAATTATTCATTTCCAGTTTTGACGGATTCAAAGCTTTTATAATCATTTGTTAGACGAAACCACTAGTCATATTAAATATCTCAAATAAAAAATAAGTTGATATGCACACAATTATATATCGTCCTAACAACGCATTTTTATTTTTACAGTATGAGAATATGGGAACATTCTGAGGAATGAATGATGACATTTGTCAAAGAAAGAAGAGGAAAAATTAATTTCTTTCAAATTTAAAAATGATTATGTTTTATAATACTGTTAATACCCCCCCCCCCCTAAATTCTTGTCTTCTTTTCTTACGAAATCATCTGCATTAATAAATGATAAATGGCTTGTCAGGAAATTGATTGCATGACGGTTAAAAAACCAATAACTTTGCAATAATATTTCAACATTAAAATATTAATGAAATAAGTTTAATGCAATGATAATATTAAGTAGTTTAAATTTAATTGTTAATGCAATACTTCCTAACATAGTTCAAGCTCCGTCAAACTTAGTATTTCTTTGTATGTTGATACCCACCGTAATAATAAATGATAAACTGCAAATGTGAAAATTTATAGGATTATGGTAAAAAAAACGAACATTTCTATAACTCTTTATGATTTCTATTCTAAAATAATAAAAATAACACTAAAAATTATTATTTCCTTGTTTGATAGTATTTTCCGTAATAATAAATAATAATATGTCAATAAGAAAATCCATTGGATAATGATAAAAAAATGAACACCATCATAACTGTTTAAGATTTTATAACACATCTAAAACAGTGAAAACAACATTTAAAAATGCAGTAATAAGAATAAAGAATTTAATTGCGAGAATTATTCCTTTATATATCAGTAATCATTATACCGAGATTTTTAAATATCAGCTAGCCAATCATTGAAATTGTGTTGATTTTCTGACTAATTTATTCAGGTAAGGCAAGAGTAGCAATTAAGGAATTGCCTATAAAACTTCTAACCGAGTATAGTTTAAGTATTTCACCGTAGATCATGGCGTATTTTTAAACATATTTATTAGTTGGTTGTGCATATAAGTGGTAGTTTATTGCGAAAAACTGGTGATGCTTAAAACATTATTTTTAACAATACTAAAGAAGTTTTCTGAGACATTTTGTAAAAAGTTTCATATCAGTATATACGCTTTTCACATTCAGAGAATGAGTAATGAGTTTCAAATTACTATTTTTGGACAAATTACCAAATATATAAGTACTCTAATAATTAAAAAATTTAACGACTGTGCATTATTTATTCAAAGTTTCTAAAACTTTTAATTTGAGGGAACATTCTTATCTTTTAATTTGAGGGAACATTCTTATCTTTACACTTATATTTTCACATTTATATTAAATTAAGGATTTAGCAATTGCATAAGTTAGGCTTACGTAAGAAAGACTTGTAAGTTAACTGTAATATTGGCACATTTTTAAATGAATATGTTGAATTTTGCATCGAAATTGCGACATTTATACAGTTACTTACTGAATTTTAAACCAATTGTAAGAAAACTCTTCACTTGCTGCAAACAATGATCAAAGCTTTTATGCATTGATTTCAATATTATCACAATTCAGACCAAGAGTGTTACGATTTTTTCATTCTTTTTAAAATTATTTATCAATTTCGTGATTGAATAATATAAGGAAGCTCTACCAATAAGACTGTTCTCGAAGCTATGCAATGAAAAGTTTCTGTAAAAAGGTTCATAAGTTCCGCAAGTTTCATCGAAGATTGAAACTTATCCTTGAAGGTAATTATAAGTTAGATAAACAAATGAGAGTCCAATTGTGTTCTTGATGGGTAGGGGAGAACTGTGTACCTAGGGCAGCCTTTTTTTCTATGCACAAAAAATGAGCCACTGAGCCGTTTAAAAATGTGAAACTGATATGCATACATCGTTATAGTAATTATTTCACATTGGGATTAATATAAATACTTAAAATTATAGATTCTGTCAAGTAGAAGGTTTTTAAAGAAATTTCACAAATGGCCCTAGGTACAAGACCTCGTTGTATCCAGGGCCAGTAGCTGATGTACCTAGGGTAATTCTCTTTAAGTGAGGTTTCAGTCCATAATGAATAGAAAACAAACATACACAGATGAATTTTATAAAAGAAACGAAGTCAAGTAATTATCAGTCATTGGTTTATCATATAATAACTGTAATAAATTGCAATGTGTCAAATTACAAGTATTTTCATAACTTAAAAAACTGAGTCCAAAAAAATGAGCTGCATGCATTATCGCTTTGAAGCACCAACAGATTTTGGCTTTGTCAATTTGACCACAATAAGCAACTATGTGGCCCTAAGTACACGACTTGGTAATTTCATATAAAATGCCTTCTACTAAAAATGCACATGGAGAAATGATTTATTTAAACATCTCATTTAGTGCTTAATGTAACAAACAAAATTATTTTCTAGAATTCAAAGAAAAGTATTTGACTTAAATTTGTAAAATAATAAAAGACATGATCTGCAAAATGTTACTGAAGACCATATAAAAAAGTTTTCCACTTATAACTTGTTACAGCTTTCTCCTCCAAGATTTCAAAATGGCTAACAAAAGAGCAATTGGGTGTTGACACTTATCCAAGTGAGTAAAAAAAACTCAGAACTAAAAATTATTCAATAAAAGTGGGGCGGCTCTAGGTACATGATGGCCCTAGGTACATACATTTTCCCTACTGAATACATAAAATCATTTAAATTCCCCTACTCATTTCTCTAACATAAATGTAAGCTTTAAAAATTTTATTAAAAAAAGTTTGGTACATTGTACACAAAATAATTGCTTGAAATATAAGACTTATATAAATGAAATAATAAAACGAGAAAAATTCTTTTGAAAATAGTGTGTGCTCAAATTTTGTAAAATTCTCCTAATTTCCCGCTTGATATTAGGAAAATTTCATTATCAGCACTTTGAATTTTATGCATGTAATGTTTTTTAATTTTAATTGACGCTCCCTTTTACATTTAATATCAGTTATAAAGACATTGAAGTTTTCTTTAGTTGTATACCTGATTAAATATATCAACAACTAGTTCAATATAAAACCTATATATTAATTAATAATAATTAAAAAAAAATTTAATAAGTGTATTCAAATTATCAGTTATTTTGTGTGTGTTTAAAAAGATATAATAACTACCCACGAAATTAAAAACCGGATATTGTTGACAAAATAAATTTAAAATACAAACATGGGTTAAGGTTAATATTTATTGCAATGACTTGGTATCATGATGGTGACAAATAATTTAAATTTCATAATAAATCCCTTTCTTATTACATTTACTATCATCTAGATCATCTAGTAGGTCTCAATATAACGAATATTAAAATAATTTACCACCGAAAAACATGCAATTTTACAAACCGGATAGAGTCGACAAAAGAAAATTAAAAATGCAATCATGGGTTAAAGTTGTTCAATATTTATTGCAATGACTTAGTATCCTGCTGGTGACAAATAATTGAAATGTCAAAACAAACGCATATCTTACTACATTTACTATCATATAAGTCCCGATATAACGAATATCAAAATAATTGACCACTGAAAAACATGCAATGCAGGTGAATTTTGATAATTACAGGTTTGCTCGTTTGAAAATGTGAACTAGAATCTCAGTGAATATTTCGAGGAATGAGCCTCCCACTGCCCTCGATATTACTCTATGTGTTCCATTTCCATAATTGCGCTAATTAATAAGTGTAACGAATAAAGCAGGTGAAAAATGAAAATTATAGCATTGAAAGTTTGCCTCAAGTACACCCAAACGTAACATAATAAATGGCATTTCCTCACCCTTGCCAAACATTCAATAAGTGCCAGAAAGTAGACGGAATTTGTTTTTGGAACATTCAGTTGGTTTGATATTTGTGTATCTTGTAAAGTATTCTTTTTCTTGGATCTTGTATTAGGGTCATTCTCTAAAAATGGGCTCTTTCTTGAATGTAAATTTAATTTTTCAAATGACTATGTATTTTTAACTGGTTTATTGGAAAAGTTAGCTGATAGTTTCAGATGCTTATAAAAATTTTGGCCTTATAAGGAGTTTTTCAGAAAAAAAATGGGGGAAAAAATGAAGGGAAATTTTAGAAATGCGCAGTTGATTATTATGCTCATGGTTTAAACTGTTACAGCTTGGGAGATCAAAACTTTCTAAACTTAGAAGATTTATTCAAATTTAGATAAGAAATATTAATATTAATTATCATTCAAGTAATGTAATTAGAATAGGAAATCATATCTCAAATACTTTTTGCGATATGAATGCATGTATATAGTAAGCCATTTGGTTTGTAGTCCTTGGGATTAACTTTCGATCATAGATCTCTTTGAAAAAAAAAGAAAGAAAGAAAAAAAAAAACATTTATGAAGTAAAATTTTACAGTGTGTCAAAAGAATTAGTAGTAGATATTAATAAATTAAATAATAATTTAAATAAGTGGTTAGTTAACTGGTAGTTAAAATAACTGGTGGTGTACATTGATACATATGAGATAGTTACTTCACTTACTACACTCCTGTGAGGCATGAAAAGTTTGTTTATTAATAGTTTTCTTTCCACAGTAAAAACTTAACAAATATATGCCCCCCCCCCCAAAAAAATGGGTCATTCATTTTGTGTTTTTAAGAAAGCTATGTTATTTTTCAACCTATTTATATATAATCACAAATAACTAAAGAAGTTTTTCAATAAAATTAAAAAGATTGAAGATTTTCAAAAAAATAAAGCAAACACAAACTATTTGAGATGAAGCGGAGATTAAACTAAAAAATTTGTTAAGAAATTCTACATCGGGATTTTCTTTCCTTTATCTGTGCAGCTTGCAAGCCGCATAAAAAACTCTGGCGAGTCTGATACGGATCACGTAGTGGCGAATGCTAGTTTAATAGATATTGCACAAGTAATTTCTCCTTTTCGGAGAATGACCCTTACTTAGCATAGTAAAACTTCATTATTTTTATTTTTTATTTTAAACTCAACCTACAAAAGCAAGTCATTTGGAAGAAATACTTTGAAGAGCATCGTGACCGAGACTCCAATATGTTATCAACATGTTCATCAATTTGTCTTAGTAGTATGTAGTTAGTTGATAGTACTGTAGAAATATTTTAATCTATCGCATGTTCAACTGGCTACATAAGACTGAGCTGAACTACGTAAAGGCCGACTCAAAAATATACCATGAAAAAATTATATCTTCGCCATGATGTAAATTAATCTCTTGAAAGAGGCTATCGAAAGACATCAGAGAAAATGAAAACAAAATCTATATAAGCAAGTCGTTTGGAAGAAATACTTTGAAGAGTATCGTGACCGAGACTCCGATATGTTATCAACATGTTCATCAATTTGTCTTAGTAGTATGTAGTTAGTTGATAGTACTGTAGAAATATTTTAATCTATCGCATGTTCAACTGGCTACATAAGACTGAGCTGAACTACGTAAAGGCCGACTCAAAAATATACCATGAAAAAATTATATCTTCGCTATGATGTAAATTAATCTCTTGAAAGAGGCTATCGAAAGTCATCAGAGAAAATGAAAACAATATCTATATAAGCAAGTCGTTTGGAAGAAATACTTTGAAGAGTGTCGTGACCGAGACTCCAATATGTTATCAACATGTTCATCAATTTGTCTTAGTAGTATGTAGTTAGTTGATAGTACTGTAGAAATATTTTAATCTATCGCATGTTCAACTGGTTACATAAAACTGAGCTAAACTACGTAAAGGCCGACTCAAAATATGTCATGAAAAAATTATATCTTCGCCATGATGTAAATTTATCTCTTGGAAGAAGCTATCGAAAGTCATCAGAGAAATGAAAACTAAATCGATAAAAGCAAGCCATTTGGAAGAAATACTTTGAAGATTATCGTGACCGAGACTCCAATATGTTGTCAACATGTTCATCAATTTGTCTTAGTAGTATGTAGTTAGTTGATAGTACTCTAGAAATATTTTAATCTATCGCACTTTCAACTGACTACATAAGACTGAGCTGAACTACGTAAAGGTCAATTTCAAAATATATCAAGAAAAAATGGATTTATAGATGATATTTTCACCACGAACTGAAGTAAGCTCTTGGAAGAAGCTACTAAAACTCATCAGAGGAAATGAATACTAAATCTACATAACCAAGTCATTTGGAAGAAAAAGAAATATGGGTATTGCGAACAAGAATACATGATATTTTTATCAGGTTCATCGATCTGTTTCAATAGTATGTAGCAAGTTGATAGTAGTGTAGAGTTATTTTTTTATCTCCTCGCTATTAGCTTAGCTGTATAAGATTGAGCTGAACTACGTAACTGACGATTTGAAAATGTATCATGGAAAAATAGATTAATTGATGATGTGTTCACCATAGGCCAAGTTAAGTTTTTGAAAAAAAATCGTACTGAAATTCATCACTGAAAATAAAAACTACCTAGACTACATTACCAAGCCAATTCGAAGAAATACTTGGAAAATAAGTAGTAGGTCTAAGACTCCAATGTAAGTTAAACTAAACTCTTTGTCAATTGTCTCAGTAGTATTTCGCCGGTTGATTTTACTGTAGAATTATTTTAATCTACGTAACACTAAATGGATAAATAAAACTGAACTGAACTGTATAAAGGTCAATTTGAAAATATATATCAATTAAAAAGAAGGACTTAATCATGTTATTTTCACCACGAATTAAATTAAGAATTTGGAAGCTATTGAAAGTCCCCAGAGAAAGAGAAGACTACTTAAACTGCATTACCAAGCCAATTTGAAAAAATACTTTGAAAAACTATCCGACCGTGACTACGGACAGGTAGAGTAATTCTTTACCATTTAAAAAATATTACTTGAAACTCAGAAATTAAAATGTAGGATTTAATTATTTCTTTGCCAAGATAGTATTATTATAGTGTAAGTATTAACTATTGTTTAATATTTTGGGAGATTCCGACAACTTCATTTGCAGTACTAGTACTTGCTCGCTTTTGAAATCTGAGCTAAACCTGCGTCAGACATAGAGATTGTAAAAAGTATTTATGCATGTTAAAATTTTTGAGATATATAGTAGAAATTCAAATATTAATAATGTTATTTTATGACTAGTTTAGTATTAGTTAAGTTAAAAATACTGGGGTTAGTTAAGATCACTATCTTAAGATAAGAATTTATATAAAATATTTCTAGTGATTTAACAATTTAAATCATTATCGAATTATATTATCTAAAACAAAATAGTTATTTAAATTTTAAGCAAAGATTTCTCTATTTATTTTGATTTTTTTTTCTCTTGTATTTGTTATTTGCTAAATTATTGCTTGTTTAAAAATATTCTTCAAATGATTTTTTTGCTTTCAAAATTATTTCTTATTAAATAAATTAGATATGACTTTAATTTTTGTTATAAGTCTCTGAGTATAAAAATATCACATCTTTCAATCTATAATTATTACATAAAATAATGATAAGATACTTTGGGCAATGATTTTTCCATTTAATGTAATATTATTTTTTATGACTTTGTTGCTTCTAAATTATAACTTATATAATTCAATATTTAATTTCGATATAAGTCTCTGAGTGTAAAATTTTTATATCCTTCAACTTTACATATGTATTATTTATAATAATTATAAGATACAATATTTTAAGAAATTAGATATGAAGAAAAGTTTTTCTAAAATAAAGATTATACTTGAATGTTGAATTTAACTAAGGAAGAGTATGATCAATGATCATACGTTACAAATACAAATACAAATACAAATTTTAAGACCAACGACAGGCTTAAGGCCCAACAGGGTTGGTCGAGTAAATATATATATACACGTATATAGAAATAGAAAATAATTTGCATACGATAGTTACACGATCATACATACAATATAGCTTAGTTACAGGATCATGCACACAATATACAATAGTTACAGGATTATACAATACAATATACATAATACAATACAATATACACAATACAATACAATGCACATAATACAATGCAATATACAAAGTTGACACAACGTTTGACAATAATACTGGAAAAATGCAATATATAATGCAAGCAATATATACAAGCTGACACAATATACAATAGTTACAGGATTATACAATACAATATACATAATACCATAAAATATACATAATACAATGCAATATACACAATACAATACCCAAAGTTGACACAGCGTTTGACAATCATACTGGAAAAATGCAATACATAATGCAAGCTGACAAATTTTATAAAAACCAACAGTACGCAAACATAAGTAACCAAATATGGTAACAAAATAACCTAAATTAAAAATATACAAAGTAAAAAAAATATAAGTTACTTACCTAGCCAGTGTAATCCAATTATTGCCTATTGATGATCCCCCAGTGCATATCTAACTGTTTCTTAAAACTCCTTACGCTCTCTGAATTTACAACATTTGCTGGCAAATCATTCCAATCATTGATAATCCTATTGTAAAAATAGTGTTTTCGCCCTTCCCTATTAAATTGAGATTTGAACAATTTGCACCCATTTCCTCGCGTCCTATTGTCAGTGACAAATTCTAAACCCCTAATTTCACCATGTTCAATAAATTTAAATAACTGGATCAAATCCCCTCTTGCCCTTCTTTCCTGCAGTGTATACATGTTTAATTTTTTCAATATATCCTCATATGCCATGCCCGAAGTACCCTGAATTATTTTTGTTGCTCTGTGTTGAATTTTTTCTAGTAAATCAATGTCCTTTTTTAAATAAGGTGACCAAAACTGTACTTCATAGTCAAGATGCGGCCTAACTAAACCTCTATACAATGGTAGTATGATATCACTAGATCTAGATAAAATACTTTTTTTTATATAACCTAACATCCTATTTGCCTTGTCACTAGCCGCCCTACATTGTTGTCCCATCTTAAAATCTTTACTAATCAACACCCCCAGATTACTGACAACGTTAGCATCATTTATTATAATGCCTTGTAAGTTGTAAGACGCATTTTGATTTTGGTTCCCCATGTGTAAAACCTGACATTTGCTAATATTAAATGACATTCCCCATTTAATAGCCCAATCAGAAATCCTATCTAAATCTAATTGAAATTGTACTATCTGCTCCATATATAAGGTAATAACTTAGTGTTTAGTAGGTAAGGTTATAAGCAAAATATAAGTTAATCCTTTTTTTTTTATCAAAAGTCTTCATTCACTCAGTTTGATAGTAAATAAAATTATTAGTCATCTTAGGATTAAAAGATTGACAAATTTAAACAAGTTTTAACTTTAGAAACTTCATTTATTTTCCAAATACGTTATTATTTTAAAGATCAATTCCGACACTTTATGTATATGTATTTTGGATAAGCAAGAATTAATTTGAAATGTTACCAAGTCAGAAAGTTTCTCTTTTATTTAATAAGATATCATTTAAAATACTTTTATCCTATTTTTCCAAATGATCTATCTTACAAAATTTTTAAATTTCAAAGATAAGGTTTCCACAAGTTGTCTTAAAAAGGTTGTCATGAGATTTATTTTTTAACTATTAAATACTTGGATTCAGTCAAATTTGCTAAATTGTAAAAAATAAGTTATATGAAGGCTGTGTGATTTTCTTGGGTAGTTTATATTAAAAGTTACAAAATTTTAATTAGCTAAATAAAATATACGGGGAAATAAATTCATTGCAAATGTGATTGTTAGATCAATTAATTAAAAACTAACACTTTATGTTAATCAACACTAATAAAACTAATGCAAAAACATCAACACTCTATATCTTTAGAATAAATTGAAATAGAATGTATTAACAAACATGTCCTACGGCATTAAAATAATCAAGTTAGTTAATTTCTGTCTTCAAAAATAATGCATGCTAAGATTACGAATGCGTTCCATTTTGATTAGTTCTAAAGATGGAAATTTAATTCTTTGTTAGTTAAAGTTAGTTGTTTTGAAAGTTAATTTTTTTTTATATTACCTTATTTTGAGCATTTTTGGTATTTACATTGATACCCTATCTCTCTTAGTTTTAGAAATAAACCACCAGGTAACAGCTTCTTTGGGACATCCAGTATATTAAATAAATAGGGTATAGGAAATAATACTTGGGACATCTTTGTTTTATAAATGCATCAAAAGAATGACTATATACATATCTTTTTACATAGATATAGACTGCAATATCGTGAGTGTGAATTATTTCAGTATCGTGGTATTCATCTGAATAAAAAACTAACCGTCTTTAAATGTGATCGTGAACTATCATTAAGACATCGATCACTTATAATGTGACACTTTTTTTTCACCTTTTACTGCGTAAATATCTACTGGTCTTTATAATATACCTTCATTTTCTTTAACTATATACATTTTCCTTTACGTTCAGAAGATCGTATATCTGAAAAGTTAAAAGTAAACATGTCTTCTGCTTTAGAAATTTGAAAGATCACATATCTATCGTAGACATATTCCATGGGTATGGGTATACGTTTGTAAATGAAAGAGAAAAAAGCTGTGAATATTTTTTCTAAAATTTCTGATTTCTAATTTTAAATATTTCACAAGTATAATAATCAGCTTAGATTTATCAATTAACAGTTGTTGAATTGCAGTTTGAAAGGTATGCTCTAAATTAACACATTTAAATTTGTTAACTATTTAAACAAACTGAAAAGAAATTAATTATTCCTTCTATTTATGAATACTTTTTGACAAAAAAATATTGAAGTATAACCTACGCCAATTTGCAGATGCAAAATTTTCTTATCTTTGCATTTTGATCTCAGGTTTCATAACTTTAAAAAATCTTTTACGTTCTTCTGTAAAAATAAGTTATATTCGAACAACACACCTATTTTGACTTATACAATATTTGTTTGAAATACCAAAGAAATAATGTATTCACCATCACATACCATTATAAATTCTAACATACTCTCATTTAGTAACGTGATTTATATAAAGGGATAAAGCGTCTGCTAGTGTGATCTATATATTTTTTCTAAACATAGAGGACACATCAATTCGCCAAAGAAAGAAGATATTGGTGAGTTCTTTAAACACCATTGTTATGAAATTCATGTCTACCGGAAATAAATTTCTATTTCAATAAAAAATTTTAACCTTCCATAGGGCACTAGATGTTAACCCCTGGAGTCTGGTTCGAACGAAGTTGTACTTTTTAGTCCACATTAAAAATACATGATAAACACATAATTAGATTCATTTTTAGAACTTCCGAGTGATGAATATCATTATAAGAAATGTCAAAAGAAGAAAAATGCAAAATTCTCCACTATTCTAAAAAAAGAGAGATAAAGTACAAAAGTAAAAACAAGAAGAAAAACAAATATTTGACATACAATTAATCGGTGCTGTTAAGGCGATAAATTTGCCTATGCCTGTCAGATCAAATATATCCGAAGGGAAGCTTAAGTACTATTCTTCCACCATAGCTTAAAAAAGACCTTAATTTCAAGTTTTTTTTAGATACATATTTTTACACTTTCTAATTTGTTCTTTAAAAATCCTGTTTTTATTTTAAATGATAACTTTTATTGCATCAATTTTGAAGAATGAATATTTTCTCTGCACTAAGAGGGTAGGAAAAAAATGCCGTTTTATAATAATTGTAAGGAGAGTGTATTTTAAGTTATGAAAGCATAGATAGTGACTTCTACCCATAGACAATTAAATTGGTTGGTTGGTAAGTTCAACGACCTATTTTTATGCACAATAACGGTTAATAAGGCCGGGACATACAGGTTAACGTGGATTCCGAACCGCAACGAACATACAGGCTTATTCTTGGATTCGAGCCCGGTACCTTTAACATGCGAGGCCTGAGCTCTAAACACATAGCCATCAGGTGGACACAGACCATTAAAAAAGCCTATTTTTAGGTTGTTAATAGGCATAGCTGGTCTGAACAATATATCTGGAGATATGATTCATAAGATAAAGTAAATTTTTTTAGCTTAATAGTTTCTCATTTAAACTTAAAAATCTCTGAAACTTAGTATCCTATAGGCACGAATGAAGAGATTGCTATTAAATAAGACTAGATTGAACTTCATAATTGGAAAAGGTATATCGTCACCTTTTTAGGTGAGCAAAATGAGTATGCTTTATTTAAAATAAGAATACTCATTTGAGCATCTAGAAGGTGAGGATAATGTGACTTATCTGGATCCTTGTGGATATGATATTAATGGCTAGAAGTGATGTATTCGCCTAACTTGAATTCCTAAGATGACAGAAAGTGTGAGTATACAAACTTTATTTCTGATTTCGTCATAAGAAATATTTAATCATTTTATTTTTCCTAATTTTATTTGTAGCATTAAAGTCTTATTCACTTTTTTTGCCACATGGAACTGCTTTCAAAGAACACATGTTGATATTTTTTCTTCGAATTGAATATATCTTTACCAAGATCTCGTGTCTATCTCGATTATAGATATGAGCAACATTTAAAGTATATTATTCACTCGTAAAATTTATTTCAATAAGCTATTCAGAAAAGGGAATTCCTTCACATCAAAAATCTTTTTTCTTATTTTCTGTACGGAGTTCTTTTTAAAAAATACTACGACTTCATTTTGCATGTTTTATAAGACATACCTACAACATTTCTTCTGGCATACAACATTCAAGCCAATTATCGCATAGTTAGAAAAGATGTGTAGAAATAAATAGAATGCACTCATTTTCAAGTAAAATAGTTACTTTTTATTTACACATTCTAATAGGGATCATATTAAAGTCTGATTCCAAAGCTTAATAAAGAGTTTAGTTTAAAATTAAATTTACTTTTACCAAACGCATATATTTAAAAGCATCTTATTGATAAATTTCTAAAACATTGTATTTTTCCATTTATCCATTATATGCATCTGAATGTACCACCTATTTACATTTAAATTTAACATATTATTTTTATAGATAATCATCTAGTAATGTTTCCTTACAAATTAATTATACAGTAATTTTTCTTTCAAATTAATTATTAGCCAGTATATACATCTGAATGTACCACCTATTTATATTTAAATTTAACATATTATTTTTATAGATAATCATCTAGTAATGTTTCCTTACAAATTAATTATACATTAATTTTTCTTTCAAATTAATTATTATCCATTATATGCATCTGAATGTACCACCTATTTACATTTAAATTTAACATATTATTTTTATAGATAATCATCTAGTAATGTTTCCTTACAAATTAATTATATAGTAATTTTTCTTTCAAATTAATTATGAATAAATACTTTTCAAAAATGGAGTTGTTCAGTAATGAGTATAATAACTTGTTAACAAGAAGTTTACTGGAACTTGCCTTTTTCTAATTAAAATACAAAATGTGTATGAATGTGTCGTGATATATATATATCTTGTTCATTCTTGAAAACTAATATAATCCTTAAATTTACTAGTTTTAAGTATATATATTTAAAATTAACATCCCGAGTTCCATTATATTATTTTTAACTGTGAAATAATTTTGATTATGAACTCCCATTTCATAAATTCAAAAACAATAAAATTAATTATTTATCACAATTTAGCTTTTTTGTAGCAATATTGTAAAAAAATTATTCCTTGATTTCTTTGCATATAAATTAATAAAAATCTTGAGATATATTAATTTGGTATTTAATTTCTCATCAATTAATAGTTCAATACTTTTTTTTTTAAATATCTTAAATGCTTTGAATACTTCGCATTTTTCTTTATCTCTTACTTCAATACATATATAGAGTATAAAATTTGTGTACTAAAATTTTATTTTAAAATATTTACATATAATTAAGATTTTCTTATTTATTCAATGTTAGAAATTTTCAACTCTAAGGTACATAAATTTTACAAAAAAAAAAACTAATTATAAAATTAAATTCGATCTCAATAGTTTGCGTATTCCTTATTTTCACATCTTATATTGTTTCGTGTGTATTTTTATTTAAATTGTTTGTCTATAAATAAAATTCTGAATATTTTGTAGCATACTGAGTAAAATAGTGTTAAAAAAACAATTGAAGATAATCTGTCTTTGATTTCTGTCAAGGCATTTTGTGGATGTTTTATATTGTTAAATATACTTTAAGTACTTAGTGGAAATAAGAATTCAAAGAGTGACTTCACCAACTATAAGCAAGATTAATCGGAAAATGTCTTTTTTATCTTATAGAAACGTCAGTCTGTTAGATGAATTTAAAACTTCTGTTTGTCGTCTAGCAATATAAAACTGATCCGAACTACATGGTAAATGTCTACTGGCATCTCACTTCAGCTTGAAAAAAAATCGCCTATATCTGCTATTAGGGTTCCTTATTAGTGACTTATTTACTTTTTTTTTTAAAGAATTTGTGGAAATAAGAATACAAAGAATGACTTTTCGGCATATCAGCCAGATTAATCGGAATATATCCTTTTTATATTGCAGATGAGATTGACTGTTTGATGAATTTAATACCTCTAGCAGTTGATTTCCTAGCAAAATTGGTTTCCTAGCAAAATAGAAATGATCTAAACAACATTGTGAATGTTCTTACTCCTAAAGAAAATTAACAGCCTATTTAGTCTTTGAAAAGATTGGTCTTTAATTGCTATAAAGATATTTTATTGATGTAATTGATGTTATCGACTATACATTGAAGCCTCAATATTAGAAGAGTATCTTTATGACGTACCAAACAGAGTTCCTCAGAATAAGTTTTTCTTATTTTACTTAGAATTGAAAATTTGAATATCTCTTAACATACGCTATACTAGTAAAACAATACTAAACTTAACAACACGGTGAACGTTTTTTTTTTAAATACCTGACATCAGCTGGGTATTATTCAAAAAGTAAGTTAAATAGTTACCTCCAGTCTTTAAATTAAGTTTTTGAAATTTAACTCGAGAAACTGTTTTTAAGATAGGCATCTTAAAATATATTTCAGGTTAAATAGAAAATGACACCAAAAAATTTGTCTTTTCTTGCTATCTCGGTACTCTATAGAGATCTCATGACATAGTGAATAACGAGGCAATAAGAATGCAAAGGTTGATGAGTTTCATGACCTATCAATAGGATAACAGAATAAGTCTTTCTTATTTTGCTAGAGGCCGTAAGTTAGATGAATTTAAAAATCTCTCACCTACGTCCTACTAGTAAAATGATACTGAACTGAACCATCTGGCAAAAGATCCTTCTAATATACCTGTTATAAGCAATTTAATATTCAACAAGTTTAATAGCTGCCTTGGACTACTTGGATTCTTTGGACAACTACCTAACTACATGGTAAGTTTTTCCTCTAAAATCTTAAATAAGCTGTGGCACTACAAGTGTAGTGATCACCTGTAGTCTTTAAATTAATACAACTTTCGTCTAAGGACTGATCTAATAACCCCAGAAATTATTTTGTGAAATAATATCATAGACCATAATGCACTTCTGCGCTAGACTGTAAAAGTTTCGTAAATAACATTTAAAGTCACTATTCAGAATGCTCTTTAATTCTGATGTCGCGGTTTTCTTGATGTCTTCGACATCTTCAAACTTTGTCCTTTTTAGCAAATATTTCAGTTTCATAAACAAGAAAAGTCTTCAGATCCTAAGTCCGGAGAATATGGAAGGTTATTCATCTTTACGACCTCATGCTTTGCCAACACAGTTTCGCAGGAAACTTAATGTGAGGATTGTTGAGCAAAAGAAGCCAACATCCTTCATGTCGAAAACGAGCAAATTCTTACTCAGCGAATTCTCAATCAAAGTCGGGCAAGAACTTCTGCGTAAAAACTGCCTTGTGACAGTTTTACAGGTGGAGTAAATTCGTGATGAATGAACAAGGTTTGAAGATGTAGAAGAGATCACGATAACCATAACGTTAGATTTTAAGAGCATTTCGAAAGTGAATTTAAAAGTTGTTTCCTAAACTTTTACAGTCAAGCACAGAAGTACATTACGGCAGGTGAATTAAATGAGTATGTAATTCACATAATATTGTCTGTAGTAATTAGATATGTCCTGAAAATTAATAGCTGCACTGTTTAATGTTTTTTAGTAATGCCTGTCTTTGAAATAGATATCTGAAAATATATTTTAGGTTAAATCGAAAAAAAATAGTATTTTTTTATATATCGGAATTCTATTGCGATTTTATTGTTTATAAGAATAAAGTAAATACTTCTTTCCATAGAGGACATTAAGGAAATCAGAATGAAAAGATTGAGTGACTTCATAACCCATCGACAGGACTCATCATAATAAGTCTTTCTTATTTAGCTAGTAGCCGTAAGTTAGATGAATTTGTAAATCTCTGACTTACGTTCTACTAGTGAAATAATAATGAACTGAAATACTTGGTGAAAGTTTCATCTAATATCCCCCTGATAGAAGCTATTTAATAGTCAACAAGTCGGCATTCTTTGGACTACTACCTATAACTACCTGGTAATTTTTTTCTAAACTGTGTATTTTTTTTCCTTTACTGTATATTTTAAATAAACTGTGGCATATTTAATAAGCTTAAAGGCCAAATAAAAAAATGTTTTAACTGAAAATGTTACAAAACACACTAAAAAAGTTTTTAAGTGTAAAACTATGGTAAGGTATAATTTTCTTAGGTCTTGATGGTACTAACTTGTATGAGAAGTAGCTCAAAAATGAGTTTTCTATACGGCGACACGTCATCTAAATGATATTTCACTACTTCTGAATTTAAAATAAAATTATATATATATATATATATATGTAACGGTAAAATAGTGTTGACACTCTTAGTATATAAAAAAGCAGCCGAGATTAAGCAAATGTAAAAGCTTATTGTCATAAAGGCTCAGAGCTAAGGGATAAATATATATATTTAATTCGAAATAAAATTATGAAATAGAACATGGCATTTTAGGTGATTATGGGAAAAAAAATATCAAAATATGATTTTAGTATATTTAAAGTGCTTGCGACAGCTTTTGGCCCTTTAAAAAAATTCCACCCTTATATATGTGTGAAAATCTGTATTGAGAAAAATTGTAATTATCTTTCAATTGAAGGATTTGTAATTTTATCTTGTATAACGACTTCACCTTTCCATAGATTTCATCACTAGAGGACGAGTAGAAACTATTTCAAGATGCCATTTGGAAAAGCTACTTTTGTGTAAGAATGGTTATGTTTTCGAATTTTATTAAATATACAAGATTATTATCCTTCCAACACAATGATAGTTCGTACAACTGAAAGGAATTCACTCGCTGTTAAAATTTAATATATTACAAAGAAGTTTACTGGTACTTAATATGTTTCTATGGTTCTCAACACTTATAACCCGGAAAATAAACCTTTATTAGTGATATTGTAGCAGATATGGCAAATAAAAGAATAAAGCATACATCATCTACAAATTACGCAAACCATTTTGACCAAGGCAAATTAAAAACAGTGAGGGAAGTTTTTCTACACTTGAAGCTACCCATCCACAAACGCAGTGTAAACTACTTTCATTGAATTAGCATTTTGGTCTGCTGTTTTGAGACTCCATTCGAGAATTTTACTTATAGTCCTAGAGGCGACTGCAATTTTTGGACCCCATCGAACATCATTCTGAATTTTTTATAGAAATCGGAGAAAAATGAGTAGATTGCGAATCCACTGGTCTGCCGTGGCAAAAATGGCCGAAACTGATCAAAAATTGAATTGGAATGAGTTGAACTAAAATCCGGTTGCCAAATATGTCATAACTTACCAAAAAGAGAACAAACTTTTCCGTCTGGCAACCCACTGCATTTTGATTTTCAATGAGAAAAAGCGCAAACGATTTCTGATCTCTGACTCGAAAAACTTGTATCTTTTAAAAGTAAGCCAAATTGGCGGCATCAGTTACGTCATCAATGACGTAATGTTTATTGCCAATTCGGCTCATTTGTGAAAGATTCAAGTAAGCCATAGCCACACATCCGAATCATCTGCAACCTTCTTAATTGAAAATTAAAGAGTGAGGGTTACCAAATAAAAAAAAAATGCTCATTATTTGGCAAGTTAAGGCGCATTTGGCAACTGGATTTAGTTCAACTTATTAAAAGTCGATTTTTGACCAGTTTTAGCCATTTTTTCCACGGCAGACCAGTGGATTCGTAATCTACTCACTTTTCTCCAATTTCTACAAAAAATTCAGAACGAATGTTCGATGGAGTCCAAAAATTGCAGTCGCTTCCCAGTCTATTATTGGTTCGAAATTTAGCTGAGCCCGAACAACAACTCTACAACTAGATATTCTGTTTGCAACTATGTTTCTCAACCCCCCAAAAAACCACATATAATGAGTTTACTGGAAGAATTTGGAATGTAGGCGAGGAGGAGATTTTGACGAATATTATTCGAGTGATGAATTATCATCGTGGTTTTCCATTATATATTGAAGCTCATATATAACATGATCATATTTCTATCCTCTGCTTTCTAAATGTGAACTTACTGTACTTTTTCGTTGCATCCCATTTTAAATAAAACTTAGTATGACAAATGTTTACTAAAATAAGTTTTTAATTTATTTATAAAACATTTTACAGCACCTGTATCATTTATATCAGTTTAATTTAATTTCTAATACGTTATTTTGCAAGTAAAGTCCTTTAAGTAAAACGTATTATTCCAAGTAAGATATACAACTTTACGCAAAAAAATATTAAGCAAGAGTTACGATATTCCTATGTATCTAACCTACTTTTGCATAGAACCTTCCA
Organism: Linyphia triangularis; assembly: GCA_963978545.1. Taxonomy (NCBI): domain Eukaryota; kingdom Metazoa; phylum Arthropoda; class Arachnida; order Araneae; family Linyphiidae; genus Linyphia; species Linyphia triangularis. The sequence continues at coordinate 33,654,058 of OZ021733.1, forward strand.
ATTGGTCTTTGTATTATCAGATAAAACATGTGGATATTTCTGAAATATATGTTATCTTTAAACATATATGCAATCACCGGTTTTTTCCCAAGAATATCCGTTATATTACATTTTCAGAAGTACTTTTTTCCTCACGTTTTCTAGATATAAATCTAGATAAAAGTTCATATCCACTTTTGTTGTTAAATTATTATTCTTTCCAAGCTCTATATATGTGAATGAACATGAAATAAAAAACACTGTTCATCAACTATTCACAGATTAGAAGGTCAAGCTGAACTATAAATGATACTAGTAAAAATTCATTTTATGGAATAATGTAATTCACAGATTTTCAGAAGGTCACCTAGAATTAAATAACATTTATAAACCTATCATACAAGAGAAATCTGTTTTATGTATGAGTTGCTTCGTTAGATCATAAAAAATGGTTTATAAATACACACCACGTCTTCAGGTGTAAGAATTAAGCAGCACATTTCATTAGTGATTTTAAGTTATATTTCAAGTTCTGTCTTTTCTAGAACAAATTATTCAGGACTTTATGGAGCAAGGGCAACAGATGGTCTAGACATCTGGTCTGCAGAAATAAGTTCTAAACTCTAGAGGGAAAATGTTAACCAAGAGGACCATTAAGGAAACGAAAAACATGAGCCAACCATCATTTCAATATTGAGGGAGCAGAAAATTTATGTTATTAAGGCATAGCAATAATCATCTGTATTCTTTTTACTTAACTTAATTGAAATTATTATAAAAGATTTCCTGACATATTTTCTATGAAACAATTACTTGCTGTTAATTTAAAATTTTAAATATGGTGCATCGACGGTGTAGAAAACATAGTCCATTTAATGACCTACCAACTTTCTTTGATAACACAAAGTTGTTTCACATATCACTTTGGCTTTGATTGGCTCAAATTCTGATATTTTCAAAAGGTTTTATGATGATAAAACATATACATTTTATAATATAACGACTTATTCAATAGAATGATTAATTTAAACTGGTGGTTGCAAACGCTATTATTTATATCTTAACTTAACAATCTTGAATATATTTTTTTTATATTGATTCTACATCATATTACTCTGCTTGGGTGAAATCAAATAAATTGTATCGCAAAAAATATATTTGAGTCACCTTTGGTCAATATTTTTTAGTTCAATAGTCATAATTTTTAAGTTCAATAGTTATATTTTAGTTCGATAGTTTTGTACAAGTAACTGAAGTAGTTCAAAAACAATCAAAAGAGGAATTTGAGTATATTTTAAAAATTGTATAATCATCTAATCCTTCAAATTATATTAAGATATAGGGTATAATTTTTGGATTGTTTTGAATTTGTTTTACCTTGTTCTATTCAATTCAGCACTATTACAATATGTAAACATAGTGTCTGTACTAAGGAAATTACTTTCGGTGCAAACCTTTTCACTTTTTTACAATCTAAAATGTACTATCTAAAAGATACTGCGTATTACTTACATTTTACAATTTTTTTAACTAGGCTACATTATCTTCCTCCTCTTTCTAGACCATTTATTTTACTACTGAAATTATTACTCCTCTTTCTCAAGGAGTTTTTTCTTCTCTCTCTAGACTATAATGCATTTTACAACTGAAACTGTTCCTCTTTCTTTTATGGTAGTTCTTTCTCCTTCTAGACAATTATTCATTTTACAACAGAAACTATTTCTCCTCGTTCTAATGGTCAATCTTTCTCTTCCTAGACTATATTTAATCTTAGTATTTAAATTGTTGCTCCTCTTTCTCGTGCCATTTATGAAAAGCTATTTTTGTGTCGGAATGTTTATGGTTTTAAATTTTATTGAATGTCAAAGATAACTCCAACATAATGATAGTTCTTACAATTGAAATTATTTCTCTCTCTGTGAAAATTTAATTTCTTACAAAGAAGTTTACTGGTAAAATGCATGTTACAATGTTTATCAACCCTTGTTATATGAAAAAGTAACATTTATTGGTGCTTATGCATCAAATATGACAAATACAAAAATAGTACATTTGTCAACTACTTATTACTACCCAAACCGTTTTGATCAAGGCAAATAAAATTCAGTTAGAGAAATTTTATACACACGCCGCATACAAAGCTATTACCCGTATACGTTTTGTGGCGTTTTTACAATCTGCAGTAATATAGTTTATAGTTTTTTGTTTTTAGACACCATTTTAAAATTTTCCTTATCGGTAAAAATAATTTACTGAAAATGAACGAACTTCTCAATGACCCTTTACACTATTTAAACAACTTTTTTGTCAATCAATGGTACCGTTCAACAACGTCATAAACTGTGAAATTATGGTTGTGGTTTAAGACAAAAATTTTTTAATATAATGAACGTGGTTCAAAGGTATTCAGTCTTGCCACAGAAGTAGATTCCTGAGAGGATGAGGACATAAAGGGCTCTTTGAAAGACAGCAATTGTTTTATTTCACCACTTCTCAAGGCACTCAAAAGTTTGTTGAAAAAAGTCGGTAAAAAATGCATGAATATTTTCTATTCAAAAAGTATTGTGTATTCATTTATAATGTTTATCCTTACAGAAACGAATGATAAATAAATATGCTTCACGTATTGAAATATTGAAATGAATTGAATTTGGCAGTTACCTATCTAAAGCTTTTGAGCAGTTCTTCATTTTCAGAATTGAATTCCTACATGATTTAAATAAGAGAAGGTGTACAAGGATTCTGAAATAAATAAAGCCCTTAAATAGGGATTATCTTAAACCTCAAATTAAATTAAATAAATTGGAGAATTAAATTTGGCACAATTTTTTTCATTTGCCTTTGTAATTTTAACTATTGTCATTTTGATATAATATTTATGTAAATCAGAATTCGCCATTAACTTTTAGAGGCGGGCCTTATGACTTATGTTGGAGCTTTTCACGGGCCGGATGCACTAATATATGTATCTTTAAATATTATCAATTTAATAATGTATAGCATTTCTGAAAACTGGAAAAAAAATTGGATTTTTTTTTTTTTTTTTTACCTTAATAAAATAACAATTGATATTTGATTTTTTTTTTTTTTTTTTTTTTTTTTTTTTTAAATAATCAAAAAATAAAATTTTTTATTAGTAGTAAATCTAAGTCTAAAAACGAAGTGAATCTTTTGTTTCAACGTGACAATGCAACTTTACCTAACTTTTAATAAAACTATGTAAACTGTACTTCCAGATTATTCCGTTTAAGTAGATATTAATTGTGAGACGATGGCGGTAAAAATCTTTCAGTTTATTTTATGATAGAGTCGATGTCAGTCGCAGTATTTGTTGCAGCCAATTTCTTATAATTTGTCCAAATGAGATTCAGTTAAGTTATTCCTGCATTTATTCTTGATGAAAACCACCTTGCTGAAATCTTCTCCATATAATTTCTTCGGACACGTAGTGTGAACCTCTGTTCTACATAGTTAACACATACTATTTCGTATAAATTACAATTATGTAAAAAATGTCCATACCGGGAAACTTTACCTTTTTATCTTCTGTGGTGCCGGCGGGCCGCAGGAAAAATCTTTCGAGGGCCATATCTGACCAGCGGGCCGCCTAGTGGCTAACGCTGATGTAAATGGTTAAATTATTTCAATTTATATTTCTCATATCTCAACTCTGTAGAAACTTAAAGAAAAAAAAACTTTTTGAAGTTTTCCACTCGTTATCGTAAGAACCAGCAAAGGGTATGCTCCTAAACTTAAATTTGGGAATATGGTTCAAGTTCTTGAGAAGATTGACATTTAAAGACCGATGGCCGCATGAGATGTGAATATACGTCACTGCAACTTGATGTAATAACAGGTAACCAGTTTGTAGACAATTCCTTTTAGAGTTGAGTGTCGTATTATCAAAGCTTATTTATTTATTGAAAATCTGTATTGAGCCAAATTATAATTATCTTTTGATTTGATAGATTTTGCAATTTAATCTTGTATAACGACCTGATCTTTCCTTAAATTTGTATCACTACAAAGTTTATGTTTAGCTTATTGGACTTTGAAAATAGTACAGAAACCTCTAGAAAGCCTAATTTATGTTTCGTGGATTGGATCTTGAGAAACAGCGCAGACTCTATTTTTAGATGAAATTCTGAAGAACTACTACTGTGGAGGAATGATTATGGTGTTCGATTTTATTAAATATCTGAGATCATAATCTTTCCAACACAACAATAGTTCATACAACTGAAACGATTTCACTTGCTGTGAAAATTTAATTCCTTATCAAGTAGTTTACAGGTACTATAAATATTACTTTGTTAATTACACGAAAAATGATACGCTTGTTATTTCTTATGTACCAAACATGACAAATACAACAATAGTGCATTTGTCAACTATTTATTATACAAATCATTTGATTAAAGCAAATAAAACCAGTGAGATTTTGATTAAAGCAAATAGAAGAAGTGAAAGAACTGTTTCTACACAAGCCTATTCGCAAACGCTGTGTGGCGTACCACTAACTTCAGTGATATAGTTTTCAGTCTACTGTCATAGACTACACTCGATTATTTTCCTTATTGAAAAGAGTATTTGGCTGAACAAGAATGAACCGCTCAATAACCTTTTTTGCAGAGACTATTTAAACACTATTTTTGTCATTTGACGATACTGTTTAACAACGTTACTAACCGTGAATTTGTGGTTGTGTTTTGGAACCGAATAGACGGCTTTAATGTAATAGGATAAATGTAAACTTAATAATTTCAGCTTTGCCATAAAAACGAATTTTTGAGAGGAGGAGGGCATAAAGAGATTCTTGGAAAACACTGTCCAATCCCCTCCTACCCAAACAGATTTAGAAAAAAAAATTGTAGAAAATGTATAATAATGTATATGAATTATAAATATACTTTCTTTACTTATTTTGAAATGAAATAAATTGGGAATTACGTATCTTAAGTTTCATTTTGAGAATTAATTGCCTAAATACTTTAAATAGTATGTATACAAAGATTCAGAAATATGTTAAGGCATTATAAATATAGACTTTGTTAAATATCGAATTTTTTAAATAATGAGTAGGAAACTTAAAATTGGTAAAATTCATCTAATTTGTCTCTTTCTTTTTTACCAACCCGATAGTTAACAATTAAAGGATAATAATATGACGGTATGTAGCTTTGCCACAAAAAATGCAGTTTTGCCACAAGAACAGATTCCTGAGATGAGGAGGGCATAAAGAGCTTCGACACTGTCCAACCCTCTCCTACCCAAACAGATTTAGAAAAAAATAGTAAAAAAAATTATGAATATTTTCTATGCAAGAAGTGTTGTGTTTTTTTTTTCATAATTCATATAATTACAGTAATGAATTATAAATATACATTCTTTGCATTTTTTTAAATGAATTAAATTGGGAATTACGTATCTTAAGTTTTATTGCAGTTCATTTTGAGAATTAATTGCCTAAATACTTTAAATAAGAGGTACACAAAAATTTAGAAATATGTTAAGGAATTCTAAATATAGACTTTGTTAAATATCGAATTTATTAAATAACGAGTAGGAAACTTAAAATTGGCAGAACTCATCTAATTTGTCTCTCTCTTTTTTCCCAACCCGATAGTTAACAATTAAAGGATAATAATATAAAGGTATATAGCTTTGCCTCAAAAAATGCAGCTTTGCCACAAGAACAGATTCCTGAGAAGAGGAGGGCATAAAGTGCTTCTTTAAAAACACTGTCCAACTCTCTCCTACCCAAACAGATTTAGAAAAAAAATGGTAAAAAATGTACGAATATTTTCTATGCAAGAAGTGTTGTGTTTTTATTCATAATTCATATAATTACAGCAATGAATTATAAATATGCATTCTTTGCATTTTTTTAAATGAATTAAATTGGAAATTACATATCTTAAGTTTTATTGCAGTTCATTTTAAGAATTAATTGCCTAAATACTTTAAATAAGAAGTATACAAAGATTCAGAAATATGTTAAGGAATTCTAAATATAGACTTTGCTAAATATCCAATTTATTAAATAATATGTAGGAAGCTTAAAATGGTCTCTCTCTCTCTCTCTCGCCCTTGATTTCTTTTTTAAAAAGCGTAGTTTATGTATCGTGTACTGGATCTTGAGAAACGGTGCAGAAACTATTCAAGATGCAATTATGAAAGGCTGCTTTTGTGTGGGAATGGTTATGGTCTTAGATTTCATTAAATCTCTGAGTTCATTATCATTCCATCACAATGATAGTGCCTACAACTGGAATGATTTCACTTGCTGTTATGATTCTATTTTTTACGAAGAAATTTTCAGGTAATAAGTATGTTTCTATGTTACTCAATTCCTGTTTCACAAAAAAGAAATATTGGCAAAAATACTTGACTGAGCTTGAAAGAACTGCTCAATGATCTTTTCTATCCAGTCACTATTTGAATAACTATATTTTTGTCAATTGATGATTCTGTTAAACAACTTTGCAAATCTTAAATTCCACAGTTGTTTTTTTATTCTAACCACTTCTACATTTTTTTTAAATTGGTAAAAAAAAAGTGTAGGAATATTTTCTATACAAGAAGTGTTATGAATTCATTCATATTTCATATATGTATGGGAATGAATAATAAATATATATTCTCTTCTTATTTTGAAAGGAATTAAACTTGGTAATTGCATATCTTAAGCTTTATAGCAGTTAATTTTGAGAATAATGATTCAATAAATGTCTTGCATGGTTTAAATAAAAGTATATCAGGATTTGGAAATAGGGCAAGGTATTCTAAATATATACTTAATTAAATATGTGTTAAATTGTGTTTGGGAAGTTCTTGGGAAGGTTAACTCACTGAATGCCTGAAGAGGCATAGATTTATATTGTCGCAATCTCACATCTTAGTCGGAGATTAGTCATCTGCTGCTTTGTAAAGGATTTTCAGAAGATCTTGTAAAAGAAAATAATTATATATATTTTTTATTATGAATCGTTATATCTTGAAAAGCTTCAACAGAAATTATTATGATAATAAGAATATATACTTAAACATTTGAATGATAGCATGTACCTTTGTATGTGTAAAATTAGACACTATCATATATTTTAGAGCTAATTAAAAATCACGTGTGACTATTTATTTTAAATTAAACATGATAACCCGTATATTTCTATCTTTTCTAAATGCATAACTTGTTAATACTCTGGTAAGATATCTATAAAATATATTTTTGTAACTATTAATAATGTTTAAAATCTGTATTAAATCAAACTGCAATTATCTTTCAATTGAATGGATTTTGTAATTTTGAATAATAATATTTTATTCCTATAGATTACATCACTAAAGAGCCTAGTTTATTTTTTGCTGATTCGACCTTATGAAACGGCGGAGAAACTATTCTAAGATGCAATTCTGAAAGGCTATTTATGTAATGGAACTTTCATGGTTTTGGATTTTATTTAAATGCCCAAAATCATAATCGGTCCAACACAAAAGTAGTTTGTACAACTAGGTTAAATTCAGTTGCTGTATAAATTTTAATTAATTTTTTTTGTGTAAAAAAATGGTCCAAATATGCAAGTTTTTTATGCAGAAAGTGGTATGTATTAATTTGTCCACTGAATGCTACAAATAGATAAGTCACGTATATTAACATTGCAGTTATCTAGTTGTAGTATTATGGAAATGACTTTTTTCTATTTTTATGGTAAAGTATGATAAATATATACTATATGTATGTTTTCAAATGAACTTGCCGGTAACTTCTTATTTATGGTCTGTATTTCCTTTTGAGGTTTAAAGGTTCTACATAGTTTATTTACAAGGGAAACCATATTACTGAAATAGGTCCCTACATTCTAAATATGATATTTATTAAATCATAAGTACAACATATTTATTTGTCATAATTGTTTATTTTGTCTCTGAAAAGATAGTTAAATATACTACTTACGAAAATGCCGACCAAACGGTATAGTGGTTAGCGTGCTAGCTTCTAGACTGCGAGGTTGCGGGTTCGAGTCCCGTGTAAGGCATGAGTGTTTGTAAATGTATGTTGGCTTGTCAAATGACGAATGTTTCGGCGCATTATAGCCCTCATGTTGCTGACGGTGCCAGATAATCTGAAAACAACCAACCAAATATGTAATTTATTGAATAATGGGTAGAAATCTTAAATTTGACAGAATTCATTTAATTCGTCTTTAAAAATTATAACTAAATAATTTAATACCATATGATATGTCTGTAAATGGACAAATAATTTTTTCATTTGTATTTCTCATTTTCTAACACGAAAGTATACAATTAAGATGTACATGAACGTATGTAAAAATGAGTAAAATAATAAGCTATCTTTTACTTTAACGTTAATAATTAAACACGAGTTAAATTTTTCTTAATGTTAAACATGATAGCCCATATGTCTCTATGTCTCGTTGATAATAATATAAATTGCTGACCCTACAGTAAAGCAGCTATAAAAAGTACGATCATCATTTTCAATGTCTCAAAACAATTGAAAAAAAAAATTAAATGTTACTGTAGCAAATTGTAATTATCTTTTGATTTGATACATTTAGTATATTTTTCTTGTATGACAACTTGATATCATTACAGATTTCATTTCTAAAAAGTCTAGCACATGGTTTTCTGATTGGACATGGAAAAATAGTGAAGAATTTATTTCAACATAGAATTCTAAATAGCTATTTTTGTGTTGAGTAGTTTCTGGTCTTAGATTTTATTAAATACCCAAGATCATAATCACTCCAATACAACGATAGTTTGAGCAGGAATATTCACTTGCTGTTAAAATTTAAATTTCTTTCTAAGATGTCTACAGTCACTATGTAAGTTACTATATTTTTTGACATCTTTTACTCGAATAATTATTAGCAATCACATAACTTGTATAACAAATATTAAAATAGTGCACATTCAGGTACTTACTATACCAATTATGATTTATACAAATTTAATTAAGTGATAGTAGTTTTTCTACATACACATCATAGAAATCTACCTGCCACGTTCAGTGTTATTGCTTTTTTCCTCCTGTTTTAAATTGCATACGATGCCTGAAAGATAGCCGGAAAAATATTGTCATCTCTCTATTTGATAGAAATTGTAACTAAATCTTTTATACCAACTTCATATTCCCATAGATTTCCCCACTAGAGAGCTTGTTTATATTGCTGATTATACCTGGGAACGGTGCAAAAACTATTTCAAGGAACAATTCTAAAAAATTATTTTTGTGTTGGAACTTGTATGGTTTTGGATTTTATTTAACTACCAAGATCATATTCGTTACAACACAACGCTATTTATTACAACTGAAATGAATTTCCTTGCTATTTAAATTCAATTTTCTACTAAGAAGTTTTACAGTACTATGTATGTTACTAAGTTGCTCAACCTTTGTTTCGCAATAAAGATACAATTATTAATAATTATATAGCATATATAGTAAATTAAACAATTGTATATTCATCAAGTACTTATTATACAAACTATTTTGATTAAGGCAAATTAAACCGAGTTATAGTAATTTTCTACACACGCTTCTTGCAAATTTATCAATTTGCAAATACTAAGCGGCGTCGTATTGATTTCAGTAATATGGCTTTTTTGCCGACTATTATAAACTCCATTCGAAGATTTTGCTTATTGGTAAAAATACACGAACGTACAACTCGACGTAACTGGTAGTACACCTTGGAAGTACTACTCAAGAACCCTCTACGCAGCTATAATTTTTTTTTTTAATTATCACTTGACGATACTGTTTAACAGCATTGCAGACCATGAGCTCACGATGTGTTTTGAAACTTAATAGACGCATATAGTCTAATTTAATGTAATAGACGCATGTAGTCTAATTTAATGAATGTGGCCGGAAGAAATGCAGCTATGACGAAAAAGCCGATTCCTGATAGGAAGAGGAAGTTAAGATCTGTTTGAAACACACAGTAATTGTCTTATTTCAACACCATGTATACAAGTCATCTAAAAAAATTAGCAACAAAATTTACGAATACCTTCTATGCAATAAATGTTGTGTATTCATTTATAGTTCTTATTCTTACGATAACAAATGATAAAATTATTTGCATTTTTTTTAAATAAATTTGTAATATATATAAAACTTTTGAACAATTCTTCATTTTATTAACATGGTTTAAATATGAAAAGTGGTAATTGAACGATGAAATATGTCAATGCAATTTCAATATGGAATTTCCTAAATAAGCAATTTATTAAATAATAAGTAGGAAGCTTAAATTTCGCAAAATTTATTTATTTCGCATTTAAAATGAGGAACAATTAATAACTTAATACACTATGTTTGAAATGGAGAAAATAGTTTTTATTTGTATTTCTTTCTTTTTTACATAAGATGAATTTTACAGTTTACTACCCTTAGCATAAGTTTTCGTTTTAGTAAGGGGTAGGCTCCGGAAACTAGTATTTGAGATTACTGCTCAGGTACTTGATGAGATTGACATCCAGAGACTGAACAACAAATAAGACGTGAATATACATTACCGCACCTCCAGAGATTAAAAGGTAATCTGTTGATATTTTTTTTTTTCGGAGTATAGTAATTGTATTGTTAAAGCTTGTTTTTTTTATGCTTGCGTATTTGCTGATTTGTAAAGAATTGTTAAAAATTCTTGGAAAAAATCATTTAATATTTTTTTAATTATTCATTGAAAAATTAACACAAAACAAATTCTGTATGGTATAAAAAATCATTACAAGTAATATCCTACAATTAAAGTATGAAAACATGTAGGTTTAAAAAAGTCAACTATCTTGCACTTTAACACTTTACCGTTAAAAATTAATCTCGAGTTAAATTTGTCTTAATGTTAAGCATGCAACCCATATGTCTCTATATCTCTTTCTCAATAGTATAAATTGCTGAGCCTTGTGTAATATATCTATAAAAAATTGTGTTTCAATGCCTTAAATTAATTGAAAAATATTAAAAAAAAATTACGGAACCAAATTGTAATTATCTTTCGATTTTAATTATTTTTCCTTTTAACTTTGTAAAACAACTTCATCTCCTTATAGATTTCATAACTAGAAAGCCAGGTTCGTATTTTTCTGATTGGACCTCGGAAAATAGTGCAAAAGCTACTTCAAGATGGAATCCTAAAAAGTTATTTTTGTACAGGATAGGTTTTGGTTTTGGATTTTATTAAATATTCAAGATCATAAGCTCTCCTATACAACGATAGTTCATGCCACTGAGGAGAATTTGCTTCCTGTTAAAATACAATTTCTTATTGAGAAGTTTCAAGTTATTATGTAAGTTATTACATTTCTAAACATCTTTTAACAGAAATATTATTAGCATTCATGTGGCATATGTGACAGATACTACAATAATACATATTCATCTACTTATTACATCAGTTATGATTTAGGCAAATTTATTAAAGCGATAGTAATTTTTCTAAACATACCTGCCATGTTCAGTGTTATTGTTGTTTTATCTGCTGTTTTAGATTGCATTTGACGCCAGTATGATATAGAAAAATAATATCGTAACTTTTAACGTATTAAATCAACTGATAAACGATTAAAAATATGTACTAAACTAAATTGTAATCGATTTGATAGAAAATGTAATTAAATACTGTATATGATCATCAAATCTGTTTAATATTTGATTCTTTCTTCTTGGAAAAAAATAATTTAATATTTTTTTAATGATTCCTTGGAAAAGTACAACAAAACAAATTCTGATAAGAAAGTATACTATTTATTATGAGTAACATTTTTCTTAATGTTAATCATGACCTTTTTACTTAAGACTGCAATGTTTTAAATTATTGTCTAACGTGTGTTTTTCGTCTGTTGGGAATGTCCATAAATATACAGGTGACCTATGATGCCAAATCTTTTGTAATCTTATTATGATTTCGAACACAATTTGATTGCATTGTGTTTTTTTTCATGGCGTAAAAAGCACTAAAATGTCAAATGCCCACCTGATGGCTGTGTGGTTAGCACTCTGGTTTCGATTGTCAAAGGTGCCGGGTGTTCGTTGTGGTTCGGAATCCACCTTAAGCTGTGAGTCCCAGCCTGATTAGCCGGCATTGTACATAAAAAGAGATTGTTGAGCGTACAAACCAACCAACCAAAGCAAAATGTCATAACATTTAAACTATTATACTTGTTCCAATTTCAATGGGTCCACCTGATGGCTGTAAGGTTAGCGCTCTGGCTTCACATGCCAAAGGTGCCGAGTTCGAATCCCGGATTAGGCATGGATGTTCGTTGTGGTTCGGAATCCACGTTAAGCTGTAGGTCCCGGCCTGATTAGCGTTGTTATCTCTTATAAAAGACCCTTTCTACAGAACTAATTATGATACAAAGGTATACAATTAAAGGATGATACCATGTAACTATATAAGTTCATGCAAAATGAGAAACTATTCTGCACTTCAAGAGTAATGAATATTCAGGAGTAATCTCTTACTTTTGAAAAAGAAAATAATTAAATGTTTTTTCTAATTAGGAGTCATTATAACTTGGATAGGTGCCAGAGAACCCATTTTAGCACCAATGGCTACAATTAAGGATAATAACATGTATCTAGGTAGGAGAATAAAAAATGAAAAGCTATCTTGCTCTAACAGTGATTAAAAATCACGAGAAATATTTTATTTAAAATGAAGCCTGACAACTTATATGTCTCTACTATACATTACTTACTGCATAAATCATTGACCCTGAAATATATCGATTAAAGTATTATTGTAAATTTTAATACATTAAACAAATAGATAAGTGTTTAGAAATATGTATTGAACCAAACTGTAACGAACTTTCAATTTGATACATTTTGTCGTTTAGTCTTGTATAACGAGTTTATTCTCTTTTAGATTTCCTCACTAAAAAGTCTTAGTATAGGTTTGCCGACCAAACGGTATAGTGGTTAGCGTGCTAGCTTCTAGACCGAGAGGTTGCGGTTTCGAGTCCCGTGTAAGGCATGGGTGTTTGTAAATGTATGTTGGCTTGTCAAATGATGAATGTTTCGGCGCATTACAGCCCTCGTGTTGCTAACGGCGCCAGATGATCTGAAAACAACCAACCAACTTAGTATAGGTTTAGCTGATTGCATCTAAGGAAAAGGTGCAGAAACTATTTCGATGATCTTCTGAAAAGCAACTTTTGTGTTGGAATAACTACTGTTTTGGATTTTATTGAATGTCCAAGATCATAATAATTTCAACACAATGATAGTTCTTACAAATGAAATGATTTCATTTGCTGTGAAAATTAAATTTCTTACCAAGCAGTTTATAGGTAGGTACTATGTATGCCACAATGTTTCTCAACCCATTAGAGGTAGCACAGTAGCATTAGCTACCGACGGAAACAGGGTTTCTGGAAGATTGGCTAATCCTGACTGAAACTCGAGCATCGTTCCAAAATACACGATATTTTTTTTAAATAGATATGCCAATAACGTCATAAAATATATTCTCCTTATTTTCTGTAAAGTAAAATATTTCAATTTCAAAACTGTGTGTCAGCAATTCAAAACTTTCAGCATATTTTTATCCAACATTGACCAATATCTGTAACAACGGCCGATATACAACATTCCTAATTGAGATTGGCCGATGTCGAGTGTTGTTGGCCAGTGTTGTTGAGATACTGGGGTTCTTATCCGAAAAAGAAACTTTTATCAATTATGCTCGTGTATTAAGTATGACAAATACACATTCGTCAACAACTTATTACACAAACCATTTTGATCAAGACAAATTTAATACTGTGAAAGAAATTTTCCTACATACCGTACACAAAACTACCCATCCGCAAACTTGCTGGCTTCTAGACCGCGAGGTTTCGGGTTCGAGTCCCATGTTAGGCATGGGTGTTTGTAAATGTATGTTGGCTTGTCTAATGACGAAAGTTTCGGCGCATTATAGCCCTCGTGTTGCTGACGGCGCCAGATAATCTGAATACAACCAACCCATCCTCAAACTCTGTGTAGCGTTCTACAACATTCAGTTAAATAGTTTTAGTCTGCTGTTACAGATTCCTGAAAAAAAGAGTTGGTTGGTTTGTACGCTCAACGACCTATTTTTATGCACAATAACGGCTAATCAGGCTGAGACCAAGAGCTTAAGGTGGATTCTGAACCTCAACGCAGATCCATGCCTAACCCTGGATTCGAACCCGGAACCTTTGGCATGCTAGGCCAGAACGCTAACCCCACAGCCATCAGATGGGCCCTGAAAAGCTCATTGGAGGAGCTTATTGAAAGACAGTTAAGCAGTAATTTTTTTATTCTAACTCTCCCCCCCCCCCCCCACTCATGCACCCAAAAGTTGTTTTTTTAAATTGGTCAAATATATTTTCTATGAAAAAAGTGTTATGTATTGATTTATAAGTCTTATACTTATTGAAACGATTGATTAATATAGATATATTCTCTATATATTTTGAAATAAATTAAATTTGGCAGTTACGTAACGAATCTTAGGCATTATTGCTGTTGATTTGGAGAGTTTATTGCCAAAATAATAGATAATAAACTATACAGCAGTTTTTCACTTTTGGAATTAAATGTCTTTACATGGTTTAAATAGGAGGTTTATAAGAATTTTGAAATAGGTTTAAACATTCTAATTATACACTTTCTAAAAAAATTCAATTTAATAAATAATAAGTAGGAAACTTTAATTCAGCTGAATTCATTTAAATTTTTATAATTGTAGCTATTGTTTATTTTGATGTTATATGTTTGTAAATGAAAAAATTGTTTAAAATTTGAAATTATCATTTGCCAACACAAAATTATGCATTTAAAGAATAATAGCATATAGATGTGTAAAATGAGAAGCTATCTTGCACTTTAACATGAATAATTAATCATGAGTAAAATTTTTATTAATATAAAGTATGACAACCTATATGTGTCTCGATATCTCTTTGCTAATAATAATAATGTCTGACCCTCTTTTAAGATAGCTATAAAAAGTATTCTTGTTACTTTCAATATCGTAAATCAATTGAAAAGAATTCAATAATTGCAATTGATTAAAATTGTAATCATCTGTTGATTTGATAGTTTTCGCATTTCAATCTTGTATAATAACTTGATCTTCTCATGACCAGGAAAAATTGAGCGGAAGTTGGTTGGTTGAACTCCCTGCTGGGAGTGGAAAGGAAGGACTTTGTGAACTAGCACCTGCCTTTGCGTACATATGTGAGAGAACCTACTCTCTGGAAAAGGTTAAGGTAAAACTAAAAAGAAGAAGGAAAAAAAAAAGAAGAAAAAAGAACTCGGTGCGGAAGTTCCCTAATAGCACACATCCTCCCAGGGAGGTCCCTAGGAAGTCCCCAGTCATCCCCGGGACTACGAATGACTTCCCAGGGACCTCCCTGGGAGGATGTGTGCTATTAGGGTTATTTCACGATAAAATTCAAAAAAGCAATTTTTGTATCGGAAGTGTTATGATTTCGGAATTTATTAAATGTCCAAGATCATAATCTCTCCAATACAAAGGCAGTGTGTGCAGCTGAATCCCTTTGTGTTAGAATTCAATTTTGTACTAAATATAGTGGGTAAAAAAAGTCTCCGTACGGAAGCCAAAGTTACAAATAAATTAGCATAATTTCTAATCTTTTGCTTCATATCTTCAGTAAATACTGAAATATGTTTAATTTGATTCTTTAAAATAAGTTTATAATAAATGTCTGTTTTTACAAAACGCAGGAAGTATTTAAATTGAAATATTTAGGAGATGTTGCTAAGTGCCATGCAAAAAAAGTTTCCGTACGCCGTATGAAAATTAATTCTGACATCTACCACAAATTTTCAAAACTGAAGTGTATGCAAGTGTCATGAAGACATTATAGCAGCAATTGTTTAATTTTAGCTTGTTGCTGATAGTCTTAAAATGGAGTTCCTAAACCTATTCGTGAGTAGGTGATTCAATTATGAAATGTTGGATTATCTATGAAAAAAAATTTTGAAATCTTCAATATATTGAAGTCTAGAGTACAATATATTATTGAAAGACACCATGAGCTTCAAACTTTTGAGGATAGAGTTTGATCCGGAAGATCTTTAAAGCTAAAACGCTTGCATAAAATAAATATCCTATTGTAACGTGCCGACCAAACGGTATAGTGGTTAGCGTGCTAGCTTCCAGGCCGCGAGGTTGCGGGTTCGAGTCCCGTGTTGGCATGGGTGTTTGTAAATGTATGTTGGTTTGTCTAATGACGAATGTTTCGGCGCATTATAGCCCTCGTGTTGCTGACGGCGCCAGATAATCTGAATACAACCAACCTATTGTAACGTTCAAAATAATCCGCGAATAAGTGCACCTCAAGTCGAACATAGCTTAATTTGATAAAAACATTGAAGACAAATCTCAATTGACAATTTATGTGCACTGGTTAAGACATTTTACGTTGGAATTTCAGGATACACGTACCTATGATTATTTCCTTCTACTTAAATTACCAACAGCATCTGCTCTCATACACCCCCAAACTATAACGCCTCCTTCACCGTGTTTGACAGTTCCACATAAATTATAAGTTAACCTTTGTTAGTTTCGTTTTCTCCTGACCATAACTCGATTATCTGACCCTTGGATATATAATTTTAATTCATCACTAAAAAAAACTCTGCAAAATCGATGCTCTTTTTCTGTGTTATGTACTTAAATAAGGCTTCTCACGGGCTGCAAGTCCATTCAGACCCCCTTTTTTAATAACATTTCTCACCGGTTGAGATGTCACTTCAATGTTTTTATCAATTTTTAAGCCATGTGCGACTTAAGGTGCACTTATTCGCTGACTATCTTGAACCATACTATACGATATTTCTTTTATTCAAGCTTTTTAGCTTCGAAGATTTTCCTGATCAATTTCTATCCTCAAAAGTTATCCTCAAAAGTTGAAAAGGTGACTTTCAATAATATATTGTACTATAGACTTCAATATTTTAAATATTTCGTCATTTTTTTCATAATTAATCCATCATTTCATAACTGAATCGCCAATTCACGAATAGATTTAGGAACTCCATTTTAAGACAATTAGCTACAAGCTAAAATTTAACAATTGTTGCTATCTTGTCTTCATGACACTTGCGTACACTTCTGTTTTGAAAATTTACTGCAAGTCTGTTGTGGTAGACGTCAGAATTAATTTTCATATGTAATCGTACGGAAACTTTTTTTGTATGGCACTTAGCAACATCTCCTAAATATTTCAATTTAAATACTTGCTGCGTATTGCAAAAACAGACATTGATTAAAAACTTATTTTAAAGAATCAAATTAAATATATTTCAATAGTCACTGACAACATGAAGCAAAAGATTAGAAATTATGTCAATTTATTTGTAACTTTGGCTTCCGTACGGAGACTTTTTTTACTCACTGTAGATGATTCAGGGACTTGCAGCCATCGAATATAGTGACAGATTAAAAAAATTAAATATGTACACGCTGCAAGAGGAGATTTAATTCATTTATTCAAAAGAATTAAATGAAATGCGATTGAGGGTATGAAATTTATTACAGATAATAGATTGAAAGGAAATGACTTTAAATAGTTGAAAAAGCAGATTAATATAGAAAAAAAAATATTTCAACAATTGGGTGATTAATAGAATTGGTTGCTTGTGGATATAGGGAATTCATGGGGAAAGCGTTTTCAAGAGAAAATTGGATATTCATTTGATGATAGTTAGGAGGGAAAAATTTATCTTGGCTATACCCACCTGGCTGGGATCGTACCTATATTTGGTCTACTTCTTTTGTATTTGTATTTATGAACTTATGGTTGTGTTTTGCGACCAAAAATTTGTTTAGTCCAAAGTAATGACCTTGGAATGGTTGGTTTGTAAGCTCAACAATTTATTTCTGTGCCCAATGATGGCCAATCAGGTCGAAACCTACAGCCTAGAAGGATTCCGATCCACAACGAAAATCCATGCCTAACCCAAGATTCGAACCCGACACCTTTGGCATGCAAGTAGAGAGTGCTAACCCCACAGCCATCAGGTGGGCAATGACCTTAGATAACTGTGCACGGATTACTTCAAGATACAACTTCGAAAAGCTTTTTTTGTGTCGCAGCATTTCTGGTCTTGGATTGTATTAAAATGTCCAAGATCATCATTGTTGTGATACAACGATAGTTAGTGCAAATGCATCCAATTCATTTGCTGTTGAACTCCAATTCGTGCAGTGAGTTTTCAGGTGCTATGTGTTACTATATAAATATCATACTTTCTCAAACTCTGTTATCTGAAATATATGTATATTTTTTAAATGTGAGTAAATTCTTCACTTCGCCTATCACAAGCAATTTTGTTTGAAGAAAATGAGAGGTATAAAGAGGTTTGCTACATACACCATATGTTAGCTAAATATGTGGATAGTATGATAAATATTCTTTACGTGTTTTGAACTGAACTTGTTGGTTACATCTCATTTTTAACAGTTCTTCATTTTGAAATTTGAAGACTGTACATGGTTCAAATATGGGAGAGTACTAAAAAGTTAAAATATATTAAAGCATTTAAAATATGGAATTTCTAGAATATCCTCTTAAGTAAATTATAAGACGGAAACCCTAATTTGTTATGATTCATTTTATTTGTCTCTGGAAAAAAAAAACAATCAATACTATATTTTAAAATAAAATTATTATTTTATTTATATTTTGCATTTCTTCTCTGTTTAGAGTATTAAACAAAATGAAATTTGAAATTCACAATTTTCTATTTCTAAGCAAAGGACAATAATTTGGGAGGAAGTAGGCTCCTATAATTTCTGTTTGCAAAGTTCTTGAAGAGGTTAACTCACTGAATGCAAGAAGAGACATAGTGACATTATTGCAATCATACATCTTAGTCAGTGATTAGTCATTTGCTGCTTTGTAAAGATTTCTGAAGATCTTGTAAAAGAAAATAATTTTATATTTTTTTTAATTATGAATCGTTATATCTTAAAGCTTCCACAGAAATTATTATGATAATAAGAATATATACTTTAACATTTGTATGATAACATGTACCTTTGTATGTGTAAAATTTAACACTATCTTGTACTTTAGCACAAATTAAAAATCACGAGTGACATTTTATTTCAAATTAAACATGACAACCCGTATATTTCAATCTTTCCTAAATGCATAACTTGTTGGTCCACTGGTAAGATATCTTAAAATATATTTTTGCAACTTATAATAATGTTTAAAATCTGTATTGAATCAAATTGCAGTTTTCTTTCTATTGAATGGATTTTGTAATCTTGAATAACGATTTTCTATTACCATAGATTTCATCACTAAAGAGCCTGGTTAATTTTTTGCTGATTCGACCTTATGAAACGGCGGAGAAACTATTTTAAGATGCCAGTCTGAAAAGCTATTTATGTTTAAGAACTTTCATGATTTTGGATTTTATTTAAATACCCAAAATCATAATAGTTCCAATACAAAAGTAGTTTGTACAACTAGGTTAAATTCAGTTGTTGTATAAATTGGAATTAATTTTGTGTGAAAAGATGGTCCAACTATGCAAGATTTTTATGCAGAAAGTGGTAAGTATTAATTCATCCACAGAATGCTGCAAATAGATAAGTCGCATACATTAACATTGCAGTTATCTAGTTGTATTATGGTGATGTATTTATTCTATTTTTATGGTATAGTATGATAAATATATACTAATTATATGTTTTAAAATGAACTTGCCGGTAACTTCTTATGTTCTTTATTTCCTTTTGAGGTTTAAAGGTTCTACATAGTTTATTTACAAGGGAAACCATATTACTGAAATAGGTCCCTACATTCTAAATATGATATTTATGAAATCATAAGTACGATATTTTAATTTGTCATAATTGTTTATTTTTTCTCTGAAGAGAGAGTTAAATATAC
This sequence comes from Linyphia triangularis, assembly GCA_963978545.1. Taxonomy (NCBI): domain Eukaryota; kingdom Metazoa; phylum Arthropoda; class Arachnida; order Araneae; family Linyphiidae; genus Linyphia; species Linyphia triangularis. The sequence continues at coordinate 33,673,981 of OZ021733.1, forward strand.
TTCTTATGAAAATGGATATGGTTAGCGTGCTAGCTTCTAGACCACGGGGTTGCGGGTTCGAGTCCCGTGTTAGGCATGGGTGTTTGTAAATGTATGTTGGCTTGTCTAATGACAAATGTTTCGGCGCATTTTAGACCTCGTGTTGCTGACGGCGCCAGATAATCTGAAAGAGAAAAAGAAAAAAGAGAAAGAAAAAAAATGAAAATGGATAATTTTTGTTATTATACTTCTCTCTGTAGAATTTTCAACCAAAGTGAAAATTGAGCTATGTAATTTGCGAAACGTAATACATTTTTTATTTTGGCAGTTATCTTATGTTTTAAAATTACGTAGTAATAGAGCCACTTTTTATTAAAAATTAAGCATAAAAATTCGTTTTGTTTATCTTTAAAGGTTGCATGAATTCTTGTCTCTCCTTTAAGAGGGCTGTAAAATTATACCTTTGGCATGCAAGTACAGAGTGCTATCCCCACAGCCATCAGGTGGGAAATGACCTTGGATAACTGTGCACGGATTTCTTCAAGATACAACTTCGAAAAGCTATTTTTGTGTCGGAAGCATTTCTGGTTTTTGGATTTTATTAAAATGTCCAAGGTCATAACTGTTTTCAATACAATGATAGTGCAACTGCATCGAATTCACTTGTTGTTGAACTCCAATTAGTGTTTTGAGTTTTCAGGTGCTATGTGTACTAAATAAATATTATTCTTTCTCGAACTCTGTTATCTGAAAATTATATTTTGTTAAAATGTTAATAAATTCTTCATGTCGCATATTACAAGCAATTTGTTTGAAGGAAATGGGAGGCATAAAGAGGTTTGCTACATAAGCCATATGTTAACTAAATTTGTGGATAGTATGATAAATATTCTTTACATGTTTTGAACTGAGCTTATTGGTTACATCTCATTTTTAGCAGTTCTTCATTTTGCAATTTGAAGGCCGTACATGGTTCAAATATGAGAGAGTACTAAAAAATTAAAATATATTAAAGCATTTAAATATGGAATTTCCTGAATATCTATCCTCTTTATAATTTATAAGATGGAAACCTAAATTTGTTATAATTTATTTATTTGTCTCTAGAAAATTAACTATCAATATATTTTAGAACTAATTAAAAATCACATGCGACATTTTATTTCAAATTAAACATGATAACCCTATATTTCTATCTTTTCTTAATGCATAACTTGTATATACTCTGTAAGATATATATAAAATATATTTTTGTAACTATTAATAATATTTAAAATCTGTATTGAATCAAACTGCAAATATCTTTCTATTGAATGGATTTTGTAATTTTGAATAACGACTTTTTATTCCAATAGATTACATCACTAAAGAGCCTGGTTAAGTTTTTGCTGATTCGACCTTATGAAACTTCGGAGAAACTATTCTTATATGCAATTCTGAAAGGCTATTTATGTATAGGAACTTTGATGGTTTTGGATTTTATTTAAATGCCCAAAATCATAATCGTTCCAACACAAAAGTAGTTTGTACAACAAGGTAAAATTCAGTTGCTCTAAAACTTGTAATTAACTTTTTTTGTTTAAAAAAAAATGGTCCAAATATGCAAGTTTTTTTATGCAGAGAGTTGTATGCATTAATTCGTCCACTGAATGCTACAAATAGATAAGCCATGTACACTAACATTGTAGTTATCTAGTTGTAGTATTTATTATGGGGATGACTTTTTTTTTTTACGGTAATCTATGATAAATATATACTATATGTATGTTTTGAAATGAGCTTGCCGGTAATTTCTTATCTATGTTCTGTATTTCCTTTTGAGATTTAAAGGTTCTACATAGTTTACTTACAAGGGAAACCATATTACTGAAATATGTCCCTACATTCTAAATATGATATTTAATAAATCATAAGTACGACATATTTGTCGTAATTGTTTATTTTGTCTCTGAAAAGATAGTTAAATATACTACTTAAGAAAATGCCGACCAAACGGTATAGTGGTTATTATGCTAGCTTCTAGACCTCGAGATTGCGGGTTCGAGTCCCGTATAAGGCATCGGTGTTTGTAAATGTATGTTGGCTTGTCAAATGACGAATATTTCGGGGCATTATAGCCCTCGTATTGCTGATGGTGCCAGATAATCCGAAAACAACCAACCAACTACTTATAAAAATGGATATTTTTTTACTATACTTCTCTCTGTAGAATTTTCAACCAAAGTGAAAATTGAGCTATGTAATTTGCGAAACATAAGGCAATTTTTCTTTTGGCAGTTATCATATGTTTTAGAATTACGTACTTTTAGAGCCACTTTTTATTTAAATTTAAGCATGAAAATCCGCTTGTTTATATTTAATGGTTGCATGAATTCTTGTCTCTCCTTTAAGAGGGCTGTAAAATTATATTTCCAATCGTTATAGTTTAAATCAACCGAGAAATGTTTCAAAAACTTGTTTAAAAACAAATTGTAATTATCTTTCAATTTTATACATTTTGCGATTAAATTATGTCCAACCACTATATCTTTACAGATTATATTTCCCCACAAAAGGCCCAGTTTATGCTTCGTTAATTGAACATTAGTAAATGAAGATACTGAGTTAACAAAGACTTCAGGATTTACTCTGTCATATATATGAGAACAATTGCGGAAACAAAATCATCGATATTGCCAGAACCCCACCTGAAGAAGTTGGATCATAGGAAACGGTGCACGAATAATTTAAAGGGATAATTTTATGAAGCTATTTTTGTGTGGAAACAATTTTGGGCCTAGATTTTATTAAAATGGTCAAGTACGTAAGTGTTAAAATATAACGATATTTAGTACAACTGCATTCGATTTATTTGCTGTTGAACTTCAATTCCCGTTGTGTGTGGCCGACCAAACGGTGTAGTGGCTAGCGTGCTAGCTTCTAGACCGCGAGGTTGCGGGTTCGAGTCCTGTGTTTGGCATGGGTGTTTGTAAATGTATGTTGCCTTGTCTAATGACGAATGTTTCGGCGCATTATAGCCCTCGTGTTGTTGACGGCGCCAGTTAATCTGAAAACAACCAACCAACCCGTTGTGTGTGTTTTCATCTGATATGTGTTACTAAATATATCATGTTTCTCAACTCCTGTTATCTGATAAAGAAACATTTAGTTAAAATAATAGTACATTTCTCATGTCACTAATTACAAACAATTTTTCTTGAAGAAACTGAGACATTTAGAGGTTTGTTGCATCTATCTCATATTCTCGATAGAACGATAAATATTATCTACGTAATTTGAAGAGAATTTGTTTGTCAAGCCATTCTATGTATATGGATTTTTCCTAAATATTAGCAAATGATCAATTCTGTAGTTGACGCGTGAGACATTTTTGCTCTTTTTCCACTTGTAAACCGATTATAAAGGGAAAAATTATGATCAATCTAGTAGTTACACTTTCTTCTATTAATCAAAAATAATAGGGACTAAGTCTCCTCTTCTTTATTTACATTTTAGTTTTATATAATATTAATTGGTGGCAAAGTTGTATGTAACCCCGGCACACGAGACACATGCTTGTCCCTTGCGCCACACATTATAAATGCATATTTGACCTAGTTAAAATAATATGGAAAAATAACTTTGTCTGCAACTAATATTATATAAAACATAACTACTAGGTTCATCATATTTTTACAATTATAATTTGTTTACGAGAAGAGAAACACAAGGGATCCTGTGCGTCATGTTTCCTTTATAATAAACTTACAATTTGCAGAACTCATTTAATTTGTTTTGAAAGCGTGACTGTATGTATTTAAAATAACAGGTTTGAAAATTTACAAATTATTTTGAGCGTAATATTTTCATTCACTCCTTTGTGAATTCTTAAAGTAAAAATTGAACTCTGCAATTTATTAACCCTTAACATATGACAATGTTTCGGTAGGAGGTAGGCTCCTGGAATTTGCAATTAGGAATATCAATCAATTTCTTGATGAGGTTGACATTCAGAGTCTGGTTTATCTAGCAAGATGCGGAGAATAAGAGAGGAGATGCATTAATAAAAATGCTTCTTATTATTTATAAGTATTTAAAATCAACAATGGCGGTAATAGTAAAGCTTCAGGCTGTGTTAATGGAGGTTTCAAAATGGCTGATCAATGTGGAACAGCCAGTAAAAAGCCTAATATTATATTAGGATTCATTTAAAAAAGTGATTCTTCTAAATCTAGACCTCATCCTGAGTATTCAATACAGTTTTAGTCACAATATCTGAAAGAGAAAATTGAATTGATAGAGTTCAACACGTGCTTATAAAAATGATTCAGGGTCTTGCAGTCATCGATTGAAGGGATTGATTAAGAAAATTGAATATGTACACACTGCAAGAGGAGATTTAATTCATTTATTCAAAAGCATGAAGTGGAATGAGATTGTGGGTTGGGGAATTTATAACAAATAATAGATTGAAGGGTCGTGACTTTAAGTAATTTAAATAGCAGATTAATATAAAAAAATAAATCATTGCAAAAATTTGGTGATTAATTAATAGAATTGGTTGCTTGTGGATATAGTAAATTCATGGGGAAGGCGTTTTCAAGAGAAAATTGGATATTCATTTGCTGATAGTTAGGAGGGAAAAGATTTCTCTTGGCTATACCCACCTGGCTGGGCAACCTGGCTATATTTGGTCTACTTCTTTTGAATTTTTATTTATGAACTTATGTTTGTGTTTTGAGACCAAATTTTTTTTTTAGTCCAAAGTAATGACCTTGGATTGGTTGGTTTGTACGCTGAACAATTTATTTCTGTGCGCAATGACGGCCAATCAGGACGAAACCTACAGCCTAAGGGGATTCCGATCCACAACGAAAATCCATGCTGAACTCAAGATTCGAACCCGACACCTTTGGCATGCAAGTAGAGAGTGCTAACCTCACAGCCATCAGGTGGACAATGACCTTGGATAATTGTGCACGGATTACTTCAAGATACAACTTCGAAAAGCTATTTTTGTGTCGCACCATTACTGGTCTTGGATTATATTAAAATGTCCAAGATCATTATTGTTGTAATACAACGATAGTTAGTGCAAATGCATCAAATTCATGTGCTGTTGAACTCCAATTCGTGTAGTGAGTTTTCAGGTGCTATGTGTTACTATATAAATATCATACTTTCTCAAACTCTGTTATCTGAAATATATGTATATTTTTTAAATGTGAGTAAATTCTTCACTTCGCCTATCACAAGCAATTTTGTTTGAAGAAAATGAGAGGTATAAAGAGGTTTGCTACATACACCATATGTTGGCTAAATTTGTGGATAATATTATAAATAATCTTTACGTGTTTCGAACTGAACTTGTTGGTTACATCTTATTTTTAGCAGTTCTTCATTTTGAAATTTGAAGACCATGCATGGTTAGAGTATGGGAGAGTACTAAAAAGTTGAAATATATTAAAGCATTTAAAATATGGAATTTCCAGAATATCCTCTTCATTAAATTATAAGACGGAAACCCTAATTTGTTATTATTCATTTTATTTGTCTCTGGAAGAAAAACAAACAATCAATACCATGTTTTAAAATAAATAAAATTATTATTTTATTTATATTTTGTAATTCTTTTCTGTTTAGAATCTTAAACAAAATGAAATTTGAAAATTGCAATTTTCTAATCCTAAGCAAAAGACACTGTTTTGGTAAGAAGTAGTCTCCTATAATTTGTGTTTGGGAAGTTCTTGGGGAGGTTAACTCACTGAATGCCTGAAGAGACAGTTACATTATCGCATTCACACATCTTAATCAGTGATTAGTCATTCGCTGCTTTGTAAAGAATTTTCAGAAGATCTTGTAAAAGAAAATAATTTTATAACTATTCATAATTAAAATAATATGTCTTGAAAAGCTTCCGCAGAAATAATTATGATAATAAGAATATATACTTAGACATTTGAATGATTACATGTACCTTTTGTTTGTGTAAAATTGACATCATCTTGCATTTTAGAACTAATTAGAAATCCCGTGTGACATTTTATTTCAAATTAAACATGACAATCAGCATATTTCTATCTTTTCTAAATGCATAACTCGTTGATCCTCTTGTAAGATATCTATAAAATATGTTTTTGTAACTATTAATAATGTTTAAAATCTGTATTGAATCAAACTGCAATTATCTTTCTGTTGAATGGATTTTGTAATTTTGAATAACGATTTCTCATTCCAATAGATTTCATCACTAAAGAGCCTGGTTAATTTTTTGCTGATTCGACCTTATGAAACGGCGGAGAAACTATTCGAAGATGCAATTCTGAAGGGCTATTTATGTTTAGGAACTTTAGTGGTTTTGGTTTTTATTTAAATGCCCAAAATCATAATCGTTCCAATACAAAAGTAGTTGGTACAACTAGGTTAAATTCAGTTGCTGTATAAATTGTTATTAATTTTGTGTAAAAAAAAATGGTTCAAATATGCAAGTTTCTTATGCAGAAAGTGGTATTTATTAATTCGTCCACTGAATGGTACAAATTGATAAGTCACGTACATTAACATTGCAGTTATCTAGTTGTAGTATTATGGTAATGAATTTATTCTAATTTTTATAGTTAACTATGATAAATATATACTATTGTATAGTTTGAAATGAACTTGCCGGTAACTTCTTATCTATGTTCTGTATTTCCTTTTGATGTTTAAAGGTTCTACATAGTATATTTACAAGGGAAACCATATTACTGAAATAGGTCCCTATATTCTAAATAGGATATTTATTAAATCCTAAGTACGACATCTTAATTTGTCATAAATGTTTATTTTGTCTCTATAGAGATAGTTAAATTTACTACTTATGAAAATGGATAATTTTTTTATTATTTTATTTTCTCTAGAATTTTCAACCAAAGTGAAAATTGAACTATGTAATTTGCGAAACATAGGACAATTGTTCTCTTGGCAGTTTTCTTATGTTTTAAAATTACGTACTTTTAGAGCCATTTTTTATTTAAATTTAAGCATGAAAATCCAATTTTTTTTATCTCTAATGGTTGCATGAATTCTTGTCTCTCTTTTAAGAGGGCTGTAAATTTATCATTGTAAATTCTTATAATTTAAATCAACCGAGAAATGTTTCAAAAATTTGATTAAAATCAAATTGTAATTTTCTTTCAATTTTATACATTTTGCAATTATACTATGTCTAACCACTATATCTTTACAGATTAGATTTAACCACAAAAGACCCAGTTTATGCTTCGTTAATTGAAAATTAGTTAATGAAGATACTGAGTCAACAAAGACTTTAGCATTTACCATGTCAAATATATGAGAACAATTGCAGAAGCAAAATCATTTATATTGCCAGAGCCCCTCCTGAAGAAGTTGGATCATGGAAAACGGTGCACGAATAATTTCAAAAGATAATTTTATGAAGCTATTTTTGCGTGGAAACAGTTTTAGTCCTAGATTTTATTAAAATGGTCAGGTACGTAATTGTTAAAATACAACGATATTTAGTACAACTGCATTCGATCTGATTTGTGTTACTATATATATCATGTTTCTCGGCTCCTGTTATCTGATAAAGAAACATTTAGTTACAATAATATTACATTCCGAATGTCACTAATTACAAACAATTTTGCTTGAAGAAACAGACATTAAGAGGTTTGTTGCATCTATCTCATATTCTCTGAACTCGTGGATAGTACGATAAATATTATCTACGTAATTTGAGGGGAATTTGTTTGTCAAGCCATTCTATGTATATGGATTTTTCCTAAATATTACCTATGAACAATTCTCTTGATGACGAGCGTGACATTTTTGCTCTTTTTCCACTTGTAAACCGATTATAATTGAAAAATTATGATGAATCTAATAGTTACACTTTCTTCTATTAATCAAAAATAATGGGGACTAAGCCTCCTCTGCTTTATTTACATTTTAGTTTTATGTAATATTAATTGGTGGCAATGTTGTATGTAACCCCGGCACGCAAGACACAGGCTTGTTCCGTGCGCCACACATTATAAATGCATATTTGACCTAGTTAAAATAATATGGAAAAATAACTTTGTCTGCAACCAATATTATTTAAAACATACTACTAGGTTCATCATATTTTTACAATTATAATTTTTTTTACGAGAAAAAAAACACAAGGGATCCTGTGACCCATGTTTCCCATATAATAAACTTAAAATTTGCAAAACTCATTTAATTTGTGTTGAAAGCTTGACTGTATATATTTAAAATAACAGATTTGAAAATTTACAAATTATTTTGAGCGTAATATTTTCATTCACTCCTTTGTGAAATCTTAAAGTAAAAATTCAACTCTGCAATTTATTAACCCCTAACATATGACAATGTTTCGATTGGAGGTAGGCTCCTGGAATTTGCAATTGGGAATATCATTCAAGTTCTTGGTGAGGTTGACATTCAGAGACGATGAATCTCGCTAGATGCGGAGAGTAAGAGAGGAGACGCATTAATAGAAATGCTTCTTATTATTTATAAGTATTTAAAATCAACATTAGTGGTAATATTAAAGATTCATTCTTGTTGGTTAATGGAGGTTTCAAAATGGCTGATCAATGTGGAACAGCCAGTAAAAAGCCTAATATTATATTAGGATTCCTTTAAAAAAGTGATTCTTCTAAATCTAGTCCTCATCCTGATTATTAAATATTATTCAGGGTCTTGCAGTCATCGATTATAGTGATAGATTAAGAAAATTGAATATGTACACACTGCAAGAGGAGATTGAATTTATTTATTTAAAAGCATGAAATGGAATGAGATTGAGGGTTGGGGAATTCATTACAGATAATTGATTGAAGGGTCATAACTTTAAGTAGTTTAAATAGCAGATTAATATAGAAAAATAAAATATTATTTTTAGTCCAAAGTAATGGTCTTGGATTAGTTTGTTGGTTTGTATGCTCAACGAAATATTTCTGCGCACAATGATGGCTAATCAGGACGAACCTACAGCTTAGCAGGGATTCCGAACCACAACTAAAATCCATGCCTAATCCAAGATTCGCACCCGGCACATTTGGCATGCAAGTTCAGAGTGCTGACCCTACAGCCATCAGGTGGGAAATGACCTTGGATAATTGTACACGGATTTCTTCAAGATACAACTTCGGAAAGCTATTTTTGTGTGGGAAGCATTTCTGGTCTTGGATTTTATTAAAATGTCCAAGATCATAACTGTTTTCAATACAATGATAGTTAGTGCAACTGCATCCAATTCACTTGCTGTTGAACTCCAATTAGTGTTGTGAGTTTTCAGGTGCTATGTGTTACTAAATAAATATTATTCTTTCTCGAACTCTGTTATCTGAAAATTATATTTTGTTAAAATGTTAATAAATTCTTCATGTCGCATATTGCAAGCAATTTTGTTTGAAGGAAATGAGAGGCATAAAGAATTTTGCTACATACACCATACGTTAGCTAAATTTGTGGATAGTATAATAAATAATCTTTACATGTTTTGAAGTCAGTTTGTTGGTTATATCTCATTTTTAGAAGTTCTTCATTTTGAAATTTGAAGGTCTTACATGGTTCAAATATGAGATAGTACTAAGAAGCTAAAGTATAATAAAGCATTTAAAATATGGAATTTCCAGAATATCCTCTTTATTAAATTTTAAGATTTAAAAATTAAATTTGTTATGATTCATTTGATTTGTCTCTGGATAAAATAACTATCAATACCAAGTTTTAAAATAATAATTATTATTATTTTATTTATATTTTGTATTTCTTTTCTGTTTAGAATCTTAACCAAAATGAAATTTCAAAATCACAATTTTCTAATCCTAAGCAAAAGACACTGTTTTGGTAGGAAGTAGTCTCCTATAATTTGTGTTTGGGAAGTTCTTAGGGAGGTTAACTCACTGAATGCCTGAAGAGACAGTTACATTATCGCATTCACACATCTTAATCAGTGATTAGTCGTTTGCTGCTTTGTAAAGAATTTTCAGAAGATCTTGTAAAAGAAAATAATTATATATTTTTTTTAATTATGAATCTTTATATCTTGAAAAACTTCCGCAAAAATAATTATGATAGTCAGAATATATACTTACACATTGGAATGATAACATGCACCTTTGTATGTGTAAAATTAGACACTATCATGCATTTTAGAACTAATGAAAAATCCAGTGTGACATTTTACTTCAAATTAAACATGACAACCCGCATATTTGTATCTTTTCTAAAAGCATATCTTGTTGATCCTTAGGTAAGATATCTATAAAATATATTTTTGTAACTATAAATAATATTTAAAATCGGTATTGAATCAAACTTCAATTATCTTTCTATTGAATGGATTTTTGTAATTTTGAATAACGACTTTTTATTCCAATAGATTTCATCACTAAAGAGCCTGGTTAATTTTTTTGCAGATTCGACCTAATGAAACGGCGGAGAAACTATTCTAAGATGCAATTCTGAAAGGCTATTTATGTAATGGAACTTTCATGGTTTTGGATTTTATTTAAATGCCCAAAATCATAATCGTTCCTACACAAAAGTAGTTTGTACAACTAGGTTAAATACAGTTGCTGTATAAATTGTAATTAATTTTTTTGTTTAAAAATATGGTCCAAATATGCAAGTTTTTTATGCAGAAAGTGGTATGTATTAATTCGTCCACTGAATGCTACAAATAGATAAGTCACGTACATTAACATTGCAGTTATCTAGTTGTATTATTATGGTGATGAATTATTCTAATTTTTATGGTAAAGTATGATAAATATATGCTATACGTATATTTTGAAATGAACTTGCCGGTAACTTCTTATTTATGTTCTGTATTTCCTTTTGAGGTTTAAAGGTTCTACGTAGTATGTTTAGAAGGGAAACCATATTACTGGAATAGGTCCCTACATTCTAAATACGATATTTATTAAATCGTAAGCAGGACATTTTAATTTGCCAGAATTGTTTATTTTGTCTCTGAAGAGATAGTTTAATATACTATTTAGGAAAATGAATACTTTCTTTTTATTATAGTTCTCTCTGTAGAATTTTCAACCAAAGTGAAAATTGAACTGTGTAATTTGCGAAACGTAAGACAATGTTTTTTTGGCAGTTATCTTATGTTTTAAAATGAATTACTAATAGAGCCACTTTTTATTTAAAACTAAGCATGAAAATCCGCTAGTTTATCTTTAATGGTTGCATGAATTCTTGTCTCTCCTTTAAGAGGGATGTAAAATTATCATTGCAAATTCTTATAGTTTAAATCAACTGAGAAATGTTTCAAAAATTGGATTAAAATAAACTTTATTTATCTTTCAATTTTATACATTTTGCAATTAACCTTTAACTGCTGTGGTTAGGTGGTTTGAGGTTTTTGGTGCAAGAGCAACACATGGTCTATATTAAGTCAAATAAATTGGTAAACATCAATTTAAAGTTTAAGAAACATAGTATCAGAAAAATTTATATAAAAGTCAAAGATGAGATATTTTAGGGGATGGAAACATTCCACAAAAAATGACTTGCGGTCTGTCAGACCACTTACAGCAGTTAAAGGTTAAACTATGTCTAACCACTATATCTTTACAGATTAGATTTCACCACAAAAGGCCCAGTTTATGCTTCGTTAATTGAACATTAGTAAATGAAGATAGTGAGTTAACAAAGACTTTAGGATTTGCCATGTTGTTGATCCTAATCCCTCTCCATCTAGCGGCAGCTAGACATCGTCCATGAGCCCACACGCCCTTAATAAATCCAGGACAAGCAAAGGATCCATCTCAAAAGTCTCCCTAGATAAGCGCAGACAAGTGAGGATGTGTTCCGGGGATGCACTCTCTACTCCACACCATCTACTTATACCATGACAATAGGAGCAACTCCTCAGGTGACAGCGAGCAAATCTAGACATCGCCGTGTGTTCGGCTTTATCACAGGCAAGGCCAATGGAGCCACCAGGACTGCTCCACCAATACCAACCATGGGATGGAGAGACCCTCTACTTATTTAAATCGTTGTTTTTCCTGATAGAGTAAAGCTCTTTAAAAGTTACGGAGGAGACTAAACTCAAAGATTCAGCAGAGCCCTGTTTCGCCAAATCGTCAGCAACTTCGTTTCCATAAATTTCCACGTTGGAGGTTATCCATTGGAGGTTATATGAGAACTATTGCAGAAACAAAATCATCGATATAGCCAGGACCCCACCGGTGTATGAATTATTTCAAGGGATAATTTTGAAAAGTTATTTTTGTGTGGAAACAATTATGGTTCTAGATTTTATTAAAATTGTCAGGTACCTAATTGTTAAAATACAACGATAGTTACTACCACTGCATTCGATTTATTTTCTGTTGAACTTCATGTTGTGTGTGTTTTCATCTGATATGTGTTACTAAATTTATCATGTTTCTCAACTCCTGTTATCTGAAAAAGAAATATTTAGTTAAAATAATAGTACATTCCTCATGTCACTAATTACAAATAATTTTGCTTGAAGAAACTGAGACAATTAGAGGTTTGCTGCGTCTGTCTCATATTCTCTGAACTCGTGGATAGTAAGATAAATCTCTCTCTGTGATTAACTATGATCAATTCTCTATATGACGCGCGAAACATTTTTGCTTTTTTTTCTACTAGTAAACCGATTACCATTGAAAAATTATGATGAATCTAGTAATTACACTTTCTTTTTATCAAGACTAATATTGACTAAAACACCTCTGCTTTAGTTGCATTTTAGTTTTAAATAATATTAGTTGGTTCCAATGTTGTATGTATCTCCCTACGCCCAAGACACAGGCTTGTCCCATACGCCTGCCATTATAAATGCATAGTTTACCTAAATAAAATAATTATATGGGAAAAATAACATTGTCAGCAACCAATATTATATAAAACATAACTACTAGGTTCATCATAATTTCACAATTCTAATTGGTTTACGAGTAGAAAAGCACAAGTGGTCCTGTGCGTCATGTTTCCCATATAATAAACTTACAATTTGCAGAACTCATTTAATTTGTTTTGAAAGCATGACTGTATATAATTTTAAACTTGCATGTTTGAAAATTTACAAATTATTTTTAGCGTAATATTTTCATTTACTCCTTTGTGAAATCTTAAAGTAAAAATTGAACTCTGCAATTTGCTAACGCTTAACGTATGACAATGTTTCTGTAGGAGGTAAGCTCCTGGAATTTGAAATTAGGAATATCATTAATGTTCTTGATGAGGTTGACATTCAGAGACTGATTTAAGTTGCTAGATGCTGAGATGCATCACTTCAACTACAGATATCAGTGGGTGATTAGTTTGAGCACAATTATCGTAAGAGTTTAGCGTTTGTATTGTTAATGCTTTATTGTTTTGATTACTTGTGTGTTTTTGATACTTCTTAAAAGATATCGAAAGCTTTTGAAAGAAAATAAATTTCTATTTTTCTATTACGAGTCGTTATATTTATTATATAAATTATACAGAGATCATACAAAACAAAACTAAAGGTAAACGACGTTTCGAAATTATTAAATATTTTAAATATATACATGTTCTCTTGTATATACATGCATATGCACAATGTATACACAACATATCTATGCATATATATTCAATATACACAACATATACATGTACAAATATATTCATAAATTCTCTATACTACCCTCGCGTTTGGGAGGCAGAATATTCATATAACATGCAATAGGTATTGCTTCCATTAAAACTGTGAAACCGCTTGTAATTAAATTTCAGATATTAGATCTATCAATAAACATGACGTCGAGAATGTATATTTTCGAATGTGGATAAACATTTCAGCTAAGTATTTTATGAAAATATTTAGCCGAACTATGATTATCCTTTTTTTTTCTTCTTTTTTTTTAAATTTACGGATTTTTTTGTCACGGGGATACATACACCACGCCTTCAATGTATTTGCTTTTAATATAAAGGTAACGTATGATATAGTTTTCATGCCGACGATAGTGCTGTAAACAAGCTTGGACACCTTTTTTGACGACAAAACTACACATGACGACAAACACATTTTTTCTTAAATGAGTTTTTCACAAAATTTAAATGATTTTAGGTCCTACCAAAAGCAAAGAATTTTATTGAATGTGAATATGGTTTTGTTTATTTTAACATAGCATATTTTAATAGAGTGATATTAAAGCGGACTTATTCATGCAGATGTATTACCTGAAAGTATAGGTCAATAAATAAATATCCATTAGTCTCGTTTTTATTACGAAACAACTTGCACATTCACCACTCTTATACATTCAAATACCGATTAGTTTCCCTACATACACTATGAGAGAAAGTTACTGTTCCTTCCTTTCCCCTGACATTCAACATATTTTTCTTCCTTCGATACCCTTATTCTCCATCCCTCCAACATCTAAAAAATCCTCTCATACGCTCCAATAGTTATTATACTATAACTTGAGAAATTTTACTTGTATATGCGTAGCATCTACAGTACATTACAGGAATTAATTATACATGTTTCAAAGCACTTTGTATCACCCTTTCTTTGATGATCTAAAAAGTACTTTGAATCCCGATTGATCATTTAGATACTAGTCCTTTAATTATCAAAAAGTGACCTACACACTAGGATACTAGGACTACCAATAATACTTTTGGAGCAACGCCAGTGTATATTACAGAAATTTACATTGAAGAAAATTTTCAATTTAAATTAAAATTAAAATTTGTACTACGACGAGGATGGGATTCGAACCCACGCGGGCAGAGCCCAATGGATTAGCAGTCCATCGCCTTAACCACTCGGCCACCTCGTCTACGAGAGAGATGAGAAATATTCAGCTGATAAATAAAATACTCCAGACACGTTTGAAAGCTTTTAGTATCAGCTGAAGGTTCTAAATGAGCTATAAAGCTATCTGATTGCGAAACTCTCGCGAAACATTGGCGCCTGCCTCAAAGCAATTACAACTTTCAATTTTCTAGTACAGTTGCGTTTGTTCTTTATATCATAAAATCGCAAGTTTCTATTTACATAGCTTTAATATGAGGGGTTCCATGCGACAAGGACGAATCCGCCAGTCCCTTCATTTGTTTTCCAATAGAAAGCCTTGTTATTAGAGGTCGGCGATATATCGATACGACGATATTTTTATAGATATTTTTTTTTAAATATCGATATTAAAAATATCGATAAAAGTCACCGATATATCGATATTTTCAAATATTTTTAGTTTTTTAATGATTGTTTTGTAGTTCCATGTGTTTTTTCGATTTTCTTCATTCCTTTTTCAAAAACTTTAAAACTAATGTTTGGACGTGGCTGAGAGGCAGTTAAAATGGTACCAATATTCAATATTTTGCCATACACTTCATAATCATAGGCGCCAACAGGAGGGTACAAGGGGGTGCACCTCCCTAGCTTTTGAAAATTAAAATTAAATTGGAAAAAACATGTTAATTACACATATATATGTATATAAATTCATCGCTCTGTTAATTTTTCAGTTATTTACATTGTAAAAATATTATGCTAAATACTCAGCGTTGCCATTAAAAGCTATTGAAAATTATCTAAGTTTTTCTTAAAATTACTGCACCAATTAAGCAAAAATAAAACTTTTTCTTTGGTAAAAAACCCATTTCAGTTGGAAAAGTAGTCACCTTGCAAAAAGCAATCATGAAAAGTAGAAATTTGCCCCGAAAAACTTAGTTTCTGGCAAAATTGAAAATCAAATAAAAAAAAAAAAAATTAAAAAAATTAAAAATCATGTATCGATATATTGATATTTTATCGATATTTTTTTCTATGCAACGATATAGTATCGATATTTTTTTTATTGATATTTATTTTGATCGATATTTCCGACCTCTACTTGTTATTGAAGAGCTAAGGTTGGTTGGTTGCTTTCAGATTACCTGGCGCCGTCAGCAACACGGGGGCTATAATGCGCCGAAACATTCGTCATTAGACAAGCCAGCATACATTTACAAACACCCATGCCAACACGGGACTCGAACCGGCAACCTCGTGGTCTAGAAGCTAGCACGCTAACCACTATACCGTTTGGTCGGCCGAAGAGCTAAGGAATACAACAAGATGCTTTATTCGTCCTTCTGTTTGAAGCATTGGCATGTATGCCCATCAAACGGTATAGTGGTTAGCGTGTGGTGGCTTCTAGACCGCGAGGTTGCGGGTTCGAGTCCAGTGTAAGGCATGGGTGTTTGTAATTGTATGTTGGCTTGTCAAATTACGAATGTTTCGGCGCATTATAGCCCTCGTGTTGCTGACGGCGCCAGATAATCAGAAAACAACCAACCTTTGGCATGTACAACTTGGGCGTATAAGCCGTGAGAAACGGCAAAACTTTTCTTTGAGGTTTTTTTTCTTGAGATACAGTTTTGGCGGATTCACCCTGGTCGCATGGAACGCCTCATATAATATCAATGCTATTGAATATCATATCACATTTGTTTTAGAATAGGAAAATTTAATATCGATTCTTACAAAAAATCAGCCAAAACGTTGTTTTTGTTAAAGAACATATCTATTTCTAAAATTAGATTTTATTCTTGTTTTCATATGATATCAAGTTCCTGAATTTATAATTGTATATTAGAAACATACTAAATTATTCTATTTTTTTTATAACTCGTATTTTATGCAATTCTCAGTATTTTGAAGCAATTGGTCTACATAGCAAAAGAATGAAATTCATGCATTGCGTTATCCAGGTAACAAAGCGGTAGTGGCCAATGTTGGATACAGTGGTTCTGGGAAGATTGGAAAAGTTCTTGCCGAATCCCGAGGATCGTTCCAAAATACACGTTTAAAAATAAACATGTCAAATCCATCACAAAACATATTTTTACCCTTCTGTTTTTTCTTATAACACTATATTTCAATTTTAAAACTTCATTTCATCATTTCAAAACTTTCCGTATATTTTACCCGAGCGAGATTGGCCTAGATCTATACCAACGGCCAGTCTACAACGGTCCACATCGGGAATGGTCATTGTCAATCCGATATTAGCCAGTGGATTTGTGATACTGGGGTAGTGTTTCGTCCTTTTTAGCTCCCAGTGTTTGGTTACGGAACACTTAGCATGTGAATATTGACTCT
Source organism: Linyphia triangularis (assembly GCA_963978545.1). Taxonomy (NCBI): domain Eukaryota; kingdom Metazoa; phylum Arthropoda; class Arachnida; order Araneae; family Linyphiidae; genus Linyphia; species Linyphia triangularis. The sequence continues at coordinate 33,691,073 of OZ021733.1, forward strand.
AATTATGTTTTTTACCAAAGTGTAAAAATTCATTGATAAAATATAGTTGTACAAAGTATTAAAGGTAATATGTTTAAATTGGTTAATTCTAAAATGTGTACGACTAGTTATTCATGATTGACTTCATGTACATCCTAATGGTTATTAATAAACTTGAAAGTTTAAATATGATAATTTCCATGAAAAAATTCGTTTAACTCTCACTAATTTAATGCATTACAATCCATAAAAATTAGCTAAAAATAATTTTTAAAGCACAAGAACTGTAAAACAAAATATTTAAAATTATGCACCTCATTACAAATTATTGTATGCACTGTTAAAAATTCGGATCCACCTTGCACCACAAATGGGTTCCCATTCAGCTGCAACCAACATTTGTGGTTTAGTTTCACGATTTAATGGTGCTACCTCGGGCCGTAAGCACCCTTAAATCGTGAAACTAAGCACCAAATGTTGGTGCTTCATGGTAGTTGGTGCCACGGTGGAACAAAATTTTTTACAATGTCAACTAAATGTAACACGATGAAAATAAATTGAGGCATTTGTAAATAAAATTTTACTCTAACATGGAGTCAAAATAACAACAGGCTGTAAATATTACTTTAGTAGTTTTAGCGTCGCTTTTAACCTAGTAAAGCCATTAACTATTTGTACATAATTGAATTTAGCATAACGTAACTTGGTCTTGCACAATGAGAAAGATTTGTATTTACATTTAGTTAATAAAATTTTATAAAATAAACACCTTAACAAGGTCTACAAATTTTGCTTATCCCATACCGATATAGGATTGAATGAGACAATATGAGAGTAAATGAGAAACATGCATAAGTAGAAATGTTGAAAGGTTTTAATGTGTTTAAAATTAAATAATGGCAAAGGGTTACTTAAGAAAGCCCTCCAAGATATAATTGCCAACCTGATAGCTGTGGGGTTAGCGCTCCTCGCATACCAAAGATGCCGGGTTCGAATCCTAGGTTCGGGATGGACTTTCCTTGTGATTCGGAATCCACTTTAAGCTGTAGGTCCCGGCCTGATTGGTAGTTATTGTGCACAGAAATAGGTCGTTGAGCGTACAAACAAACCAAATCCAAGTTATTATTTCCCAAGTAGCACAGCTGTATTGTCCAATGTCGAAAATCGAAGTTTTGGAATATTGGCTAATTCTGGCCGAAACTCGAGCATCGTTCCAAAATACACGATTTTTTTTTTAAATAAATGTCAGAAACATCACAAAATATATTTTTTTCGCCCTCCAGTATTCTTATAAATAAAATTAAAAGTTGACGTGCAGTTAAAATTAATTTTAAGCTGTGCATGAACTTTTTAAAACTTCCAGTATATTTTATTTCTCAGCCGGCTTACAACGCTTCATTTTGGGATTGGCTAATGTCGAGCTATATTGGACAGCGTTGTTGTGCTACTGGAGAAACAGCTTCTAAATTTTTAAACATATATTTTTGGTATGCAATATTTAAACAATATAGTTTGTTTAATTATTTAAGTATAAATGTAAGGATGCTGAGTTTGAAATAAAATTTTCTTTTTAATAGGAAAATAGTTTATTTAATAGTGTCTAGGGTTTCAAACTTTAGAATACTATTGTTGAACATTTGGAACAACGCTCCTAAGAGCTCTTCAATATACGTCTTAAAAATTTAGTTACATAGCGTGGAATAAAATTTAAACAAGATGGCTGGTAGGAATCAGCAACGTCACGCAGTGACGTAGTACTACTCCCAACCAATGCGATCAGAAATGCTCGAGTCGGGGGGGAAATCCCACATAAATTATTATGATTTCGAATGTCCCAATAATGTCTTAAAACTATTGTCTCATTCATTTCCAATACTGATTAATTTTAACAGCTTTCTCTATAATAGTTTTAGCTTCTTTTGAAAGCTAACTCATCAAATATACAACGGGACTTATGTAACTCTAATTTTTTTTTAATATTTAAGTATAAATTAAATTATTATGATTTCATAAGTCCCAATAGTGTGTTAAAATAATTGTCTCATTCATTTTCAATACTGATTATTTTGAACAGTTTTCTCTATAATGGCTTTGACTTCTTTTGAAAGCTAACTCATCAAATATTTAACCGGACTTACTATAAATTTTTTATATTCAAAAAGCATGCAAAACATCCCGGGTCAAGCCTTTCCTGGCGCATTACATTTCAACTTCAACATGAGTTTTAACAGATACTCTCTAACCAGGCTGACTGGTTGTAGTTCTTGTTTGACACATTCCAGATGCAAGTACTAGAAATTTTACCCAAAAACTATTTACTTCTTCCTACACCGATTACTTTCAGCAATCCAGATACTGACCTAAGGATGTTACGGTGCAGTATAACTTTCGCGTAGCTCTTGTGAAAAACTATTACTAATACTATAATAAAAAATTTCAAACATTTGTTTCCGTACATCACTCATGGTTCGTTCTTAATTTTTCTTAATTTACTTTTCTGACTTGAAAACTTATCTTTTGAATTTGATAAAATTCAGTGCAATATGAAAGTTATTAAACAGTGTTAAAGGAATTTTAATAATTTTATAATGTTATGAATTTTTCATGCTGGATCTTATTACTAATATTTTAATCCAGGAATATCCGGAAAATAACGAAATGTGTAAATGTACGAAAACTGTTACAATGATTTGAGAAATAAAATTTCTGGCAATTTGATTTGTCAAAGATAAAAAAACACCTTATTCCACATGAAGAACAATTGAGAAAGCTGCAAGCGCTTTGTAAATTGCATATAGAAATAATCAGGTTAGTTGGTTAACACACTCAACACACTATTTTTGTACAAAATAACGGCTAATCAGGCCGAGACCTACAGCTTAACGTGGAATTCTGAACCACAATTTTGGTATGCGAGGACAGAGCGTTAACCACAGTAATTAGGTGGGAAGAAGTACTCAGAAATTGTCAGGACAATAATTCGACTCAAATGAAACTATTTTTTTTATTCTGTGTATGCTTGGATGTTGAAATGCACCTCAAAACTTTCCTCTGTAGTCTAGCTATGGATTGGAGTTAAAGAACTGATTCTTTAATTGTTTTTATTTATTTATTTATTTATTTATTTATTTATTTATTTATTTATTTATTTATTTATTTATTTATTTATTTATTTATTTATTTATTTATTTATTTATTTATTTATTTATTTATTTATTTATTTATTTACATTAATTAATTCATTCATTCATTCGCATTCATTCATTCATTTATTTATTCACATTCATTTATTCATTCATTCATTTATTTATTCACATTCATTTATTCATTCATTTATTTATTCACATTAATTAATTAATTAATTAATTAATTTATTTATTTATTTATTTATTTATTTATTTATTTATTTATTTATTTATTTATTTATTTATTTATTTACATTAATTAATTCGTTCATTCATTCACATTCATTCATTCATCCATTCACATTCATTCATTTATTAATTAATTAATTTATTTATTTATTTATTTATTTATTTATTTATTTATTTATTTATTTATTTATTTATTTATTTATTTATTTATTTATTTATTTATTTATTTATTTATTTATTTATTTATTCATTTATTTACAAAGATGAAAAATTTGCACATTTCAAATGTAATGTTACATTTATATTCTGATGACAAAAAAATAAACAAAAAAAAAACCCTGCTAAATGCTATTCCACGGTATAATGTTTATCCAAGATTCAGGAATTAAAGCTGCGCAAATTTTTTCAAATAGTTGATAAACGATTGGTTGGTTGTATTCAGATTATCTGGCGCCGTCAGCAACACGAGGGCTATAATGCGCCGAAACATTTCGTCATTTAACAAACCAACATACATTTACAAACACCCATGCCTACACGGGACTCGAACCCGCAACCTCGCGGTCTAGAAGCCAGCACGCTAACCACTATACCGTTTGGTCGGCAGTTGATAAACGAAGTTGTGTTTATGCGACCATTTTTATTGTACAACGGAAACTCAGTTTTATTTTAGGTAGTTTTAGAATTCTGGAAATTAGCATTTCATCACTGTAATGAAATGAGTTACTTATTTTATTAAAATATCAAATATTCAAATTTGCAACTAAATAATGTTGACATTTCCTCAATACTCTTTTAAAGGCTATACATCATAGAGAAGCAACAAGTATTCTCACATTGGCAGGTTGACGAAATTCATCTTCCGCTGATGCTGCCTATTGGTATTTAACAATCCTATTCGCCCTCTTTTAAATTCGGATGCTCCTGACTTCCGGTCTGCTTGAGACTGGATTGCAGGATCAAATAGAAACATTGAAGCACATGCCATAAGATGAATTGTTGTACCTACTCTGATTAAATTTGACTCTTGAAAGTGAAAAGTTATGCCTTACTCTTCCATTCAAAATAGGTGACTGCCTTGAAGGTCGATCGAACTCGTTCACCTACTTCGGACTATACATAAGTTGCGACAGATCTTAAACGTTGCATAGCTCTTAGATTATTGCGTGACCCTTTGCGGCATGATATTTGCGGTTACTGGCTACGAAAGAGGTTAGGAAAAAGATCGGAATATCCACCGATTTGCATTTTAAGATACCCTGGAACGGGTTTGAGTGAGGCAGTTGAAGTCCACTTATCAAAAATCAAATGATGGATAGATTTTGTTCCGGTTGATAAAACTACAACTATTACGTATCCTCTGTGATCAAACAGAGTTGTTTGTCCACAAAGAATCTCGTTCACTCAGTTACAGATGAGTGATAAGTTTCAAACAGTAGCAATGTTTTTGGAACTCGCTCTTAGTTTGAATGTTCGTGGAAAATATTCTAACTCTGAAATGTAGCTGTTTGAGCAATGCAAACTAATGAAAAAAAATTAAATATGAAAAGACGTGTAACTCATAGATAACTTTGAAATAAATGAACTATAGGGGATATATATAATCAACAGAATTTCAATATCAGTGCTTATTATAGCAAATGAATCAGTTATTTGAGAAACCCCATCATTTGCGGCTTTGGATAAAAAAGAAAACAGTTTATGATGAATTTCGTGAATAAAAATAATCTTTTAGGATCAGCAACGCCCTGGAAAGTGGCCAAATTTTAAGCATTTCTTTTTCTGTTTCTCATATCATTCAAAGAAATCAAAATATTATCATCATTTGGAACAATTTTGGAAAAAAAAGAGAAAACTGTCAGTGCATAATTTCTTAACTAAATGTAAACTCTAGTGACCACCAACGCCATGCAAAGTGACAAAATTCAAAAGTTTCCTTTAATATATAATACATCAAAATATGCAACACGCTTTCAAATAAATCAAAATATTTGTGTAACTCAATTTTAACAAGAATCGATTGATAACCTATTCAAATGTTTTAAATAACTGGCGTTAGATCTTTATCTAAAATATTTGTGCGGTTATCTGAAGGGTCACGGTCACGTTTTCCATAGTCCGACAAATATCAACAAGTTAAAAAGTTCGTCGCTAGAGTAATGTCGTCGATTTGTCAGACTTTTTTGGACTGAGTCACACATTCAGTAATCAGAATTTTTAGACCATTTTTATGGTATAAAAAATCATGTTAGATGAAACAAGTCGGTAGTCCATTTTTGTTTGGAATGAATGCATATAATTCAGACCATTCTTTCTTAAATTCAAGATTGTCCTCATCAATTTTTCTCTTCTTTTTAAACGAAGTCGAGGCCATTTTTACAATATGTAGAAAGCGTTTTAACTACGTATACTATCACGAAGAGCTTATTGCGAAAGAAGCTATCTACCTCAATCGGAACAGAGAGAACAAACATAAAAATAGACCCGATGCAGCTGAAACTGTGACAAATAATGGACGCTCTTTCATCGCGCATTCTGATTGTTCTGTATTTCGACTGAGAAGATGCCAGGGAGCGGTGTGGACTATGATTTGAAGTTGGTATATGTGAGAACAATGATACCAGTCCAACCTACTCATATCTCTGCGTTTTGTCGGGTTTTCCTTATTTTTCGGGTTTGAGATTTAGCTGTAAGTTCATTACACATTTACCTAAACAAACACAAATTTATTAGTATTTATTACTTTATCACTTTATTCTTAAGATGAGTTACTTAGAACTTGAACAACCGCAAATATCCATGAAAATGGCCGCAGTCCCTGCCGACCACTGACCCCTGAAAAAGCAAAACGTGTCTAATAACCTGGTCTATTGTGCAACAGTGAAGGAAAAATGAGGGTGATCATTTTCAATTTGCTTTAATAACTGATATTGAGATTCAGTTGGTTTACTATAACTTTCTCCGTTGTTTTTAGTTACATGACTATGATTAATGATAATTTTTAACATTTCGTGTGCGCATAAATGATTACATTATCTAGAATGTATCCCGTCCAATTTCATTTCTCAAATAAAAATGTGAATAACCTACAGAGTATTGCAAATTGTCTCCCGCTATCAAATATGGTTAAAACTACTACACTTTTGGGTTGGAATAATTTCTACGGATGTTTAAATTAAAAGTTAAGTAAAAAAATCACCAGTATCATTTAAAACTGGTCACCTTGTACATTATTAAAAATGACACAAAGGTTGTTAACTTGTGAACTTGAAGTTTGTTGCTAATACTTTGTAACTTCTTTATTTGCATGGTTTCATCAAATGTGTTTGAAATGGAGCTTTGTAAAAACCCGATGAATATTTTTAAAAAAATAGCATTAGAGAAAAATTTTATGAAGTTGAAACATTCGGAAAAATACTTTTCTGAACTTCGAAATTTATATTTTAAACTATATAAACTTTTAAAAAAATTATTTTGTAATAGAATTCGAAGAAATGATTGCTTGATGTATATATTATTTGGTGCAAGTGATACACCAGGAATATTCTGCGTAGGAATATTGATGAAACTGCAAAGTACTGGGAGAACGCTTTCCTTCTTTTAAGTGAAATTCCCATGTATGTGTGTTGTGAATTTGGGAGAAGCAAGAAAACTCCCACCAAGCATAATACCACCTGACGATAATCGACACGAATGTGACCATTTTAATTTGTATGCATCTTCGTAATGCTACTTATTTTTTGGTATTTTTTTTAAACTGAATTTTAATTAAAAATTTATATTTAAAATGACGTCTGCATTAGGTCCCGTTACACTTTTAATTTCTATAGAGTTTCGAATTACAATTAAAAAAAATTTGGTGACAGTGTTGTTCAGAGAAACCCTTTTTTATAATAAATGGATTTGTTGATAATTTTAGATAATGGATATTTGAAAGGACGATTGTATTAGGTTCCTTTACATTTTATAATTTATATAGAGTTTCGAATTGCAATTCAAAACAATTTGGCGACAGTATTGTTCAAAGAAACCCTTTCTCTAATAAGGGGTTATTTAAGGACTAACACTTTTCATAATTTTATTTTAGATAATGGACATTTGAAAGGACGTTTACATTAGGTTCTTTAACATTTTTAATTTCTATAGAGTTTCGAATTACAATTGAAAGAAATGTGAGGACAGTGTAGCTCAAAGACACCCTTTCTCTAATAAGGTCAATTAATTTAATTAATAATAAATAATAAGAATGTCGGAGGTTACATCAATGTTTCTGGTGAAAAGAAGCTATAGAAAATCAATTTACTACTCAATGTAAGAACTCATTGATCCGTAACCGATAGACAAGGTCTTGTGAAATATTCTAACACAAAGTGAATGTGGAAACGTTTGATCTTCAGGTCTCAATGCCCTCACCTTAGCATGAAAAAGCACTATACATATTGGCATTCCGTCTGTGCTGCTGCTGCGTGACGACCTAGTACGTAAGAACCTTGAAAGTTGACACGTACTGCACGAAGAGCCAACATTTCGAAATAAATAAAATTCATTGTTTTATGCCAAGATATGCGCATAAGGACATAAATGTAGTCATTGGTTTCAGGGCTTGATTGAATGATTCCCTATTCATAATGTGACCAGACGTCCTGATTTGGGCGGGACAGTCCCGCTGCCCGAATGTCCAGCCAAATTGTCCCGCTTTCCGTTGTAGAGTCCTGTCAAAGTATTTTGAAACAAAACAAAAATGTTCTTCAGAACTTCGTTAATCAAGAAAAACTAACAGAGTGGATAGCTGATGAAGTTTGTGGAGATAAGCGTTAGGCGGTGTTTTTTATTCATTTCCACAAGCACTCAATTAAAATTGCCAATATATTATGAAAATTTTGTGGAATTATGGCTTTAGTTTGCCGGGAACAACCGTTGCCGTTGAAAGGACATTTTCTATTGTTGATAAAATTTGGAATTCGGAAATATACACAACTTTCTGTGGATACTCTAAAATCTTTGTTAATAACTAAAATTAACTTTTCATATTCTCGCAGAGTTTCTAGATTTCCAACTAAAATCAAATAAAAATGTGTTGAACGCAATAATCTCAAATAAGAAGTATATGCTTATAAAGTATTGCTTAAAGTTAATAATACATTTAAATAAACGTATGAATTACAATGTTTGTATTTTGTATATCTTCAGAAAAACCTCGAACGTTGAAGATTTTAGAATTGTGTGTTCCGAACCCTATAAATATAATACGAAAAATATAAATGTCTCCTTCCCCATTGGCAGAGACATGTGCTTATTTTTAGCCAGAAAAATCGGATTACATTACCGATTAGTTCCTTGTAAGAAAATGTCCGGCTATAAGTGACGACCCAGTGCGTTCTAACTTTTTATATTTATGTCACTTTGCGTTAAAATTAGTTAAATAACTTGGTCTGCTTGTATGTTTCGTAAATTTTACTTTCTTACATTTTTCAGAAACCTTTCTAAACTTTAGGTAGTATTTGTCACCAAACAAGAAAATAGAAAATTGTTCAAGCACTTTTGTTCCCAACCTTGACGGAATACGGCGTTTGACTTGAACCTACGACCTATACTTCCCTCATTAAAAATTAAAAAGTAGCGATTTTAATCGCTATCTTAAAGTAGGCCAAAAGCCAAAGGTACTTTTAGGGTTACGTAGGTGGACAATCAATTTCAATTCTAACTATTGCAAAGTTAATCCAATATCTTCGAATATACATTTGACTAAGTTTTTTAATGAAGTTAAATAAAGAAAATGGGGTGACTCTTAACATATCTTTTCTTAAAGTATAAGGAAATGAAAACTTATAAAAATGAGTTTCTTTAATTAAGAGAGTTATGACACTGCCGGAAATAATTTTTTTGGGGACATTTCATTAAAAAAAAATTTTTAAAAATTGACTTTAATATGTACTAAGAAAGTAAACAATACCCCCCCCCCCCTCATCACAACGCTATTAATTCATGCTTCTTAATGAGTAGTGTCTAAATAATTAAAATTCCAAATTGTAAAGTTCAAAATTATGAAATTATAAATTATAAAATTATAAATTATAAAATTCAAAACCAAGTAAAGATTACCTACATAATAATTGTTTTTATAAAAATTTGATAATTACTTAAATGTGACGTGGGAATTTTTTATTTTTTTTACTACTTCGTTTTGAAATTAAATTAATATGTTTAATTCATTTTATTTGCAATGGTAAAACTATATTGTGAAACCTATTCCTATATAAGAAAATAATAATGATTAGAGAGAGAATTACAAGCATAATAAAAAAAGCAACGTCTCATCTTTCATTCATTCTATGCAACCACAAATTACTGAATGAGCTTTTAAACAGTGTATTTTTTGGAAAATTGATAATGTTTGAAATAATTTTTTCATCCCATTTAGCAAATGATTATCATTTCGCGCTTTCTTTTTCTGGATTGCATGGGCAACCTATGAAAAATTTTGGAAAGTATGTCTTACAATATAACACTATTTCTTTAAAGATAAAAAATTTGAATAAAACTCTTATTCATTCTTTAAAATAATTTGTTTTTCAATATAATCAACGTGTTATCATTTTACGTGACTGTCCATGCAACCTGATAAACATGTAAAACATGTTGTTCCCTACCCCTCTTCTAAACAAAACAAAAAAACTTGTGTGCTCTAATTTTTTACTTTTTGAAGGAATTCGATTTGTAAAAGGAAAAAAAAAACATTTTCTGTGAGTATTTTTCCTTTTCTAATTCTTTTGACTTGCTTAAATTTTTTCTTAAAGATTAATTTATATACAAATGGGACGATATATTTTAACCACCCCAATCTAGCCCGCATTTCTTAAAATTTTGTATCTCTGAGGACATTTTCCTCTTAATTTTGCAGTTTACCTTCCCACTTTTGACTCTTTCTGGCATCTATGCTTTTGTACCAACTTATTTACCAACACCAATGTTGGTAGATAACTTTTGAGCAAATTCGTCAGGAAACATGACTGGAACTGGACTACCTACTAGATATCTTCGGGACTACTAGGGGAGCTGATGAGAAAATTCCCTGATTTTTTCTAAAAACTTTGGGAATCCTGTTATCTAATTTTAAATTTTTCTTATGCTTTTTAACTTTCTGTTAATTACAGCGGCTTCTCCAAATAAGGGACATTTAATTCGGACACCCCATACAATAGATAGTGTGTGTGTCACGAAGGAAATATAATTTAATATGCAAACATCAGATTATTTCAATTGTTGTTATAGATATGTACATGTGTATTAGTGACGTCGCAACTACCCGACTTAATTATTTCGAAATATTGAAAGGATTTTGTAAATTTTCCGTGAAATAATTTCGATTCAGAAACTAAAATAAAATAGACAAATATCACAACAAAAAGAATGGAAATCTGAACAAAAAAGAACCCCCACGAGGTAGCACATTGATGTAGATTGAAAGGGACCTGCATGTCACGTGGGATCCATATAGAATAGACGGACTTTGGTGGACCCATCTCTTTATCACCAACCAGTATAAAAATCATGTGATCAAATTTATTCAGTAACACTCTTGTCTTTAACGCAATGTAAGACGTTGGGCTCGGGGCCAATTCCCGGGTAAGGAAAGTGTGTTTGCCGTAATTCAAAACATAAACTTCTTTTGTAAAGGTATCGAATTGAATGAAATTGGATTTTTTTTCCCCAACGGATAGTATTTTTTTAAACATCACTTAAAATCAAATGGGCTGAAATGGGTTATCCCATTTGGGTCTGTGTGGAGAAACTTATGTGGGTCCATATCGAAGTCATGTATCCCAATCTACGTGAATTCCATATGAAGGTTTTGTATGGTTAGCGAGACCTATCCCATATAGGCCCTTATGAGTGAGCTAACTGGGTAAGGGAGTAAAATCTCCCCGCCAAGTTTTCAGCCTAAAAAGTTGGTAAAATCAGTAAGAGGCCCCGCCAAATTACATCTTACTCATACTCAAAGCTGTATACGCTTTTACTCTTGAAGAAGTACTATTTTAGAACCAAGATATTCTCATCATAGTTTTGACGTGTTGGTTATTGATAAGAAAAACCTTCCAAATTATATTCCCGTGCCCGCAGCTAGTGCGGAAGATGAATACAAATAATTTATCCTAATAGAATTTCATTGCACTTACAGTTTCAAAGTATTTATTTGCATGCGGCCAAAAAAATAAGTAGTGTTGAATGTGAGTAAATTGTAATTTGGCAAGGACAATATCTGCCCTTTTTTAAGCTGACAACCTTACAGGGATTTTTTTTCGTCTAAACACTACAATATTTCTAAAACTAAAAAACAAGTCGTAAATAATAACCATAATAAATACCATGTTTTATATCTTTTACAAGATCACTCATAGCCTTGAAAGTACAACACTTTTAACCCTGGTATTTCAGTGATAGCTGATAGCCATTAGAGATATAAAAACATTTATAGAATTTGAGCTCGATTAAAAATGCTTCAAGAATAAGTTAAATTCATTAGTGCAACCATTTATGTCATATTGAATCACAAGCAAAACAAATTAATCTCGGTAATTTTAGCAGAAGTCTGAATGTTGGGAAAAAAACACGTTTTCCTTTGCTAGATATCGGGCGCTGCCAACTGTCTCATTCTTTTTATCTTTTCAAACAAGGTCTATAATACGTACTGCTACGTATTTTATAAGCAGCTTTTGCTACAGACAGGGATGGATTTATCGCGGTAGCTATGGTCTTATTTGGTGAATTTATATCGCCAGAAACTTCCAATTTTCAATTCAAGAAGACAAACTACAACGTTATGTTTTCGGACACCGTGACATTGTCATTTTAAATAAATTATTTTTTAATTTTGTAACTTAACTTAAAATTACTATAATATGGCAAACAAACAAGTAATAATTTTATTTTCCCAAACTGAGTAACTTGGTATAACTTAGAATCGACCTTTTCAATTGTAGAAAGTATCTAAGCCGTCACAGCACATATGTTACAGAATTTCCAGGAAAAATATATCATGTGAATTGGATCAGACTTCATCAAGTTCCAATATTTTTTATAGTTATATAGCAGTTCACCGACTAGTCTTTCGACCAAGGTTATCTAATTTCAACTGGAAACCAGTCCTGAATAAAGGAGGGAACCGTCTGACATCATTTCATCTGAGCAAACAATGTCGAGTTGACCTTTGACATGAATGATTCCGAGCGTGAACAATCGTTTGTTATGGACTAATCACGCTCCATTTACAAAGGTCGCAATCAATATTGCTGTGATTTGAATTCAAGCAGCTGTCACAAATGAGGAGAGAGCATAATCTTTAGGAAATCCATTCTTTTCATGAGGAGAAACAGATACAAGTGGGAAACTTCGCAAACCGATTCTGGCGGGGTCATAGATAAAAGTGCCGAGTTTCAAGGTAAAATAATTAAGCTTGATGCGAGCTATGAGCTATGATAGGTGATCCATTAATCTCTACATTCAAAGAATCATTCTACATAAAATAGACATTGACAGATAATCGGAAAGTGTCTGAAATGATGATATAGTAATAAAGCTTGTATTTAGGAGTCAAATGTTGAGTATTCTCTCACTTGCAATGAGAGCTGTGAGAATTTATTAATCTCTAAATGGAAAGCTTCACCTATATACAAAGTGATTGTAAAGTTTCTTTGCCGATATACGTCCCTCTAATGCCTTCCTCGAACAACAAATGTGAATGAAATTCAAAATAATAGGCGGCCACCGCCTCTGCTTGCTTACGTTCGCCAACTCTCGATTGCTCTACAACCTTCATTTATTAGCCTTACGAACCAGGCTCTCACTAAAAGAATAGACATCTTCACACAACGTCATAGTATATAAAATGTTTTCGTGTCCTAATCAAGAGAAAATCACAGAAGTTTAACTTCATCTTATACACTTGCACGTTTCGTTATCTTTCCCAAAATATTTTTTTTTCTCCTTTTTCCCAGAAGTGGGTTTTACAGAAAGAGCAAAGTTCTTGAATAGAACTGTATCATGTTCTTCAGCAACAATACTCCCAATACAATCTAGGCTGCTTCTATGACATCTTTCAACATTCCGTCTAGCATCGGCCTTTCAAAACTTTCATCTAGGCTCTTAATTTCTCGTTGAGCACAGTAGTTAGAAAATGCCGATCCGGGGCCATGAAGCGACCGAGCGACGGGACGGGGGACGATGACGTCACCGGAAGGGGCGTGATCGGATATGACGTCACAGGAAGTGACATCGCCGGGTATGACATCACCGGAAGTCACGTGACCGGAAGTGGAGTGGAGTTGTTCCCCTCCTGCTGCTGTTTTAGTTTCGGTTTCGTTATAAGCTGTTTGTGTATGACGTCACAGTAGATATGTCGTCATAATGTGTTTTATATCAAAGTTTAGAGCGATGGCAACACTTTTTAGTTTCGATTTACCTTTAGGATGGAGTTGAGTTGTTCTAGGACTGCTTGTAAACGAATAAGTTAGAGTGATAGGCTTTTATTGTGTGACGTCACAGTAGATATGACGTCATAATGTGTTTTATATCAAAGTTTTGAGCGGTGGCAACACTTTTTAGTTTTGGTTTCCAGTTAACTGGTGTTGAGTTGTTCTAGGGCTGCTTCTAAGTGAATAAGTTAGAGTTATAGATATTTTTACTAGTGACGTCATAGTGGATATGACGTCATAACTTGTTTTATACCAAAGTTTTGAGCGGTGGCAACACTTTTTTAGTTTCGATTTACCTTTAAGACGGAGTTGAGTTGTTCTAGGGCTGCTTCTAAGTGAATAAGTTAGAGTTATAGGTATTTTTGACTAGTGACGTCACAGTGGGTATGACGTCATTCATGATTTTACAAAACTTACCTTTAAGACGATGGGAGCAATATAAATATGCTAAGTTTTAGGCGGGATGGAGTTGAGTTGTTTTAGGGCTACTTTTAAGTGAATAACTTAGAGTGATAGGCTGTTTTACCAGTGACGTCACAGTGTTAATGTAGTGGGAATGACGTCACGATTTGCTTTATATCAAAGTTTAAAGGAATGGCAACATCTTGTATCCTGATATATAGCTAAGTCTCCTTTGATTGGTTGAAATAAAAGCTCACTTCTGATTGGTTAGAATATGTCACGTGATTTCAAATGCTCTTCTCATTGACTATACAGTTTAGTAAGAGAGTTTTCTACTAAGTTCAATGTAATTGCGGCGCCATCTAGTGGTAGGAAGGAATATAAATTACATAGTTTATAACTTTTCATGCTTAACCATTAAAAACTTCAAATACATGCAAAGATAATATACTAACACAAATGCGTAAAGTTTCGGATTGAGTGGATTTTTTTTCTATAAGTGCTTAACACATTTAAACTAATGTTGAGAGATATAATCGCAAGACACTTTTAAGGAATCAGGTTTAATCAATGTTAGACACATAAAGTCTCATTATTTTCTCAATAACAGTATGAAATGTAAATATGAATTAAAATTTATGAGAAAAAAAAAATTTAAACTTTGATATCTTAACGTGAAAATTTCTTTTACAGAGCTTAACATGTCATTAAAAAGTTTTTTTCTTTTATTGTCATAGTTTTTGAGGGATTGAATACACAACAAAAGAACTTAGACAAGAATTAATTTTTAATATTCAGCAACTGAAACCCATTATGGAAGTTACAGCAATGATTTTACAATTATTTTTAGGTTGAGTTAGTTTGACCCTGTTGAAGGAATTAGTAGTTGTAGTGTGTTCACACGTGAGTTTGCAATACAATATTAGTAATATACATTTCCAAAAAAACGAAATATTTATCACTTTGAATAGAAAAATGACGATTTTTTCATTTATTTATGTAAGTATTATTCTCAATTTTGTAAATTTTAAATGTATTATCCATATTTTATTGAAGAATTTATATTTTTTTTCTTCTTCTTTCAGAATGGTTTAGGAAAAACATTTCATTTTAGTCAGAACAATGTTTTCAAAGAGATGGAAATACGCAACTTTTCGATATATCAACCTTCAAATACTTTGAAATTGATTCTATTTGTTACAACCGGTTGTAATTTAAAGCTATACTGTACTATGCGAGCGATATTATATATCTTAGCTACTTACTGTCTATGTTAAAATTTATATTACCATTAAACTTGTTAGAAATTAATATGGCTATGTAAGTTATATTAATCAAGATAGTTTTTATTGTACAATGATACTTACTTAAGTTGATGAATGGCAACACAGAACTAGCTGCTAATGCTGAATAGATATGTGATAACTGATTTTGGATACTCTAATGTTTAAATAAAAGAGAAAAAGTAACATACTTGAACATCTTACAACTAAGAATTCAAAAGTGAACATGAAAATTTACTTTACGAATAAATATCATGTCTTTAAAATGTGTACGAATATCACTAAATAAGAGAAAAAAGTAACATACTTAAACTCTTTACGACAAATAACTTTAAAATTAACGAGAAAAAAAACTTACTTTATACATAAAAATCACTTTAAAATGTGTAAAAATATCGCTAAATAAGAGAAAAAAGTAACTTACTTAAAATTTCTAAGATAAATATTTAACCTTTACGCGAAAATTCCCTTCATGTATAAAAATCACGACTTTAAAATATAACATGCAAGAGAAAAGTAACGTACTTAAACTTTCTACGACAAATAACTTTAACATTAACGTAAAATTTTACTTTACACATAAAAATCCCGATATTAAAATATGTAGAAATATCGCTAAATAAAAGAAAAAAAGTAACACAATTAAACTTTGTACGACAAATAACTTTGACATTAACGTAAAAAATGTTCTTCACATATAAAAATCACGACTTTAAATTTGAAATGTAGGATGAAAGTATAACATACCTATAATTTCTACGACAAAGAATTCAAACATTGCCGTTCATGTCTTTAAAATGTATAATGACAACTCTAACTTTTAGAAAAAAGAAACACTAAAAATTTAAAAGGCAAAGAATTTAAAATTGAACGTTAAAATTAACTTTACATGTACTATCATACTCTTATATCAACGATAAATAAGATAAAAAAAAAAGAAACTCTAAAAATTTATAAGGCAAAGAATTCAAATAATACGCGAAAATTTACCTCACATATAAAAATTATGTCTTTCAAATGTGTAAGAATAACGCTAAATTAGAGAAAAAGAAATATTAAAAATTTATAGGGTAAGGAATTGAAACAATACGCGAAAATTTATTTCACACATAACATTTTTATCTTTAAAATGTGTAAGAATAATGCTAAATTAGAGAAGAAAAAAAAATAACATACTTAAACTTTCTTCGACAACAATTTAAACAATACGCAAAAATTTCATACACAATTATTTTCTTAGGTTAATGTTAAATAATGGGAAATTTAACAGAATAAAAATTTCAAAGATAAAGAATTTTAACCTTTACACGAAAATTTACTTCACATATAAATATCATGTCTTTAAACTTTAACGTGACAATTTACTTCTCATATACAATTAAACTCTTAGGTTAATGTTAAATAAAAGAAAAAGTAACATACTCAAAAATTTCTAAGATAAGCATAACGTAAAAATTTCATATCATGTGTTTAAAATATAACATATAAGAGGAAAAAAATAACATACCTGAACTTTCTATAGCAAAGAATTTAAGCGTTAGCGTAAAAATTTACTTTACATATAAAATTCACGTCTTTAAACGGGATGATAAGCATGTGACGGTAATTAGCCAATCAGGTTAGCGGTAGGTGATACGCCACTTGCCGGCATTTTTAGACCGGAGGATGAGTCACGCTAAAACTTGTTCAAACACGTCGGAAGACTTGTACAGCAAGAACAACAGCATCGACGCGCAAGCAGCGGGTGATGCTGCGGTGTGTCAGCAGGTCTTCGAGATTATCGTTTTCCTACTTTTCCTTTTTCATAATGAAATGTTTGTTAAAACTTGGAATGAATGAAGTGGATTTCAAAGACACATTAGTAAGTGAAGGTAGAATTCGCATGGACTTTCTTCCAAAAAGTATGATTCACTTGGAGAATTTAAGATCATTTCTACTTGAAAACTTTTCTATTGTCTAAAACATTGAATATTGTTCAAACTCAGTGAGATTATATGCTACAATACGGGTAAAACTTAACAAAATTGTTACATAGAAGAAAAATAGTAAGAGATTTAAAATAAATACTAGTTATAGATACTCCAAGGAAAAAAATACACCTCTACTTTTCAATCGGAAAATCAATGCAAGTTGGAAATTTATGTTACTTCAAGAAAGACTTAGACAATTTACTTTGTAATAATATACGTTAAGGTGTCGTATTAACTCGTGCAATACATGCTGACTAAGGTTTATTTTACTTATCTAAGAAAGGTGAATTGGGGGAAAATATTAAATAAATTGTAGATATTAAATACATTGTAGATATGCATTTAAGTTTTAAAAATCACCTGCAAGACTTTTAAAACATCTTAAGATAAATTGAAAGAAACTTGCGAATTATATGTAAACTATATAACTTTTTATACTCTGAAAGGAAATCACAAGTAATTTAGTTAACTTTTTTCATGGTAACACTCATATTCAACGACATGTTTTTAAAATTTAACCTTCTTTACATGATAATAGTTATAAATTTTTTCAATCTCAGATGCGATATACTATTATTTCTAACATATATGTTACGAATTGTGTAAAGTTTTTAAAACTGTATATGCAAATCACCAATCAGAAACATAAAAATCTAACATCAATCAAACAAACTAAAATAATAAGATATTTTCCTTAGTGGAAATAGTTAACTACTCATGTGCTGGAATATACTTAGAAAATTTAAATACTGAAAAAAGTTTGCTAGGCAAACTTAAAGAATATTTTTTTTTTCTTGTGAAAAACTAGCATAAATTTGGAAAATGTAGAGTTTGTTACTACGTAAAATTGAACATCATCTGGACAAACTAAATTATACATGAATTTTTTTTTATTTGAGAGGTGCTGGCAATATATCATTAATATAGAGATTTTTAACTTCCACCCATAATTTCTAAATAACTTATACATAAATTTCAGAAAAACTGAAACGGAATGTGTTTTACAAGAGGCTTATTTTGTAAGATGAATATTCAATATTAATATAACTGAGCAAAGTTCATTCCGGAAAAAACTTGTAAAAGATACTTATATTTTGAAAATAGTTTGAAATATCCTTTTAAATTTATGAATGCTCGCTTTCGAAAGACACAAATAAAACTGATATTACTCATGATAATTAACACATACATAACATTAGTCAAACAAAGTGAAATTTTTATTGCTTGTGACCGATAACTTTTCAGTGAAGCAGAACTTACATAGGAAATTTGTGCAAACTTTTTCAACTTTTAAACCAAGTATCATGTAAAATTATAAATTACGATAGGAAATAGCATACTTCAGAATCGGAACAAGTCTTGTAGTTAAGCTAAATGTATTTCTCAAGGAATTGAAAGCATACCAGAGAAGTCCTTATCATTTCGCATCTTTTCTCATGTTGCAAGAAGACATACTTTGTAAAAGATCGTCTTATCACTTAACAAAAATCAGTAAAAATAAATATATTTTCTATGGCAAAGATAAAACTTCACAACTTAATTACTTAAATTTAGCTAAGTTGCATATGGTTTATTCACATAACTCGCATGTGCTTTGAATGTTGAAATATATTTGTCAGTTGAAATCAAACTCATCGAAAATAAATGCTATCTACATTTTCAAGTCGGAAATTACTATTAAATAAACTTTACATGTAAGACATTATCATGTTAAAAAGAAAAATCTACAAAAATGTAAATGATAATTTTACTGTTGGTACATAAATGATGAATAATTTATGATTTTATTCTAGGCAAACGTTTTATTGTCTAACAGAGAACTTAAACTTTAGCAGAAAAACGAAAAAATACAATTTTTATATCCTATCATGCTTGTCGAAAATTGAATTTATTAGCTGTTGTAATAGATTTTTATTGTCCAAATTTCTATAGTTCTTCCCAGTGCAATAAAATTAAGTTCATGTGTAATGATTAGGTTTTTTTTTTTTTTTTTTTTTTTTTTTTTTTTTTTTTTTTTTATGAATCTTATAAATTTAATGAAATTATTATGACCTAAGAGATTGAGTGAACTGAATAAATCAATGATGTAAATTTAAAAAGTGACTTGAACTGATACATACTATAACTGTAAAGAAGTATGACAAAGTGATAGATGAAGTAAAAATAGAAGTTGAGTGAAATGTGTTGAAAAAAGTTGAAGACGACAAGAAATTCGTAATTGAGAATTATCATTGACTTATATTAACTTCGTTTTTCTTGCTTATGACAAGAAAATACACTCTTTCTTATTAAGAACCAACTTGATATCTTATCATAGAATGACAATGATGAAATATCTATACATTAAAAAAAAATACCAAACTTAGACATAGCAAATTTCTTGAAATTCATGTATAATGTGAGAAGTTTTACTGGAAATATAGAAGATACAACATTGAAAGATGTGAATGTTTCGAAGTACTTTATCAGAAATAAAAAAAAAATGCACTGAGGTCCGGTATAAAATTTTTTAGGAGAAAGTTTAAACAAAATTTAAAATCAAACATGCTTTTAAGTGGGAACACATATTAAAACTATAGCACATTTAACAATTTATATTATGTCATCTCAGTTGGTATCAAACTGAATAATATGAAAAACAACCACAAACTAAATAAACATGAAAATTATCAATATATGTGGAAAAGTTTCCTTTTTTCACATATAAAAAAAAAGATAACACATTGACATACGTTAAGATCACGAAACATGCGTATTCATATACCGATAAGAGCAACCAATGTTGCGGGGAGATATTCAAGTGATGGACAATATCCCATGAATAAATTGAGTGATTTAATTTCTAATGCTAATTTTAATAGTATTCCACGTAACTTCAACTTTATATGTTACACTATAGATATATTTATTTTTCAAATATATTGACTTTCGAAAAATCATCCTTCAATATAAGAATGATCATAGTAAGAATAAAAGAAAAGATACTAAGCATTGATTTAAAGTGTATTTATTTCAACTTAGCAACAAATCATATGCGTGAAACGAAAATTGCCTCGAACCAAAGTATAACTATCCAATTTCATTGATTCCTACAAGGAAATTTTTCTCATCTAATAATTGATTTTTTTTTTTCTCGTACACATTATAAGTGTTGTCCAATCAGGTGTAGAATAGCTGAAGATATCTGACCTCTTTCTAAATTTTTATAAGTTTTTCAACAGTGACTTATTACTTCTTTACAGTTATAGTATGTATCAGTTCAAGTCACTGTTTAAATTTACGTCATTGATTTATTCAGTTCACTCAATCTCTTAGGTCATAATAATTTCATTAAATTTATAAGATTCAACAAAAAAAAAAACCTGCTCATTACACATGAACTTAATATTATTGCACTGGGAAGAACTATAGAAATTTGGACAATAAAAATCTATTACAACAGCTAATAAATTCAATTTTCGACAAGCATGATAGGATATAAAAATTGTATTTTTTCGTTTTTCTGCTAAAGTTTAAGTTCTCTGTTAGACAATAAAACGTTTGCCTAGAATAAAATCATAAATTATTCATCATTTATGTACCAACAGTAAAATTATCATTTACATTTTTGTAGATTTTTCTTTTTAACATGATAATGTCTTACATGTAAAGTTTATTTAATAGTAATTTCCGACTTGAAAATGTAGATAGCATTTATTTTCGATGAGTTTGATTTCAACTGACAAATATATTTCAACATTCAAAGCACATGCGAGTTATGTGAATAAACCATATGCAACTTAGCTAAATTTAAGTAATTAAGTTATGAAGTTTTATCTTTGCCATAGAAAATATATTTATTTTTACTGATTTTTGTTAAGTGATAAGACGATCTTTTACAAAGTATGTCTTTTTGCAACATGAGAAAAGATGCGAAATGATAAGGACTTCTCTGGTATGCTTTCAATTCCTTGAGAAATACATTTAGCTTAACTACAAGACTTGTTCCGATTCTGAAGTATGCTATTTCCTATCGTAATTTATAATTTTACATGATACTTGGTTTAAAAGTTGAAAAAGTTTGCACAAATTTCCTATGTAAGTTCTGCTTCACTGAAAAGTTATCGGTCACAAGCAATAAAAATTTCACTTTGTTTGACTAATGTTATGTATGTGTTAATTATCATGAGTAATATCAGTTTTATTTGTGTCTTTCGAAAGCGAGCATTCATAAATTTAAAAGGATATTTCAAACTATTTTCAAAATATAAGTATCTTTTACAAGTTTTTTCCGGAATGAACTTTGCTCAGTTATATTAATATTGAATATTCATCTTACAAAATAAGCCTCTTGTAAAACACATTCCGTTTCAGTTTTTCTGAAATTTATGTATAAGTTATTTAGAAATTATGGGTGGAAGTTAAAAATCTCTATATTAATGATATATTGCCAGCACCTCTCAAATAAAAAAAAATTCATGTATAATTTAGTTTGTCCAGATGATGTTCAATTTTACGTAGTAACAAACTCTACATTTTCCAAATTTATGCTAGTTTTTCACAAGAAAAAAAAAATATTCTTTAAGTTTGCCTAGCAAACTTTTTTCAGTATTTAAATTTTCTAAGTATATTCCAGCACATGAGTAGTTAACTATTTCCACTAAGGAAAATATCTTATTATTTTAGTTTGTTTGATTGATGTTAGATTTTTATGTTTCTGATTGGTGATTTGCATATACAGTTTTAAAAACTTTACACAATTCGTAACATATATGTTAGAAATAATAGTATATCGCATCTGAGATTGAAAAAATTTATAACTATTATCATGTAAAGAAGGTTAAATTTTAAAAACATGTCGTTGAATATGAGTGTTACCATGAAAAAAGTTAACTAAATTACTTGTGATTTCCTTTCAGAGTATAAAAAGTTATATAGTTTACATATAATTCGCAAGTTTCTTTCAATTTATCTTAAGATGTTTTAAAAGTCTTGCAGGTGATTTTTAAAACTTAAATGCATATCTACAATGTATTTAATATCTACAATTTATTTAATATTTTCCCCCAATTCACCTTTCTTAGATAAGTAAAATAAACCTTAGTCAGCATGTATTGCACGAGTTAATACGACACCTTAACGTATATTATTACAAAGTAAATTGTCTAAGTCTTTCTTGAAGTAACATAAATTTCCAACTTGCATTGATTTTCCGATTGAAAAGTAGAGGTGTATTTTTTTCCTTGGAGTATCTATAACTAGTATTTATTTTAAATCTCTTACTATTTTTCTTCTATGTAACAATTTTGTTAAGTTTTACCCGTATTGTAGCATATAATCTCACTGAGTTTGAACAATATTCAATGTTTTAGACAATAGAAAAGTTTTCAAGTAGAAATGATCTTAAATTCTCCAAGTGAATCATACTTTTTGGAAGAAAGTCCATGCGAATTCTACCTTCACTTACTAATGTGTCTTTGAAATCCACTTCATTCATTCCAAGTTTTAACAAACATTTCATTATGAAAAAGGAAAAGTAGGAAAACGATAATCTTGTTGACCTGCTGACACACCGCAGCATCACCCGCTGCTTGCGCGTCGATGCTGTTGTTCTTGCTGTACAAGTCTCCCGACCTGTTTGAACAAGTTTTAGCGTGACTCATCATCCGGTCTAAAAATGCCGGCAAGTGGCGTATCACCTACCGCTAACCTGATTGGCTAATTACCGTCACATGCTTATCATCCCGTTTAAAGACGTGAATTTTATATGTAAAGTAAATTTTTACGCTAACGCTTAAATTCTTTGCTATAGAAAGTTCAGGTATGTTATTTTTTTTCTCTTATATGTTACATTTTAAACACATGATATGAAATTTTTACGTTATGCTTATCTTAGAAATTTTTGAGTATGTTACTTTTTCTTTTATTTAACATTAACCTAAGAGTTTAATTGTATATGAGAAGTAAATTGTCACGTTAAAGTTTAAAGACATGATATTTATATGTGAAGTAAATTTTCGTGTAAAGGTTAAAACTCTTTATCTTTGAAATTTTTATTCTGTTAAATTTCCCATTATTTAACATTAACCTAAGAAAATAATTGTGTATGAAATTTTCGCGTATTGTTTAAATTGTTGTCGAAGAAAGTTTAAGTATGTTATTTTTTTTCTTCTCTAATTTAGCATTATTCTTACACATTTTAAAGATAAAAATGTGTTTCAATTCCTTACCCTATAAATTTTTAATATTTCTTTTTCTCTAATTTAGCGTTATTCTTACACATTTGAAAGACATAATTTTTATATGTGAGGTAAATTTTCGCGTATTATTTGAATTCTTTGCCTTATAAATTTTTAGAGTTTCTTTTTTTTTTATCTTATTTATCGTTGATATAAGAGTATGATAGTACATGTAAAGTTAATTTTAACGTTCAATTTTAAATTCTTTGCCTTTTAAATTTTTAGTGTTTCTTTTTTCTAAAAGTTAGAGTTGTCATTATACATTTTAAAGACATGAACGGCAATGTTTGAATTCTTTGTCGTAGAAATTATAGGTATGTTATACTTTCATCCTACATTTCAAATTTAAAGTCGTGATTTTTATATGTGAAGAACATTTTTTACGTTAATGTCAAAGTTATTTGTCGTACAAAGTTTAATTGTGTTACTTTTTTTCTTTTATTTAGCGATATTTCTACATATTTTAATATCGGGATTTTTATGTGTAAAGTAAAATTTTACGTTAATGTTAAAGTTATTTGTCGTAGAAAGTTTAGGTACGTTACTTTTCTCTTGCATGTTATATTTTAAAGTCGTGATTTTTATACATGAAGGGAATTTTCGCGTAAAGGTTAAATATTTATCTTAGAAATTTTAAGTAAGTTACTTTTTTCTCTTATTTAGCGATATTTTTACACATTTTAAAGTGATTTTTATGTGTAAAGTAAGTTTTTTTTCTCGTTAATTTTAAAGTTATTTGTCGTAAAGAGTTTAAGTATGTTACTTTTTTCTCTTATTTAGTGATATTCGTACACATTTTAAAGACATGATATTTATTCGTAAAGTAAATTTTCATGTTCACTTTTGAATTCTTAGTTGTAAGATGTTCAAGTATGTTACTTTTTCTCTTTTATTTAAACATTAGAGTATCCAAAATCAGTTATCACATATCTATTCAGCATTAGCAGCTAGTTCTGTGTTGCCATTCATCAACTTAAGTAAGTATCATTGTACAATAAAAACTATCTTGATTAATATAACTTACATAGACATATTAATTTCTAACAAGTTTAATGGTAATATAAATTTTAACATAGACAGTAAGTAGCTAAGATATATAATATCGCTCGCATAGTACAGTATAGCTTTAAATTACAACCGGTTGTAACAAATAGAATCAATTTCAAAGTATTTGAAGGTTGATATATCGAAAAGTTGCGTATTTCCATCTCTTTGAAAACATTGTTCTGACTAAAATGAAATGTTTTTCCTAAACCATTCTGAAAGAAGAAGAAAAAAAATATAAATTCTTCAATAAAATATGGATAATACATTTAAAATTTACAAAATTGAGAATAATACTTACATAAATAAATAAAAAAATCGTCATTTTTCTATTCAAAGTGATAAATATTTCGTTTTTTTGGAAATGTATATTACTAATATTGTATTGCAAACTCACGTGTGAACACACTACAACTACTAATTCCTTCAACAGGGTCAAACTAACTCAACCTAAAAATAATTGTAAAATCATTGCTTTAACTTCCATAATGGGTTTCAGTTGCTGAATATTAAAAATTAATTCTAGTCTAAGTTCTTTTGTTGTGTATTCAATCCCTCAAAAACTATGACAATAAAAGAAAAAAACTTTTTAATGACATGTTAAGCTCTGTAAAAGAAATTTTCACGTTAAGATATCAAAGTTTAAATTTTTTTTTTCTCATAAATTTTAATTCATATTTACATTTCATACTGTTATTGAGAAAATAATGAGACTTTATGTGTCTAACATTGATTAAACCTGATTCCTTAAAAGTGTCTTGCGATTATATCTCTCAACATTAGTTTAAATGTGTTAAGCACTTATAGAAAAAAAATCCACTCAATCCGAAACTTTACGCATTTGTGTTAGTATATTATCTTTGCATGTATTTGAAATTTTTAATGGTTAAGCATGAAAAGTTATAAACTATGTAATTTATATTCCTTCCTACCACTAGATGGTGCCGCAATTACATTGAACTTAGTAGAAAACTGTCTTACTAAACTGTATAGTCAATGAGAAGAGCATTTGAAATCACGTGACATATTCTAACCAATCAGAAGTGAGCTTTTATTTCAACCAATCAAAGGAGACTTAGCTATATATCAGGATACAAGATGTTGCCATTCCTTTAAACTTTGATATAAAGCAAATCGTGACGTCATTCCCACTACATTAACACTGTGACGTCACTGGTAAAACAGCCTATCACTCTAAGTTATTCACTTAAAAGTAGCCCTAAAACAACTCAACTCCATCCCGCCTAAAACTTAGCATATTTATATTGCTCCCATCGTCTTAAAGGTAAGTTTTGTAAAATCATGAATGACGTCATACCCACTGTGACGTCACTAGTCAAAAATACCTATAACTCTAACTTATTCACTTAGAAGCAGCCCTAGAACAACTCAACTCCGTCTTAAAGGTAAATCGAAACTAAAAAAGTGTTGCCACCGCTCAAAACTTTGGTATAAAACAAGTTATGACGTCATATCCACTATGACGTCACTAGTAAAAATATCTATAACTCTAACTTATTCACTTAGAAGCAGCCCTAGAACAACTCAACTCCAGTTAACTGGAAACCAAAACTAAAAAGTGTTGCCACCGCTCAAAACTTTGATATAAAACACATTATGACGTCATACCCACTGTGACGTCATGCAATAAAAACCTATCATTCTAACTTATTCGTTTACAAGCAGTCCTAGAACAACTCAACTCCATCCTAAAGGTAAATCGAAACTAAAAAGTGTTGCCACCGCTCAAAACTTTGATATAAAACACATTATGACGTCATATCTACTGTGACGTCACACAATAAAAGCCTATCACTCTAACTTATTCGTTTACAAGCAGTCCTAGAACAACTCAACTCCATCCTAAAGGTAAATCGAAACTAAAAAGTGTTGCCATCGCTCTAAACTTTGATATAAAACACATTATGACGACATATCTACTGTGACGTCATACACAAACAAGTTATAACGAAACCGAAACTAAAACAGCAGCAGGAGGGGAACAACTCCACTTCCGGTCACGTGACTTCCGGTGATGTCATATCCGGCGATGTCACTTCCTGTGCCGTCATATCCGGTCACGCCCCCTTCCGGTGACGTCATCGTCCCCCGTCCCGTCGCTCGGTCGCTCCATGGCCCCGGATCGGCATTTTCTAACTACTGAGCACGCTGTCTCCTATATATTTTTAAAAATATATTTTTTTCTGCAGAACATTCATTTAATTCAACCGTTCAGCAACCGTTGATTCACATATAATGTAAACAAAAATTTGGTGTTCAAAGTCCGCATATACATACTCGGCCTTTTTTTTTTTTGGGTACGCGTAAGAGAATTGTATAGATAAATAATTATTTCAATGTATGCGTTGGAGAGTGAGTAAATCATTAGAACTTCGTCGAATGAAGATTTTACTTCATAAATAACAAAAATATGTGTGTCATTCTCCAAAAACTTTCGTTTTAGACTTCAAAATTTTGAAATTTCAAAAACTTCATGTAAGGTATATTCTCCCAAGCAATGCAATTCCATTGAGCAATTGAGAACTAGAAATGGAAAAAGACCCATGTCCAAAAAAAGAAAAAATTTCAGGAGAGCTGAAAAATGAGAAACACTCGCATGGTACTTAAGGCTATGACTAAGTATCAGATTGAGTTTGAACTATTGCTACTGGAGTTCGCACTTCGGGCTTTTCTCCACTTTGTTTAGCCAGGTGTAAAGTACTTTTTTCCGTAAAAAAAGATTTTCGATTTTTGTGGTACTTAGGTCATTTTCTATTTCTAGTCCACAATTTTTTGGAAGCTAAAAACTACATTTAAAAAAAAAAAAAATACGAAAATTTATGAAACATACTAATTTACTTTAAAGATAGTTATGCTGAAACGTCAATTAGGCAAAAAGTATCATTACCATTCTAAATCATAAAGAAATCGCATAAATACTGCATTGTCTTGGTTTTTTGGATCAATAATTATGGACTAGCCATAACTTAAGATAAATACACCAAACATTTAATTTTCAGCATAATTTTTTTAAGAAAATAAATGTTTTTGTATAGGTCCAAGTTATTATTTTTGTAGCATGGAAAGAAAATAATTGAAACGTAACATATAGCTAATACTCAAAATACTGATATCAAGAATATATCAATAAAATATTCAAAAATGAATTAATTACG
The DNA here is from genome assembly GCA_963978545.1 of Linyphia triangularis. Classification (NCBI taxonomy): domain Eukaryota; kingdom Metazoa; phylum Arthropoda; class Arachnida; order Araneae; family Linyphiidae; genus Linyphia; species Linyphia triangularis. The sequence goes on from OZ021733.1 coordinate 33,718,991, forward strand.
GACCAGGGGCTCCGGCGGAATTATTTGCAGGGGGGGGGGGGGGATGCAAGACTGCTGGAATTTTGTTCAAATCGTTAATTTTCAGAAATTTGGATTGCAATTCCTAATGAGATGTTACTATTAACAATTATGCAATATTTTTCACTTTGGTAATAAGAACAAATCACGGTATGTATTTTTGAAATCCTCTTCTCTGTCGATTTTTTGATGCCCAAAGAAACCGTGTTAAAAAAAAATCTTGAACAAGAAAAAAATTGGTAAAAATACAAAAAAAAAGTTTTTTTTTTTTTTTTTTTTTTTTTTTTTAAATCTTCGAAGTAGTTTTTACAGTATTCAAGAGACAGTGTTTAAAATAGAACTACAGAAAACACAATATAACCCACAAAACAAAGTTTTTAATAGTTATAAAACTTTATACTATGCATTATCAATTTCTAAGTGCAATCGTAAGTTATTGAGCTCAGATCGCGATTTCATAGGGTTTGACCACTACGAAGAAAACATCAATTTCGGACGATTGACTAGATTGTCATCCTCAACGAATATATAACACTATTGCATCCAATCCTCAACGAAACGATTGGATGTCAAGTTTCAGCTCGATTGTATGACTGGATGTGGATTTATTAGTAATCTGAATCGCAAATACAAGCGTGGGTAAAATAAGATATTGACCTTATATTGACAGTAACAGCCCCCAAAACCTGATAGAATGCATTGACATGTACACCGAATCTATCTGCCAAGTTTCAAATCGATTGGATAAAGTCAAATATGTATCTCAATTAGTCACTCGATGCGACAATAGCAACGTGTGTATAATCGGTCTTTTTGTGACAGCCCCAAAACTTCATATAATGCATTCTTATCGACAACGAATATGTCAAATTCCATCTCGATTGGATAACGGCCAGTGGGTGGATTATCCCTCCGCAGATTTGCAGGACATACACAAATAAACAAGATCGAAATCAGGGCTGCCAACTCTTTGATCGCTGAAATTGCCAACAATCCATCAAAAAATCGTTAAATCTAAAATTTAAGAAAATCGCCAGAAAATTCTCTATCACCAAACATCAAATTCTTTTTCAGAAAAAGGTGGTCCACCTGATGGCTGGGACGTTAGCTCTATAGCCTCGCGTGCCAAAGGTGCCGGTTCGAATCCTAGGTTAGGCATGGACAGAGCCTGATCATCGCCTAGGCCCACAAGGCCCGGGCCTTGGGCCCATGACTTTAGAGGCCCCGAAATTGGCTGTAAACCACTTTTGTTTCACAAAAGCTATGTGAATATCTTTTATAACCCGAATAAAATAATTTTTACATAAAAAGCATTTCGTATTGATTTTGAACCGTCTTTACTATCCCAGAGTGTATTTATTCAAATAAACCGTTTAAAAGCGTGAAACACAAGATTTTTAAAAGATAGAGGGAAAAAAATTGAAAGGAAGTCTTGACTAATTTATAGTGAGATTAGCAAATGTTGACTGCTTTGAAGGTGTGAATAATGCTGCAGATATTGTCGTAACGGATTCACACATTGTTATAGTGAAATGCAATCTATACATAACAAAGTTTTTCCTTTTTTGATTTATAAATTTGATTGTTTGAAATTTGTTTCTTTGTGATAAAAAAAAACTTTTAGAAAAAATATTAACATTAATTTATCAACTTTTTCTATATTTCATGTTAATTCATTTGACTTTGAGTCTTGTCCATTTCCAATAAATCACCCATTTGAAAAAAGGGCCCCCGAATGTGTCCTGGCCTTGGGCCCCAACTTGTCACGATCGGGCCCTGGGCATGGATGTTCTTTGTGATTCAGAATGCATTTTAAACTGCAAGTCCCGGCCTGATTAGACCTCACTGTGCATAAAAATAGGTAGTTGAGCATAAGAATCAACCAACTATCCCAAGAAAAGATGTATATATAAATATACTTTTAACCATAGCAATTAGAGAATGAAAATAATAGAAAATCAAATGCTGGATTGTGTAATTAAACTGATCGAAAAAAAATAAGTTTTAATCAAATTGTACTAACCAAATAAATACAATATAAATTTTATTTACTTACCAGTCAGAAGAGGAAATTCTTCAACGAAAATGGAAAAAAAAATCATTTATAAGCAATCAATATTGAAATAACTGTTATCAGTCCATGCGCTAGTTCATATTGACTAGCCAAAATATTATAATTGCTCAAAGTAATAGGTAGCCATTTTTATCTAAACTTGTACAAACTAAACAAAAATTACGGCGCCAGATTAGAGCAATCCCCTTGTGTTAATAAATAAAGCAAACCTCCAAGAAAAAGGGGGAAAAAAAAAAAAAAGGTTAAATACAAAAATTGTTGGATGTTGCAATAATGTATCTTAATTCCATCTTATACTCAAGCAGTCTCTTTGGAAAAAAATAATAATTTGCAATTAGCTGTCAGAATGGATAACTCAGAAGGATATGATTTAACATAATCTCCAAATGAGACCTAATCTGAAGTTAATGAAGGATTTAAAAATACAAAAGTGTAATATTTTATTTCTTCCAAGTTAGAGAAATAATGAAAGAAAAAAATTCAAAAACGAAACATAAATGCAGTATAAGAAAAGCTGAATTGAAATCTAAAAACAGATATCAAGATAAAAAGATAAAGAATTAAGGTTTTAATAGGAAATAAACAGAAGACATTGAGGAAAAATACACCTAAGATAAAAAAACCAACAAACCATAAAATACCCCATTGAACTGCAGTTTCAAAATGGCATATGTGTTTTCCCCCCTTGGAATTAACACTTTTTTTATCCAATTTCATAGTAATTTTCAAAGTCCAGAGTGTTGCAAGCATATCCCCTTGCACCCTCCAAGCGGCGCCCATGTTAAGGACACCAGAATTTAGGTATCAGGATGGTCATAGCATTTCCCCATATTTTGACAATCTTAAATTAAAAAATAGTATTTTTTTTTTTAATTACAAATTTTAAACACCAGTTCATCTAACAAAAGAATGTAAAATGTCATAAGACTAAATATAATTTAATATAATTAAATAAGATTAAGGATGGTAATGACAAGAATAGAAATATTTTTACTAACAATCAGTTTCACTAATCCTAACTAAGATATAAAAAGGCATTTCTAAGCAGCATTATGTATTATTCCAATAACAACCCTAAAATGACTGATGTTCCCAAAACTTATTATTTAAATCAGTAGTGTCATTTAGTGATCAAGAAAGGATGTAAAAGCCATTGGATGGTTATGACATAAAAGACAAGTAAAAAGTGAAAAAATCACAGTAATGTTTTAAAATACTTTTTGAAGGAAAGGCTTTACAGTTTTGTAATTGAAATGTATCATATTTAATAAAAAAAGGTATTTCAAAGTATACATTAAATTTTATACAATATCTATCGACCTTGAAAGACAAAATTTGAGAAAAGGGACAGTAGATGTTAATGACTTGTCAATATTAAATGTGTGCTTTTCAGAAAAGTAAATGAGAAAAATCAATTTAAATACATTTCATATATATATTGATAGCTACTAAAGGTATATAAAAAATATTCTTCAAAATGCTTTATTATAGGTTTTGTAGACATGGGACAGCAAAGTGGACGTTACGGGAGAATACCCCTGTATACTCTTGTATACCTGATATGTTTACTGATGAAAGAGGTACGTTACATACAAAGAAAAGTATTTAAAAAAAAAAAAAAAAAGAGAGAGATAATAAATCAAAAGTTATTTTTTCACACAATCCCTCTCCCTCCACATGGTCTTTTAATTTATTGCAAGTCTGTAGTGCCAAAAATTTTTGAGGTTATAAACAATTTCATAAGAATTTATTTTAATGTGATTATTTACATTGCTATGATAGCACTTTACGAAATTATGGCCGAATATGGAAATCATTGACATTCCTCGGATTAATGAAGAGAAGAAGAGAAAGCATGAACGAAACGGCCAATGCCTGACCTAGTTGGTGTGGAATAGGCCAATTTGCGGGGATAATTACGGAACTTTACTTTTCATCAGGCAAGCCTAGAAAATCTAAATATATGCAAGTCTGACCTCTAATTTGTAACCTATAATTATAAGTGCACCATAGAGCCTAAAGAGAAAGCGTTTAGTGCCGATTTTTTCTGCGGTAACCTTCGTGATTAATAATGGAAAACGGCAATAATGTCAAGACCACGCGATTAGAGGTAAATTGTCTAGTTTCTTTAACCTATTGGTGCCACACTAAAACCACACTGGTTAGAAATGAATTGGCAATCAGTTTAAATTACATAATCCGGAAATGCAAGCAGTCTCGGGCTTTGTATTAGCATAAAGTATTTAAAATAAAAGTATTTTCTTTTTTAGTTCATTTTTTCCTTCGACCACTTTTGCCCTATTACCTCTACTTGTGATCTTATCTCATCAAAAGCTTTGCGTGCAATAAAAAGCGAAATTGTTTGTTAATTGCCACTTGATTGGTGTTTCTAACACTTTATATAAAATGAAGAAATAAAACAAGTTTGTGTTAATTGTTTATGGTAACTTGAGTTCTTGGATCCTTAGTGTAACTAATAAAGTTTTTTCATCAAGAGTAGTAACATTTATTTCTGTATCGGTAAAAAAAGGTGTTAAAATAGTATACATGCTACCTTAATACTTCTGACGTAGAAAAAGAGAGAAAAGGAAGTTTCGCAATTGTGCTTTTCTTGTCATATATCTCTAAAAAATAAGTTTCGTCGAAACTGTTGACCCAAATGTATATTTAGTTGTCGTTCTACATCTAACTATATATTCGGATTAACAGTTTCACCTGAACTTATTTAAAGGGGAAAGAGGAAGTGTCGCAAATTTTACTTTTCTTGCCATATCTCTAAAAAATAAGTTCCGGTGAATCTGCTGATAGTTAGATGCATTTCTACATCTAACTATATTCGTGTTAACAGTTTCACCAGAATTTGTTATTTAGAGATATGGCAAGAAAAGCACTATTGCGAAATTTCATCTTCCATCTTTTTATAATCATTATGAACTAATATTGAAAGTTTCCAAATCTTGGGTTGTTGAAGTAACCTTCAAATACACACATTTTTAGTCACATTTATTCTTCACTATGGCTGGTGGTGATTCGGGAGAGAAAAAAATGGAGATGGGGAGAGGGGGTGCAGGAAAGCTCACTATATAAAATTTCTGAAAGCTCCAAAGACAAAATCGTCTCGCATTTCTCTTTCGTCCTCATGTATACGTGTGGTATTTTTGATATGATGATAGCTGAACAACTTCACTGCTTATAAAAAAATTATATTTATAGGCCAAAGAGCATCGATATAAATGGGTTTAACATTTTCATACTAAGAAACTTGGCGAGAAATACAATGAATAATTTTTTACCGAGCAATTTAAATGATTATCATAAAATAAGCATTCAGTATCACTTTACCATTAAATTTTTAAAAATTATTCACAGCATTGTTTTATATCATCTGCATACCATTATTTATGTTTTAAAATATTGTTTTTATTCCAAATTTGTTTTATTTAATTGAAATTACGATAAAGAAGAAATTAGGTTCTTGTTTGACAAACTAAGGTGTACAGCAAAATTACACTAAATATACTGTCGTAGAATATTCCAGTTGAACATTTTGTTTAAACTTTGCTCACACAGCGTAACGTCATTTAAACAGATATGGGTACAAAACCAGGAAAACTCCCATCAGGTATCCCGTCAGTAGACTATCTTATAACGATCGACGCCGTATTTACTCACTTCGAAAAGAGAGATACCGAAGAGCACCGTAGAACAGGGATTAAGCTGAGGCTGCTTTTTTTTTTAGCAAAATACTTAAGAACTTCTTAAATGCAAAAATTAGAAAGTCGGGTTTAGCTCTTGCTAAAACCTTATGACACAAAATGTGCAAAATTACCATTTTTGTTATCTCAAGTTTAGTAATTGACCTAAAAGAACAAGTTAGCTGAAGGAATTAGTTCAGCTTATATTAGGAATCAAATAGCATTATATTTAAAAGTTAATAATGATTTGGAAGCAGGATCGTTGACAGAGGGCACCGAAGGGGGGATACCCTCCCCCCCCCCCGAAATTGTGTGAAATCTTGTTTCACTACTCCCCTTTCTTTTTTTGTATAACTTGTTATTTGTATTTATTTAAATCTTCTACCATACCCACCCACCCCCGAAAATTTTTTTTAGCTACGGTCTTAAGTGGAAGTCGTGATCGTTTTAGCATTTTTTGCTAAAATGCCACAATCCCTAAAAGCATTTATTTAAAAGTTAATAATGATTTGGAAGCAGGATCGTTGACAGAGGGCACCGAAGGGGGGAAATTGCTACAATCCCTAAAAGTTAAGCAAACCTTCGATTCTGACGACAAATTGGTTGATGTTAAAATTCCAGATGATAGTAAGTGTAGAATGTTGACAGTTTGAATTAGCTTTTAGGGTGTTTTGAGATCACGGAATTATAAATTTATATTGGTTTGCCAGATATTAGGAAAATCAAACTGATAAGTTGTTTGAACATGACGAAATATATTCAAAACAACATTGATTTTTTCACTCTATCCGTAAAAATAATGGTAATGGGTGGTTCTAGGAAAGTGCATGGGAGGATGCTTGCATTCCCCTAGCTGCTTAAATTTTTATAAAAGAGGAGAAAAGGGCAAATTCACCGGAATATATAAACTGTGTGCCCTTTAATAATAGATTTTATATTTGTCATTGTGAGAAGGAAAAGAGTTTTGAAAAATCAAGATTTTTGAACAAAAATTTTGTTTTCTTGCAAAATTCTGCAAATAATGATGGTGGCACCCATGCTAATGAATTTGTCCTTTTCTAAAAAATGAAGGTATTCACATTTGTTGATGTTACATATTTCATTCTCCTTAATATAAAAATTGCTAATGTATATGGGTAATGTATATGGTAATACATCGAAATAGGGCTGTGAAATAGTAGGAAAGCAATTAAAATGTATTTTAAAAGGCAAAAGTAAATTGCTTTTCGGTTTGAGAATGGGAAAGCTTACATTTACAGTTATTTCACAGTTTATTCCAAAAATGTAGCAGCAGTTTAAAAAAAAATCTTTTTACCCAAGTTTCAAAAAATCAACACTAAATACAGTGGCGGCGATAAGGGGACGAAATTGCCCCCGATCTTTTTTAGTGATTTTGATGGTACCATCATATAAATTTTGTAGTTTGCTTTCTTCTCCGATTCCTTCCGATTGACCCTTTAAAGACAATTTTTAAATGGAAGTAATATCATAATGACGCAAAGTAGAAATTGTTTTCAGTACAGATTTCTAGCTAAGCTAAGAAAATAGGTTTTTATCATTTGTTGGGTATTTTAACGACACAATACCAGTTTCCTGCCTTCGAGGAGGAAGTTGAGACTTTCATGACATTCTTTAAATGTTAGTGACACTATAATGACAAAAAATACGGATTTTTAACAACACAATATAACAAGTTAATTACATACTCAAAAAAATATCGTTATAAATTCTTGAACATTCGAATGGAAAATTACCCCCACCCATTTCTTTCTGGAAGGATATTGACCCTTTATAACAATTTTAAGTGTTACTGACATCATAATGACACAAATTATATATTTTTAATGCAATCTGATTTTTTTTTCAGATTCGAAAAACCTTTATAATTATTTGGGCATTTTTACCGAAAATGACCACTATCTCTCCCTCCTTCTAGGAAGTCATTGACACTTTCATGGCAAGTTTTAAGAAATATTAATAATATCATAATGACACAAATAACAGATTTTTAATGCAATCTGGGTATTTTTGTAACACGTTAAAAGAATTTACATTTTAAATAATTTTTTTGACATTTCAACAGAAAATACCTCTTCTTTCTTCTTTAGGAGGGCATTCCCTTTCATGACAATTAGTATAAGTGTTTTACGCTCGTCATCACAGAATGACTCTGTAACGTAGTAAGATGACGCTAAAATAGCATTTCACTAAAAAGTATTTTAGAGTATATTTTAGCAATAATTTAACTGGCAACCTAAAACGAAAGAAAAAAGAGAAAAAAAGCACGCTTCTTACATGAACATTGCTAATATTATTTATAGATAAAAGAAGCTAAAATGGTTTTTAATGAAATGTAAAATTTTTGAAATACTAGCGCCATCTTACAGCATTATAAAGTCAGTGATAAGCATAACATTATAATAAAATTCTTGACAATGTTTACGTAAGAAGACTCTCTCCTGTTGGATCCTCGCAAGAAGAGACTTTCAGTTAAGCCTATTCCACCGCATGGCAATGCCGATGCTCCTTTTATTCCTGACAAAGATGTGCCTGCCATGGATGATATTTCCAAAGATTCGGGAGATTCTAATCAACAAACTGATGTTGATAATAAAATTATCCTATCCCCTGCAGATGAGGTGTTGACATTTGAAGAGGCGAATCTGCAAAAACATCCCCCCCCCCCTACAAACCCCCCAAATCTGGATGGAAAGAAGGCCATGAGCTACGCATAAGATGCTTCTTGAGCTAAATGGTATTCTTGACACCCGGGTCGTTAATAATCATTACTGTCTCACACCTCTTAATGAGCTAGAGGTGGCACTGATTTACATGGTTCTCAAGGACAAGGGATTGTTCCTTTTCTACGCAAAACTCAACTCACGCACTTCCTTTAAAGGGGGCTTGCTAACTCCACCACTACTAAGGAAATTTCCGACTGGATTGCCTCTGAGAAGCCCGATTTCAATCCAATCTCAGTCACCCAGATGAAGAGGAAAGGGAGTATCAGGATGCCTTCTTCAAACTGGAATTTCCCCTATCCTCCAATCGAGATAGTATTCTATCTTGGGATGTGCTACTCTTCGTTTGCAATCAGATGGAACCTCTTAAAGGAAAGCAAGCGCGGACCCCGACAATGCAATTGTCAGCGTTGAGTTGCCCACTTGGCAGCAATGTGTCACACTGATGAGCAGGATATCATCTCAGCTGAGACTCGAACAAAAGTGGAGCAAAACGTGTAGCATCTGCAACTAAAAACACTGCAGCTCGTCACTCTTCTGCTTGAAGGAAACTTTTGATTCCCAAGGGCAGCAGTACGTTATTCAAGAAGGCGATCAAATTTGCTGTCCCTCCTCCACCTCCCTCTCAGACGAAATCTACCTTTATTCTTCCAAGATCCCTTGTTGTCAAGCCAGCAAAATCCTACTCTAATGCAGTAAGTTAAACAGTCAACAAAATAATTGGAAGACAAACAAACTTCAGATAACCTTGATTCACATCGGGGGTACACCCTCATTATAAGCCTTATGACCCTGGATAGCATTCAAGATAAATCCGCGGGCGTCAACCTTTCCATAGTGGAATTAATGAACTTCATCAATCCATCCCTGATCGTATAGTGGCCAATTCTCTTACTGAATTCGGGAAAATGTCCAAAAGACAATTTTTGGAAGTATCGCCTCCTCCAATTAGCTGATAACCGATTGGCTTGCTCCGGTTTCCTCTTCCTGACGGATTGGAAGTGTTTATTTACACCCTCTAATTCTCCTGGTTGCATGATGCTTCGACCTTCGCCCACCTCAAATATTACTCTTTTACTGACTTGCGGCATACTACAGATGAAGAAGTAATGGCCCCATCCGGGACCTTGGAATTTCGAACGACCCTGCATAAAATCAACGCAAGCTGACTGACTCTGTAATGCTATAAAATGGCGCTAGCATTACATTAATTTTACATGCATAAAATTACGTAAGGAAATGCGCTCAATAATTTTGGACCGTTTTGTATTTTGATTTTTTAGACAGATTAGCAACATTTTCCTAAACAATATTTTAAATCGCATTGAAATGTTGATATTGGCAATTGGTATAAATGTATGATTTTTTTTAAATGTTTAATTGGTCCTTTATAAGTTAGTTATTAATTGTTAAGCTTGAACAATTTTTCACTTTTTACCTTAAGGTCCTCTTTCATACATGAAAGACAAGGTAGCACTTTTGGTAATCATTATTTCAAAGTAATTTAATGATAAACATTGCCCCATAAATGTATATAGCGAGGGAGATTTCCCCACTTTTAGTGTTTTAATGAAAACATTTTAAAATTTTACTTTCCTACTCTACACTTGGAAATTTTTAGCAACGGGTTGCTAGCATTGTCCACAAGGCATTGTGCTTGGATGTTGGCAGGATCATTAGCAGGTGCAGATAGGTTTCAAATTCTTATTCAAACCTTGACTGAAAACTTTTTAAATTTTAAAATTGATTTTGAACATTTTTGATTGGACAAAAAGCTGCACTCGAACCTTTTGGACCAACTTTTTTATTTCTTGATATTTTCTGTTCATACAGTAGTTTATAAAAAACGGATATCTTTTAATTGTATACATATATAAGGTTGAGTAAAAAGTTTATTTGTTAAAAAATTCTTATGCGTCAAAAAATCATATAAAATGGAGCTATCACGTTAACAGATCAGAACGAGTTGTATGTACTATGAGTTCTGTAACAAACTCAGTGCGACTGAATGCCATAAAAAATTAGCGAAAGTTTAGGTATCAATACTGTTTCGTATGATACGGTCAAAGTTTGGGTTCGGAAGTTTAAAGGTGGAAATTTCTTCGCTGAAAATGAACCACATTCTGGTCGTACAATTGAAGTTGATTTTGAGCAGTTAAAGCAAATCATTGATCAAGACAAATGTTTCAACACAACTATTAGAGTTAGAACTTGACGTTTCCCAAAAAACAATAGTTAGCACTCTGAAATGCATAAATCTGTTCAAGTCAAACTGCTGGGTGCCTCACGAATTGCTGCTGAAGCCAAGCACAAGAGAAAAGCAACCTGTTTGGCTTTGCTCAGAGATCAAAGGAAAGAGAAAATTCTGGACAGAATTGTGACCTGTGATGAAAATGGGTGTACTACAACAATACAACTTATAAAGGAGAGTGGTCAGCCAGGGCTTTATTTCCTATAAGGGCCGTTCCTAGGGTATCCAAATTGCTTGAAAAATTATTGTGTAACTATCAATATGCTGTTCAGCGTACTTGATCAATGCCATAAAATATCATATATATTTTAATAACTCTGAAAATATTAATATTTTAACATTAATTTAATTAAGATGGTAATGGATGTTTATCACAATTGTGATTAATATTTAAATAGCACCAACAATTGCCGATGTGGGGGGCATCTACTATGCTGTGCCTATAGTAATCGGTTTTTTAAATTGGGCCCTGTGGTCATCCTCAGGGGAATCAGTGGGGTCGGTGACTAGTCAAGCCCTAACTAACAACGTGCTTCTCTGTATCTGGTGGGACTGTCGCGGAATTATCTACAAAGAGTACCTGAAAAGCGAACAGACTATATAAACAGTGCAATATACAGCAACATGCTAATCAAAGTTTGTGATGCCATTCATGAAAAATAAAGAAACAAGTTCAGTGAGAAGGTGGTTCTCTTTCAACATGATGCCAGGCCAAATGTTTGCACTATGACTAGATGGATGCACTAGGAGCTGGTGTGGGATTTGACGTAACATCCATTATACAGCCCAGACATGGCCACCTTGCATTTCTATCTGTTTTCACATTTTCATCTTCTTGATTGTGCAATCTTCAATTCATTAATGAGGCCCATCTCTTTCTAGACTCGCATATGTCATAGTTCTTGGCAGTAGGGATTGAAAGGTTTCCAAAACGTTAGCAGAAAATTATAGATATGAAATGAGATTACTATCCTCAATAGCTTTGCTGTTTTCGTATGTATTTATCATTTTAAAATAATAAAAAAATTGGGTTGAAAACTTTTTAGTCCACCTGATTTATACACGTTTTTTTTTTTACCTAAAAGTAAAATTTTTAGTCATACATATAATGTCGCTTTAATGTCAAATGCTTATATGCATAGTAAACATTATTTTTCCAATACTCGGATACAGTTTTATAGATAAAGTTCTATTAAATGTCAGATAGATGCAACTCGATTTCTAGTTTTGTGACATTTTTAATTACAAAAATAATTTTAGCTATATGACATTAAATTGGACTTTTTCCAGTACTTAGACAACATTAACTACAAAACTGTATCTGTGTAAATACTTTTGTTTGACATTAAAGCGATAATATACCCTTAAGAGTTATATCACTCTTTAACTAGTCTCTCTCGGGTATATATAAAAAAACGAAACTATAAAAAATACAATTTAGAAAAAAAAAAATCTACCTTTAAAGTAGTTTTACTTCTATTTTACATTAAACTTTGAAGGATAATTTATAGTTGTGAAAATGTTTCAGGTAAAGTTAAAAAAATAATTTGGAAACTATAATTGAGAATTGCCATGGAAATATCAGGTAATTGCACAATGAAAAATCTAATGCAACCAACCATGCTTTATTGGAAAAATAAGATAATAAAAACCATCGCAACCAGTGATCAAAGACAGTAAGTAGTGTTGGATGAGTAAGCACACACTATCTTGGGTAACTGTGTATGGCAAGGTCAAATCCTTCAACTAATTTTCTTGCACAAGAGTGGCATGATGACTTTAATGATCTAAAAGATTGTGATAGCAAGATTTGAACAACTAAAAGTAGTTTGAAAGTCAAGGGAGAAAGATCTTTCAACAAGTACAACAATAAAATACAATTATACTTTAAACTTAGCCTAGTAAATATTTTCTTTAAGAATGTATGTTATTTCCATATACATTGCATTGGTTGGAATGTCGAAATTCATTTCAACTAATACAATTAAATTCAAGACACGAATGGAGGAAATCACTGAAAATTCCTACCATGCAGTTCGCTCAATAATTGACACAAGACACAATCTCTGTTGTGTCAAATGATGTTTTACTCAGATTACAGAGCCAGGAATAGAATCCAATGCCTCTTGCATGTTCTGTGAAAATGTACAAAGGTTCTCTGTATTTGTGTTCTATCAATTGGAACAGGTAATAATATAAGTAAATGGCAATAATTTACACGTAATAGCAAATAAAGAGTGCACATTCTTTGAAGGCTTAAAATCATAGCCTAATGATTGATCAAAAACATACTTAACAGTATAAATAGCAAATCGATTTAACAGAATACTAAAGTACATTAAAATTGACTAAGTTTTAAAAACTCCATTCAAATTTTCTCTTTCTTTTTAATTTAGGATGCCTATATTCCAAGATAATTAAATTCAGACAATTTAGGCTTTAACTTTTTATTTTTACAAAAATAAATACATATTTTGTACATATTTAACACCTCTCTCATTGCATAGAATTATTTTGTTCATTGAATATGAACCATAAGACGAATTATTAAAAATATAGTAGCAACAAACTTAAATAAGTTAATTTTTAAAAAATAGAATTGCATAAAAAATTCATACAACAGAACTAAAAAAAACTAAGGAAATTACATTAATTTTCAAATCATAAGGAAAAATCATCATTGCTCACTAAATAAAGGCATTCAATCCTAAAAAAAAAATGAAGAAATAATACATGAGCTCTTCATACTCTTAAGTATTCAAATGAAACAAACTGGTCATAGCATTAAGTTTTCAATTATGACAATGGTTGTTAAAGTTGTGTTTTGTAACAAAACGAGGAATAATGTACAAGATTGAAAACACTAACAACACAATACTTGGAAATAAGTAGCAAGTGGTACCTGCTGTGTCAAGAGATTGTATTACATAAGGTTTCCAAATTTTGCTAGTAAAATAATTGTTAAAAATAAAAAAATTGAGCAAAGCAAATACTTAGCCTAAACTAGCTATAAAAAAGAAAGCACAGTGAAGAGATTGACTAACAGTAATATTGATATGTTACAGAGAAAACTCGAAATCAGTCAAAATCCGAATTAACTAGAGGAAATTTGTTTTCTAACTGAGTGCTGCTCTAGTAAAAACACATTTTAACTGATTTATTTAAGTTAAAACTCATTTCAATAAAGAGCACTAGAGAAAAAACCTGTTTCAATTGATTCATTTTAGTACCGTGAAAGTTTAGTATATGTTACAGGGGGCAAACCCGAAATCAGCCGAAACCTTAATAAACAAGGGGAAAAAGAAGATTTAACAGACCGTTCTAGTCAAAGCACATTTAAACTTATTTCATTTAAAACACATTTTCATTGATCGCTCTAATTAAAACGTGTTTTCTCTAATTAATTTGGATTTTGAGATTTTTGGTTTTCACTGTAACATATACATGTTTAACAAGTTGCAACATTGGATTTCATGTTTAGAAAGCAATCTTGAAACTTAGGCACATTTTTTTTAAATGAATTTCAAAAAGTTGAACATTTTTATTGAACAATTTCGAGTAAAAATTTTTAGAAAATATATTAAAAGTTTTACAAACAACCAAACAAGCAGTTGGTTTTTAAAATTCTATTTTGTGTTTTACCAATTTAAATTTTAAAATTGTTTTCATTACAGCCAGTAAACAAACAATTGCTAAAAGAAAAATATAGCATTTTTTTTATCTAACAGCACTTTATTAAACAAAGACATATTAATAAAAAATTTGAACCGATAAGTTTACTAGGCAGGCATTGACACTGATACAGAAGAAAAATTCTCAAATAAACTCAACAAATCAAGGAAGTGACATTTTGCACTTGAATGATAAACTTAATTTTTTATTGAAAAATTCAAGGTTAAAAACAAACATTCAAAGAAAAACAAACACTAACTGAAACAACTAAAAAATATTTGTGGTAGCTAAATTAGCTTAATACATTGAGCATCATAGATATAAAGTATACAACCAACTTTTCATAAACAATAAAGAAATAATTGATGTAAAAGATTACTTATGGATTTGTAAACAAAAATAACAAGAAAATGAGTACAATCATTAATAGCTTGCTTTACATAAACTTCTATCATCAAATAATTCATTCCAATTGAGTATTTGATAAGTTCCTTTAAGCAATTTCATTTTAAAAGCAATACTACACCAAAATAATTTTTATAAAGCATTAAAAAAATAATTTAAAAATAATAATTGAAAAATAATAATTGAAAAATAATAATTGTAAAATAATAATTGAAAAATAATAATTGAAAAATAATAATTGAAAAATAATAATTTAAAATTAGATTATTTGAAAGTAACATCAACATTAAATAGTAAATTTAAAAAATCTAACAATCTGACACATGTAAATGTTAAGCTAAGGTAATAAAAAAAATATCAAGTAGATACAATAAATAAAATAGAAACATTGTTATACATATTTAAATAAATAAGGCGGAAACTTTATTATACATATCTAAATAAATAAATCGGAAACATTGTTATACATATCTAAATAAATAAGGTGGAAACGTTGTTATACATATCTAAACAACACTTTCATTGGAAACAAAGAAATAGGTAGTTATATTTATAAGAAGATGAATTTACCATTATATTACAAAAGTAAACTTTTCTATAGGTGTTGTTTAAATATGTGTTTACCTGAATAAAGAATCTTACGCAAAAAAAATCGAAGATTCTATAATTAGTTTTTTTTTATATCTTTGATATTTAATCTAACTTTATTATCACACTTATTTCTCTCTCCCTCTCTTTACTGTCATTAAACATATATCATTCATTAGACTCTCGTCATAACAACTTTTCTATGGGGTCATTACCCATTTGATCAGTCTGTTACCACCGTTCCGATACTAAAAGGAAAAGTTCAAAGGCTGTAAAAATACAAGAAAAGGCCGAGCTCCGAGTTACAAATCCTCATCATTAAGGAATAGCAACGGCGAGGAAGATCTTGAACTGTTGTACAGAATAGCAGCGTCGTCGCTAAAACTAGCGTCGTCGCTGCTAGGAAGACTATGTCATGCGAGGTAGCTATATGTGTCTTTATCAGTGCGCTCTAAATATTCCTTTTCTATTAAAATATCAATACATTTCTGAAAAGAAAAAAGTAATATTAATTACTATTCTAAATTTTTCATATAAGATACAAACTATAAATTTGCACATTTGAGATTAAGATTAAGCAGGAGACTGCCGCTTACTTGCTGACACCCAAATGTTGGGAGCTTTGTCTCCAAAATATGTTTAGTTGCATTCAGTAATTTTGGGGCTTCATTCCCTAACTAGGTCTGACAAAAAACATTTAATGATAAATGATGTATGGTTACCATACATTTCCTCTTGATGCTTTATACTTGCATCTTTATCTCTAACTAAAAAGCATTTCTAATTGTATGGATATATAATGGAATTGATATACTATTCCAAAAATTATCTTCACATTTTCATTTTTGGTTTGACATCTCGGCAAAGCTAAATAATTAAATAGTAATGCACATGTCACAAATTGGTAATTACCAAATAAAGTGAAGAAGTATAAAATTTTGTAATTTTTCAAAGCTAATTACACATCCCACTTAAAATTAAATACTTTTTTACATGTCTTACAATTATGTTTGCATCCAATGATTGTCCACTACTACATACACTCAAGAGCCAAAACATTATGACCACCAGTCAATAACGAGTTGACCCACCTTTGGCGCTCAGTACAGCTTCAACCCGCCTTGGCATGGATGCCACAAGTCCTTGGTAGATGGTCGGAGACAGATTGTACCAAATGTTTAAGCAGCGGTCACGCAAATCCGAAATATTGCGCATTGGTGGTCTTTAAAATCTGAGCTTCCGTCCCATGACATCCCAAATGTGTTCAATCGGATTGAGATCCGGTGAGTTAGGCGGCCAGGACATTAACTGGAATTCAGCATCATGTTTCTGAAACCACTCCAACACAATTTTAGCTTTGTGACATGGGGCATTGTCCTGTTGGAACATTCCATTTCCAGATGGAAAAACAGAAGCCATGTAAGGGTGGAACTGGTCCGCAATGATGTTCAGATACCCTGTAGCATTTATGGTCTGCTCTACCACAACTACGGGTCCCAGAGACGCCCAAGAGAACGTCCCCCAAAGCATAATACCGCCACCACCGGCCTATGTATGACCTACTGTACATTGAGGGAGCAACTGTTCGCCTGGAAGATGGCGTATCCTGACACGGCCATTGCCGTGATGAATGACAAACCGTGATTCACCTGACCAGGCAACTCTCTCCCACTGATCCATGGACCAGTCACGACGTTCCCGGGCCCAGCGCAGGCGCAGTTGGCGATGACGCTTGGTCAGCAAAGGCAAACGAGTGGGACGTTTGCTGCGTAGCCCCATATCCAACAGTGTCCGCTGAACAGTGTGCTCCGATGCTATTCTATTTGGCCCTGCATTGTATTGGGCTGTCAGCTGAGCCACTGTCTGGCTCCGGTTTTGCTTCACCATGCGAGACAGTCTCCGACGACCTTTTTCTTTGATAGCGTGTGGACGTCCAACACCATGTTGTCTACTGCTGCTTTCACCGTCATTCATCTACTCTGCATAAATACTAACAACTGTAGATCGCGAAAAACCCACGAGTCGTGCAGTTTCCGAGCCTTCGAGCCATTACAATTTGCCCTCTATCAAAGTCGCTTAAATCCGCAACCTTTCTCGTCACACACAGAAGTAAGTGAAAGAATGATTCTTCAGACTCTCCAGCAGCAGTTAAATACCACTTCCACCTGATCACGTGCCTTCCACGTCATCCAGGCGAGTTCATTGCAAAATGTAGGGGTGGTCATAACGTTTTGGCTCTTGAGTGTATATGGCAATGCAGCAGTGCATCAATAAAATCAACTATACGTCATTCAATAAAATTGCTTAGCAAAAAAAAAAAAAAAAAAAAAAAACATTTTTTAAATTACCTTACAACATGCAGGTGCATTTCAAACAGTGTGTAAGGTTTATGGGCAATTTTGGGGTAAATGGTTCTGAACATCTCAAAATATAATTTTGGAATAATGAAAAAAAAAATCAGGTGCCATCTCACTCAATATAAATATATTTTAGTATCCAATAGGTATTTTCCTTAACAGTAACTTCTTTATACGATTTTGAATTTTTTTTTAAAAACTTTTAATGTAAAATTTAGATATTTCAGTGTTGTCGAGTAGCCACAAAATTCAGGAAAAAAGTTCTCTGATAATTCCATGATAGATTTCTAAAAAATTCTCTGATATTAGGACAAACTTTTTTCAAATTTCTCTAACTTTTCCATAAGTGTTGACACCCTGACCAAATAGAACATGTATGCTAAAGAGATTATATGCAATTTTTTAAAAATAATTTTGGCAGTGAGGGCACAGAGTAGAAACAGGGTAACAATGTCTGGACTATTGAGCGTAGTGTGACTTTCAAGGAAAGAAAGATTTTTGGAAAGGTATTTTGAGGGTGGACATTCCATATACAAGTAGAAAAACCCAACTCAGAAAACACCCAACAACATCAGAATATCTTTCCAGAATTCATTTCAATATCTTTCCTGCCTGTGGATGAAACAAACATTGGAATATCAATCAAGATAAAAACACCTATCAAGCACAGTGTTTCGAGTCCAAAACTTTCAAAGATTTTCCGAAAGTGCTTTAAAAAATTTATATTTTCTAACCAAAATTTACTTGGATACAATTTTTTTGGAAAAATACTTATTTTTCAGGTTGTTTTATACTAGTCTGAAAGTTCGAAAATAAAAGAGTTCAAAATGATGCATCACATTTTATTTCAAATTATTATAGATTAAGATAATCAACTCACTTTAACAACAGGCACTCGAGGCTTAAATCTTGAAGACAGTTGATTGAGTACTTCAGCTAATAACTGTTGATGCTTAAGCAGTTTTCTAGTTTTCATTATCCTTACGATAGCAGCCTAATAGAAAAATTAAAAGAAATAATTTATTAAAAAATGCAAGAAAACTGTCAAAACACTTATTTCCTAGTACTTTAATATTGGCTTATAATTATCTTCTTATCTGGCATACCTATACTAAACTAGCTGAATACATGTGATTAAAGGATTTTTACTAGCTTAATTTGTCTTCGTTTGGCTAAATGTAGAAAACTGCAAAACCATTTACAATTGGCAGCAAAATAAATTTTTAAATGCAGATAATTACTGCTTAGGTACTTTAAGGTATATAACAGGAACACTATCCATTATTTTACATCCTAATTTATTTAGAGCTAAACACATTTTTTGTTAAGATGAATGAAAATTAGTTTAAGTACATAGTTCTTAGGAATTAGTTTTTCAACATAACCCAATATCTTAAAAAAAGTAAATTTCATTAAAACAAGATTTTTTTTCTTTCAAAAACTAACTTTATAAATAGCTTAGTATGTTAAATTAAGACTTTAAGGCATACTCATAATATTATAAAATAATACCTGAATTAACAGTTTCCTATCTTCTTCAATGTGCTTATGTGTAGTTTCTTGTTCAATCCTTATTTCAGCTTTCATGGGAACATTAATGTTTACTCTGAGTTTTTTATTTTTGTATAGAAAATACAAGTACAGTAAAGATGAAGGTTGTAACTCATTTTCATCATCTTCACATGTTAAAAGTTTTGATTTTAATAAAATTTGTACAACTTGAATCAGGATATCCTAAAAACAAATAAGTTTATTAATAAAAATTACAGATAGGAAAAATCAAATTAATCCCCAATGCAATTGAAACTTCACTTTCATATTAAAAGAGATTGTCAATATTTTCAACAGAGAACCAATAAGCATTATATTTTTAAACAGGCCTGTAGTTTATGACATGATTGGAGAAAAAAATAAAATCTTGCTTTTTAAATTTTTTTAAGGGCAAGAATAACCTTTTAAGGTAACCTTTTAGTGAAATTTTCAACATGCCTTTAAAAAGATATTTTCTCCTTTTAATTGATATTTTTTAAACAGCATAATGTTTCATTTCTTTTAGAAAAGCAATAATCATTTTAAGCTTAAGTGTGTTTTTTAAAGTCATCAAAAGAAACAATGATGGAAAAATTGTATATACAGGGTTTCTGCCAATCTTAAATGTCCCAAATCCCTGACTTTTCATGACTTTCCATGACTGAAGCAAATGATTTTCCATGACTCAAGAAATCACATTAAAAACATTGAACCTGACTCAAGAATTTTATTATTTTACTAACGTAACATAGTAAATTTTACTAACGCAACATAGTAAATAAATTATTGTACATGATTGTAAAATGATTACTATAAGTTTTATATTGAGTAAAAAATCCTCATTTCATGTAAGTAAACTAAGCATAGAAAAATAATACAGTAAAGGTGTTTAAAACAGAGCGAGGTGTGTAGCAGAGCTATTAAGGGTAAATAAAACCGGAAAAAAATTTGATGGAATCAATTTGAAATATTAAGGAATTTAGGATTCTAATATATTCTGTTAACAGAAAACACAAGGCAAGAAAAAAAATATTCATGTTTGTAAAGGATGCAGTTAGATTGAAGTTGAAGAATTTCTTTTTAACAATAAGGATGCGAGCTGCCGCGATGCTAAGTTATAGAATAACTAAAAATCTGACAGAAATAATACGTAAATAATTAGGGTTCTCATACATTGTGTTGACAAAAAACAAGTTTAAAAATAACCATGCTAGTAAAGGATTCAGTCAGATTGAAGTTATACGAACGGCAAGCGTAAGCGACTGTCGGCAGAACAATGGAGAGGCACTGCTTGCGTTAAGGTGTACATTGATTACAACGGAAGAATGGGTCCGGCCGGCAATGATGAACATGAGCGTCTGGACGAAACAATTTGCCGCTTCATCTTACCGCTTCCCCCAGACATTAATTTTCGTTCACCGTCCATTACAAGATTTTCGTGACTTTGATTTCAGAAGTTCAATACATTCCATTTTTATGGAATGACAAATATAATGATTTTAAAAATATCGTTTTGATTTTACATTAATTCAAAAATGTTTTATTTGGACGTATAATTTGAGAATTTTGGTTTTAGATATATCATCTTGTAGATGATAATCACTTAAAATGAAGCGCCGTAGCTAGTTCAAATTTTACGCAATTCCTTTATTTTTCCAGAATAGTGAAATTCCCTGTTCTGTCGCCACCCTAGATATCTACAAGATACTTTTCCAATAAATGCAGAGGAATAGGTACTCACCTTATATTCAGTAACGAAGATAAGTCGAAACCAAAAGAAACAGCGAAAAATAATTTTCTATTCTTAGATATTTCAGGTGTTAAAAAAGCTAATCAATCTTTAATAATAAGTAAATATTTGAAGAAGGAAAAAGAAAATATAAGTAAATTAAATAATCAAAAATAAAATGTTTTGGTATCAACAATGGGGATCCAACAATGTAAACCAGTAGTCCCCCCCACCCCACCCCCCATACGGATTTAAAAAGCAAAGATTATCAAATTAATTTATTTCAGTTCTTACGTTAATTTTTTTTTTCACCGGAAACTATTTGTGTGATGTCACAAGTTTGGAGTTCAGAAATTCTTTTCATTGGCCGAAGTTTTTAACTGTAACCGTTGTTTCTATCAATAAAGTAAATAAAAAAGCAGATGAATGATGAATCGTCGAAGTAACAACGAATCGCGATCATGGCGTTATGACGTCATAGTCACGTGATTTTGTGTAAGATTTTTAGGAATCCATGATATTCACTGTTTTTCCATGACTTATAGGCTTTTTTTGTTCAAAATCCATGACTTTCCATGACAAAATTTACCCAATGTCTAAATTCATGACTTTCCATGATTTTCCCTGACTTTCCATAAGCGCGGAAACCCTGTATATAAAAAATAAAAAAAAATCGTGAACATGAAATTACATACAACAATCCTCTTTCTAGAAGCAAGAGTCAAGGATTCCACAGAATAATTGACAATTATGGCCAGTGCAAATGCCACTGGCACACACAAGTGCAAACTCTTCGCAATAGGAAAGTATGCAAGCCCACAAGCCTTTAAAGGGGTAAACACTTTTCTGGTGAACTAACATTCAAATAAAAAAGCGTGGATGACGCAGTTATTGAAGAATGATTGGTTCAAGAACAATTTCATTTCTGAAGCTCGTCGCCATTTGAAGACTGCCTAATTTTGCGACGATACAGATTGTTTTGTGCTGGATAATTACAGTGCTCACACATCAGACTTTTAAAGAAGGCCAATGTTTCTGTTTTGTTTTTGCCTCAAAACTGTACATCCATCTTATAGCCAATGGCTTTGAGAATTCTGTGTGCGCTGAAGAGCAAATACAAAACAGAGTTTCTACAAGAGATGTTGATGTCCTTAAACAGCGGTGAAAACCTGTCAAATTTCGTGCAAGCATATAATATTAAATCTTCTGTGTGGAGCATTGCAAAGGCAAGGAGTGACAGTCCCACGAGTACATTGAAAAATGCCTGGCATAATTTGTGGCCAGCGACTTTGTTTTGCAAAGATGTAGACACACAAGATGGGCGATTTGAAGATTTCAGAACCCCAAAAGAAAAAGTACAAGAATTAACGGAACTCATCAGGAACTTGAAGGGAACCACTTGCAAGAAGAAGACATTTCATAAGTATTAAGCAGGGACGATGTAGCGCTAACCATTTGCCAATTAACAAACTGCTAAATTTGTGAAATAGGAAAATTCCACGATTGCTGATAGTGATGAAAGCGCTGATGATGCTACAAAAAATAAAATTTCACTTGATGATTTGTTAGGGATTTTAGATTTGGCTATAAAAGGACTAGAAGAGAGGGACTTTATAACCAAACTGGACATGGTCTACAAAATTAAAGATAAGTTAAACGAAAAGCCTAAACTTTTTAAATAACTCACATTAAAAGAAAGGTTTAATAAATCATAAGATATTTTAGATTTAAAATGTCATTGTTTAAATAAACATTTAAATTTTCTTATTTTAATTTTTGAGATTTTGGAGATACCCATTTTATATTTAAGGGGGTATTCTGGTTTAGAAATTCGAAAAAAATCGATTTTTTTTTTGTGCATATTTTTATAGTATAACCCTTCAAGAAAATGTCCCTAAAAGGATTTTTCAAAATTCGAATTATTTTCGGAGTTACAGCTCATTTTGTGACGCACCGACAAAACCGTTTCGCAGCCGGGTCGCGCGAGCAAACAATAGACGATCGGCTAACTCTGGCCGCCAAGGTCTTTTGTACTCGATGTATTTTCTTCACTCGATGTATATTTCTCAAAATTCACTACTCGGGAACTGGGTGATCGTTTTAACCAATTTAGTTCAAATATATTTATACTAAGTGCTCAGTTAAGTTCAGTTTTGTTTCGACTATCTCGCTGTACAAACGTAAGTATTCTGAAATCAGTGACGTGAAAAAATATATTTTTAGCGTAAAATTTAATTAATAACAAGTGAGTATAAAACGTCAGTAAACGACTCCGACTGCGCACGATTAGTCCTCAAACTTTAAACTCGTTTTTCTCGTAACTACTTTTCTGGAAACGGTGTGCATGATATCTTTAATTCTACTCAATCGATTCACTTGAAATTTTACACAGAGCTTCTTTATACATTATAGTATCGCACTACGAAGAATTTAAAAAAATATTATTTTTTTGTATTTTTAAAAAATTCCGAACGACAAAAAAACAGGGAAAATAAGAAACTTTTTTTTCAAACCACCGCCATTTTGTGAAAAAAAAATTTCTTTTTCAAAAACGTTTCGTAGTGCGATAACTATACCCTTCCTCTTTACGAATTATTCACGGATTTCCATTTCAGGTCATGGGAAGCATTTATATCCTGCACACCAGGACAAGCCATTTTTCCATCAGTCCAAACTTCGCCGACCTTCAGTTTTTTGAAATTTAATTTTTTTTCTTATATTTTTAATGTTGTGTATTCTTAAAATATCTATAAAAAGCTTATAAAAAAATGTATAGTAAAAATAATTTTTTTTTTATCGCGTCCGAAAAAATACCTAAAATTTGGGCTTCTAAACCAGAATACGCCCTTAAGATCCAAGATACAGAAGTTTCCGAAATCCGGAATCGGAAAAGTTTCAGCGATTCTGGATTTGAGATTCTGCACTGTATCAAAGAAACAGATATTTTAAACAGACAATGGACAATTCCCTCATTTTTTAAAAAAAAGAGTGAAATTAGGTTATATTAATGAAAAATTTCTTTCTGATTCCAAATATTCAAACCAAAGAATATTGAAAAAATTCCTTACTTAAATATTAAGAAAAGAAAATGCCCGAAAACCCATTCAATCAAAACCGATGAAAGCAGTCCGCTATTAGTTTAGACGTCATAACATCCTTCTGGGTGGGGACGCAATTCTTCGCGCTGTCTTGTTCTCTATGGTTATCGTGAGGTTTCTGCCAAACAGTTACTGTGTTAGAGGACCGGTTGGCGCGATTTACGAGAAACTTGTAAAACTGGTTTCCACTGCTGCGTTTCAAGCCGAGTTGTTTCATCACATTCGATTCAAGCCGAATGTAGCGTTTTCCTGCCAAAATCTAACAGGCAAACTTAGATTGGAAATTATAAAAAAAAGCACAGAAAGCAGAAATTTTTGTGTTTATGGCTCCAAACATTTAGAATTGAATAAAAAAAAATTAAATACAGGAATTGTCCATTTATCAGACAACTGAATTCAAGTTTGAAATTTATAAGCAAAGTGTTTTATCCTATTTTGTGATAATATAATATTTTTTTTAAATAAAGTACTATTAAAATAATTTAGAAACAGTTACATGAGTAAAAAATGCATTATTTTCCTTTGCTCATAGAATATAAAACAATCAAATTAAACAGAAGTGATATTGATAGGTCCAATATTTTTATTTCTAAAGCCAAATAGAAGCAAACAAGAACTTGCAAATCTTAAGAATTTGTCAAAATCAATATTTAATTCAATTAAAATTTGTTATGAAATTTAAGAAATTCTACTATCTTACCATTTTTATTTCAGTATTTTCATGAAGCTGCTGTAGTGTGAAACAGTCACTTATATTATATTGAAGTAGGACTGCCATTTGAAATGTAGATGCCTAAAGATAAAAAAAAGCTAAAAACTTGTTTATACAGCAAGAAAAAATTTAATATAGAAGAAAGTATGAAACATAATAAAAAAAAAAAAAAGTGCAAGAATAATAATGATGCATTAGAACACTCAATAACAAATAGTTTTCCAATGCAAAAAGTTCAATAACTATTTGCTTACTTCAAATTTTTTAACAGAAACATATTTTTTGATTATAATCACCTTTTTTTTTTTACTAGCTCCAAACATTTATTTTTAATTTCACCAATCCAACATATTGTAGAAAACTATAGGTAACTTGATGAGGGTAATAACAAAATCTAAATATCTAATGACCACTTTAGAAAAAAATATAAAAATTTTGCTCTGTACTTCATGAATATATTGACCAAGAATACTAATGGCTAAATTGAACCCTACAATGAGTAGAAAATCTTTTACTTGTAATAAATCAAGATTTTGCTGTTACAAGAAAGGCCAATGGAACACTCACCAGTTGAAACAGCTTGCAATATTTTAAACAGATGTCTGATCAGTTGATAAATCATCTTTAGAAACATCTGGGAGTTCAGCTTTAATTTGCTTAAACTTTGTGATTGATAATGATTCTTAAGTTGCAAGGAATGTATCGATTGGACCACAATATGACCGTTGACTGGTTGTTTGTCATCAAGATGTTTTAAAAGTTGTCTCAGTAGAAGCTCATTAAAGTGCAGAAGACGAGGAAGCCACTGAAGTGGTTTTTAAATTTGTTCACAAGCAAACAAATAACAATACCATTGTCTCCTATGTTAAGGACAGTTCTATCGCATACGAGTGCAATTATTTTTTAGGTTTCCACTTCATTTTTCTATAAAAAATTTACGATGTCATTTCATACAGAAATCGCCTTGCCAGACGATAGAGTTAAATTACCAAGTAACTGGAACCTGGTTCTAGTATCAAAGAGATACATTCTTCTTTGACTTCATGACGATGAAACTTTACCCCCTCTTTAATCTGGCAAAGAGTTCTATCCATTAGGACATCGAAGTATAGAGCAAGTGGAGTATCCGAACTTGTAATACTAAAAGCTTTGCTTATAATTTTTCTTTCTAATTTTCTGTTGTTCTCTTCAGATTTTAGCCATATTCACAGTTTGAGAGTGTGTTATGTATCATTTTCATTTATTACACCTACGTTCCTGAAGAACTGCTGATGCTGAAGTCACCTGTTAGATAAACCATATCTATCACTTAACATTGAAGCTGTTGCAAGATTCATCTGTATTTTTTGAGATTCAGAAATACTTTTACTTGGTTTATAATCATCACTTTCATTGTTTACTTTCGATGAGTTCAGTTGATTCCTCTGTAGAAGAATCACTCACATATATGGTATTTTCAGATAATTGTTCAAACATTAGATTAATCTGTTTTGTAGACGATTTTTAGTTTCCATGCTCTTTTGTATATCTGCAATATATTCAGTATCTATTTGACTGCTATAACTTAGTCTTTTTGTCCGATGATCAAGCGAAATCGCACATTCTCTTTCTGGAACCTTAACAACAATTGCAGTTGTTAAAAGCCTTGCATTTACAAGTAGCTACATAAAATAGTTTTTTTCTGAAATCAACTAAAAAAATATTAATTTTTTTCTGGAAATTCAGCTTATTCTTGTCTCCTCTATTAGACTAAATCAGATTTTGATAATATTCAAGGTATGTATTTAACATTGCTAAGGCTCTGTTATGCAAAACAGTTGGAACAGTTAGATGACTTATTGTAATTTTCAATTATCTGAACCACATTTTTGGCAATCATGTAGAACTTGGGTTCTTGAATGTGGATCTCCCCTGTGCCAGATTACACTTTTATTGGAAACAACAGCACAATACGCCTTCATACAAGGATAGTCTAGAATCTGCTAATTCTTTCGGAGTTCCAATAAATGGACATATGAAAGTAGAATGAATTCTAATAAAAACTCAAATTCGATAGAAATTTAATGCTTCTTATGTAAGTTAACAAAAAGTCAAACCTTGTAGCAACATATTGGAAACTGAACTTAACAAAATAACAAAGCAGTTTGGAAGTTATCCCTCTAGCAGTTAGAAAAATGACATGCCGTTGCAGGCGATTCTATTATTGAGCAGTAAGATGCTTTTGGTAGAATAACAGAGAATGTGATAAGCAATCTGTACAAAAATAACATAATGGAAAGCACCTTTCCAGTCTATTAGAAACAGTTATCAAAAGTTTAGATATATAGAAATTATGACAATTAAAAGAAAGAAAAAGATCGAAATTTCCACCATTTTTTCATAACTTTGGTTTCTTTGTGGAGGTAAAAGAAATTATTTCATCATAATGAAATTTTACGGGGATATTATTAATATTTTGATGTAGCTGTTGCATTTTATTAGAAGTATTTTTGGGTTTGAATAGTAAAAAAATTCATAGTAAAAAAATAAGTCTTTTACAATTTTTCAAAACAAAAGACTCTCATACGGTGGTAAAAGATATAAACCAAATGGTGTAAATATTTTGCCAACTTATTAGCTATTACCTAAGGCAACTTTTCTGTGCTATTACGTTGCGATAATATACATTTCGGTTTTTTCGATCCACTCTATTATATATGTCATTAAATTACACATTAAAATCGAGATAAGGTAAACCAAAATAATTGTTTTCAAAATTAGTAACAATATACATTTTTATAATTTTCTTTATGTTAGTTTTAGAAGAGAATTTCTTTATCTTGAAATTTTTTTAAAATTTCATGAATTCCTTCCAAAATTCCCCAGAAAGATTTTACCAATAACATGGGTCTGCCTGATTTTAAAGATTCAGTATAGAGAAATAATTATAGGTAGAAAAGTTATAAGGTTGATTGCACCTTTTGTCAATAAATGCCTAAATTTCCTGATCTTGCAGCAGAATTTAAAAATTTAGTTAGCAATATGCTAATATTTCCAGAATTTAAAAATTCACAAAAATCTCTAATATTTAGATATTTTCTTTTCAGTATCATTTGACAAGTCTTTCCTCCGACACCCCACTTTAAATAATAGAAGAAAAAACACTTTAAGTAAAACTTCTCAAGCATACTTTTTTTTTTTTTAAAAATTCAATTATTTTGCTCATTTCTTTCAAGGAAAAAAGAAAAATTAGTATTTTTAGTGAAACTCGTAACTAAAAAAGTCGAAAGTAAATATATAAATTACATTTGTACATAAAAAAACTACTGAGATTAGTCTTACCTGTAAAGAATACTTATTTTTAAAACAATTAGCAATTAGTTCCCCTTTAGACATATTGTACAGCCAATGTAGTTTTCGCCCACTGTGTTGGCTAGCATAAAACATTGTAAACCTTTGAACACTTCGCTCCAACTGAAAAGAAATAAAAGATTTATTTAAAAATCTATCAATTCAAGACACAATTTACAAGAAAATATTTGCTTAGTATCAAGATTTCTAAAACTTTTATTCTGAAATCAAATTTCTGACATATTCCACATTTTTTTCACGAGACATACTTCATATAGTAATTATGAAAGCAAACATTTGCAGATATTAAAACTAAAACTACTTTATATAAGAAGAGACATGTATTTTAAAAAAAATAAAGTGGATAAAGCACTTGAAATGCAATACTATAATATTTAAGACTAGTCTTCAGTTTTTACTAATATGTTTTGATTTTATATAGTATTCTTATGGAGGTAGGAAACATGTAATGTCTGGGAAATCTTGATTTTTCCTATGTTGATAATATTATGGTATCTACTCATTGAACTAATGATTTTAGGAAAAAAAAGTACAAGGGATTTATATTCAGATGGAAAATATCTTACACTATACTGTAGGTATGTATGCAACATAAAAAATTTTAATAGTTAAAAAGCAACATTTTGCAGTTCTGCATTTTAATACTCTTTACCTTTATTACAGCAGTATCACTATCTATCTTTCTGATCATCTTAAAATTTTGCTGCTAGCATCAAAAAGTCCCAATTAATCAAAATTGAAAAAAAGAAACAAAATTAATAGAGAAAATAAATACAAATATACATCTTATGTAATATAACTTGCATACCTCTTGAGGTAGAGCAAAAGAGAAAGACTGTTGAAAAGGCCATGACCCGAAGCTCAACACTTGAATGCTGAAGTCAACTGTAAAATATATTAAAGCATCATTTGCATATGAATAGACAGTAAAAATCCCCCATATTCAAAAAATTACAAGTTAAAATAAATAAACATAAAGTAAAACAGAAAAAATTTCTTTCAAAAAGCAATAAAAATTTTTAAAGGAGAATATTATAATTATTCATATCAATGGCTAACTGCAAATATGTGGCAACTGAGTTTTAAAGCTGTTGAGATAAATGAATTTTTAACATTTAATTTTTTTTATAAATTGTACTACAGCATCAAACATGTCCTGTTAGAATTTGGATTGATCTATATGAGCTTTTATAGTAAACAAATATTTGGAGAACTTAAAGATTCATGAGATAAATATTTAATGAAATATCTGCTTTTGATTCATTGGAGAGAAAACATTAGAAAAGTTAGTCTATTCCAAACACATGGGGAACAGCATTTTGCACAGCAAAAAAAGCTATGGGAGTTCTTCATAATAATTTCAATTTAGTTCATTAGGTACAAGTACCCCAAAAAAATTGAACATGGCCACTTGGTAGCAAACATTACAATTTATGACCTTTTCTGGCTGACCATTTTACTTGGAGGGTTTTATAAAATGTCTAGCTGTTTTTTGGGAGATATGAATTATTTTTTTTGCATTTGTTGTGTTTGAAATTAGTAAGATATGATTGATGGACGTTTTACCGAAAATAACAGTAATGTAATTCTAAACGTAAAATGGCATAGGTGACAATGTTGGATTCACATACAATTATTTCTATTGAGTTATAATAAATATCATAATGCAATACAGTAGAGAAATTTAGGTTCACAATCCAAATCCTGTTCATTTCTTTCAAGTAAAAATTCTTCTAACGATACCAAGATAAAGTGTTCATAATTAAAAATATGTACCTACTATTTTTAACTTGAGTACAAAACATGCAATTACATACTAAAAAATAATAATAAAAAGTATGACTTCAATAAAAAAAATAATTGCTTTATATATGAAATAGAGGATTACAACCTTTACATACAAATAGATATAAAAAAATGTGTTTCAGAACAACTTTCACTTTAAAATATAAGGTTTATTATTTTAAGAGAAACTTAAGCAATATTCAGTAGTGCAATTGTTAAGGCAGCAGGCTAGTGATCAGAAGGTACATGATTCAAAACCAACCAGGCACTTTGATGTGTTAAAACTTTATTTTAAAATAAAAGTGGTTTTCTAACTCAAAGTTGAGACATGTGTTTTCAGAGCTTTAGTAAGTAATTTAATTGAAAATTAAATCAATTTTATTTATTTTTTCTAATTACACCGTTTTAATAGTTCAACCAAAAGTATCAAAGTGACTTCTGGAAACTGAGCGAAAGATGAATATCTGAACTCTGTTGACCCATATTAATCATTTATTGCCCTGACTAAATCCAACATTGAGATCGTTTCTAGAGATGATTAATAATGAATTAATGCATACTACGGACTCTCAAATGTATTAATTTAAAATTAAACATTGATTAAACATTTTTCTTCCATAAAGACTAAAATTTGCATTGCTGTTTTGACAGTACATTCTGGTCCAGGCAACCAATTCCAATTTCATCAGAATTTTTTTTTAAAGACAAAATCTGTTGTTAAAGCACCAGTGTAATAATTCTAACTTCCCTTTTCCCATAACTCCCAAAATTGTTCAGTCTGAACTAGATAGACTTATCCTTCCTCCATGCCATTTATACAGAGCTGAACGGTATATACCATTCAAAACAAAAAAATACAAAAGTAAAAGTTATGTTTCTTCAATCACAACCATTAATCTGTGTTTTTTTGTTTTGTTTTTTAAATTCATAAAAATTGCAAATAATTTTTAGATAACATTATGAAATAAAATTTGTATATTTTTTTGTTTTCTTGGCTGCGCACATCATCATAAACTTTATTGGGTACATTTTAAGAAAATCCTGTAAAACAAAGTGTTTCTAAGGGTGCAGTTTCCTCTTCTGATCACTCTTAATAAGCGTTTGTTTCCATGTAATATATAGTTTTTGTATATCCTACCTCACTCCATAAGAGAATCCATAGAGTATGTCTTAGGTTTCAATCATAAAATACACACAACATTACAATAGCAACATACTTATTGAAGATTCATCCACACAGACATATGAAAAGGTAGATAGTGCTTGTAGATTAGGGAAATAAGGATGATACTTTAGAAGGAAAGTCTCAATTTTAGACTTTTCACTAGCATAACTATAAATTTGTTTTGAGGGATGGAAGGGCTGGGATATAGATTTAATTTTCAAAATATAAGAACCTTTATATTGATGCTGAATTGGCATGTATGAAAAGTAAATTACTTCAATTGGTTCTTAGACTTGCCTTCAGCCAAACCACTTACCTTAGCATTTCTTCCATTCTTGTATAAAAATTTATAAATGATTTAAAACTCACTAAAATTCCATTTTCCACCAAATATAGGTTATTTAAATGTACAAATTTGTTTAGGAACACTAAAAAAACGACAACAATTCTGAAAATTATAGATATAAAATTAATATTTTAGAAAAAATTATCATCCTGTATTGTCTGATAAATAAAATTAAATAGGCTATGTGAAATAGCAAAAAAGAGTTTAGATCAGGGTGTCCACAGAAAAGTTATTTTAAAATTCCCTGATATTTCCCTGATTATTCCCTGTAACACCCAATTTTTTCCCTGATTATAAGTTATCGACAAAGTATATATAAATAATAAACTTTCAAGTAAAAGAACATTTAAATTCACCATCATAAAGAAAATTATGATGCATGTACTGTTTATCTTCACACATTTATGACACAAATACTAAATTGCTTCTTTTAGTGTAGTGTATGTATAGTGTACCTGCACTGTGCATGTGCAATTATACTTTAAAATCACACTGTTTTTCATTACAATCTAATCTCAAGAAAAGAGGACTCTAGTATTAAATTTCAGATTTAATAAGCTGTTTTCTTAAATAAAATTTTAAAAGTAAAGACAAACCATAAATCATGTCAAAATGGATCAAACACACACACACACATTTAACAAATACTCTATATATTACATTAACTATTTTTGCTTTCTGAATACTTGAAATTGTAATCAAATTTTAAAAATCAATAATTGCTTTAAAATATTTTCGTAAAGTAAAATTTTTATATTTTATGAATTATATATCAATTTGTGTATATATATATAAAAAAAAAACCTCCCTGTCTTTAAATGTAGTTGGATTGGGGGAGTTAAACCATTTTCATTGGCTTTTTAGTTTGCATAAATTTCGTTGTCCAAATTGCTCAATTTCATTATATGCATTATTTGAAATTTTCTTTTTTGTTTAAGATCAGCTGTAGCCGCTTGTTTAAGTACAATACCCAAGCAAAATTTTTACAAAATAAACACATTTTCCCCAGACAATTAATTTTAAACAATTATACATAAAAAAATTGCTTTAACTTTAAACTATTACTTACATCCATAGTTAAAATGTAAAATTGTTTTTCAAACTAAAATAAACAATTTTACATTCAATAGCAGTTAAAATGACAATTTTAAATAAGGATACATAATAAAAACTGGGACGATTTGGATTAATTTCTTGTGCAAAATTAAATTAAAATTCTAATCATTCATCATTAATTCAAACCAACCGGTGAAAAGATCCTCACATACACACTAATAACGTACATAGCGGCTTTCACATCAGCAGAAGTCTAGGCGAATGACACCAAAACGACGTCGTGAATCTCGCCAATAACTTCAGTTAAAACGGCTTAAATCTAAGTGAAAATTACAGCTACTTCAACGTAAATATCGGTGATAGCGGCCGCCGTACGGGCGCAAGTCTCGGCAATTATATTAAACCAACAATCGGCAAAAATGCCCGTACCGGTGCAGGCAAAATGCCCGGTAAGAAGATTCCGTGATTGTCAGACTTGTAAGTCCTACAAAATTGTAATGCAGATTTGTATCGATCTCAGGAATGATCAAAATTTCAATTAAAAGAAAAAATCGAAATTCGCGTTTTAGCTTAACTGTACTATGTCCGACAGATGCAAACCTCTGCAATAACGTCAGTAACTATTATTTTGGAGTAAGACTCGACGAAAATGAGTATCACACAGCAACGTAATAACGGCGATAACGCTCGCCATAATTACAGGAGTAACTGCCATTTCATCAGCGTAACATTTTGCCAAATGGCTATAACATACCAATGTAAATAATTCCGATAGAGTCTAACATTACAGAAAAATAAGGTGGGAGGGGATAATAACTCCATCGGTGGTTTGGGAAAGACTGAACGCATGCAGGTTCCATGATTGTCAGGAAATTTTAATCTCCACGAGATCAATGAGAAATTTGTGGGAGGAAAGTTGGTTGTTTTCAGATTATCTGGCACCGTCAGCAACACGAGGGCTATAATGCGCCGAAACATTCGTCATTTGACAAGCCAACATACATTTACAAACACCCATGTCATACGCGGGACTCGAACCCGCAACCTCGCGGTCTAGAAGCTAGTACGCTAACCACTATACCGTTTGGTCGGCTGTAGGAGGAAAACTTTGATAGGTGGAAAAATAAGAAAAATTCACGAAAGCGTTAAGATCGGCGGAAGCAATCACATCCCTGCATTAAGGCAACAATCGGCAAAAATGACCATCACACCAACGTAAATATCAACGTTAGCATCCAATATGTCGATGGAAATCGCTGAAATAGACGCGATTCTTTCGACGTCACAATCTACGAAATTGACAATCACAAGCGTAAATCTCGGCGATATAGACAACTATTGAGGCGCAAACCTTAGAATAGTGATTAATAGGGACTAAAATGAACATCACAAGAATGTTAATCTCAGTGAAAGCTCCCTTCTTAGCAGCGAAAATCTCGGCAATAACAAGCTTTACATCAGAGTAACGTTCGGCGAAACTAACCACCACACACCAGCATAAATAACAGTGATACATGCTGACAAACAGCAAGAAAAATGGTCATTACATCACAAGTTTGGGGAAGTCTGAAAGTATGTAGGTTCCTTGGTTGTCAGACAAGCAAGTAAACCCAATGAAATTGTAATGCAGTTTTGAATCCGTCTCAGGAATGATAGAAATTTAAAAAAAAAAAAAAAAAAAAAAAAAAAAAAATGCCGAAATCTAAAAAAGCAGAACTGTACCATGGCTGACAGGTGCAATCTCTGAAATAGCGTCAGGGACACATCACGAAAATGAGCAGCATGCAGGAACGTGTTTCTTGCCCTCTAAAATCACGAAAATATCGGCTATTTTACTATCGTAACGTTCAGAAAAATGACCATCAAATATCAACGTAAATAATGCCGATAGATTACTATAATATAAGAGAAAAATGAGGAAGAAATGTAGTCACTCCATCGGCGATTTAAGGCAAATCTGAAAGCAAGCAGGTTCAGTGATTGTCAGGCAATTTTAATGCGAAAAGTTACGTGGTCGGTCTTGCGGTCCGAATTTTCAACGTTTTTTTTTTTTTTTTTAAACTTTTTCTAATTTTTTTTTTTTTCAAATTGATTTTTGTATTTTTGGTAGCAGTGTATCTTTAATTGTCAAAATTAAAAGTTTCATTTTAATTTCGGAAAATTCCTTTAAACTTTTTGACAAAATCCCTGATAATTCCCTGATTTTTCCCGAAATACCGAATTCCCTGACTTTTCCCGATATTCCCGATCTGTGGACACCCTGTTAGATTCCATGTTCTGATGAGTTGAAAGTATAATTTCAGAAGTTCCATATACCACCTCAACTATATACTTGTTTTTTTTCCAGAAATATCAACTATATACCTGGTCTTTTCCAGAAATATCAAATATCAATTAGGTTATTAACATCTATTGGAAATATTGGGATTTTCTTTTTATAAAGCTAATGCCTACTACAAACAGTGTACACAAATTAGCATGCAGATCAAAAGTAATAATTCTTAATGTTATTCGATGATCTAATACAAATACCAAATGCATTTATATTTTCTCTATTAACATAAATTTAGCAATACTTTGCTTATCCCCACTTACAAAACAATTCAGGTTTTGGAGCCGAGGAATGATATGACTTTTTAAGAGAAACAAAGGGGTGTTTTATGGTTCGCCAAAAACATGTACAAGTAATACATGTTTGCCAAGTATATTTCAGAAGATAGGTCTTTAGAGTAAAACTCTGGATGTGGAAACAATTCTATATTCACATTTATTTATTTTTTAATTAAAAAAAGTTTCCAAGTTTTTTTTTTTTTAAATAAACTTTACCTAATTTATTGTGACCTACTTACTATAAATACTTTCAGCTTCCCCCCCTTAATTCATACAAGTTTTAATCACTTGTCAGTTGACATTTAAAGTATTAGGAATTTTTTTTCAAATACACCTTTGCTAGCAGGAAAATACCAAATGAGAAATCTTTTTTGCTTTTAATTATGGATTTATTACAGTTGTGTTTCTATCAGTGAAATAGGGAGTATTTTTACCAAACATCATTTACAAGATCATAATGTTTGATACAAAACTATTTTCTGTAATTTCCTGCAATTCTTAGATTACAGCAATAAAAAAATAAAAAAAAATAAACATTTTAGTTCAACACATTTATTTACACATTGAAAAATTATTAAGAAATAAATGAAAATTGGAATTTTACCTGCAGTTGATGTTGTAGGGATCATCAAATCATTTGGCTCCTTTTTTATTGATACATTTTCTTCCTCGATTATTTCCTCTTTAATTTCCACTTTTATTTCCTCTTTTATGTCATTTACAGCCACTCTGGCAGGGGTGTCACTTCGCACAAATGTTGTAAAATCACTTATCACATCTGTGCAGTGAAATAGTAAATCAGAAAACAGCATGTCATTTAAACAAATTCGTTAAGTTAGCTGACTTTTTGTGTTTTCAAATTGAGAACCAAATGCATTTGCATAATCTATTAATTTCTTTTTATTTTCTCTTTGCTGATGGGAAAAACTTGTACCACATTTGATAAGAACGGGCTTAATTTATAAAAGAATAGACTTATATTTAACTAATTTTTCGTGAATTTTGCTTAGAAAAATTTTCACAGGTGGCCAGAAATATAAATGTCAATGTATAGTTGAGTGTAAAAAGATATTTTACACAGTTAAATTTTTCAAGTATGATGTATTCCTTTATTTCTAGAAAAAATCCTTTAAGTAATTCAAATCCCACCAAATTCATCACTGTAAAAAAATATAAATTCTCAAATTGATTATCAAAAGTGAAATTTATTAATAAATTAAGAGTATTGCTTGTTATATTAGGACCAAACATAAATTTTTTAAAACTCAATTTCACACTTGCATCATTTTAATAAACAAAAATATTAAAAAATGCATTTCATAAGTTTGTTTTCTATAATTTATGATTACTATAGACTTTCTTCAAAGAAATATTTTGTTTTCTGTCAAAGAAATATTTTGTTTTCTGTCAAAGAAATTTTTTAAAAAGCATGGCATGACATGCAAAATTTGTTTGACATGAATTGATACCAGTTTTAAGTTTTAGAAAAAATGCAAAATATTTCTTTTATACTGCAGAAAAATTTTATCAAACGATTAAAAATATACAATATATTAGTAACAATTAAAAATTAAATAATGTGAAATGAATGCATCGCAAATATAGAATAAAAATGACAAGGAAAAACTAAAACATAAGATTGTGGTATATAAATTTTTAATTTTCTCAAATTATAGTAGATTAGATTAGCTCAGCTAGTCAGAGAATACAACATCAAGCAATTATAAAAAATTAATAGAATTAAACATCAAAATTCTGGAAAGCAACTTGGAAGGGGTAAAAAATTTATTTGTGTTTTTTGGAAAACATGACTAATTATTTGAAATTTTAATTATATCTTTCAGAGGAACTCCCAGAAATTAGAAAGTACTTGGAAAGCAATTTTAATCAAACTTAACTTGCATAGTAGGAAATTAATCCTTCAGAAACAAATGGCAAGTAGCATAAAAGTTGCCAATTGTATTTACTAACAAAATAGAGTTGTTTAATAAAATTGATGGGACGACTTCACAAGCTGAACAAATATGCTCAAAATCTATTGGGGAAAAGGTCATTTTTAAAGCACCTATTGATATTTATATCTTTTCAATAATGAATATATATAAATTGAGATTTAAAATATGGTTACTTTCATAGACATGTTAAAAGGGATTACAGACTTTTAAAATCTCACAATAGTGAAGCAACATTTTGAACTTTTATCAAATATCTAGCAAATAAAAAAAAATTCTTTAGAAGTATGGTTCTGTTGTGAATAGTAAAATATTTCAAACTTAAACTTACTGACTTGAAACATTGAAAGAGTAAAATGTAACTGAAATATTTATACCAAATTTTGGAATAAAAAAAAAAGGAAAAAAAAGCACTACCTACTGAAATATACCACAGCAAATAGGATATGTATTAAATACTATCTGTAGATCATTAAAATTCCTACCTTTGCTTCAAATTTTGATTATATGTTAGATAATAAATAAAAAAAAATAATATAAAAACATGTGCAAAAAGGAAGAGTTTCTTTTTGTGTATGTATGCATATTTTTTTTTATATGAAGCTACAGTTTCATTCTAAAGTTGATGAAATTTTGTACTTATTTTTAAACACAAGAGAAAGATTTCTGACCGCTTGAAATTTTTAAAAAGACTTCCCCTCCCTCTTTTCCCCCCCCTGAAATTTGATCATAACTTGAGATCTACTGAACCTACTTAACTTGAACTGGGTATATTTCTATAGGTATCTTGATTAGTCCAGATTAATGGAAACACAATTTCATTCTGATGTTTTGTATTTAAGATGGTGAAATCAAGGATAGGTGAAAGGGGGCAACTTACAATCGACTGAATATTTTGTATCAGGTTCTATTGAGCAACGCCGGGCTGGCCACAGCTGTTTGAACCCGGGCACTTCATCTAGTTTTCAATAAATATTCAAAATGTAGGAATAACTTTAACACATAAATAATTCCTTATCAATTATAAAAATAATCAAAACATTACATTCAAGCATGAAAAGTATATTTAAATTTTAAAATTTCACTAGTAAAATATTATATTCTTTAATTCCTTGTAGTGACCCATCACTTGTGAGATCGATTTGATATTAATGCATATGTTTACAAATTTTAAAAATTGTGTTTGTTGTGTTATAAAATGTGCATGATAAATATGTTAAAATATCAATTATTTTTCTTAAATTTAGGCCAAGTTAGTGATTGTGGTACTAGTGTCACATTTCTTAAGCGAGATTCTATACAGCATTTTTTCCTATGCAACAAGACCCTAGAACAGTATTTCCCAAACTGTGGGACGCGTCCTTTTTTAGAGATATATTTTATAAAATTGTAATTAATGATAGACGTTTTTTCTTTACAAATGTTCTTTTTTGGTCAAGAAAACATTTAAAGAACATTTCAGTATCTACAAAGTTGGTCACAATGTTTTAAAAGTTTGGGAATCATTGCCCTAGGGTATTTAAAAAAAATTAGGGTGTCCAGAGGGGAAAACAATTTGAGTTTCCAAGATATTTCCCAATAATCTGTTCTTTTATAATAATATAAATGTAAAGCATTAAAACAAAATTTAAGGAAATTTATATTAATAGAAGAATTTATAAATTTTTTCTAAAAATATAAAAGATATTCATGACTTTTTCTTTTGTGAAATTTATTTTTTATCACTTTTTTAATGAGTATATGAAGAGAAAAGTTAAATTTACCTAATTTAATGGTAATTTTTCAAAAATGTCCCGATATATCTGATATTTCTACAATTGCCACTTTCCCTGAAAATTTCATTTCGATATTTTCCTTGTTGCTGGACACCCAAAAAACAGTTCTAAAGGTAAGCATTTTATATTTCAAATTTATAACTGCAGCAGGAGCATCCCAGGCAAAGTGGTCCCAGAGCTAAAAATATTAAATTTCAAGACAAATTCTAAAAAAAAAACTAATTTATGTAGTTAAATGTGTATACTTTTTTGAATGCCTATAAAAAATTAAGGAGGTTTGAAAATTGAAATTAACTACATGCATTCTCCAAAATTTACTTTTTGAGCCAAATTGTAATGAGATGTATAATTTTTAGTGTAATAAACATAAGAAATAAAAATATATTAACATATATAATTACAAGTACATCTTTTCTGACCAAAAATATACAATAAAGAAATTATTAGGAACTGTATAAGTTTTAAGAATACTAAAATGGTCTGTTCTATATTTTAACATTACACACATTATAAAAAAAAATTAGCATTTAATCGTATAACTTATTTAATCTTTTATCTTATTTAAATTATATCTTATATAATAAACTTCATAATGCTGTTTTTTTTTTATTATAAGCTTATTCAACTTGTCAAACATGCTAACAAATATTAAAGATTTTTTCTTGGGAAAAAAGTTTAAAATTGGGTTTTTTAAAATTAGCCACACACATCACTATTTGTGACGTGCGTGACTAGAGTAATTTACATTAAAAACATTAAGATAAAAAATATTAGTAGAGTATAAGAATACAATATTGTTTTGAGAAATATTCATTGTGTCAACTTTATAGAATGCCAGGTTTAAATCCTGAAAAAGAACAAAGAAACATGCACAAAAATATTTTTGTTTTGAAATTTTTTCTTTTATAACAACATCCTAAAGCTTGTATATTAAAGTGTATTCTTAATTATTTCAGAACTATACTTTTAAACAAAAAATAAATTACAAGAAAATAAATGTATTCCCAATCTTTTTGCTGGACTTTCTTTTGGCATAACTATAGTCACAGGAAAAAATATTTGGCCACTCACAGCCACAGAGTTGCTGCTTGTGAATATTTTGTATCAAACTATCATTTAAGAAGAAAATTACTAACCTGCCAATTCAGCAGTAATAGATATTATATTTGGACCCAAATTCGAATTTGAAAACCAATTCATGATAAAAAAAAATTCAGCAACCATCACATAAATTTAATCAGTAATCACTAAATTTTGCAAATATGATCAGTAACTTAATGCCAAAGACTAAATTCATTCGTGTTTCTGAGGTAGAAATGAATTTATAGGTAGTAGTGCCAGACATCTGATGCACTTCATCATCTGTGACTGTAAAGGTAGCATACAGTTATTTAACACATCACAAGCACAGACTGGGATGTCCAATGGAAATGCAGGTTGTAGAGATAATTAGAGTTATAAACAGGACTCAGATCATTCAAATGCTGATGCAGTCTATTGACTCACAGAATCTTCTCAAATTAACAAACATGAAATACTGTATTCCAAAGCAAGGCAGTTTTATTATTGTTGATTATAGCAAAAAGAATCAAAATGGACAATTAGATCAGTGGGGCTCACAAAATTCAGACCCTCAAGTTTCATTCCTTCAAACAGTGGACAACAAAAAACATTTTCGTTTCCTGACAAAGAGACATATTGGATTTCAGATGATCATATAGCTAATTTATCGTCTAAAATTTATTTATTGTCTTTGCCAGAGGAATGTAAAGAATTTAAAGTAAAATGTATTCAAGAAACTAATTCAATGTATTTTTGTTGAAATTTTTATATTATATTTTTCATATTATTTATTATTATTTTATACGTTTGTTATTATTACTTTATATATTATTATATCCATTATTTATATTTTTAGATTAATATAATTTTTTTAAATAACTAATTAAAAATAAAGTTGTTCTACAAGTGCAAATATTCAAGATCATTATTTCATGTCTAATTTTTTATGACTTAGTTTGTTAATTTGCTAACTGCAGTAAGTGAAAAAATATATTTTTTTCACAGCTATTTAAAGGCTTCATTAAAAAAATTATAAGCTGCCCATCCATCATAGTACTAATTATTTTATTTTAACCTAACTGTTGCTATCTCATATTGATCATACATTTTTCTAATTTGTTACATCTATAACTTGATGCTAATAATTTTTATTTTCATATATATTTCATTACATCACAGAAATATTCAAATAACTTAAGGAAAGAAAAAACTCAAGGGGAAAATACCACAAAGATGTTAATAGTATGGTTGCTGTCATACAAAAAGTTAAATCCACTCAAACTAGATGTGGAAATTAGGGGGGGAGGCAGGTTGAAATGAAAGGCACAGTGACAAAACTGGTTTTCAGTCATTTTGGCTTATCAAAAAACCTATTACCCTCTTCATGATGCAATGATCTGTGGCTGCAACTCTGCTTACTCTTAACTTTCAATCAACTCTTAAATATGATATGACAGTACATGAAATGGATATTTCGTATGGAGAATACAACAATTTAGAATTAAGAGAAAGAAATATACTTCAAAGCAATGAAATATTTTACAAGTCTCTAACAAAATTTCTATTTTAATGCAAAAAAAAAAAAAAAAAAATTATATAAAAATGCAAATCAAGAAATAGTTAAAATATTTTTTGAAACACTACAAAAGAAAAATAATTACTTTTCAAGACAAGTGCAATAAAACAGAATGTGCTAATTCAGAATAGAAATGACTCTTTCAATGATATATTTAATTGTAACATGCAAATAAGTTGTTCCTAACATATATTTAATGTAAATAAAACAACAAAATAGTTATTCTCAAATCCCTAAGTGCCTTCAGGTCTAATTGGAAAGCATTATTGAATTGGAAAGTAAAATGATTACATTTAGCAAACTACAATCCTTAACACAATTCACAGCTGTAAATCTATAGAATATGGTTGAAAAAGTTCATAGCAATGACAATAAATATATCCATACAGCATTTGCCTGGTACAGTATGCAAAAAAAAAATCTGAACAATGGCTATATCTTCGGTTCTAATTATCGTAGAATCTTGCAATTTGCATCAAAATATTTTGTTTGCATTTTCTATGTCCGATGCAAAAAAAATTTCTTAGAAGGCTGTATATTAAGTAAATTTAACTCTTGCAAATGTTTTCGTGCTTCGAGAAAAATCCCTTAAAGTGAACTTTTTAACATTTTTGCTAAAATATTGAGAACTGTAAGTCAAAATGGAATGAAAAGAGTTCTGGAGGGGTTATCAACCATGATAATTCTAATGGAAGGAAAAAAAAAACATGTTTCTATTTAAAAAAAAAAATCAAAACTTGTTTAATTAATTAATAAACACAAATTGTTAAAATTATTAAAAAACTGTTAAATACAAAAGTTGCATGTTATTTATGTTTTTCCTTTTACAAACTATCGTTTGAAATAAAAATTGCTACAATATATTAACTATTTTAAGAATTTATGGCTAAAAAAACAAATATTCTTTTAAACATTAATTTGCCATCATTTAAATTACTAACCACTTTGGAAAATTATGAGATTTGGTATTTAGATTTTTTTTCATTCTAAATCTAAATATGGTATATTATTACGGGGTTGCCATTGAACTTTTTGATGTTTGGCTTAGTTTTAATAAGAAGATGACCCCTCATGATAAAAAAAAATTATATACAATTAATAAAGACCTTCCATGATTTAGAACGGCATTTGACTTTTGTTATTTCATCAAATAGAATACAAGATATAGCCATCATTTGGAAATTTTTTTTGCGAACTGTACATCATACTTTGTACACTTGCTCTCCTATTAACCAACAAGTTTGAATTGGTTCAGGTGCAAAAGTTAATGTGGCTATAAAATCTATTTGAAAATATTATACCCTTTGCCATCATCCTATGATATAGTTCTACATCAAGATAAATAGTTCATTTACAAAAGGATTGCTTAACAATGAGAATTATCCAATTTTTAATACAGTATCGTCTTTCAGAAAAAAAGACTTCTACCATTTTTCTAAAAAGTTTTACATTACACTATTCAAAATGATAGTATGTCATATTAGTGGTAGAAAGTTAAACAACTACCATTAAATTTCAATAGTAGTTGGGTCACTTTTAAACCTCCAGTAAGATATAATGACCGACTTTTAATAGGAATACAATTGCAAAAAACTTGTGAAGTAGAACTTTTCAAATTTATAAAACTTACTTTGAAATTCCAAACTTGCATGAGAAAGCAAAAAATAATATTTCAACTAACTAGCAAGAGAACTTTCCTACACCCTGTAATTGCAAAAATCCAAAATGAAATCACTTTACCTGTTACTCCACCCTAGTGAAAAACCTATACTTTATAACTTTTAAATTATTCAAGGTCACCAACTTCCCTTTCTACACTTGCCTGTTGCCATGGAAGTGACTGCAGCAATCAATGGGGGGGGGGGGGGGGGGTCTACACTTCAGTTTAGTTATAGTGTTGTAATTGCTTTACTTTTCAATACTAAATTTTCCCTTTTTTATACTTAATTTCAATTTGTAGAGTTTTCAGTTTTTATTTTGATGATGACTAGTTCTGAAGTAATGAAAGAGACTAAGAAGATAGTTAACTGTACATATTCTTATTTGAAGGAGTTGGTTAGTTCAAGAATGAATGCAACTATTATTATTTGTTATCTTAAATTCTGAAAGCTAACGTAGATACATCCAAGTTCCTTTACGAACAGTTCAGAGGTTTTGCGGAGTAGCAGACGTCACTGCAATTGCTTTTTTAACAGCAGGGCCATCTCTTACATCCTCCTAGAAAACAACTTCATAGGCAAAACCTGTGACAGAGCTTGGTCACAAAAAAGAAAAGAGTCAGACAGTTCAAAGAGTTTATGACCATCACGAATATCCCACAAATTAAAACCGGCATCCATAATTTTAAAGAAACTTGGTTTCAAATACAGAAAGTGTAAAC
Organism: Linyphia triangularis; assembly: GCA_963978545.1. NCBI lineage: Eukaryota > Metazoa > Arthropoda > Arachnida > Araneae > Linyphiidae > Linyphia > Linyphia triangularis. The sequence continues at coordinate 33,762,919 of OZ021733.1, forward strand.
ATGGATGTAGCTTTCTTATGAAAATGACTAATAATATTGTTGCACACATTATTTTCCTAAAAAAATGCACAAGATAAAAAAAAGAGATATCAACTCAGCCAATGAAAACCTAGCTGGAGGAAACGTGGATTATCAAATATATCTGGCAAGATTTTACAAGTCAAGGAGGAATTAAAGTACCAGAGAGAAAAATTCTCGGCTGATTGATAATTCAGTAAATTAATCTCGAATATATATAATTATACTATATATAATTATATTAGAATATAATTATATTCAACAAACAGTAATAATAAAAAAGTGTTTATTGTAGGTATAGTTTATTTACCTTAAGTAAGGTTTTTAAGGTTTCAGTTAGAAAATGGCTATCATGGTAACCAACTAGAACAGCAAGAAAAGTCGGTGACCTTGAAGTGTTTACTTAAAAGCAATAGAGTATAGCAGCGTTTCCCAAACTGTGGGTCACTACAAGATCTTGACAAGATCAGAAATATTAGAATTTTGAAACATTTCAAACAATTTTAATTGAAAATAATGTGAATATTACTGTTAACATTATTTCCAAGATCTCAAAACAATGAAAGAAAATTTTAATGATTACTTTACTAAAGAAATTAAAAATTGCCAAGAGATAAACTAGATTGCGCATCCTTTCCAGAAAAACATTATTACAGGCATATGGCCAAAAGCTGTTGAAGAACATAAAGACCTATCTCAAAATACCTGACAAAAGCTGATTTGTAAGCGTAGTAAAATGGAAAAACCGTGGCTATTATGCCCAACAAACTTTTTGAGTTTTTTTCTTTTACTGAAGCTTTGAAGACATATTAGTCCTTTTAACATTTTTATACCTTTGAAAAGTTGGATTTTAGCAATAATAAAAATTAATATTAAGTATAGAAACAGAACAAACTACAAGTGTCGAAATCCTTGCATCTGAAAACAAATTGAATTGCTCATGATTTCATTGCCAACCTCAACAGCATTCGAAAACAGCACTCCCTTCACACAAGCCTTATAACTTTTTTTTTTTTTTAAATTATATTTAATAATAAACTTTTTTTTTACTATAGCTTCTATTGCCCACAAGATCAATTTCGGAAAGAACATGTGTTGTTCAATGGAAAAATGTAACGCGCCAAGGATGAAGTGGGTCGACACAGAATTGGTTTCTAAAAAATAAGTCCTAAAGTTTAAAAAATTGGAAATCCCTAGAACTACTGCTGTACTTTAATTATGCACAAAATGCTAAATAATTTATTTAGTATCAAATAACAAACAAACAAAACAAAAAAATAGTTTGCATTAATGCTTTACTATTTAATAAACAAACTTACGATCCATTTTTTCAGCTGCATCCTGAAGATGTTTTTTAAATTGTTCATTTAGATCTTTGCTTACACCAATGTCTTGGAACATCCTTTGCAACTTAGAAGTATATTCAAAACCACAAGATTGCTATAAAATATACAAATAAATCAATCAATCAAAAGAGAATATGCTATCAATTTATATTGAATAATAAGTTTAGTTATTTTACATTAAATAACAAGATTAATTATTTTGCATTAAATAACAAATTTAGTTACTTTACATTAAATAACATGTTTAGTAATTTTACATTAAATTACAAGTTTAGTTATTTTATTTCATACAAGTTTAGTTATTTAATAACAAATAACATAATGTACTTTTAATAGTACACTTTCAAACATTAAGATATTCAAATTAGTTCAATTGTTAAGAGGGGAAAATATCTCCCTGTGCTTATTAAGGCAGCAAATAGCTTCCTAAATATTAGCAAACATAAGTAACTAATTTTATTTATACAAATTTCAATTTAAAGCATGTTCAATTAAAATAAAAAAAATTAAGAATACACATTTTAAAGATAATTTAAAACACAAGATTTTCCACACAAAATTCCTCACTGGACAATTAATTTCTGACATGATATTATTTTTGAGTGAAATAATTACTGCTCATAACTTTCTATATGAAACTAGTATATTACTCTTAATACTAATAAAAGCTTGAAGCAAAAAAATGCTTCCTGATTTTTTTCCCTTAAATTTCTTATTCTGGCTGCTTAAATGCCTAATTATATTAGTAGAACTCATAAGAGAGAAAACATATGGCAAGTCAGCATTTAGTTTGGCATAGGGAAAGCATAGAGCCAAATTTTCAAAATCTGGCAGCATTAATTGAAGATAAGTCTGAAAGCTGAATTTTTCATCTTCTAAATTTAAAATTATAAGGCCTGGAGACTTTTTAGAAAATCTGACAGAAATAATTAGCTGTTAAATTTTGTAAAGAAAATGTTGAAAATTAAAAAAAATTTAAGTCGGAAAAACTTCTACAGAAATGAAATATCATGTAAATGAAAAATTAGGGACAAAATCTGTAGATATTAGCACAAAAATCAGCTGAAGAATCATTTTAATATTCATCAAATTTAATAAAAGCCATTAATTAGCAAAATTAGAAATTGCGATTGGATAGGATCGTTTTAGTTAATGGAAATATTTATTTCACAGAAAAAAACACAAAACTCATACAATTTTTTATTATTTAAAAATTGTACAGAAAAAAAAAAAAAAAAAAAAAAGGGACTAAAGTTTGCAAAACAGCAAGGATGTAATAATTACCTTTGATTTATTTAATACAAATTCCATGCAAAAGGAAAGAACTAAATAAAATCAATTAATAAACATTCCAATAATTTAATCTTTTATTGATTAGAAGTGAAAACCAAGTAAAATAAAGCATAGCCAATTAATAGAAAATACAATACATTCAATTTAAGTTAAAAAATTACCTTCAATTTTGATATCATACTTGCTTCGGCATCATCACTGGCAGACATATGCTGAACTAACCTCTTAGCTAACATCTTGCTATAAAACTTTTGAAATACATCTTTGTCTTCGATATATTTAAACACAACCATCTAAGAGAAAAAATACTTTTACTGCTGGGCAGGAAATTAAATCTCTTATTTTGCATCTTTTGAGATTGCAGTTATAGATTCTACATTAGGAAAATTGAGGCAATAAAACGATTTTTAATTTTAGAAGAAATCCAAACGTTTCAAATCAATGTTCAACCCTTTTAATATAATGGTCATGATGAACCTCAACACACAAATTTAGAACAAGACTAAAACTACATCATCAGTTTTTATTTTTCAAAAAAACTGATGATAAAGATGAATCATGCATGAGTTAAGAGATAATGAATTACCCCATTGCCTTAACATTCCAAAATGATTAGTTTCGCTTTCAAAAAATATTCATAACTAAGTTTTGCAAGCGAATTGATAAAATTGTAGCATTTTTGCTTCATTTACATTGATAATAGCATTATTTAAAAGTCTAAATTTCTAAGAAACATAATATTTGGCCTTTTTTAATCTGATTGATAATTTTCATTGTATGTTCAGTTGAAAATAGTTTTATAAATTTCCTGCAGCATCGATTTTAAATAAACCCTTTTTGGACCAACTCATACTGAAAACATGCTTACAAAGTAAATAAAAAGCTATAATGAGGCAAATGCAGTTCTTACAATAAAGATGATTAATAAAATTTTGATTCAATGCATTGGAACCTCTAGCTACAAGAACTAAACTTTAGATGTAATGTTTGCTAAAAAGAAGATTTCACAGTTAAGACCATTTTAGAAGTTCATTACAGTAAAAAGTTCATAGTTATCTCAAACTTATTACAGCAAGGTTCAATTATAATACATAAATAGACTATCAGTTGCTTGGGCCAATACGGTTTGGCTTTTTGGAATTTCCAGGATTTCAAATTCATTCCAGAAAAAAAAAAAAGCCAATGATAATGCAGTTTTATAATCATAAAAACGTGACTCCTCTGCTTACTACTTGTTTGCATTCATAGAAATCAAATATTTATTGACTAAGATCTATAAAGTGTCAACACACAGTAGTAACACCATTCTCATGGTTGAAAATAAAAAATGGATATATATATATACACATTTGAAGAGATGACAAAGTGATTTTTATATTTTCCATTGTCTTTCCCCAAAAGAAAAGAACATTTCAATGTAAATGGAACATTTTTAAACACACACATATAACTTAATTTTAATTGCTAATCTGTGCCACATTGATATTGAAAGTGGAAAGAATGGACACAGAATTGGCAAAAATGAACAGAAATAATCACATTTTTATTCTTTTAAATAAAAAGAATGTTGCAAAATATTGATACAATTTAACAAATAAAGGAAATTTATTATTCATACAATAAAAATTTACTATATTTGGTGAAATTTAATTTTTAATGTTTATTTTTTTACTATTTGCATGACTTTTTCCAACTTTCCCAAGTCCAAAGCAAATAATTTTTCATGATTCAAGAAATCACATAAAAAAAAAAATCCTAGACGAATCATACCATAAAATGATTTCTATAAAGTTTCCTTTTATAATTCCCTGTTTCAGTAACAAAGATCCTCAGAAATCAGAAGATAAAGGGGGAAACAATTTTCCATTCCTTGAATAGCTAATCAATCTTTAATAATAAAGACATATTTGAAGAAGGAAAAAGCTAATAATAATATATTAAATTATATAATCAAAAATCAAATGTTTTGATACCAGCATGCGAAACCGTAGTGCACTGTGTTAGGAAAGAAGACAAATTTAAAAAAAAAATCAAATATTTAACTCAAGCTTATCATATCAGTTCAATTTAGTTCTCATATTTTACATTTTTTTACCTACAAGACCTTACTCGTGTGATGTCACAAGTTTAGAGTTCAGAAATGTTTGCATTGATTGAGATTTTTATGTGTGACTGTTCTGTCAAAACGGAAATAAACTTGTAGATGGATCATCGAACAGATGAATAGCGATCTTGCCGTTTATGAATTATTTAATTAAGTTATTTAATTAAAGTGTTTAGCAATCCATAACATTTATTGTTTTTCCATGACTTATGGTCGATTTTTTTATTCAAAATCATGACTTTCTATGACAAAATTTACCCAATGTTCATGACTTTCCATACGCGCGGAAAACCTGTATATGAATACTGCTTATCATCCATTATATCATCCACACATTTCAAAACACATTCGTTTTTTTTTTTTTTTTTTATTAACAGCTACAAGTCCTTTTAAACTTTTTATTAACTTTAGTCCTTTTTCTAATGTAATTTACTATGTGAAGATTTTTTAATCTATGTTTGAAATTTTTATAAGAAATGTTTGTTTTCAAAAAGGGTTGACAATACACTTAAAAATTCAAAATAATTTTAAGTTTCTTAAACAGATAAAAGCTTTTTACTTATACAAACTTGACAATTTTCTCATAAAAAATGACAAATATTAATGACTTGTGGTTAATGGTGGTTTGTGGCTCCATGTGGTTTTATTTTTAAGTTACCTTTTACCCCAAAAAGGAAGATAATTTGCTGCCTGTTACCTGGTGATGAACTTTACCAACTAAATAAATGTTACCATCGTTACTTCATAAATTGTGTGCATTTTTTAGACAAAGAATAATGACAATTTCAAATTCAAATCAGCAAGTCAATTGCAAGATAAAAAAAATTTGTTGCAATATATTTCACAACTGGAAAACAAATTGATACAGAAATAATTTCCAAGCATGGTTTTTTGTAAGAATGAAGATTTATTTAAAAAAATATCAAATAATATAGCATACCACTTGATTTAAGGTATCTTCTAGTTCTGAATCTTCAGGATTTTTTGAACTGAAAAACCAACAAAAAGAGCTAATAAGCCAATATATATAAAATTATGAAATAATCCAGTAACTAATAAAAACCAATGTTCAATAAGTTAATTTTTATTAAGATAGTCTATTCACAATAATGTAAACAAAAGTAGATGTTTGCAACAATCAAAAATATTTTTTGCAATATTTCTAAAACGAAATATTATATTTTTAGCACAAGAAAATATATTTTCACATCTCTACTTTAAAACTCTATTACATAATATTATTGTAACTATAATACCTCTTTTAACGAAGACAGTGTATCTGCAACTACACAAGAAAAAGTGTTAAGCGAAATAAATTGTACAAAACTTAATAAACAAAAACAATCTCAATATAAAACTGAAAATCCTTAAATTACCATCTAGCTTGTTTTTTATCAAACAGTTTATGTAATAAAAGCTACTAAACACAAATTTAAATCACGAATTTTTAACTTTTATTACATATTTATAAAGCTAAAATTTAATTTTTCAATTCTTTATAATATAATGCCCCATTACAATACTTTTTCTACATATATATATATATATATATATATATATATATATATATATATATATATATAAAAAAAAAATTAAAAAAAAAAAAAAACTCAGTGGCATACAACAACAAAAAATAAGAGTAACTTGAAAATTCAATAAAAGCTACCTTTTCTTCAGTAATAAATCGCAGTATTTCGCTAACAGCTCTGGAGATTTACTAGAAGAATTTACTGATCTTGTTACTGCATTATTATTTATAAACTTTCCACATGCCTAGGAAATGAATTTCATGATAAATTACCAAATCAAGTTAATAATATTTATACATATTTGATAAAATACATTTTTGAACTCTCTTATTGAATGACAAAATTAGAAATGAATATGCAATTATAAACCTGTTGACTTACTAATATAAACATCCTTCTATATTAATACCATTATACCACGGAATATCCCTTGTCTATTCACAGATTTCTTATCTAAAATATTTAAGCTTAGATTGTTTTTATTAATAGTGCAGTAAGATATAATAACAAAACATAGTACTACTATATCTTTTTTTTTACTGGCAAGGTTTTAGAAGTTATTTAATCTTAAATTTATGATTAGAAAATATTAAGACTGCAGTCCAGGCTATAAAGATATAGATGAATCTCCAATTCTATGAAGAATTTTCAATCCAAAGTTGAAAATGCGTGTCCTAGTTCAATTTGATTTTCCAATGCATAAAATTCCAATATGTGATAAATCAGACAATTTTTTTTTCTTAAAGCACATATTTAAATCATCAAAGACGATTTCAATGTATTGGGAGTACAAGTAAGTTTTAAAGGATTTTTATGAAAATTGGGGCTTTATTGTACAAAAACGGTAACAGAATGATTGCTCAAACTATTGTCTATTGTTAGCCACTATTGTTTCCCATGGCAGTATACGAATTTCAGATTGAAAGAATCACTGGTCTTAAGAGGCAGTCCAAGATTTGATCTATTTCTTGAATTTCTTGTAAGAACAGAATGCTGTTCAGACAGGTCACTGATCTAAACAAGTGCTAGTACAAAGAAATAATGTCTGGAGAATACGGTGGATAGAGTATCCATTTAAGTGTTTCCAAGTAGTTTTGTACTGGTACAGCAACATGTGGTCAAGCATTGTCATGCTGCAAAATGACTGGCAAAATGACTGAGTTTCTCTGCTCTTATTTCAGACTTTAACTTTCAATGTTTGGCTCAAACGCATCAGTTTTAGTCTGTTAAGTGATCCCCTGTGATGGTTTCATTCAGTTTTAGCATACTATATTATTTATTAGTATACTATATTATTTATTAGTATACTATATTATTTATTAGTATACTAAGCTTATAATACACTATATCCAGTTAATTCCATCAAACACAGAGCATGAGATTTGATCCATGAACATATATTAATTCCAACGATTTTTTTATGCTTTAGATTGTCACAATGAATCCACTTTTCAATACCAGTTACAATTCGGTGCAAAAAAAACCTTTCCGTTTTTGCCTCTGGAGTTGGCGTTTTGTGCGCAGCTGAAAATCTCCTTTCCCAATCTCTTGGCTTTAATTCATATGGTACACCATTTCCATGCTTTTGAACTATTCACATAGCTTTGAGGCACAATGAAATTGCTTGGTGAGTCACTCCCAAAGATTCTACAAGCTCTTCTTGAGTTTGACACATGTCTTTGTTCCATAATTAATGCTTCAAAATCTGCTCTTGAAATGTTTCTGGCCCTCCTTGGCGTTTTTTTTTATCCTCAGTGTCAAAAGCCTCACTTTAGAACCGTTTAAAACAGTACTCACTAAATAGCCACACATTTATATGACTCAATGGCAGAAACTGGCTCAAAAAGTAAAACCGTATATTTTATTCATGTGCATTAACATATTCACTGAATATGAGAAGTCAGTATAAAATTTAAGGTGTTAGTAGTACTATTTAGACAATATCATTCCTGTCCACTTAATATTGTTTGGCTATTTCAACACATGAAAATTTATTGTTTGATACTTTTTCCAATAAGAAATTGTTAAGTCATTAATCTCAATGTTTCTTAAAACTTGACAAAGAAAATATTTTGTATCTTTTTTTCTCTGCAACTTTTTTCAAAATAAATATTCCCACAATAATATAAATTTTTACCAGATCATTCACATAAAGTTGAAAATAACCATTAATTTCTCTTCTATGTTGCCAAATACAATTATAAATTTTAGTATTACCAGATAATAATATTACTTATTACTATAATATTTACCCGTTTTTTGTAAATATTAATGATGTGAAAATGACACTACTTTTATAGTCACATACATGATTGGGTTTATCATAAACATGATGCATGTACAAAATCTGCCAGTTTTTATTTCGGGCAATATACCCAAACTAGCTTGCATTGGTGATAAAAAAAATATTTGCTTTACTAGAGAGTCCCCTATAACAATAAATGCAAGTTTATATCAGAAATGTGACATCAAGATTTTATGCATTCATTGGAAGTTCAGTAGTAAGCAAGAATTAGATGCAATGATGATTATTAAAGTGTTATATAATAGTATTTATACATAACAAACATCCTAAAAATTGATAAGACATCATGGGGCAGACAGCGATTTTCGAAAAGTTGCATTAAAATTTCCATGGATTAACTTTTTCAATATTCACTGTGTAGCTATAATTGAAATTCTCCTGTTTGGACAAATTTATAAGTTTGTGTCTGTTAGATAATCTATATCTCAGTGGGCCAGCAAACTTCAGATTTAAGCCATTAAAATGTCGGAAATGATTATGCAAAATAACAAGAATAAAAATAATCAGAATTTGCCAACTCAAAGAAATCACAAAACTGTAGAGGAGAAATCAAACTTCTTATAAGCAGTATATTTCATCTTGCTTATATATAAATATATATATTTATTGCTGAATCCATAAAATAACATAAATTAGAATTTTGACAAAATTATACTAATTACAGAATTGAATGGGGTGCTGCAAACAAATAAATTTCAATAAATTCTACTTGTGGCTCCAGGTTAAGAAAAAAACAATGCGTTGAAATAAAAGTATTTTCTATATTTTTATATAGAAATGTATAATTAATGCACAAAAACGTCTGTCATCTTTCAACAAGGGATTTAGATATTGTTGTGAATTTTCCACAGAGGCAATGATGGCACAGTTTTTAATAGATAAAAACTATTATTTATTTGCTCTTCAAAGTCACACAAAATTTAATCGAAGAACAGTGCAAACACTATGAAGCTTCAATAACAACAACTTCGAATTCAGCGATAATTCAGGTCAGGCACACTCAAAGCGTTCAGCTTTCATCGAGTTCCAAAGTCAAACTGTCCGTCGATTTTAGCTGCGGTCGAATTTATACAGGCGCGTGAGAACCTTCTCGAAATATCCAGCCAACTCGTCAAATAAAAGAAACACCTCAAAATTTCCCGATTGCTTTAATTGCTTGCGATTTGCCACCTTTTTTCTAACCTGTACTATCGCTGTTAATAAATAGAATAATATAAAATAAAATACAGTAGAATTTTAAAGTAATACGTCACTATTTAAAATTATATACAGAAAATTTGTGTACAACTATAAGTTTACAGGAAGGTGTCTGTTGAATCCTTACCACGACGTCATTGATCTTCTTAAGGACCACATACGGCCCTTCCCAGATCGTCTGGAGCTTAGGGGAGTGTCCTTTCCGACGTTAAGGGTTTCATAACCACACCTTGTCACCTTCCTGGAATTAACGGTCCGTTGCCTTATCATTGTATCGAACCTTCATGCGCTCCGTCATGATGTTAATTCTTTCTCTGGCGAACCGACGTATGGCTTCCAAACGTGCCTGGAGATCATCTAGATACTGGTCAGGTGAGGAAGGAGTGTCAGGTGGTCGTCCAAAGAAGATGTCGCGGGGTAGTCTAAGGTCCCTTCAAAACATAATTTGAGATGGTGTAAATCCAGTGGTCTTGTGAGTAGCACTTCTGTAGGCCAACAGGAACAGTGGAAGTTTCTGATCCCAATCTTGCTGGATCTTGGAAACAAACAAGGAGAGATGATTCAGAAACGTTCAATTAAAGCGTTTGAATATTCCATCGGATTGTGGGTGCAGGGGAGTTGTACGAGTCTTTCCCATGTCGAGCAAGTCACACAGCCCAGTGAAGACACAAGAGTTGAAGTTCGTCCCCTGGTCGGAATGTATCAGCAGGGGTATGCCAAATCGGGAGATCCAATTCTGTACGAGGACTTCTGCTATGGTTGTGGCTTCTTGGTCCGGAATCGCGTATGCTTCTGGCCACTTGCTAAAGTAGTCCATGACAACTAGGATGTATTTGTTGCCATTCGTTGTGTGAGGTAGGGGACCTAACGCGTCCAATGCAACTCTTTCAAATGGTGCTCCTACATTGTAACATTGCAACTTTCCACAAGTTCGGGTCTTTGGTCTCTCCGTGAATTGTATGCATCACAGGACTTGCATCACTTCTCCACGTCGGACTTTGCTTAGTCCCAGAAGAATCTTTAATTTACTTTCTGAAGAGTTTTCATGATACCAAAATATCCTCCAGTAGGGCTGCTGTGAAGTTCTTCTAGAACCTTGATAACTCTAGAACATGGGAGGATTAATTGCCACTGGAAGCTCCTGTCATCATCGGACACCCATCGACGGTACAGTACTCCATTCTTCAAGTGCAAAGAGTCTCACATAGCCCAATATTTTTTCAGTGTTGGGCCATAGGGTGCAATTTCCTGCTAACTGGGTTTTCCGATAGCTGCTTCCATGAATTCAATTAGGAGTTTCAAGTCCTAACCTTTGAACTGACTTTTTCGGACATTCTGATCACAACAAGGGTCCACATCTGAAGTAGTTGACTTGGAAGTTATTTTTCGAACGGCAGATGCGGTTGTCCCAAACTTAGACTCGGTGTTGGAACAATAGCGGCAATTCTCTAGACATGGTCATCTGAAAAGAGAATCTGCATTCCCATGGGACAATCCTTTTCTGTGACAGATATCCATATAGTATTCCTGTAAACGCTGGATCCACCTAGTTATTTGTTCCTCTGTATTCTTGAAATTCAGCAACCAAGTCAGAGACGCATGATCAGTTCTTAAAAGGAATTTTCGGCTGTACAAGTAATGATGAAAGTGCTCAACGGTCTTTACTATTGCCAGTAACTCCTTTCTTGTGGCCGACCAAACGGTATAGTGGTTAGCGTGCTAGCTTCTAGACCGTGAGGTTGTGGGTTCGAGTCCCGTGTTAGGCATGGGTGTTTGTAAATGTATGTTGGCTTGTCTAATGACGAATGTTTCGGCGCATTATAGCCCTCGTGTTGCTGACGGCACCAGATAATCTGAAAACAACCAACCTTTCTTGTGATGCAGTAGTTCCGCTCGGATCTTGACAGGCTGTTACTAAAACAAGAAAGGACTTTCCCCTGTCCTTCAATTTCCTGGGAAGGAACGACGCCCACCCCTTCATTCCTGGCATCCATATCCAGAAAAAAGTCATTGTTAACATTGGGAAAAGCCAACATAGGCGGAGATGTTAAAGCTGTCTTCGGTTGATTGAAGGAGCTGTCACAGTCAGCAGTCCACAGGAACTTCTGTTTGCTTTCTGTTAGTTGATACAGGGTCTAGCGATCTTGGAGAAACCCTTCACAAATCTACGTTAATATGTGCACAGGCCTAGGAAGCTTCGCAATTGATGAACGTCTTGTGGCCGAGACTAACTTTGCACAGCATGGATCTTGGCTGGATCCGTGCTCACTTCAACAGATGAGATGATGTGTCCGAAATAGCTGACTTTCCACCTAAAGAGCTTCCTTTTAATGGGCTAAGTTTCAAGTGGGCTTCCCTAAGCTTCAAAAATACGTTCTGTAAGTGTTGATCAAAATTCCGCCTGGTGATAACGATACCATCCAAACATACCAGACAGGCTTCGTAGGGAAGTCCTCTAAGCACAGTTTCCATTAGTCGCTCGAACGTAGCCGGTGCATTACATAGGCCAAACGGTATAACTTGAAACTGCCATAATCCTTGTCCGATAGTGAAGGCAGTCTTCTCATGATCGTCGGGGAGTATTTCCACTTGCCAGTATCTGCTCTTCAGCTCCAAAGTTGAAAACCATTTGATCCCTGATAGAGTGTCTAATGTGTCCTCAATTCTTGGCAGAGGGTAGCTGTCCTTTTTTGTAATTTTGTTCAGCTTTAGGTAATCCACACAAAATCTTGTGAAACCATCCTTCTTTCGAACGAGTACGAACGGAGAGGACCATGGACTTGAGGAGAGTTCAATAACTCTATTCTCCATCTCTTGTAACAATTTTGCGACCACCTCCTGTTTCGCAAAAGGAAATCTTCGAGGATGTTGTTTAAGTGGCATGTGGGCTCCAGTATTAATTCGATGTCATGCAAGCTTGGTTCTTCCAACATCTTTTGACGACACGGAGAAAACATCTTGAAATTCTCTTATAAGGTTTTCAACAATTTTCTTTTGACTCCCTTTCAACCGAGCATCCCCGAGAAGCTGCTCGACTAAATCCTCGGCGGGTGCAGGCGAAAATTCCGTAGATCTTCGTTCGATGCTGGTAACAGGTGTACAGGTGGCAATTTCTTCTTTTTTAATAACTCAAGTAGAATCACTAACGTTGGCCATTCTTACATGCGCCACTTCCCGGGAGAGGTCCACCAGCATTGCTCCCACTAGCACTCCTCTCGGAACATAACTCGAAGGGGAAAAATCCGTAACACCAAACAGGAAGCTCTTCGGCACCTCTGTCGAACCTTTTATCCCCAAATCCATCATGGAAGGGATGGTGACATTTTCAAGAGTTAATATCGGATATGCACAGATCCCTCATCTCCAAACCGAACAATTGAACTTCTTCTTCCCCTGTTTGAAACTCGCCTTTCTCGAAATTCAAAGTACAGTAAACTCCTGATTATCCGCGGAGTTGGGTGGCGCGGCAACCGCGGATAATCCGCAAAATGGTAAAAAAGCTCTATAAATTAATATAAAAATGCATTAGAACAATTTAATTTACAATATCTGCCCTGTATGTATAATTATATGACTTAATAAACATTTGGGTACTCACGTATTATCCTGTCAACTGTTGGCGAGATAAAGAGTCCGCCAAACTGATTCCTTTTCTCCTTCGAAGCGGTCGATCAGAATAAATGAGCAGTCCGTAGCGAACCCGAGTCGATCCACGTTAGGCCCAACGCTGGTCAAGTTAAACTGAACTTCCGAGGAGGCCAGACGATTCCATCTTTTTGTGCATCAAAAAGTTTGCCAACGGTCGACGGGATAATACATATGTAGCAACATGCGCTTACAAAAAGTCTGTCAGTTGTTTTTTTGTATTGAAACTTCTCTTTTTATTTGTGATTGAAGTTTTTTCCACAACATTTTATCACAAAGAGTTGTATCATCTAGTTCCTTCAGATATTGGATAAGTTCGTCAACATGTAAAAGAGCTGTGTCATGGCTAACTTGCTTGAATGTCTTTACCTCTTCTTCTTCCTCGCTCTCCTCCAAAACCGTAACCATTGCTCCTCCTACGATTTGTTCATCTTTCAGGTGTTCGAACCTTGGATCATTGGCATCACAATTGATCCACTCAACAATGTTTTCCTCATCAACATCAATTCCTCCAGCAACAGATTTCGCTAAGTTAGATAAATCGTAAGCAGTAACTTCTTCTTCCTCAGCTGAATTTAACAAAATTTCTTCCACATTAGGTAAAATCTTCCTCCAGGACTTTACTAAAGTTGATTATTTCACCGACTCCCAAGCAGTATTTATATCGTAAATGCTGTCAAGAATCGAGTAATCTTTCCAAAAACTCTTCAGATCATTCCCTTCATCAATCCTTTTTTTCAGTAGGCTGGTGCGGTACTTTTTCTTCATTGACGCTATTACGCCTTGGTCCATGGGCTGAATAAGTGCTGTTACATTGGGTGACAAAAATTTGCCGAAAAAATTTCCATCTTCCGATTTTAGAACGCATCCCCCTGGATGGGACAGGGCATTGTCAATCAGCAGTACGGCTTTCTGGGGTATGTTTTGCGATTTTAGATGCTCTCTAACTTGGGGAACGAACTTCTTTTCAAACCACTCCTTAAATATGGATTGGTCCATCCATGCTTTCTTTTGGTTGAAATAGTGTACAGGGAGGTTTTCAGCCCTTGTTCCTTTAAAAGATCTAGGGTGGTTTTTTTTTGATTTTCCGAGCACTGCCAGTTTAAGTTTAAGAGAGCTTGTTGCATTACTTCACGCCATTATTGTTATGAGTTGTTTGCTGGACTTATGTTCTGGAGCTTGCTTCTCGCTTTCAAATGCCAGTGTTCTTGTCGGCAAACATTTCCAATAGAGCCCCGACTCATCAGTGTTATAAATTTGCTCGTGATATATTTTCTCTGATGGAAGAAACAATTTGAAATCAGTTTTGAAATCTTCCGCTGCCTGTTTCTCGCCACTTAGTTTCTTGCCGTAAAGACCGATTTCTCTTATCCCGTGTCGTAGTTTAAACCTCGTCAACCAGCATGATGATGCATCAAATGCTCCTTCTAATCCAAGCATTTCAAAAAACTGCTTTGCTTTTGCTGCAATTATTAGTCCTGAAATAGGAGTTCCCTCACTTCTTACTTGACTCACCCACTTTAAAAGTGCTGCATCTAATTCTTTGTAGGTGTTGGTTTTCAGTGTCTTTCTTCTTTTCATCGATAGCGAGTTATCTGATGAGGATGCCAACTGCATTAATTTATCCTTTTGTTTAAAAATGTCTCTAACGGTGGTTTCTCCAATTCCATACTGCAAGCTCATTTGTTTTTTCGAAGCAACGTTTTCAATTTTTTTTTATCAATTTTAGTTTCTCTTGAATTGTTAAAACCACTCTTTTCAGACATTTTTCAGTAACGTTGAAACACCAAAATAAAATGACGCACAACAGTCACCTTGTTTTCCAGTTCCTGAAAAGTTCAGAAGAATCGTCAATCAATGCTCCACGTACGAAACGCTGATCTTTTCTAAAAGCTTGCTGTGCGGCTTCTACTCTCATGGTAGAGACGAGGGTGGACTTTAGATCTTTGCTGTCTGACATCCTGGTAGCTTGCTGTATGTCAAGATCTTTGATGGCATCTACAAAATACTGTAGACAGATTATCTTGTACGTCCAAGGGACAGTCTGGGAAAGCTAGGAGCGACAGTCTTTCTATATCTGAAGCCAATTCTTGAAGAGTTTCTTTGGCCTTCTGCTGTCTCACTTTCAATTGCAGTCTGTTGTAATCCTTTAGATGTTGCTCGCCAAACCTTAACTCCAACGCAATTGCCAGCGACCCGAATTCTCCCTGCTTCTCTTCAGATAGTATCTGTAAAATGTCAGCAGCTCCACCTCGAAGAGATGCTGCAAGATGGAATGCTTTCGTGAGGTCATCCCATCCATTAGCAGTGGCTATCATATTGAACTGTGTTCGATAGCGCCAATTTCCCATCGAAAGTTGAAGCCTTGATGTTGGGACGTGGTGCCAAAACTGCAGTGGAAACCTCCTTCCAGTTCGGTGATACAGCTGCCTCAGTACCGCGAATTTCCAGTTTACAAAGTCTCTCTTCCATAGCGTCATTAAATCTTCCCTGCTCTTCTTTCATGGTGGAAACCTTTTCTTTCATTTCATTGCTTGTAGTCGTGAGTTCTATTTTTTTATGGTAGATACCTTTTCTATCATTTCATCCCTTACAGCATTGGGAACGTCTTTTTTCACGGATTGCAGAACAGTTGAAGTAGTCTCCATAATAGTAGATTCTACCATTGAAGCTAGCTCGGTCTTCATTTCTTCTTTGATTATGATTATGGCCGTGGATGTGGACTCACACCGGTCAGCTAAGGTTTTAATGTCTGACGATGTTGCTTCTTGACTGGCAGCGATTGCGGCAGCGAGTTCGGCATTTGTCGTTTCTTGGCAGGCTTGACCGGCGGCAATAGTAGCGCCGAGTTTGGCATTTGTAGATTCTTGGCGATCTTTCATCTTGGTGGCGATAGATTCTTGGCGGGCCTGACATGCGGTAATCATTTCCATCAGTTGCTTCATTTGGTCTTCTATCATTTGTCCAGTAATCGGTATTCAAAATTATGAAATCCCACTTCTGACACCACTGTTGTGAATTTTCCAAAGAGGCAATGATGGCACAGTTTTTAATAGAAAAAAATTATTATTTATTCGCTCTTCAAAATCACACAAAATTTAATCGAAGAACAGTGCAATTACTATCAAGCTTCAATAACAACAACTTCGAATTCAGCAACAATTCAGGTCAGGCACACTCAAAGCGTTCAGCTTTCATAGAGTTCCAAAGTCAAACTGTCCGCCGATTTAAGCTTCAGTCGAATTTATACAGGCGCGCGAGAACATTCTCTAAATATCTAGCCAATTTGTCAAATAAAAGAAACATCTTGAAATTTCCCGATTGCTTTAGGTGTTGCCACCTTTTTTCTAACCTATATTATCGCTTTTAATAAATAGAATAATATAAAATAAAATACAATAGAATTTTAAAGTAATACATCACTATTTACAACTATATACAGAAAATTTGTGTAACAATATTCATCATAGGAAAATGGATACATAGTTTTATTAAAAGCATACTAGCAGTTAATAATTTTTTGAGAAAATTCAGTGTTAAATGGAAAATAAAAAAGGTTCTTACTTTATCTAATGCAGCAACAAAACCGGCTTCATTATTAAAAGCTGTCATAACTAAAGCATTATATTTTCGATGCACTTCCAAAATTGTATTGACGTATACTTTAGGATCGTTTATAGCATTTTCCCCACATTTTTCTATTGCTGAAAGTCCCTGATAATTGATATGAGTTTCTAAGCGTGTCCTTAATTCTCCAAGGCCATCAAAAATTCTTGAAACCAGTTGAAACATTCGACCTAAATCTGAAATCAATTTTAAATATCTATAAACACAACATAGTTTTAAAAATAGGTGAACATTATATACAAAAAATTAATTTTGAAATGTTATATCTTATTCTTTAAAAAGTTTGAAATCATCAAAATATATACAATTCACATGAATAAAATAAAAATATACTTCAATTTTGTTTACTACATATTTACAAACTTTTCGTCTGAAAAAACTAAACTAATCTTACAAGTACTTTCATGGTTCTGCTATCAGTCAAGCAAGTAAATCTCAAGAAAGAGGTTCTAAAAATATTAGAAAAATTATAAACCAAAACCAGATGTTAAGAAGCACAAAACAGATATGAAATCCCGATTGAGTAAAACATACCATGAAAACTAAACTTAACAGAAACGCTGTCGCCAAAAGTTCAATACCAGATTTGCAAAGATTCTAGCCCTGCACCAAGAGTTTAAATATTGTAAAAATGACATTCCCAAAATAGCCCTGCATAAAGCATTTAAATCTGTACTGCCATCTATGTTCCACGAAAAGAAAAGATGAAAAAATTGTTTTAAAAAATGAACCTTAAACCTGTTAGGGCTGTTTAACTGGATTTCAATATTGCCGAGCACTGGAATCAAAAACTAAAGGAAGAAAATCTAAAAGTATTCAGGAAATCCATTTTCCTTCAAATTGTCCCCAAAAATCCCAAAAGCCAAATTAAAATCCGTAGCATTGTTGCAGATACTCGTAATTCTATTTAGATAATGCACATTCTGCTTTCATGTAGCAATGCGCTGAAAGCGTTTGTGCATGGCTTTATAATTTTTTATATTTATCTATTCTGTACAACAGTGTTGATTTTTCTGCAATACATTTTTATACCTTTCATGTTTTTGATATCAAGAAAGAGGTGGCACACTTGACAAATAACACAACAAAAACAAACTCAACCCAATCGCTAAAAATCAGGGTAGACAACTGCCAATAAAAATTTCAAGTAGAAGATCCTATTGGTCAATTCAAAAATATCAGTTGAAAATTCTACACTTTGTTGGGATCAATTATTATCAAGAGTCCAGAATCAACCACTGCATAAGAAGATAAAAAAAAATATCACATGCATAAGATTTGGATGCTTATATATTTTCTCATCTCCAGCCATGATAGAAAATCTATTTATTTCCCTAGAATCTGCTTTTAATCATTGAACTTTGTTCCTAATAATTTAACGCTAGGAAAATTTACATGTTACAGGAAATTATTTACTAGAAAATATTTGAAAATGATATTAAAAATTTCTGCTAATTGAATCTTAATTTTGTGAAAAGACAGCAATCACAGCTTAGGATTAAACATTATCAACTTAATGCTAAAATTGAACTCAATATCGTAATAATGATATCCAACACTGATTTTGGTTGCCATCAAGCACCTCAATATCAACATTTTTACTAGTAACCTTGCATTACATAAAAGGCCTCAGTTTTTACTCATATAACATTTTAAATTTTCCTAGTTTAACAGGTTAAAGAACAACCTAGTCATATATTTCTATTAATTCTAAATTTTACAATTTTCAATTTAAGCCAGAAAAACCCAATAAAAAAACATTTATGAAAGTAATTGAATTAAGGATTGTCATGATAAAAGTATAATTTCAAATTCGGTACCTCAGAATAAAAAGAGCCTCCTGAGTCACATGGGCAACTTTAAAAGAGTGAAAAACTTAATCTTACTTCCATTAGATACACTATATAATGTTCTGTTGCAAATCTCACTAAATGACTTAAAAAAAAAAATTTCAGTGAATTACAAATTTATTGTTCAAAATAAAACAAACTTTTAAGACATAACCTGCTATAAAAAAAAATGCCAAATTTGAACAAAGTCTTGTTTGGTTCTAAAGCACAGAATTATTAATATCACATTTTTTTCTTTTGCTATTTATTAGCATGTTATAAAATTTCATTTGCATTACAAATATCTGGAAAAAAATCCTTACCCTCATTTTTATCATCATTAAGAAGGTTTTGAAATTCTGAATGAAATATTTCCAAATGCTTTTGAATTAGAACTTTTTCGCATGTTCGAGCCAATATATCAAGTGTTGTTTCATGCAAATACAACTGAACACGTTTCCGTTCTTCTAAAAGCCTTTGTTCTGCCTATAAGGGAGAGGAAGTGTAAGAAACAATTAACGACAACCAACGATTATACAACATGATTAAACAGTGAAACAGTACTAAACATTCTAGTTATGGTTTTAAATTAACTGAGTATGATTTCACAAGTTTTTACAGAAAAGATTAGAGAAAAATAGATCAATAATTGAGAGAAACCTAAAAAGCAGACAAAATGTGAATGACATGAACTGTAAATGTTATAATGAACTGTAAATGTTTTAAAAAGGTAAGTAAAAAGACAAATTCAAATATTCTTAAATTTATTACACCTTTTCAACAATTTGGTATGCTTGTGTAATATACTTCAGAACATCAAAACCGATTTAATAAGTAATGTTTGGGTTCATTGTTAAAATCTGCTCAACAAGTTACATACTACATAAGACAGATTAACTTGAAATCAACAATAATAAAGTTATCCCAAGAAAAAAATCCAAATTGGTTCAGATGACAAGCAAATACACACAAGACACAGATGCTGCATCTTAAATTATATATTGAATATTGGGGCGGTCCTTATATTGGATCAAAAATGAAATTTCATCCAATTTTTTTTCTCCCCCCCTCATTCTTTTCCCTTTTGACGTACTGTGATTGTATACCAAATTTCATTCCAATAAATTAATATTAATCCATGCCGCAATGAGCCTGAATTGTTGTTAAAGGTATCGCACAAATTGTAAAATTTTGAAAAAAATAAAATTTCTTTAGATTTTTTTTTTTAATTTTAAAGTATTACAAATGCAAAATAACAAATAACTCTCAGCTTAAACATGTTGGCACTGGTTTGGAAAAACCACTGTTTATTCCGCACTAATGTTTAGTAAGAGTGTTTTTAATTGCGAAAAAATTCGCCAACGCAATTGGTACAGTAACCAAAAAAAAAATCAGAACGATGGCTATATCTTGTGCTCTAATTGTTGAAATAACAAACAAAAAGTACAGTTGTAAATCATGGAAGGTTTTAAATAATTGCATATTATTTTTTTTTGTCATGAGGGATCATCTACATATTAAAATAGAACAAAACTTTTAAAAGTTCAATGGCAACCTCATAATATTATTCCATATTTGGATTCAGCATCCAAAAAAATGTCGAAATACAAAAATTCATAATTTTCCAATGAATGGTTTGTAATTTAAATGATAAAAAGAAAATGATAAATTAATGTTAAATTAAAAAGTTGTTTTTTGGCCATAAATACTTAAATAGTTAATATATTTCAGTAATTTTTGTTTCAAAAGATAGTTTGTAAATGGCCAAACATAAATAGCAATCAACTTTTGCATCAATTTTTTTTAATGATTAATTATTAACTAATAAAACAATTTGAAATTTTTTTTAATAGAAACAATTTTTTTGCTTTCATTACCATGGTCTCTTAGTTCCCAAGCTTTAATAGCTGGAAAATCCTCTTTATTGATATAGTTCTCTTTTAGTGTAACATTAATGATCGTTCTGTGGTATCGGAACAACAAAATATTAAGCACTTTCGTGCGATTAATTTGAATAAGACTTTTACAGACAGTCAACTATACCTTTCGTTTGTTGAAGAAAATAAAGACTGACAAAAGCTGTCGCTACCTAGTAATAAACTTTACTTATTAAACACAGGGTGTCCACAAATTAGACGGGCAATGGAGTTCAAATACATCTGAATGACTCTTAATAACTAGACCTTATAAACCATTCTCTTTCTCCAATTAATTTATGTTCACCATGTCATTCTATATGCAAAAAAAATTGTTTATTATGCCTTGTTATTAAGAATTATACAGATCTAATTGAGCTCCATTGCCCAACTTATTTATGGACACCCTGTATATGTCTTCAACAGTGGTTCTTCTTAAACTACTTGCCGTATTTTAGACAAAGCTTAGCGACAATTGCAAATTTAAATCAACACTACAATAGAAGTAGGATAGCAAAAGTGCACTCCTACATTTCTGCCACCCTCTTTTATCCATTTGTAGTAAACCCAAATTACACCTCTTTATAACCCCTTTTTGAGTGAGGTAATAACATTCAGCATTAATTTCTCAGTGCATGACTGTCAAACGTAACATTTTACTGAAAGGGCCAGTGATATAGTGCAATATAGTAGAAAGCGGCTGCCAGATGCAAACTTCAAGTTCATTACAACACGGGTTGATCACTTTCAATATAAAAAATATTGATTATACTAATCTTTTTATAGCCAAAGGAAAAAATTGGAGGAGGGGTGGGAAGAAAGAAGAAATTTGAAAAATAAGGACAACCCTGCACAATATAGTAAAATGCGGCTACAGGAAGCAAACTTCAAGCTTGTTGCGGCACTGGTTAATCACTTTTGAGTTTAAAAAATTGGTCATAATAATCTTTTTATAGCCAAGGGGGGGGGGGGGGGGAATTGGAGAAGGGGGGGGGGGATGGGAGGAGAGAAAGAAGGAATTTGAAAAATAAGGATCACCCTATTGAATATACATGAAAACTTTCACGAAATTATTTACTATTAACAAACCTTTTTCATATATTCTGTTACAGGATTTTCTCGAATAAAATCCGTACTTTCTGTCGTATAAAACCTTTCTGTATCACATAGGAATGTATTTTCAAATGCCTCTTTATATACAGAAAGATTTTGTCCTTTAGCTGTTGGGTCATCTTCATTCAAACCCAATTCAACTACAAACATAATTGTTTATTTTAATAAGGTAAAGCAAAGTAAGATTTTAAGAAATCAATTTAAAATTATATGGAAATAAAATATTCTATAACAATAAAACAATTCCATAACTCTTAAAATTTTTATATTATTGTATTATTACTTCATATACTTGACTTTTATTAAACTTATGTGTAATTTTAAATACCAATGAAATTGGGATTTAGATTAGAAAGTTAAAAAAAAAAAAATTTGAGACAAACAATCATAAAACATATTATGACACCTATTAAATATTTAACAGCATATTTTTTCGATTTTGTACTCTCAATAGCAATTTGTTAAGGGTATAAGTGCTCGTTATTAGACAAATAATGCATTTTTCAATTTTTGTACTTTCAGTAGAAGTAAAATGTCTTAGCTTAAAATTTTTTAGAAAGATTGCTATAGCTCAAATAGTATTCAGAAAACTCTTATAAAAATTGCTAATACGCAATGCGTGAATACATGTAATCAATAATTTTTTGTACAATGCATGCAGTTCAATATGTCAGCATTGTCTTCTTGTTGAGCTTGATTTCTTACCCCACAGGTAAAATTTTCACTACATATATTCTCATTTTCTTAGGTGAAGGTTTTGGTCACAAATTGGAACATCTTTTGAAAAATACTAATTTGAATAATTTATAACTTAGCAAAATAGATTTTGTTTTACAATTACATATTTTGACCGAAAGCTTTTTGTATAAAATGGAGCAATTCACAACATTTAAATATTTTAATGCTTATACTGATTTTTTTAGAGTTAAATGTTTAAAATAAAACCATAGAATATTTTATTAACGTGTGTAAAAGAACTTAAAATATAAATAATTGAAAAAAGAAGTTTAATAGAAATTTTTTAATTCCATTTAATCTATGGTTTTGAAAACAGGAAAATTCATTGAGGACCTTAAAATGTGTTTAGTTCAGATTACTAATTTTTAGGGGGAAAAAATCAAATACTACAATAGTACACCAAGAGAAAACATCAGAATGTTGATAGAAGCAGATTCACTATATGAAAATGCCAAAATTGAAAATGCATTTTTTAATCAAAAACATGCACATACCTTCTTAACATATCCAGAGTTGGCAACGAATACAGTAACAGGAATTATTAAAGAACACATATAAAAAAATATCCCTTAATAACTTTAGTGATATACACTTTATTTATTAAGAAATCAAAAACAAACTAAAATCAGGAAGTAAAATCTATACACAGTATTTGTAATATATTTCACTATTATAAACACTTATAAAGAGAAAGCATACACATTATTGAGAAAAAAAAAGGAAATGAAGAAAAATATCTTAAAATAATTTATTTCATTAAAATTTTATTACCATAACAATTCATGACACCGCTTACTAGTCTTGTGTTTATCGTTTCACCATTTCGTTCTTTTTCTATCAATTTTAAAACAGCACTGGTAACCTAAAAAAAATTTGAATAATTTAAAAGGAACTTGAAATAAACATATTGCCAAGTAAAAATAAAAGATACGAAGACGAATACAATGAAAAATAGTTTTCCAGTGCTAGTGTTACAACCTTTTGGATATCATATTTAACACAAAATTCTGCAATTTATAGACATGACTAGGTGGCTCTGACTATTTGGCTAAGTAGGAGGTACTGCGATTCTAAACTTTTTGTGTTCTCAGTAACTGATCTGAACCAGTTGACCTGTGTTTTACCACTCGTCAACTAGGCAGAGCCAAACTACATCAGTCATATTTTTTATAATTTTTGTTGACACAAAATAATAAATAAAAGCTTACAAATGAAATTTGAAGAAAAATAAAATATATAGGCTTTTATTATTAACACTTGAGAATTTATTTCTTGGTAGAAATTTTGGCATTTCCAAATGGAGATAACTGTAAAACCTTTTGAATGTTAAATTTCATTTTAGAATTGTACGGTGTAAACATTTCTGCAAACACTCATAGAGCTTTGGAATAACCTCTCTCTTTCTGTAATCTGGTTTTTGTTATATGTAAATTTGCCATTGATTGTTGTTTAATTTTTTTTTATTTGTTACTTTTTTTTTATCTTTTGAATTAGTAGCACCTTCTGTTTAATAAACAACCTTGTTTCCATCTGGAAGGGGTTATGGAGAACAATTTTTAAATTTTCTCAATTGCTTTTACAAAATCCTTACTTTATTAAAAACACCCTTGTTCATATCAATCTGGATTATTAAAAAAATTAAACATTTTAAAAGAAAAAGGCAAGACAGTTCTTAAAAAATTTGAAAGAACAAACTTAGCTAAAAAAATTCAGAAATTAAAGATAACAGCTGAAACGAAGTTAGACAGAAAATGTGTGAGCAAATGCCTCGATTAATTACTTTAAAAATACATAAAAAAATATTACTAACAATGACTTCTCTTGCAAATTAAGAGTTTGTTTTTATAAAAAGCAAAATAACTTAATACTGATCTGCATTTAACACTATTTTGATTTTGTATTTTTACTTTCAATTACCCATCTGTTTTCTTTCTTGTTTCTCTATATAATTTATGTTCCGATTTTTTATGTATACTTGTTTAACAGACTTTTGGTGTTGTGAATTGATTGTGCGACAGCTGAACCTAAAGAGGTTCAATTTAATTATAATCGTCAAGTATAAGGCGCCACAAGGAGACTGCTGTTTGTGTTGTAACTGACAACTTAAAATTGTAACTGGTTTTTATGTTATGTAGTTGCTCTCAAGAGATTTGAATGGTCTTGCTGTTTTCTAACTTAACGACTTATGAGTGCCGAGTAAGTGACGGTTGAATAAATTTCAAAAGAAATAACCAACTAAGATTGGATAAAGTAATCCAATCTTTGACAAATAATAATATTAAAGACAAATATTTAATGAATAAAATAATGTTTGGGTTCACTATTTTTCCATAGTTGTACAAAAGTAAACAAAATGTATAAATTAATTAGCTGTAACTAAATTTTCACAATGGTACAGATAAAATAGGACATTAAAAACAAAAAAATTGGTCTGTTGATGAAACTTGGCTAAAACGTTTCATTTGTCATGAAAATGAATAATCAAAAGAGTCCACTTTTCAAGAGAATTCTCGGAATCTGACCGTGAAAACGCATACCCTCCGGAACGGAAATAGCAATCGTCCACCTGTCCGCCCGGTAACCTTAAAATATTGGTTCGGTTAGAATCGGTACTATCGAGACTTCTGTCTTAACTTTTTTTACATATTTTACAACGCTTAATCTTCTATTTTTTTTACATAATTTCACAGATGAAAATGATTTAATTAGGGTAACATTTAAAATTATTGCCGATTTTAAGGGTAAAATATAACATTATTGTAACTAAAAAAGTTATGTAGAATATATTTTAAACATTCCGGTTGTGACGATTTTAATGTTAGGTACCCCCCTATAAAAAATATCGTTATTTGCCGTTTAAATTTGGCAAAAAAACGTCGACATTCAATTAACCGGAACATTCGGTTATCCGGAAATATTAATTTCCCGGCGATTCCGGATAATCGGGCTTTTACTGTATTTCAATTATTCACCACTACTTACTTATTTTATTACTAACTGGTACTTTTTATATTAAATTTTGGTTGTTTATGAACTTTTTCCATTCAGTTTTGGTTCATTATATACAAGTACATTATATACAACTTTTATATTACAAGTATTTTTGTCGATAAAATAGACTAACTTTTTATAGGATAGTTATATTGTCTTGCTTTTTATCCATTCGATTCAGCATTAAAAAACGTTCCCCAAACATGTGTCACATGCCAGGGTTATACCAAAATTTATTTTCAGTTTAAAAAAAACCTCACCCCCTCAAAAAACATCCTTTTATGCTAGATATTTTTATGGACTCTTGTTTCTTTATTCTCATGACAAAACGTTTTTGCCAAGATTCATGAACAGACCAATTTTTTATTTCTTTATTTCGCATTTTACTTTTCCTCGGTTTTTCCATGTGTTTTCGTTTATAAAAAGGACTCATTTTTTTTTATTAGTTATATCGTCTTGCTTTTTTTCATTTGATTCAGCATTAAAAAAATATTCTAAAAGCATGTGTCACATGCCTAGATTGTTCCAAAATTAATTTTTCAGTTTTACGACCCCCTGACCCCTCGAGAAACCCCCTTCTTCGCTAGATATTTTTATACTCTTTTGATTATTCATTTTCATGAAAAATGAAATGTTTTTGCCAAGTTTCATGAACAGACCAATTTTTTTGTTCTTTTCATGGATTTTGATACTATTTTACCTGTATTATAAATATAATGGTTTTATTTCTGCTAATTTAGCCCATGAAATCCTAATATAAGGTTAAAACAAAATACCTGCTTATGAAGAGGTCTGAATAAAAAGTCTCTCCAGGAAACAAGAGCAAGCTGAAAAAATTATTTGAAGAATTATCATAAATTTAATCAAATAAAAAATCAAATTCTAGACAAAGTATTAAAATACAAGGTGAATTAAATTTTGGAGGATTAGAGGATGTAAATGTAATGTATACTGTTTTTTTTTTTTTTTTTTAAAAAAACACTACTTTCACTGTAGGTGAAGAAATGACCTATCTGCAATAGCAATCGGGTCACTTTTCCACACAGTACAAGATACAATAAACTTTAATTACCTTATATCAATTGATTTCACTTCAATTGGTCATTCCCATTCTTATCAACTTAAGGTTTGCATCCATACTCCAGCAGTTGTATTTTATCATTACTATATACATTTCTAATAGTAGCAAGGATAGAGAAAAAACTGCAATTCGCGAAACAATTCTGTAATTTGGTACATCGATAGAAAACGTCATTCTGATAATTTTAAGATGGGAGTCACGCAGATATCACTTCCCATCAGGGCTTTAACTTGTCATGTTCTAAGCATCAAATTATAAGGATGGATATGCTGGGTAAAAAATAGCAAATTTCAACCGTAAGCGATGGAAATTCCGAACGAAAGCCTGTTTATAAGGAACTGATAATGCTGAAATGCTGCCCTCAACATCAATGGCTGGGCCATCAATGGCTCTCTTAACTTTTCAGTGCATAAAAGCGAATAGGATATTCACCATGGTTTGGTTCAAGAACGTTTTTTACATAATGCTGATGTAGTTGGCTGGTTGCAGAGTTGCACATAATGATGAAGTGAGGTAGATCAAATTTCGATGTTTGTAATGTTTCTATGGCCTATATGGAAATTATAAATGGTAAAAGGCTTCTGTCATTGCAGGGAATGTGTTCCATCTATTCTATAGAGTGTTTTTCCTACGCCCAACAAAGTAGGAAGTGGTGTCACTGTCTGCAAACTTATAAAATTCTCGACGGACCTGCCTTGTCCTTTGATTTGAATTATCTCATAAATAGCTAAAATCTTTTACTGTTCTCCTAACCCAAAGTAAAACTATAAATTATGTAGACCTGCCTTCTGTATATCATAGAAAAGCAATACAGCCACCATATCAACCATTTGTCTAAGTGTGGATATATTGATTCTTTGAAATTTAGAAAGGGATATGACATTCTGAGATAGGAATGCAAACAGTTCTCTAACGATTGCAGAATTTCTGAGAAAATTCTTCCAATTTGTAGGAGGTCTCAATTATACAAAAATTATACTCAACTATAAATACAATTATCAAAATAATACAACATGCTCCGTGTGGGTAACTAGGTTTCTTTTCATATGATCTTGCGAGATGAATTGATAATATTCAGAGAATACAGTTTTTGTTTTAGAACCCAAAATATACACAACAGGTCCAAAGTAAATAATTGCTGAGTACTCTTAATCTTTTTGTGCAGTAGAAGTTTTCAGAAGACTTTCACCAACATCCAATAGCTTGATCAAGCATGCAACAGGCCTGATTCAAGTCTGGATTTCAACTCTTTTAGCTTTTATAATATTAAACTAGAGAATGCATTTCTTGTGTCATTGGGCATTCTGCTTTCAACTCGCTCTTTAGTTTTAGTACATGTAAAAACCTCACCGAAATTCCTTTTATCTATAGAATAAATTTACTATAAGTAGTTTAAGCTGTTGGAGTTGTTTATAGTAGATAGACGTCAGGGTTTTGGCTGTGACACTAAATATAACTATTTTTATTGGTAAAAACACACATTTTATACCTAACTTTAAAGTAGTATAAAATTTCAACCGGAAGTGAAGTTAGAGTGACTCACCACCTCAAAATGATCAAAATGACATTCTATCAATGTGCCAAATTACAGAATTGTTTAACGAAATGCAGTTTTCGGCTATCATATGACGCCTAGTCGTGCTACTATCGAGAAAAACTTATACATTCCATACTTTCAATTAAATTAACCTTTACTTTGTTACATCATGTGCGTAATTAGTGAAATGAGTTATTCACTTGCAAAACACTGCACAAAATAACACAGTAAAAAGATTTAGTTTTGAGTTTTCTTTTTTGTTAGCTTACCAAAAAAAATTATTATGAAGTCTTCACACATTTTTTCACGACAATGGCCCCTATGAATCTTTTGACCAATAAAGTGGAGTTGTGCAAAGGCAGCTAAATGTGTAGACCTGCAAAGTCCAAGTAATATTTCATGAACTTTGCAGGTTTACACATTAGGTGACAATTTTTTTGTTTTTGTTGCAAAATCAGTTAAAACTTGTGGCTTTACATGTTTTGTTTTGTAGTTGGTGTTGGGCAATATTGTCACATTTTTTATAAGTCAATGATTTTAGTAAAAAATAGCAAAAACATTGCAATAACAATTATGCTGAAAACTTGCACAATGGTTTTTTTTAATGCTATGAGCAGCATACTGAAGGCTCCTACTACTCTATGCAAGCATAATGGTTTTCCAGAGGCTGGAGCACTGGAGAAATATTAGGATGGGAGCTTTGCATCAACAGCTGGTTGCATGGAGTTCAAATAGGACTTAAAAAAAGGATAAAAAAAGTAGGTTTTAGATTTAACTTGAACTGGAAATAATCCGGTGCCTCTCAAAATAGAAAGCATGGTTTTTCTGCTTCTTTGATTTTAGCTTTTCGATTTTGAGTTCTATATTTTTTCCATCAGTGTTCTATATTTTTGTGTTGCATGTTTGGTCAACAATTACAAAGATACAAGCATTTCAGTGAGGCAAAGAAAGTTTATATGCCTTTCATTTAACCATCAAGGAAGACTTGATAATAAGGGCCATTCATATTTGAAATTGAAATATCATTGCACCAGTTTCTTAAAAGTGTCAACCATCAAAAAATCATGTAGCTTTGAAAAATTCCTGAAAAGACAAGGGGCTGAATTTACTTGAAATGAGGGAAACAGGAATAATTTTGGAAGCAAAAGAGGTATTGCAACTGTGGTTTTTTTTTACTCTCTTGTGAAAATTTTCATGGCCCTTTGTGACATTGTGCCCTCTAGCTTTATTATCAGCTCCAGATTGTTCAAATTTCATCTCTAATAAAGACAAAGATTAAAATATATTTTTAACTACTCATAAGAAGTTTATTTTTTCTAGTCGCTTTACACTTTAACCACTCATTAGGAGACTTTTAGTATGTTAATCAGGGAATCAAAAAGATCAAGAGTGTAAATTCTCAGCTTTCGAAACTTTTATAAGGTTAAAAAAAAAAAAATGGGTATTATTGATATATTAGCGATTATCATATACACAAGAAAGATCTTTTATGTAAGCTACTTATATAGGATATATACAGAAGAATAAAATTTTAAAACTACTCTAGACAACAAAAATATTAAATTCAAGCAAAAAGTATTACTGGTTTGAATAAATCTACAACTATAAATTCTTGTTTCCAGAGGTTACTAAATAATATTTCTATTGGATAATTTATGTAAATGACAGACCTTGCAAAACATGTAAAATCATATATTATTTCTAACCTTCATATATTATACACAATATGTTCAAATTGCAGATTGAGTAAAATTTATTTATTTTTTTATCTCTTGCAAAACTTATCACCTTAAAACAACACTAAGAGTTAGTATATTCAATCTTAAAGTTATATAGAATAGAAGCTATTGTGTTTTTCCGTAAAGTTAACATTCACATTATTAATATCAACATACCCTGAGCCCATAGTTGAACCCAATTATTTCACAAAACATAGCACTGAAATTTTAGAATTAGGGAAAATTAAGTATGATAAATAAAATGAATAAGTAAAAAATTGAAGTTTTTTTTAAAAGTTTCAAATTTGCTGCAAAATTTACATTGTGGACAGACAAAAATCAAACAATTTTTAACAGAATTATAGAAAATTGTAAACAACATATAAAGTGCAAACTGCTATCCTGAGTTGTTTAGAACTGAATTTATAACCTAAACTTCTTTACACACATTACATAACCTATCATTGCATAGTTTCTGCAATCTTCTCCAGAATATCTGGAGCTTGAGAGTTATGCAAAAAAGCATTTGGATGATTTTTAATTATTTGTTTCAAGTTCACAGTAGTAACTTTAAAACAATTTAATAATATGTATGAAAATTTTAAGCAAAAAGTTAAGCAAGTAGAGCTGAATGAGAGGAGTACCAAGAGGTTAAAAAAAAATTATGTACATGACTTGGCCATTAATTATTTATAGAGTTATCAAAATATATTAATTGCTATAACAGGAATCCTATCAGAGAATTAACTAATATTCAAGATAGATAGTTGTAATTGACAACAACACATAATTACAGTTTGAAACACCTTCATATTATTGATATCTAGTTTCAAATTTTTATTATGTTAATAACATGATTTTTGATGATTTTAATTCTAATCACAAACAAGCTACCTGGGAAGAGAGTCCAATGTTAATCTGCTGTACATGCACCATGTGTAAACAAGTGGACCATAAATATATATATCCATAACTTTTACTGAATTTGCACGTGTATTGTGTTGCACTCCAAGTTTTATATGTACTATGATTTGTGTATAAAATGTGTATATTTAAGAATTACAGTGTATCAGATATCATTATTGTAATTTGCCAATTTATCGTAAAAATCATAAGTCGTATTGTAAATGTAATTTAAAAACTAATTTTAAAGCCAAAGTAATTTAAGTTTTAGTGCTTCAATACAATGCATTAAAAAATTACAATCCAGAAGATGTATAATTTGGTGCATCTCCAGTGCAATTAAACAATTGTAAAAAACAATCTGCAAAATTAATATCTCAACAGATGTAAACAGATTTTCATAATTGTGCGGTTTAGATTACTTGTTACATGGAACAGATTCATATTTTGTGTAGCATCTGTTGAAGCAAATTTCACCTACCATGAAGCAATGATTTTTTTTAAATATAGTAGGCTGCAAATAGTTTTTAGTAATGCATGTCTTCTTCCAAGACAATGTATATTCAGTGCTGTGCTGATTTAACTTTGATTTTAAAATTGGGACAAATACAATATAGAACACATTGGGACTGGTGGAGAACTTGCATGCAACCCAACATATATATATAAAGCGTTAGTAAGCTTTCACTGTGGGCGACGGGCCTCGATTGCGAGACCTTTAATTTTCGAGGCAGATACTTTACCGCTGTGCTAAAGAGTACTCCAGTGCACAGAAGCTTTATCTGTCATTTGAAGTCGCCACACAGCCTCCTCCCAGCGACGAAGGAGTGAAACTGTAATTCTGATCGGAATTGGAGGTTTGGGATGCTAGTTGCATCGTTGTGCGAGTGCTGTACACTAGTTGCGTTTCTGATCGCTTGTTGCAATGAAGTTTCTCCTTTCAGAAGGAGCCGATAGATGGCAGCATTATTCGTTTTAGTCTGGTTGTCACCAATAAAGCGTTAGTAAGTTTTCATTGTGGACCACGGGCCTTGATCGCGAGACCTTTGGTTTTCGAGGCAGATACTTTACCGCTGTGCAAAAGAGTACTCCAGTGCATAAAAGCTTTATCTGTTATTTGAAGTCGCCACATATACATATAGTGACTATTATTATAAAGCTGAAAGACAAAATCTTCCATAATAAATAAACCACATACTCTACTTCTTGAAAATCAACACACAAACATTTAACTTGAAACAAATGCTTCTGTCAGTTGAGAAAAATATATGGTGAATAGTAATACACAAGAAATTTGAAAACAATGCTGCAGGGTTCTACAACAGCACTGTAGCTATGCACAATAGTAACAAAAATACCTTCTGACTGACAATGCCACCCAAATTACAATCACGAGTTATCCCAAGACTGACAGTCAGTACGTAAAAAGGAAAACAGAAAACAGCGAGAGTAAATTTCTTTGTAATGTTCTCTAAATTTGGAATTTCATTATTAAGTGCTGTAATAACTTTGGATGCGTTTTTTGTACTGTTATTCCTTAAAAAAAAGTGAGAAAAACAAGTTCCTCTTCGAGACACCAAAGTTGAGAAAGAACCTTTTGTTTCACTAGAAATACCTTCAATGATGTTCTCATGTTCTCGTAGTTATAAAGCTTCTTCAAGGTAACCAAATTGTTATTTGGAACAGCAATTGGAAAAGCGGCAAGAAAAAACAACTCTAAGTTGATGCAGGAAACACATATAGTCCAGGGAATAGAGACTGAAAAAGGGGTCGTACCTTGCAAAAGGTTACGTAGTTCTGATTTTTTAAAATGTTATAAAGGTCAGTCCCGTGGTTCATAAACCAAGTTTTCGACCTCCTAACCCTTGTGCGTTCTCTGTGGTGCACCAAAAATTGAGCTGTTTTTCGGTTTATACGTCATAATTTCTTGTCAATGCATCTTAGAAACAAACATTATG
Organism: Linyphia triangularis; assembly: GCA_963978545.1. Lineage (NCBI taxonomy): Eukaryota > Metazoa > Arthropoda > Arachnida > Araneae > Linyphiidae > Linyphia > Linyphia triangularis. Next base: position 33,795,767 of record OZ021733.1, read on the forward strand.
TTCAAAAGTTGTAGAATATTAAATTTTCTACAACTTTTGTACACAAAGTTTTTTTTTAGACCTATTATGAAAATAGTTATGTGGCATCAAAGTCAAAACTTTTTCGTAAAAATGCTACTTTTTTAAGATTTGTGTCAAGTTTTTTGATTATATCTCCATAATGGTACTTCTTAGAAAAAAAATTTGTGAATAAAAGTTATAGAGCAATCAATTTCCTACACGTTTTATATATTAACTTATTTTCTAGGACTAATAACAAAGGAGTTATTCTGCTTTGTGTATTTTCCTTGGTGCACCAAAAAAAAATATGTTTTTCAGTTTATAGATCATAACTCTTTTGCAATGTATTTTAAAAAAAACGAACATTAAATATAAAAGTTGTAGAATATTAAATTTTCTATAACTTTTGTGGACAATTTGCTTTTGTAAAGCTATTATGTAAAGAGTTATGTAGCATCAAAGTAAAAACTTTTTCGTAAAAATGCTGCTTTTTTAAGTTTTTTGCCGAGTTTTTCGATTATATCTTCATAACAATAAGTCGTAGGGAAAAATATATTATACAAAAGTTGTAGAACTATAAATTTGCTATAAGTTTTATACCAAAAGTTACTATCTAGGACTAATAACTAAGGATCTACTCTTCTTTGAAGGTTTACGAGATGATAACCTATAATATTTTATGTATAGGTAGGGGTTCAAAAATAGCTTCTTACTGCATAGTCTAACAATTTTAATAAAAAAAATAAAACAATATATATATAATATTAATGATAAAATAAAAAGTGGAAATATATTAAATTATATATATATATATTGATAATAATAGTAATATAAAATTTACCATTTTGCCGTGATGCACCAAAAATTTCTGCATTCGGAAATAAAAATGAGAAATAGACTGCATTCAAGTGGCTAATTATAAACCATGTGGGGTACAGATCTTTTTAGATTGAATAGAAAAAACTCAAGTCGGGTGGCATAAGTAACATGTAAAGGAATTCTTTTAAGGGCTCGAATTCCGCGAAAACACCATATACTGTTGATTGAGATTTGCCACTGCCGAATTCAAGGAAGAAGATTAGAAAAACCGAAAAAAAGTTTCTAGTGCTTTTTTTCTCATCCCTCCCCTCACTAACCATAACGACAGAATATCAGCCACTCAGAGTAGTTACTTAGTATTGGAATACATACGTTGTAATGATGGCTGCTTCGTCGTATCCAATATTACAGCAATTTGCAAAGATCTTCCTAGATCCTATGCCAGTGTTAAAGCCTCACTGAAGCAGTGTCAAGCATTCTTGTTGCTCTCTATGGTGGTGACAGGGCAACAATTTTAAATGCTTTGCGTTTTTAACAATTTTCAAATCAACAACTAGCAGCAAGTTAAATCTGTCGAAGCTACCTCCGACCCAAGAAGCTGCCATGTCTTTCGCACATACCATCAAGTAAAGACATGGATGGGCCAAATGAAAAATCCTTTGGTCTGGGGGTGGAAGAAGGACAGTAAAGGACTTCTTCCTATTACAACCACCAGGGATTCAGCTCCTCAATCAATTTTCCCCTACATTTTCGGCCAGTGCGATATAGGATGCACTAAGGCCTGTGGTTGTATAAAGGCCGGTCTCAAAGTGCTCCATAATATGTCATGGACAAACTTGTGACAACATAGCGGACATCATAATTGAAGACAACGATGATGGCGACCCAACAGAACTATTAATTGAAGAAATAGCGGAGGAACTAGCCGAGCCTTCGTGGCTAAACGAAACGAAACTTAGGAATTTATAGGTTTTCTAAATTGTAAGTTTTATTGATATTACTATTATTATATATAGATGTTCCTTAAATGCATCCGCGCGCGCCCATAACCTGTTGCAGTTCCTTATGTGCCAGTATTAATATACTCTTAATACTCTAAACTAAAGAAAGTAACTATCAGAAACTTGTTTTATTAACAAACTGTTTTTGAAAAGAAAAGAACTACAAGATGAAAGTAGAAGCTACTAAAACTAAACCTTGTCAAATCATTTCAAATGGTTACAGTTAAAACATTCAACAGTTCCATCAATCACTCCCTCCACGAATAAACCCTGGTTTCCTCCTTGAAGGGATGATGTGATAGAGGCTGAGTGAAGCACCACCTACTCCACACGGCGACCTCTGCCCCACAAGATAGCTGCTTCCTAGTTTAACTGCGGAGGCTCAGAGGTGGCATTATCTCCTCTCTTATCCAAATCTGGACAATTATGTCTCAAATATCCTGCACGGTTGCACAGCTAACAAACAACTCTAGTCTTTCGATCCCTGGTTCTATGATTGCTTCTCATGATTCTCTCGATTTTTCCTTCCAGTTCTCGAAGCTTACTTGTGACCAGGTCAGAAGAATCCTCGGCTGATGCCCCACACACATATCATCGATCTTTTCTTGATGAATTCTGAGCTGCTTCCACTCTCATGGCATACACGAGAGCACTCTTGAGATCTTTACATTCTGACTTTCAAACGGCTTGGGATATATCAAAGTCCTTCAGGCCATCCACAGAATATTGTTGGGATAGGTTATCCTTTACATCCGCAGGGCAATCTGGAAAAGCTAACAGTGACAACCTTTCAATCTCCGAGGAGAACTCCTGGAGTGATTTCCAGGTCTTTTGCTGCCTTGTTTTGCATACTGTTGCCTACTATAACCTTTTAAATGCTGTTCACCAAACCGCAATTCGAGAGCGGATGTCAAAGCAACTAAATCTTCTATTTTCTCCCTTGGAAGTATTTGAAGGATGTCAGCGACTTCTTTGCGGAGTGACGCAGCGAGGTGAAATGCCTTTTTAGTGTCATCCCATCCATTTGCAGATACAATAATTTCAAACTGGGTTTAATAGACGCGCAAAGAAGACTTTCCATCAAAAGTGGCCACTTGGATGTTTTTAGAGCGCTGCGCCATAAATACTTTTAAATTGTTTAAGTAATGGGAAGTAGTAAAAATTAATGATGTCCCAAGACATTTATTACATAAAGCTGAAAAATAGAGAATAGTTACAGCTAATTAAGAAGTAGTAAGTTTTATTCATTTATAAATTTGTCGGAATTAATAGATGCTAAAATTAAAATTCTTTACATTCTGTTTAAGAAAGTTCTGAAATAATTTTTATCATTTTCTTGGACAGCTAAAAAAATTATGGTTGAATTTGGTACTTAATTGATTGCAGTAATAGATGAACATGCTAAGTAAATGCACTTTCTATTTCATTTAACATGGTCATCCACAAAGTTCTTAAATTTTCTGAATTGGTTATGTTCTGTGAAAAGACATTTGTACCAGGTAGTAAAAGTTCAAATAACTCTGAATTATTTCTTTTAAATCTGGTTCAACCTAAACTTAATCATATTTACAATCTTTTATAAGTCTTAGAATTTAGTAACATTAGTAGAGTAAAGAGAATGCCCATGAAGAAAATAACTTAAATCTGTATCAAATTACCAAATATACACACATTAAAAACAAAATTAACTACATTTATGTTATATAAACAGTATATTCTCTTAGATACTCTGATTGGAATCAACAATTTTAAAACAAAATTAAGACTAAAAGGAAACTTAGTGCATTACATAAATTCCAAGGAAGAAATTTAATTTATAAAATAACGCCTGTATATGTTGCTCCCACAACACCACAAGTCCTGCTAAATTACTTTAATGTAATTAAGTACAACTAGTTTATCAAGACACCAAAACAAAAACTCAAAAGTTACAAAACCTTTTTTTTTAATTTTGTTAAATGTTTATAATGTAATTATATTGGATACTAAATAAAAGGTTGTTAAAAGATATAACTTATGTGGGGTTTGTACTGATTTAATTAACAAAGCATTATAATAGATGTTTGAAGAAACTTCCCTCAAGGATTTCTACCAAATTTTGTGAAACTTATTTTATGAAAAGAAAAGTGCCTTACTAAAAGCAGACACATAATTAATATCAATATGGTAAAAAAGTCAACAAATTACATCCTGCGTTTAATAATAAAAAAACTTAAGAGCCAATGCTACATTTTGAGTGTTGGATACCTTAAATTCCATTTTATAGATGATAATGCTTATTTCATTAAGGCAGCACAAGTTCATCATAGTTTTTTTTTGGTAACAAATCAAAGAAACCACTTACAAAAAAAAAATATTGAAGACAGTTATTGCCTTACTTTGATCACAAGTATATTATTAAATGCTTTAAACAGCATGATGCTACTGAATATGGCCATTACATGAGGTATATATGCTACTTTTAACAAGTTATTGATGGAAAATATAAACTGAAAGGATAATTGTTCATCACTATAAACTGAAAAAGAAAGTATTACATTTTAAATGACAACTTCCAAACTTTGTCAGAAAAATTACAATTACTTGTGCAATTTCTGTTAGTATTATAGGTGTTAAGCAAATGTGCTACATAAAATATCGCAAAAATTGTGCTTGATATGTGAAATCATCCTACTTTTTTAACTGTCACTCTTTAAAAGAGTGATTAGTTACAAAAAGTTTTTCCTGAGTCAAGCTCTTTCAAACAAAGAAATACACAATGAAGAATAATTTTCTGATAAACTTGGGAGCTAAAAATTGCTTTCTCTGGTAACATTTATCACATAAATTAAAAAGTTCCCTACATGGTTCAGGGTGCTTTTAAAATTGGTTTTCTGATGACAGTTTCATTTTGGGAAAAATGAGTTGTACTCCTAATTAATTTTAAAGACAAAGAATACAATCAAAAACTTAATAATCCCTGCTTTTATTCTACCTGAAGACATACTAATCCAAGAAGTTGAATAACAAAATATTAACTAAATTTAAATATATATCAGATACGAAGACATTACAATTTTAAATATTAAAAATTAACAAAATTACTCAGCAAACTGTTCATTAAGAATTTGTTATTACTGAACATACAACATATAATCAACATTTATTTCATAAGCTTAGGAATCTTAACAACTGCGGAAACACATAAAATACCTTATTAATATTATAATACCAACCATTCACACTATTCATATTAAATAAAACATTTTTCATAAAATGCATGCATCTTTAAATGTTATAGGCTTATTCATTTTAAAATAAAGTACGAGTGTTATAAGTTGAATCTTCACAGAAAAATATTTCACCATTTTCAACTCAAACTAAATGTTTATTTACAGATAAACTACTGAACAAAATGTTATTCAAAGTTAAAAAAAAAATTATTTATTAAAGTAAAACAAGTTAAAAGTAAAAGCACTAAATTCTAAGAACAAACTTACCTGATAAATTTCATATATTCCCTTCCTCCCTTCATCACATTCACGCTTTACCCAATGTCGATTTAAATAAGAACATATTCCATTGAGTACTTTGCTAGAAAACTGATATTCTTCCCACTGCCTTGTATAAAACCTTAAGACATCTTCGTCCATTAAATCTATTCCATCCTACAAGAGTTTTAAAAAAACTTATTAAACAATTCAATTATGAAAATATTTAAAAACAGAGAAATAAAAATCAGTATGAGCTAATCCCTGAATCTCAAGAAGAATTTTCTGATCAAATTTGAAAACTTGTGCAAAAATAGAAGTTTTTTTTTTTTTTTTTACATACAACAAATGCCAATAAAATAAAATGACACAAATAAGTTACAAATTCTTACCCTTGAAACAGCATATTCTTAAGTATATTGGGGACATTTTTACTGATACAAACTATAATAAAACTATACTGACAATTCAAGATAACTTTATTTTCAAGCAATCCAAACTTGGAACCCAATCACACATACAACCAGAAATAAACCATATAACCAATTCAACTGTCAACTGATTCGTAAGGAGGAAATGCGCAGCTTCTGCGAGTTCAAAGACTGGAACACCAGGAGGTAGAAGACTGTCTTAGCTCCAACAACTACAGATTTCAGCTGGGCATAATGGAATGGCCTTCATGCCTAGGGTGACCCTACCAGGAGCAAGCTCCCAACATACTTCACCCATTCCACCCAGGGGCACCCTCCCGCCACGGTGAGGCAATCTGCAGGGCTTGGGAGAGGGGGGGGTCTCTTTTGTATGTCAACAGATTCCTTGACCTAGTCTGACTCCGTCAGACTGGATTGGAGATTAGAAACAACAACCAAATCAATATTACATAGACATACAACAGCTAAGCTCCTGAATGTAGTTCAGTTAACGATTTACAAGTATTTAACAATATGCATGTTGAACTAATTGCCAGACCATATAAGGCATATCATAAGCCATATAAGATATTGTACACAACAACTTTTCAATCGACCACTTCAGCTACAGAACACATTGCTCAACAATAAGAACTATTTCATTATTCATTTGAAAGTATGAATGAACTGGTTTGTCATGGACATCAGGTACAGAACATTTAAAAGAGACAGCAAGTCTGAAAGTCGACTGCAAGTGTAGGAACCACATCAAACATTATATTACATCATCAGTTATGCAATATATACTGGCAACTTGGCTCACTTTTAAAAGGTAATATTTTTGCCAGCTAGGAGTATTGGTAGCATCTCATTCAAAATAAATTTTGTACATTTAGGCCATTTTTGCCCCAGCAGACCAGTAAATTCATAATCTACTAGCATTTTTCCCTCATCCGATAAAAATTCAGAATGTTCTATGGGAAACTAAAACTTGCTGTTGCCTCTCCAACTAATTAGGAAAATTTTTGATCATGTGTTTCCGATCACTGATGTGCCAATACACTTACAAGCAACGTAGTTTATTTGAAAATAATAAATGCACTTAAAGAATAAAATATGTTTTCAATATGCCAGTTTTAGACTCAATGATTAAAATTTCAGACTTAATACTTAATCAGAATAAATACTCATAATTGTTTAACTGCATTTTATTGCTATCTTTTGAGTGATAAAGAAAATTTCATTTTTTAGTTTTGATGTCCTACTGATAAATGTACTTAGAAAACAGATAATGGTTATTTCCGGATTTCATGTAATGTCGTTTTAACAAGACTAATTTACTATAGCACTTAATGTATTATGCATTGTAATTATCAGTGATTAAAACATAAACTTTTTTAATTGAGTTTTACTTTTATTAAATACAATTGAGAGTAATTTTATTTTAAAAGGGGAAAGTGGGGCATCTTGAACCATTGGCATTTATTCTTCAAGTTTTATTTTTTTGCATTATATTTCACCACAGTAATATGAACTATAAAACTAAGTATATGATTCATATAAAGCATTGTTTATTTCCCTTGCTTTCTGCCATTGTAGAAGGTTCTGTTTAAAATCACACATGAAAGTAAAATTTTACAGATAAGTAAACAATTTATTTTCACTTGGATAAATATGCTTATAGTTCCTCTTAGTAAACAAAGTATAAGGTTACAGATAATGATTTGTTTAATTATTAATATGTTTTAAAAATGTATAGAAGAGTGTTTTCCTGTGTTCTACCACCCTTTCACTACACATTGCAAACTATTGCCTTTCAAATACATAACATTTAGAAATTAAAAAAAACTTAGGAAAAATAGTTATTTCTTGTACTTTCTCCAAATTTTGAGGTGAATGCGCGATCGGAAGATATTACTTTTTTCAATTTTTTTTTTACAGCTTTTCTTATCAAGATGTGTATCAACTTTTTTCACCTCATGCATTGCAAAAATAATTTTTTTTTAACCACCCTAATATATATAAATAACATCTTACAATTTTAGACTTCTGTTTCCCACCAAAGTCCATAATAAAAGAATATAAAAAAACTTTTGCAAGTTTAGTGTTTTTGGCATTTTTCATGATTGACAGCCAAATCTCTTGATTTTTGTATTTGTTTTCTTTCCTCAAAATAACAGAAACTGAATAAGTTATATTTTCTAGTAATTTAAAATATATCTTTTGTAATTTTTTACTGGGAAATTGTGCATGGTTTTTGCAGAAAACACACATTTTAGATACATAATCGATCCTTTATTTGGTAACCCAAAAACTCACTGCATACATCGTAACACTTTGTGGTGCCAGTATAGGCTTAAAAAGTTCAGCATCGAAGTGAGCAACAGCATCACTTTGTGAAGTCATATTGCAGTTAGTTCTGTAGGCACATTGCAAGCACTGCAGTCACTCTACAAATAATTGGAAAGCAGACACATTTTTCAATTTAAATGCTTTGAATTTAACAGAACAACACGATATCCACATTTCCCTTCATACAAAAGGGAATGGAATATTTTTAATTATTTGGTTATATGAATGGTGGTAGAGAGAGGGTTATGCATTTCACCATAATACTAAAAACAATTGTATCATAATTTGAGTTTTATTCAGAATGAATCCAAAATCAAGGATGGTATTGGCCAAAAGTTCACAAGATAAAGTCAAATCTTCTGATGTGTATTTAATGTCAAATTTAAATCATGGACTTTAAAACTAGCATACATCAACTAAATATTTTATCTGACACATGTATTTATTGCTATTTGTGTACTTACTTTTAGAAGGTTTATAAGGTATATCTTCAAAAATTCTTTTAGTCTTTTGTACAATTCATGCCCAACAAATTGAGCACCACCAACTTGTGTATTCTTCTTGCCTTTTGTTGATCTCGAGCCTGACTGGTGAACACTTGTACAATAATCATACACATGTCTTATGTTATTAAGGATAAAACAAAACCCATTTAAAGTAATGAAATTAGAACTGCCATTCATAATGTGAAAAGCAATATAAATTTGAACTCTTCCAAAAGATGTACAAGTATTTAACTTCAAAGTCTTCAAGTGCAATTTTGAAATTATATGAAAGAAATTTGTGGATTATTTAATCATAAAGTCAATATAACTGATTAATAACTACATTACCAAATTAAATTGAAATAATCTATTTATGAGTAAAGACCCGACCAAAACAATAAATTCTTTTTAAATAAAATTCTGACAAATACCAAAACAATTATAAGATACTTTTAGAATTGTTTTGGTGGAAGGCAAGGTACAAGATTTTGTGCTGCAACATCCAATCTGATAAAAGAAAAACTAAACTATTCTATTTCAATAATTAAGGTAAATTTATTGCCAGAAAGCAATATCATGCAAACTTAACAAATGAAGAATTTGCCACTCTTCTACCTTTAATCATCGCCCCAATCTTGTTTCTTTCATATTTATGTACTTTTATACACAGCTGTACTTTTCCATTCATGCAATTTTTAAACTCCAAATTGGAATTGTATATAAAAGAAATTACTACAGTTAATAGATCACATAATTTTGAACATTAACGAACTCTTCAAAATAAGCTGCAATTTTAAAACAAAACTGGAAAAAAAAATATGGAAGAACTTTTGCATCCACAATTACACAAGCAAACTATTAAAATACAATTAAAAAAATAGGTGTAATAATTACCCTTAATAAATAGCTCTATTCCATTCTTAAATTATATAATACTATCAAATATAAGGGACTAAAAAGCAAAGGGGTCTAAGTGACCATTCTTATCTTTTGAAAACATACACTTTAAAGTTTCTTATTTATATTTAATTCTATGAAAACTAATGATATCTTCATTCCAGAGGTTAGTATTTGAACAACAAATAGTTTTGATACAAATTCAATGTAAATAAAAAGTTAAGAAAAGTCACTTGGACCCTTTGCTTCTCAGGCCCTCATATTAAATTAAAGAATCAACATAGTAGTTAAAAATTTAATTGAATAATTGAAACATTGAAACTAGAGTAAAATTTGTATGTATCTCTCTTATCTACGTTTAAACATACATTTTATTATTCTTTTATAATATTATAAATTTTTTAAACGCATTTTTTTTAACTATTAGAATCAGAACATTATATTTGCCAAAACCAAACAACATTGTAAAGGATACGTATAAAGTTCCATATAACGGGATTTTGACATGTCTGTATTTTTATTCATGTAAACTTGCTCGATTCCAGTTTTCAGATCCCCCCATATCTGATCTAAATCTATTTGTTTCAATCCATGGGAACTTTGAGACTTCCCTGTCAAACCTGAGGTGCCTGCGGAAGCCATCCTGCAAGAAAAAAAAAGTATGTATGTATAACAACTGCATAATTATATATAAACATATATAAAGCAGGTGTAATTTCATAAATGATAAGAAAATTTTGCAATCAATATATTAATTTTATGCCAGATCATTCAGATTGCCTACCCCACTAATTCAGATTTGGATGATAGGGTCATTAGAGGTAATTCTTGGTCAAAAAGACAATAAGATCAGTATATCTCCAAAAATATGTTAGACAAAATAACTAAATAGGGCATGGAGCAATCTTAAACATGTGATTTATTGAAACAATCACTTTACATGAAATCCATTTACATTTTGTTTAATTTCATTAACCAAATGACTAAAATCCCCACCACATGTGTGCAACAAGATACTAAATTTTATGGAGAATTCACTGATTTCCTGCAGGCCATGATGGAAAACTTACTTTTACATTTTGAAGGGGAGAAAACCAGTAAAACTCGAATCAAGCAGTCCAGCTATGGAAGTGAGATAGCCACTATCATATCTATTAATTTTTTAAAACAGAAATGCCAGGGCGATGGTGCAGGGGCTCAATCCCGAGATATCATAGCACTTATCCTGTCTTCAATTGTGCACAATCTGTACCATGAATTATGCTATACTTATCATTTATTCTATGCTTTAAATACTTGAAGCTTTGATATTTTTTTAAGCTTCTTAAGATTTGTCAGCTATGATATCTTTAAAAACACTACCAATTTGATCTAAAAACAATAGAAACCACTCTGAGAAGTAAATATTCTGTAAAAACATGAGCCACTTTTCATAAAATAAATCTTAAAAATGTAATTACTTGTCTGTGTAATTTCCATTCATTGAAAATACAGCTGAACTTAGCTATAACAAACAAAGGACTTAGGAGAGTCTCAGTAATAATAAATTTTCCAAATGGTTTGAGCTGATCTCCTATGTAACTAATGTAATTTCAAACGCTTCTAGTATGAACTTCGATGATAACTTAGGAGGAATTCGAATTCCGTGAGATGACATCCCTTTTTTTTTTAGTGGATTCTCAGGTTTTTCACTTTTTCCAAATACAATCCTTTGCTTCCTGTCACTTATATAGGAGAGCTTCCACAAAGGGAAAAAATAGGCCTCTATGCCAAAGTAAAGATCCTACTCGTTGAACCATTTTCATAAATACTTGGCTTTATTTAGTTCACTGTTACACAGTGTTAACTTTGGGGACATTGTATTGCTTTAAACGGCTAGTTCGTAACAATAAGTGAAAAGCTTTTACAACAGAGAACAAAACAATTTTTTTAAGCTAATTGAAAATGGTGATAATCAGCAATTTATTCAGAATTTTCTTTCTAAATGCAACACCAACATAATATGAAAAAATCATTTCATGATGGCCGGTGTTCGGAATAGTGTACTTTTTCTCGATAGATGGTGCCCCTCTCCAAAAGAACTGTTTGCTTACAATTGACATAAGGTTCAGTTAGATTTTTTTTGTAATAAGCAATGATTCTTGTTTTTCTTAAGAGAAGTAATCTATGAAAATAGTAAGCTGTCTTTTTAAATCTGGAGAAAACAAATGGTGTAGTGTTGTGTTAATGAATTCTTAGGAGTTCTTCTAAGGTGAAAGTGGTAGATGAAGATTTATCGACACATTAATTTGTATGCATGTGGCTGGGGGTAAGCCAAAGGCTTGCTCTTCTGAACTGAAAGATAGGAGCAAAACAGATAAGTAACCTCCTCTAACAGTGTGAAAATTTGAATCTGGGCATTGCTTTTAAATAGAATAGACCCTCATTTCTAAAAAGAGTCTGTATTAAGAACAGCCTGTTTTCCCAACAAAGTGATCCCAACAACTTAGTGATCCCTAAAGTTTTCAGGTCACACTGACTATTTCATTTACCTCCAGAGGTCAAGAAAATATATCACCCAACCCAGAGTTCATCCTAGAAATGAAAAAAACAGGGTGCTACTTCCCAAAAAAGGGCAACTCCTGTTTCCAAGGGCACTTCTATAGCAAATTGTAGAAAATTGCATGTCTCCGGCCATAATTTCTGTATTGTTTCACTTTTCTACCACAATAGTTTTAAATTATTGATTTTTTGAGAGAAAAAAATAATGCTTAAAAGGCAGCGAATCAAAAGCCTGCTCAGAAACTCAAACAATATCAAAATACCTATAAAACGCTACAGTGCTACTTCTGCTGAAATAAGAAATTTTTTTTTTTTTTTTTTTTTTTTTAATCTACTCATCAAATATTCATTTTTGCAAAAATACCAATTTATATTACTGTAAAATTGATATAATGAATGTTAAGATAAAAACTTCTCACAACTAACCCTTCCTTACAATTTTTTTTTTTTTTTTAAATTTGAATGAATTAACTTTAAACTTGATTTTTTAGGCTTTATCAATGCCAGACAGGAAATATTGTTTCTCCAAACTTAACAATATTTGTTGTGGGATATCATGTAGAGTATTCTGTCTAAAAAACTTAGTCTATGTTCTAAAATTTGTGAATTTTTTTTATTTTAGAAATCTGATCAAATTCTGCATCAAAACAGCAATTTTTTGCAATACATGCTGTTACTATTAAGGCTGTAATACAAGTTTAAAAAAATGGAAGTACACCTGGATTTTTATGCATTCCTGTGATATTTATTTTTAAATGTAAAACGGTCATTTAAAAACAAATGTTCAATAGGCAAATTACAAAATTTCCCTAAATTTAATAAGAAGACATAGCGATTTCGCATGTCCGAATGGAAATACTCTTTTAAAAGGTTTAGTATAAACATTTGATGGTTATACACATTTAACTAACTTAATCAACTCTTTCAAATTTTCCCTTCTATTCTGAAGAAGGCATGGTAAAAATCCGACGAAATAGGCTTAATAAAAGTATGTATGAAATGGCCATTCATGCTAATTAACTAGCTCTCCGAAAATTTTAGACGGCCCCATACAATCCACCGACTAATGATGCTCGTTATATCAGCATCCATTCTATGATTTCAGCTCCTGGTCTGTGCATCGAGTGTTTGAACGTGAATGCGCATGCGTGACAGATGACTTCAGTAAGGGTGATCCATATGTTGCGTACAGTTAGGGGGAAAAAACAAAAGTTTTGCGAATTCCTGCAGGACGACATTTTTTCTGAAAAAGGCAAGAAGGGCACTATTTTCAACAGAAAAGGGCAAGAAGGGCACTATTTTCAACAGAAAAGGGCAAGAAGGGCACTATTTTTAAAGAAAAAAAACAAAAAACGCCTAGGATGAACTCTGACCTAACTAATCTCTTACCTCTTAAAATTGAGGTGATTTACTATAATAGAAAAGAAAATGTCGCAAATGCCAAGGACATTAGATCATCAAATAACAAAGACAAAAGTCCAAGTCGAACAAACCATATCGTTACCTTATTCATAAACGTTTTATTGAAAATCACACGGGGATCATCAAAGTTCAAGCAAACAACAGACTATGAATAAACAAACAGCGCCATATTTTTCAATCCTCTAAAATAAAATACCAGAGCATACAAAAATGAGTTCAGGTGGCTGCAAGTTTAACAGTACAAGCAAACAAATATCAATTGTGACATCTTTTTCATTCTCCAATTGCAAATTGCATCCCAGACCATAAAAAATAAAGTAAACTTGTCTTAAATGATGGAAAATACTGACATTTGACTTTTAATCACAAAATAATCAAGTCTGTGGATGCTGGGCATAATGTTTTTAAACACAAAAAAACATCCTTTTGATATTTATCAAATAATGTTTGCTTATTTCCAATCATAAAAAAAAATTATTTATGAAATGGGAGTGCTTTAAGCAATGGGTAAACAAGTTATATCACACTATCATCTTAAGTCAATAAAATAAATACTACATTGTACTGTAGGATAAATGCTACTATCCAAGGATCCTAAAATATGTAAATCATTCTTGCAGAAGAAAGTAAAATGTATATTATGGCCATAACAGATCCTGCCAAAAATACACATTTTGGCCAGAACAAATAACATGAGAAAATACATTAATTGTGTCTACATCTTTTTCTACCCACTAAGTCAATATTCTTAATTTGACAATAAATTACAAAATTACCTCAGAGCAACAAACTTGTGAAACTTTTCTTGATATAGTGAATCCAGGGTTAATCCTTATAGTGTCCTCTTTAATGAAAAAAATTATCTCCTCCTCCAAACTGGAACTACTTGCAATAGGTGAAGTGTTCAATGCCTGTACGAATTCATTATTAAATCTTGAAGAAGTTGATTTCAAGTTAATTATCAGTCTTGAATCAAAATATACCTAGAGTAATAAAAGAAAATTGTACCCATTATTAGAAAGATCAATCTTTAGAGTATAGCACAAAATTCCACCAATGTTGTGCATAAATTAAAGCGGAAGGATGTGCCAAACATAATGCACTTCACAAAGTAAAAATATTAAATTATAACTACCTTGCTTTATTTAAGGGTCATTTTCCGTAAAACGCACAAAATCTTTTGTATCAACTTTTCTCACCACAAGATAAAGTGGATATTTCTGTTAACCAAGGAATGTATTTTAATGCAATCAAAACTACTCAAAACAAGTCATATAAATTTGAAAATATTTTTTTATACAAAAAAAACCGTCCAAAGACATGATTTATCACATCCTCATCCATGGACTGTCGCAACCTCAGGGTTATCTGCTTTAGAATATTTTAATTTCACTTCATATTTCGTTGATGTCTATATTTATTTACTTTTAGCTATAAGGTATGTTAAGCAATGTTATGCCTGGGTATAAAGCTTTTATGAGTAGTAAATTTCATTATAATTAATGTAATACCTCTTGTCTCAAGACTGACACGTCATGTCCGTGAACAGTAGTTTTTAATTGTTTAACAGCCCACCAAGTGACACAACAAGTCAACTGTGATATTGGAAGGAAGTCGAATGTAACCCTTTTGATTCAAATACACATTGTATATTCTATTTTTCAATCTGAGAATCATAATTTATTATGTACATGGGAAATAGTTGCAACTGTAAAGATCATACCGTCAAAATTAGTTAAGAATAATTCAATATTTATTATTAATTACATATTTCATAGTTTTAGTTGTACAGAAATCAATTTAGTAATATCTTGTTTATAAACCTGAAGTTCCATTTAGAACTAAACAACAACAAGAAAATTATCATGTCTTTGGATATCAATCCATGGAATAACTATGGATGATCTCTGCTAATGTCATAACTGGATTGTAATTGATCAGTTTTATGGGAGAAAACGTTTTCTAAGCATTGAATAATTTCAATAATTTTTTCTCTTTTCCTGCTGAAATAGAGTGTTCTGTAGAAAATGATCCTTACATGCCTCACATTAAGCAAAAGCAGTGATTTCATCAATAGGTAGAGTAAAAAATTAACATTTATGATAACAATTCCATTCTTAATGACAAATGTTAAGTATTGTGAATTAATTTTAAGCATGAACTAAGGAATACCATTAATAAAACTTTATTCTTCCAGTTTTCAGGGATGAGACTGGCTGAAGACCCAGAAGACTGAAACCATATGCGAGTAAAAAAATTGCACCATACTTTATACGTCAAACATGTTTCACGAAGTAAATTATCGAAAAATGCTACATGATAAAAAAATTGCACAATAATTAATAACTTAATTATTTTTTATTCAGTAAGTAATGAAAAAGATAAAGAATATTACATTATTCAATCATTTACATAAAAAGTTTAATTAAGAAATAAGTGTAACACATTATCAAGGCCATCAGAAATCTAAATTTAGGCATTAAAACCTATTTATGACCTGTGCATTACCCAAATGCAACATTTATTCAAAAAAGTATGAGAAGAGTTATATTTAATAACTTTTTGATAAAAATTAGTAGCTAAAAAAAACATACTTCATGGATTTCAAGGTTCATCCCAAAAAAATTTCAAGGACCCATCCCCAATCATCACCCACACTAATCATGGACATAACGAATAATCCAACTTAAATATCGGCGATAGCGTCCACCATATGAAATTTACTATCACAACCACGTAAATTTCGGCGTTAGCGATAATTAAAGAGGCGCAAACCTTCGGAATAGTGGCTATTATATCGGTAGAATACTCGCCAAAAATGAACATCACAACGTAAATCTTGGAGCCGTAATAGAGCAAATCTCGGCAATAGCAGTCCTTACATCATCGTAATGCTCGGCGAAATACTCACCATGCACCAACGTAAATAATGATAATAGAGGTTGGCAATTTGCAGTAAAAGTGGTCATGACATAAGAAGTTTGGGGAAGTCTGAAACATATGTACATTCCACTGTTGCTAGACTTGCAAGCAAGTCCAATAAAATTGTAATGCAGATTTGTATCAATCTTAGGAATAATCAAAATTTGAATAAGAAAAGAGCAGAAATAAATGTTTCAGCACCATGTCTGACAGATGCAAATATCTGCAACAGCATCAGGGGCTATTATACAGCGTGTCCCCGTATAACCTGGCCGACCTTTATCTTCGACACCGTTGGTCCTAGATGCATAGTTCCAATTGAAGAAATGTTTTAAAGCGTTCAAATATTTTTACTGAATTGTTTTTAAGTTAGAAAAGGGGTTGGTATAAAAATTACGAATTGTAAATTTTTATATGGTGCCCAGTTCCCACAACTTATATTTAGAAAAATGTTGTCCATGAAAAAACATTTCAAACAAAAAAAATTCGAAGTTTGTACTACCAATATTCAAGAAGATATGAAAAATGGAATTTAGTGACTTATACCACTTTACACCCATGGTCATTAACATATTTTAAGGGCATATACACAAAATGAAATATAGAGAAAAAGCAATTGCGTTCGGAAAACTCACGTCTAGTCTATTAGATTTTCAGAATCGAATTTTATCCGCTGCCAGGTGTATTACTCCTGTAATGCTGAAAAATGTTGAAGATGAATTTGAATTATGTGTGCGCTTAGATATTTAAGTCGAAGGAAAACACTTCGAGCACATGTAATTAAGAAAGAGGTTATTTATCCTTTTCACTTTGTTCATTTCTATCACCTTTTAGTTTTGTTTGTGTTAATAAAAAGCGCTGCTTTCTGATTATGTTGTTATTTAAAATTACTTAATTAAAATTGTTTATAAGTTTGTTTGCTGTTCATTACGTGTTGTTCAATTTGTAACTTTTTTTTTTCAAAGCAGTTTCTAGTAAAAAATTATAATGTTTTAGGCAATGAACAACAACTTGTTTGCCATAGTCAAACGTAGTCTAGAAGCTCGTTGTTATTCAGATAAGACGATATTTTCTCATTTCAATTTATGTATGGGCCCCCCAAACAGCGTTAAAACTTTAAACTCCAACAACACTGTGGCTATTGGTCGAACAAATTTAATTTTTTTTTATTTGAAATGTTTTTTCATGGGGAACATTTTTCCAAATACGAGTTGGGGGAACTGGGGACCGTATAAAAATTTACAATCCGTAATTTTTATACCATTCCCTTTGCTAACTTAAAAACTGTTCAGTAAAACTATTTTAACTATTTAAAACATTTCTTCAATTGGGACTATGCATCTAGGACCAACGGTGTCGAAAATAAAGGTCGGCCAGATTATACGGGGATACGCTGTATAACCGTAACACCTGACGAAAATGATCATCACGCTACAACATAATTCTCAGTGACATAGCCGCCATAATCGCGGACATTTCATTACTATATCTCAGCAAAATGGCCATCACATACCAATGTAAATAATGCTGATAGACGCAGATAATCTGCAGGAAAAATGGTCGGAGGTTTAGGAGTTCTGAACATACGCAAGTTCCGTGGCTGTTAAACTTGCAGGAAGCCTAATAAAATTATAATGCAGAGCTGTATCAACCTCAGGAAAAATAAAAATGTTAGTGAAAAAAAAAGCTGAAATCAGCATTTCAGTTTAACTGTACTATGTCTGACAGGTACAAATCTTTGCACTAACATCAGCGACTATTATATAGGCATAACAGCCAAAGAAATTGATCATCACGCAACAGCGTAATTCTCGGTGATAGTGTCCGCAATATAAAAATATTCCCTCTTTCGAAGTAGATTCCTACATTACAGGCGATTTATTAATTCCACGTGTTTTCCGGCAATGAGTATGAATCAACTGGTTTCCTTGCCAGTAAGTGTTATGCCGTGGGGTTGAACACATTTTTCGAGAATTTTCTTTCGAAAACGGAATACTATTTTTCTTTGGCGAAATTTTCGGAAAGAAAAGCAAAAATTTGCAGTGGAGAAAAAAATGGAAATTCGTGGAAAAAAGAAAAAAAAGCGGACGTTCAAGAGAAAAAAAGCGGATTTTCTCCAAAATACAAAAAAGCGGAAGAATCTCATCCCTGTGTTTTATGAACTAAGTTATTCCTTTTTATCTTGAATGTAATACAATTATTAAAGACTAAGTCAAAATTTGAAAAGGATCACTGGAGAAACAATTTCCACTTAACCATTAAGATACATATGAAAAAAATGCTTAGTAGAGGGAGAATGAGCTCTAGAAAGGTAAATTGCATTTTTAAAACGTTACAATTTCAAGTTTAGAGAAAAAATACATCACAGCAAATTTGAAAAATAATCTTTTAAATACAAAAGTATATTTTTTTCTTATCCATGAAAAGTATAGGGCAATTCTAACTACAACTCTTCTTAAAACTGTATACTGCAATATGCACTATATGTGAAATACTTGTTAATAATTTAAACATAAAGCAGCTTATAAAGATGTTGTATGCCCAGCTTCAAGGATTTTTTTACAGTAGTATTTGGAACTAAAACTATTTTGGAGCAGACTAGACCAAATCAGAAACAGTGAGTCATGTTTGTAGCAGTTGATTAATCAATTTTTAAAAAATAGCAATTTTGGAAATAAAGGTGTCAATCCACGGCAAACTAACTAAAAAAACTTTTATTATTAAACCTGATGATCTAACTAAACCTTTTTTATAAACTAAACCTTTAACTATATAAAAATATATAAAATATTTTTTTTAATTATCTTGTTGGTAATTGCATAATTTGAAAAATTCTGACAACTTATTGTTTTTGGAGCTGCATATCCATTTTTATCTTGAATTCCTTAAGCCCTGTTTACAAAGGTAGATAAAGCAAAACGAGTTGAAGGAGTGGAGCTTATCTTGCTTTCCCATCTTTTCCCTATATCTTGAGGCCTGCTTACACAAGTAGAGGAGCCAGGCAAGTGCATTTATTGTGATGAAGGGATTTGCAACACAATACTTTTGGGAATGAAACCCTTCTTTATTCACTTTGAAAAGTGTGTTTTGGATTACGTACCCAATTTTGGTAGTGTTTTTAAGTATGCGAATAACAGTATAATGAACTCATTTCTCGGATTTTTATTCCTTGAGGCATGAAGCAAATAAAATCTTGACCCATTCACAAGTCATAGTGTTTTAAAATTTACTACAACTAACTACTTGTTACTTAAAGAATCATTCAATTTATTGCACAATACGATAAAAAAATTAAGTTCAAAGAGCGGAAGGGATATAAAATAGGGTGGTTTGAAAAAATATTTTTATTTTTGAAACGCATTAGGTGTAAAAAAAAATTTACATATCTTGATAAGAAAAAATGTGAAAAAAAATAATAATAATATCTTCCGATCGCACATTCACCTCAAAATTTGGAGAAAATACAAAAAATAACTATTTTTCCTAATTTTTTTTTTAATTTCTTAATATTATAAATTTAAAAGGCAATAGTTTGCATTGTGTAGTGAAAGGATGGTATAACACAGAAAAACACTATTCTATGCATTTTTAAAACATATAATCATAAAAATATTCAAAAATACATTTTTATGTTAAAAAATAATTTTTCTATAAAATGGATACTAACGTTATTTCTTACATATTTTTATTAAAATTGTTTTTTTACTTCAAGCATTCATTTCAAAGTTTTGAATAATTAAAAAAAATGTGGATTTTTTCATCAATTTGTAGAAAACACCAATCACTAAATTATCAAGGTGCATTAGATTGTATTATGTGGTATGAAGTAGATAGAACTTGGAAAAAAATCCAAGTAGTAATTATTCAATAATAATAATAATTTGTGCATAGCCTTTGAAACATTGATAAAAACTGTGTTTTGGCGGGTACAAGGTGGCTACAGAATTTGAGAAACAAAATTCCCTGACATTTCCACGATTTCCAGAAAATTTCTTTAAAAATTCCCTGATGTGTGCTATAATTCAAAAAACAAAATAATGGAGTATTAAAAATACAAATTTTTAATAAGTAAATTTAATTCTAAATAGTCAAAGTATAATTGCGCCATAATAAGTTTACTGTAAAAATCAAAACAAGCATCTTTAGAGCTAGAGCATGAAAAAAATGAAAACATTAATTAAAAAACACAAAATTCACCAACTACAGCCATACTTGCTAACTTCGAGGTAAAGCAAAACCAATAAAATACTTTTCTTTTAATTCCAAAAATAACACAAATAAAACATGTTATTTTCTTTAATATATGTCACTTACAGTTTCCTGTTCATAGCATAAATTTAAAACATTGTCCTAAATATTTACTGAACTTGGGCATGCATGAGCATAAAACTTCCGCATTTTGCTATTCTGTCACAAATTTCACTAGGTATATATCTTTCATGAAAAATGATGTCTTTTGAAGTTGACTAAAGATAAACAACATATAGTGTATGAAAGAAAAGACCTGAAATTACCAGCTTCTTATAAAATTAATTACACATAGATGTATAGCAATAAAATTTTTTACAATAAAAATATTATCTTAAACCGCAAGAGTACATATAATCGAGATAAAAAATTGTTTTCATAAAACACGACTAGCACAAGATTCATACTGTTTTGGCAGGGGAAAAAAATGCAATAATTTATTTTTTTAAATTTTACTGCCCTTTTACTTAGATGCAGTAGCGCATTCAGATATTTTTTTGGAGAAGGATGCTTCAATTCTTTATTTGATTTATATTAAATATATAAATCAAAAACACATATCACTTTCAGTTAATTGTGTTTAATAAAATGTCAAAATGAAAGTAAAAACAAAATCAAGTACAGGATCAAAACTTATAAGTTATGGATACCTATAGATTCGTTACACATCTGTAATACGGCACTGTAAGGGTTGACAAAAACGAAAAAATCAGATAGAATCAATTTGAAATATTTAGGAATTTAGGGTTTCTAGTATAGTCTGTTGACAAAAAATGAAAGGCAAGAAGAAAAATAATCATTTCTGTAAAGGATGCAGCCAGATTGAAGTTAGAAGATTTTTTTAACAATAAGGCACCAAACAGAGGCAGCACTGCTAAGTTATAGGATAATCAGAAATCTAACAGAAATATGTAAATAATTGTTCCAGGCATAATAAAGATCCCAGATAATAATAATTATTAAAAAAAAAGCGGAAAATCAACAGGCGGTTGTGGATGGAATATCGATGGTTTGGCTTAGTTGCCGAGAGAAGAAAAAGTTGGGAATCGTCATTCTCCCAAATCAGCCAAGTAGCCAGATATTGAGGGCTTTTTAAACGGACTTAAAAAAGCACATGAAAAAAAACTGTATTCAACGCGATGACGCCACAGCATCCACGTCATGTGACACGAGTCAAGACAGATATCCGCACGGGGCATGCACGAAGGTAAACTCAAAAATTTCAAAATTCCCTGATTAAAGAGTATTTTTACAAAATGCTTCGACAATTCCCTGATTTTTCCAGAAGAGTGAAATTCCACGACATTTCCCTGAATTCCAAGTTCTGTACCCACCCTGGGGTATCAATCTGGATGGCCTTTCTCGTGGCACCTTCTCTTCCTTTGAAGCTCATAAACTTACTTGCTTATTCGTTGGATCATAGCGCACATGGCTATGATTGTGTTTGCCATCAATACTGACTGGAAATAATCTGAATGATCAAATTGCACGTTGGAAGACCACTACAGTGGGACATATGTCTCCTATACTTCAATAAACTACCATTCAGACACCTATTTAAACACATAGATAGTACTACAACAGGAACAAAATCTTTCAGTGAGATCAAAAATTGAAGATTCATAGATCAAAAATTGAATAACTGTGAAAAATTTCTCTTGGCTGATTTTTTTACGTGTTGAAAGTTCAATATCTCAAGCTGAGATTAAAGTACTGAGCACAGATCAGTTATATCTTCTTGATATTTTTGCAGCGATTAGATCAGGCCGATGACTTGGCAGCTCGCAAACCCAATCCCCTTTCGTACTCCAGATGGTTAACAACAGAAAGCAGAGTACTTTATATGCGAATGAATGTTATCCATCGGATGAAGTCAAGAAAGTGGTATTCTTTATTTTAAATTGTTACATGCCACATTGATTTCGAATAAAAAAAAGTTAATTTTCTGAAAGATCTAAGAACATATATGAGGCGATTCAATTGTCTCGATACCTCCCTGAATATTTACTAGAAGTTTTAAACTCGGTTATTGAACGAAATGCTTCCTTCCCTCACCCAAAAAATTTAATTTCGGTAAAGATTTTGTACGAAAGGTGAGATGTAAGATAACTGAAGCATCGGTTTCTGAAATCTCGACAACTTTCCTAGAGAAAGACAATCAGGCATTTCAAGGCAAACAAACCATGGATAAATTGCTATTTCCTCTTACAAAACAACAGTTTATCCCTGTCCCATGGAACTAAAGCTTTATTTTTTTTTCAGCCACAATTTCTGCCAGAGTATTTATTGCTTTGAAGCATATGAAATTTTATAAAAGGCATAATAACAGTAATAAAAGTTCATAATGAAAATTTTAAGACAAAATAACTTAATGATTTTTTATTATTTATTATACATAAAGTATTTTTAAGCTAGCTTATAATTACTTAAAAAATAAATACTAAAAAAACCTTATTGTTATTTTGCTTTCCATTTGTTTTAATGAACTTTTATTAATATTGTTATGCTTGTTATAAAATTTCATACTTCAAAGAAATACTCCATTAAAAATTGTGGATGAAAACATAAAGCATGGGGCTGTGAAGTGACTAATGTTCCCTCTTAATGGGGGGGGGGGGGAAGCAAGAATTAATTTAAAGAATAAATAAAATTAAAATAAAGCATAGAGCTGGGGCTGACAGATATTTTAATGGAAAAGAAAATTAATTTTTTTGCAAGAATATTCGTTACTTTAAGCTTTAAATCCTGAAGTTTTAGTTGGTTGATTTGTCGAAATTTACTGGTGCAAGGGCAACACTAGTACCAAGCTGTGCAGCTGAAGCTTTTAGAGTGAGATCACATGGAGTCAGGAGATATGGTGCAAGTGACACATTGCTACCTTAAATTATAAGTTACAAAAGAATAAAATACATTGTGCTTTTAAGCTTTTGAAATAAACTCCTGATCCCACGGGAATAACACTTAAGAAATATTGGGATTAAGAACTTATATTATAAATAAAAAAAATTAAAAAAGAAATATCAGAATAGAAAAGGGATATGGGAATTCCTATTTTGCATAAAGTCTAAAATTTAAACAGTTAAATCACATTGGTGCTTGCTGTATGAGGTAATAATTTAAATGACAACTATTAACAGATTTTTCAGCTACTTTTTATCAAGACAAATAGAGAGGAAAAAAATAAATTTTAAAGACGAAAGTAACAAAAAATGTATTTTTAAGTATATATATAGAGAAAGAGAGAGAAAGACAGTGATACATTGCATTCAAAAAACAAAGAATGCCAGCAAAAAATAAATTTAAAAAACAAAATTCTAATTTAAAATTTATTATAAAATGCACAGTTATCAATAAAATAATTTTTAATTATGGAATGATAATTAATAGTTTAAAAAACTAAAAAACACGCTTTAATAGAAAGTGAACTAAAAAGCAGAAAATAATTTAAAAAAAGTTTGAAATAAGAATAGAGTGATTAACAAGAAATATTTATTTTATCGTAAAAAAGCGTGGGGTGTTTGATGTCAATTGTTGTAAATATTTAATGACAGATATTGGTAAAAGTAGAGCCATTATGAAAATATCTCAAAAAGCACCCCACGCTTTTTTACGATAAAATAAATATTTCTTGTTAATCACTCTATTCTTATTTCAAACTTATTTAAAATTATTTTCTACTTTTTAATTCACTTTCTACTAAAGCGGGTTTTTTAGTTTTTTAAACTATTAATTATTTTCTACTTTTTAGTTTGGTTTTCTATTAAAGCGTGTTTTTTAGTTTTTTAAACTATTAATTATTTTACTGTAAACTATAAATTTTTTTTAGTTAATTTTTTAGTTAAGTGTACAAAACTCTCTAGTTGTTCTTGCCAATAGTCACATGCTTGTCTCAAATTTAAGTCATGTGTCTGAATTAGTACACGCCGTATTACTTGGCATAAAACACTACCATGTCTCTGAAAATGAAAAATCACTAATCCTGAAGATCCTGGTAAGGATAATGCGACTAAAAAAACACGCTTTGTATAACTGTCGTGCCCACAACAAATCTTTCAAATGTCTGCCTTATCAATTGTCGATGATAACAACACACCAGAGTTCGATTCCGGAGAAGGTTGGTTGGAATTTAACGGCGCAAGGGCAACACGAGTTAACCCTTGTGATAAAGCGACAAACTTATTGAATTATTGTATTGTCATCGGTCTTTGACAAGTGTGCAAAGTTTGAATCAAATCTGATCACTCAAAGTAGGGCAAAATCGAGCCCGAAAGAGTCGGTTACAAGTAAACATACAGGTGAAACTAATAAAAGCGTGTTAAAAATGGAATTCTATTAAAAAAAATATCTGTTAATATGTTGAAAATAGCCATTTTAATAAAAAAAAATTATTAAAGTAAGGCAGAAGTTACATTGTAATTGTATTCTGTGATACTTTTTAGATTTAGGTCAATTAACTCTACTTTTGAAAAAAATTATGAATTTCAGTCACAGATATTTTTTTCCTAAATGAAACTGTTTTTATTCAATTTAGGACCAGGGCTTAGTGGCAGAATTAGGGATTTAGAATAGTTTGGAATAGGTGCAACATACGCATGTCATAAATGAAAGAAACAGAATTTATAATTTGTGCACCATTAAGAAATCAAAGCCCTTACACATCATGTTATTAGGAAATCAAAGCCATTCTTTAACATCTGATGTGTGTAACCTAATTAAAAATATCATTAATTCAATGAAGAAAAAATTGCTACATAAATTAGAGATAAAGTATTGATAAAAAAAAAACTTATTTATTTCAAACACATAAAAAAATATTCTAGGTATACTGTAAGTATAATACCATAAATGAACATTTTAATTATGTTTATAATAAAAAAAAGACCTATGGCAATAAAAATAAGTTTATAGTTAACAAAAAAGAAGCATCCTCTGGGAATATGAAGTACTATTTACAACAATGAAACATGTAATATAGTAAAAAAATACTTTAAACCTTTATATTATCTTAAATTAATCACAAAACAAAAAAGATTTTAGTTAACCTATTTTTAATTTACACTGAAAATTCTAAAAATGTGCAGACTCTTATATAAATTCTACCTCATGTAGAAATTGAATAATAGTATAAGATAAAAATTTCAAATACATCCATTTTAAAACTAAAATTAAAATTTTCCCAAAAAGTTTGAATATTTTAAAAAAATTGCATTTCTCTACACATCATTGTGTTTTAACAAGGAGACATCTACTTATCCCACTAGCTATGTTTTGCTTATCTTTCAGTTCCATATTAAAGAGGAGATGAAGTTGTATAATGGAATTTAAACAAGTGTATAGAATTTTTTTTAAAAAATTAACGTAATTGTATTATACAAATATAACATACCCTGCTGTGCGTTTTCTTACATCAGCCCCAACTGAAAGATCACTCTGTTAAGTTTGTATGTCTAAGGAAAAATTGAAAATTGATTCAGAGGAAAATGTTTAATTAAACAAAGTTAAATTTTGATATTATGCAACTACTTCTTTTGTGTAAGGAGAAATTG
Organism: Linyphia triangularis; assembly: GCA_963978545.1. Lineage (NCBI taxonomy): Eukaryota > Metazoa > Arthropoda > Arachnida > Araneae > Linyphiidae > Linyphia > Linyphia triangularis. The sequence goes on from OZ021733.1 coordinate 33,821,880, forward strand.
GGTATCAATTAAAAGTAAATTTTTAAATTAAACAATAATAAATTTTGATATTGAAACAACTATTGTAAACTATTGTTGTATTGTATTTGTAGTAAAAGAAAAAAAAAACATCCTCAAAGTTGGTATAGGAAAAGCTACATCAAAAGGCTTTATAATGCCACTAAAAGTTTGGAATATCCCATGTGCAAAATATGAAAACTTTCAATAAATTTGAACTCAATTATATTATATACCTTTGCTTAAGATACAAGCTTGCTATATTTAACACTACTTGGGATCTTTTATTTAATGGTCACAAGTAGTGTTTATATCTATCAAATTTATAAAAAAGGATGTTTACTAATATGATCATGCCATAGCTTTAAAAATATTTAAGATCACATTTCTCGGACTTAAGAGTACATTAATTTCTGCATAAAAATAGTTTTATGTTAAAAAAAAAAAAAGTCAAGGAGCCTATTCCCCATCTATACATTAAAAAAGCATGCGATTGGTGCAACATGCTTGTCTGCAATCAAATATTTTATGGGAAACCAGACATACACATGATTATGGACGTCGTACCAAGCCACATTGAGAAATCAAAACAAGAAGTTCAGAGGACGGAATCAATATAAAATTTCTTCAAATTTGTGACATACCCAATATTTTTGTTATGTTCAGTTTAATAGGCTTCTAATACATCAATACCCAAGAAATGTTACCCTTCAAATTTTAACACAGTTGTTATAAATGTTATCCTTGATTACGGACTTCTTAGTTGATTTCTTATTTTTGAAATATTTGAATTTAAACATTTATATTTTTAAATTGAGGCAATGGTATAGTTCATGAGAAATGACGCAAATCAACTATAATACTGATACAGACACAGTTTAACTTTTTATCAAATAATAAACAGTTCATTAAACTCTTCCGTACCTATTCAACCAACTAAACAAAAAATTTCAGTTGACTAACGCAGAACGCAGGTCACGACTCAACGCTCATAAACACTTACTTATTACGAGTTACTTATGATTTTCTTGCGTTGAGTTGACAGACCTGCTGATCAGCGATTGCAATGCAATGGTGGATTTATTTGGAACTATATTAGGCCCTGCTTGTTATTTCATTGTAATCTTTGTTCTTGCGTAAACAACTTTAAAAAAATTACTTTACAAAGAAATTTTCAATAAAATAAATCATTTTTGAGGTATTCCTCATGGAAATTACAGAACTGCTGCAACCACGTAACTTTTTTTTAAGTATCTGGCAATAGCTTGAAAGCTATCGGTGGACATATTACATCAGCAGGTAGGATATTCCGCGATTTCTTTCTGCGCTCAAGTGATATTTCTCCTTTTTTTTTTAATAGTTCACCTTACTCCTTAACATTCGCACTTTTTCCCACAGTAAAATTAAGGCGCTTCAACAATAACTTTAGATTATACGCTGTAAAACAATTTAAGCAAGTTTACCATTCTTCCTAGTGGAAAATCCAGCATTTACTTTCGAATTCAATCCATCAGAAACGTTACCAGATGAAGGAAAAAGACGTGGGGGAAATAGTGGAAACTGCCTTAGAAGAACATGGAACATATAAATATAATGCTCTATAAATTTCCTAAATTGCCTTATCAGCAAGTCATTTTAAAATTGCATGAGTTCTTATATTCTTCCCGTGCCTAGGACCCCAGAATTTCGGGGACCCTCAAAATACCTGAAAATTTTTAAATTATCATGTAATAATCAATATTTTGTTCATCTGACATGGCTGTGTAGTTTGCACTCTGGCTTCGAATGCCTAAGATGCCGGGTTCGAAATCTGGGTTGGACATGGATGTTCATTGTGGTTTGGAATCCACGTTAAGCTGCACATCAAGGCCTAATTAGCCGTTATTGTGCACAAAAATAAATAGGTCGTTGAGGGTACAAACAAACCAAACCAATATTCTGTTCAGTGCACTTGATGAGTACCATAAAATATGAACATATATTTTATTAGTAATAATTCTTGTTAGTTATTAATATATTAATATCTTGACATTAATTTAATTAAGAAGGTAATTTAAATTTTCATTAATAATTAAATGGCACCAACAAAATCGTTGATAGAGGGACACATCTGCTAAGTTGTGCCTATAGTAATCGGTTTTCTTAATCGAACCCTACGTAAACTTATAATGGGCTCACGAGTTTGATTCCCCAACCCGAATATTGTTGCGAATTTCTGTATATTTGTAAATATTTCGTAGCATTAATTATATAAAAAGATAAGTTTATGTACATTTCGCATAAGGCAGTGCAATAGTTTGTCTCACTTTGCTTTCCTGCTATGTGACCCTTAATGCTTGAAAACGAGTTTTACAGAGATAATGCTGGGAAGCGAGTTTTACAAAGAGCAGGCCATTTAACGTTATGGTAATGGCAATCTCGCCAAATTGGCGAGATAGAGCCAAGTTAGCGATGGTTTTGGCGACTAATTTTTATCGCCAAATTTAGCGAGAAATCGCCAAATGTCCACAAACTTGGCTACCATTTGGCGACATTTTCGGTCCCCATGTACATGTATAGGGCTTTTCGACTACGATCTGGGAAGTTCTCCAAATGTCTATCTCTAAAAGATTCACGAAGGTTTGACTTCCTATATAAGGCCGGCCGTGAGTGGAGTTAGTTAGTTGATTGGAGTTACGGAGTTAGCTGTCTCTCAGCGAGCATTCAGAGAGTTCCAAAACTGAACTGTATTGCATTGTCTTTTGCGGCGATTTTAGCAGTTGTGTTATCAAGTTTTTAACTGCTGTTTTGTGCTCTATTGTTGTGTAAAGAGCTGTATTGAGTCTACTAGAACGAGAAGTTCTGGAGTTATATCGGAATAAATTTTTGCAAGTTTTGATCTGCTTTGGCTTCAAGTCTTTCGAACCCATCCACACAACAATATATTAGGGTGAGTTTAAAGTCGGTACCTGTTCGCGTAAAAGCACTAGTTTAATAATTTAAATTAAAGCAAACTATCACAGAGATTAGTTGAAAAGTAGGCTTTTATTTTCAGCAGACCCATCAGGTATTATAATAAATGTTTGAAATGACGTCTTCTTTCACGAAAAAATACAAAAGCGTGTTCGTTTTGCCTGATTTCGTGATACATGGTACTACTGATATTCGAATATGGCTGTTGTTATATTCAATTTCAGTTCAACAATCGTGTGTGGACCAACTTCTCTCACTTTTCATCATTTAAAAGGAAGAGCCTACCGGCTTTTTTCTTGATAACTACTGATGCAGTTGTCCTGAAACGGTGAACAATAATCGTGTCACTTTTGAATTATTGAATACTGCAGCATCAAAATATTTCTTGCTAAACTTTTAAATGACGTGAGATTATGATTTTTGAGCAAATAACATTCCAACATCAATACACGTTGTTTCTGACAAAACACCATGCCATCGCCTTAAGCAACAAACACTTTCACACGAGAAGTCTGTCTCTGAGGGCATAGGCGTAACGAGCCCCCTCCCCCATTAGATTGAGAAAAAAAAAACTAAGCAATTATACTGCATTTTTTCCTCAACCAACTTTTTGTTGATTATTACTCAAACTATCCATTAAATTTCATTATTGGGATTATTCAGTGATCAATGTTTTACTAAGGTAATCAAAAGCTATACTTAACTGTAAGATTATACATGAATTTTTCACCAGAAGAGCAAACTTGGCATTTAATGTACCATTCAAGGTCGTAGACAGGTGGAGACCGACGGGACATCCCCCCCCCTCTCCAAAATTGTGTGAAATCTTGTTTCACCTCCCCCTTCTTTCTTTTCTTTTTTTTTTTTTTTTTTTTGTAACTTGTTATAAGTATTTACATTAAAAATTACTTGTTCATAGATGTAATATGAGTTTGAGTCTCTAAATTCTGCAAAAATTGCAAATGATAAGATCTGCATTCTGTTGTTAATTAATTTTTTGACCCCCCGCCCCCCTTCTCCACTCTTCAGAAAAAAAAATCCTGGCTACGGGCTTGGTACCATTTGATGATAACTACTCGCTACACCAGTCCGAGGCTGGAGAAATAGACTATCCATCGCGGGAAACATAAGTCCTGAGTGGACATTGCGCTGAATAGAAAACCCAAATACTAAACAATACCTGAATGTAAACTAGGCGAATTGAACAGCTCACAACATTCAATCACCCTATAATACGGGTCACTACATTTAAATTTGACATGGAATAGTGTTGTTATCATTTTCTTTTATTTGAGAAAAAGGCAAATTTAGAGATATTTCTGGTGATAAATCTCACATGAACCAACAAATAAAAAAACTTCTCCAAAATGGTGAATGTGACAATTTACTTTTCGATAATTATTACATCATTCTTTCTTGAGAGTGAAACATAGGAGAGGAGAAAAACGGTCGATGATGAGCGATGCTCAAGGGACGAGAACTCTATGTTAAAGACACACGTTTTTCATACTTTTACACCTTTATAGCATTTTTAAGGGAGTTTCAGAGGTAGGGATGTTTAGAACATCTTAAGAGGCATTACCATAGATATTTTGATCAAAATCGTTCGAGCCGTTTTTTAGTAATTGCTAAAAATGTGATTTTTTCATGTTTTGCGCGTGCACAATATTGACGAAAACCTTAAGGATAGGTTCTATGGCCCCAACTAACTTGTACTCCAAATTTGAACATCGTAGGTCAAATCTTTCGGGATTTATGCTGACCACGTACACACAGACACCACTGGCAAACTTTTTTCTATACCCCTTTTTCTTAGTCAGGATGTTCCAAAACGTAGAGAAATACAAAAAATTCTAAAAAAATTTTTTTGGGACATGTTAACACATGGGTAATTGAAAGTAATTAAAATGAATGCATGTAACAAATGAAAAACTCAAAGTAAAACACTGTTTTATTTTTCAAAGGAAGAAAAGATGAAAATGGGGGAAGTTACTAGTCAAGTTGAGAAAGAATCCACAGATAGCGTAGTTGATGAAGGAGAAAAAATAATAATTTCATCCGTAGATTTACAGACGTGGACGATGTTGGTATCATTATGTAGAAAAAGAAATAATGCAATAAAAACATTAAATGACACATCTATTTAGAAAAAATATATTTAAATGCTTATGGAAGTTTCTTTAATGTTTATTTTTGGCAGTGTATGTTTGAAATATTTCGACGGGCCCGTCACTGATCAGACCATGTTTGCTGCTCTGGAAAGGATTCTCCGAAAATATTGCATCCATGTATTTTACAAATATATCATACCCTTTAAATTTCCATGTGTTAGGAACATTTTCATGCTCTTTTTTTTTTTTTTTTTTTTTTTTTTAAAGTGAAAAGAATTCTTAAAAATTTTCCATAACCACGTAGGTTTGAGAAATAATTTCAACTTTTTAAATAAGATGATTTTTTTTCTTTTGTTACCCCTCTCCCTCTCTCTCACCCCCCCTCTTTTTTTTCATTGGTGTAGCATGTCCATATTTTATCCCCCTCCCATTCATCAACCCTAGTTACGCCTATGTCTAAACGCGAAATCGCTGATACTTTTTGAAATGCAATCGAAACAAATTAATTTTAGAATTCAGATTATCTACCTGGAGGAAAGCGAAACTCAATGCGTTATCACTGAACTACAAGGCCATTAAATTTTGATATGTGAGCGACTTTAAACTCACTCAATATATTGTGAAAAACCGGGTCAGCCTCTACTCCCAAAAAACATTTTTTTAGGAGGGTTTTGAGAATTTTCACCCCCTACACAAATTTTTTTTTTTTTTGATAAACATAAGATTTTTTTTTATTCAAGACAAAAAAAAAACAACACATTCGTGGAAAAATAGCACACGTTTATGTTTTAGACAAATGAAATCTTTTCATGCAGCTCCTTTTATAGTTTAAAAGTATCTCAATAAGAAATGTGAGGTAATGTGGAAACGTGTATTTATGATAAGAAAGTTTAAACAATAACGCTAAGTATTGACGTCAGCAAGGTTCTTTAATAAATACACATGGAAGCCGGCAGTATTACTTTCAGAGAAGTGCAATGCTGCTTAAATTTTGTCAAATCTTGATGTTTAACTTGAATTTCCTAATGAAATGTTAAGAAATAGTTATGTAATAAATTTCTTATCCATTGAAAGTCAATTGAACCTCTTTCAAACCTTTCTTTTCTAAAGCTTCATACCACTTTTCTCCACTTCACATTTTCAAGTTAAGGTTCTTCGTGTTCCATCAACAGTCAGAGCGAAGGTATCATATCGCCCCTGCTCCAAAAATCTGTAAAAATATGTTTTTCCAATGTAAAATACTGCGTAAAAAGGACATTTTGTAATGTTCTAAAGCAGCGTCAGCCACTAGGCGGCCCGCCTGCATTACAGAAGAGCAAATATCAAATTTTGCGGAAATAATTTTAATTTGCCTCCAAAAGTTTTGTGTTCATTACCAAAAACCGCGTTTTCCATTAAGTGGCCCGCGTCAGTAAGTTTGAAAAATCCTTTTTTTTCTGAGACTGCAAACGCGAAAAAATAAAAAAAAAACAATAGTTTGAATTATTACCAATGACGCATTGCTTAGTTTTGTATTTATGATACCCTACCCCCTCAATTCGTGAAGAGCACAATTCGATTTTTGCGTTTCTGAATGTGATGGGCAGGAGTTGGGTGTTTTAATGCATACAGCCACTTTTGTTTTGACGTGAAATAAGTGTCGCGATCTCTATGACTCCAGTGCAATAATGGCGTCGAAGACTAGTTTTAAATGCTAAGTAGATAGTGAAAAGCGGACCCGCCGTTATCGTCTCGCAATTAACATCGACTAAAATGGAAGATTTAAGAGGTATGGTTTAAATATCTTTATTGATTATGATTTTATGTCAAGTCACATTGTAATATTGTAACAAAAGATTAACTTCTTTTATGACTTCGATTTACGATGTAAAGAATTTTTTTTTTAATTATTTGAAACAAGAATCAAATATCAATTGTTATTTTATTAATATGAAAAAGTTAAATTATTGTTTCAGTTTTCAAAATTGTTTTATATTGTTGATTCTTTAGTAATTATCACATTTCTAACATTGAACATTATATTTATTGGCGTGTTCGGTATAAATCTGCGGCCCGCCGAAAGTTCTAACATAAGTCATGCGGCCCGTCTCTAAAAGTTTGTGGCGAATGCTGTTCTAAAGGGAAAAAATCCAATAAAAATAGGAAGTAAAAGCTATATTTTTACGCACACTGACACTATCCACCCCTCTAATACAAATGAAAATCAATTAAATGTAGCAGCTCTTTTGTGGAATTTCACAAAAATATATATTTTAAAGTATTAAAATATAATATTGGAATAAGTAATTTTGTAATGATGAGATTACTAATTTTCATTAATTATTATTCAGAATTATTAAAATTTGGTTTCTTCATTTTAGTGCAATATCATAAAAGTACATCATTAAAAATAATGAATGGTATTGAAATAAATTATTTTATAGTGATTATTTAACTGGTTGTTGTTGTTGTTGTTGCATGCCCCCGGAGGCCAGCAGAGCTAGACCAGGTCCATGATGTCGTACACCCTCAAAAAATCCAACACCAAAACAGGGTCGTCGGCCAAATCCTTCTTATAGATAGTCCCAGGCACGCGAGGATGTGATCAGTCGAAGCCTGTTCAGTAGAGCAGTGTTTGCAGATTTCGAAGCTCCTGGATCCCTCAATAAATTTCAATGTCTGAAGGTGGCCACTTCGAAAGCGGGCAAGAGTAGTTTGTTCCTGTCTATTAAAACCCTGAGCAAGGGAGCCCCCAGGACGGGGATATTGATACCAATGGTGCGCTGGGGGGGAAGGGGGGGACAATCCAAGTAGTCCTGTTCCTGTGTTTAATCTGAGAATGAATCTCCGTAAAGCAAGGCCTATTCTAAGGAATTTTTACGACTGCCCAAACTTCCGTCCCCCTCCCCCCCCCCCCCCGACATTACAAACATTATTACGCTAAACAGAGAATAAAAAAATAAAAAAAAATAGGCCTATTAAGCAGTCTCATAATGATATTTTCGCCTCCTATGTATGGAATTTAAAATTGTGATTCGTCATGTTGTCGATCCATAAGTCCCCATTTATACGTTTAGAATTTCAGGTCTTCCTAGTTTTTAAATTTAACACAAAGTTGTTAAAATTTAAACCTTATTATTTAACTTAAAACACTACTAAATTCGAGGCGTTAAGGGAACGAATAACCGCCAGAATAGCTTCGATTATGTCAAATATGCCAATTATTGGGTTGCCTGGTAAGAGTTTTTCTTGAAGCTGAAACTTCAAAGAAGGAAGGGTTGCATAAATAAATAAAAAAGTCGTTTTAAATTTTATTATACTCAAATTCAAAAAGATGAATAATAATTGCACTCCTTTAATAAAATCATATTTTTAATTTCCTTGTTTTTCTATTTTTTACGACTGCCCAATATCTGATTTACGACTGCCCAAATACAATTTACGACTGCCCAAATAGGCCACGACTGCCCGTTAGAATAGGCCCTGCCGTAAAGGTGAGAGGCACTGACGGAACAGAGGCCTCGCCATCACCAGCCTTTGCCAACATGTCCGCAATCTCGTTCCCTTCAAGATCAACGTGGGAGGGGATCCACTACAGATGAATCTGATGCGATGCGGAAAGTCTTTTTAACTTATTAAGTATTGCCACTCCGACATGGACATGTCTTTAACTGGTTAATGCTCTTACTATTACCATAAAATGTTTCTGAACTAATTTTATACAAATTAGTTGCTGCATAAACCATAGATTGTTTGTTTTAATCAAAAATGTATTGCTTGTTACGGAGGTAAGTTCAATATATTCAGTAGGTAGATCATGAAAAAAGTGGTGCCTGGAGTTTTTGGGTCAATCCCCTCTCCCCCCCCCCCCCTTCCCTGTCCATCAAGTTAACCGTCGAGTCTCTCCCCCGAGGTGAAAGCGAAAAATTGGCGCCTTGTGTACTAGAGGTCGGAAATATCGATACTATATCGTTGCTTAGAAAAAAATATCGATAAATCGATACATGATTTTTTTTATATTTGATTTTTCAATTTTGCCAGAAATGAAGTTTTTCGGGCAAATTTTTATTTTTCATGATTGCTTTTGTAAGGTGACTACTTTTCCAAATGAAATGCATCTGTTAAAAAAAAAGTTATATTTTTGCCTAATTGGTGCAGGGATTTAAAAAAAAAATTTAGATAATTTTCAATAGCTTTTAATGGTAACCCTGAATATTTAGCATAATATTTTTACAATGTAAATAATTGGGGCAATTCTCTGCTGTAAGCTCGAGACATTTTAGTTCTTTTTTCTACTCATAAACAAATTAGAATTCTAAAATTAGTATGAATCTAGCAATTATGCTTTTTTTTTTATATAGCTCTACTTGGTGACAAAGTTATATGGAAAAATAATTATTTTAACTAGGTCAAATATGCATTTAATACCATGCAATACCATGCCTTATGAAATGAAACGTCATTACTGCTAATGCATACTCTGGTATGTGATGCTACCACGTGGCAAACATTTGAAGCTGGAGTTGTATCGAAGTCCGACGGCAGGGGTGTCTCATCAGAAATTTAAGGTGGGGGGGGGGGGGGTGATAAGAAAATTGAAAATTTTACAATAAATCGTAAATCCAGTACTCACTTATGCTTTGCCCTAGTGGGGCCATTGACGAGGATGTTTCCTGTTTTGGATAAGGCTTTATAAATCTTAAATTAGTTGTTTATTATCGATGTTTTAAATTTAATACAGTTTCTAGAAATCCTCGTCTTTATTATTTCTTAAGTCTATATTATTTCTTAAGTCTTTATTGTTTCTTTAGTCTTTATTATTTAGATGTTATAAGATTTGACGCAGTAGAGCCTTCGTTTAGAACTTTTGCGTAGTGAAAAAAATAACGATGCAGCCAAACTGTGTTCAAATCCACCATAAGATACAAAAGGTTTAGCCTCATTGAAGCCTCTGAAGTTCGTGGATATTTCAGAAAGACGCAAAATGTACACATATTTGACAATCATTTAATAAATTAGAACCTTGAGTTAAAAATATAGTCCAAAACGATGGGATTTTATGTAACTATCTTTCTCTTTTCTGCTACCTATACTACTACTGAGAGCAGGTTATTAGTTGTTTATAATCGATGTTTTAAATTTAATACATTTCTAGAAATCCTCATTTTTGTTATTTCTAGCACGTAGTCACAAAAAACCTTTTCTGAGATAGTCTTTAATAATTTAATAATGTACTGGGGTGAATTCTTTCCTCCTGTACCTCACAAATGATTAATATTTTTATGGTGTCTTTTATTTAAAATATGAACGAAGGTCAAATAAGAGTTTAAAAAAATTAAAAAGTAATTAAAAAATTAAATATAGCTCAAAATCTCAAACATTAATTTCTCGGCCAATTCCAATGCATTTGTATTTAAATTCGTTTTATTTGATATATATTGAGTTGCTGTTTATTACGTGAGAAAACAAATGTTGTTTGGGTTCCGCAAATCTAATCCAAAGTTCGTTCTACCTTTTTCGTTGTTATCTTGACGCTATTGAGATGTATTTATCCCTTGATATTAAATGTATTTGCTTGATACTATTCCATGTGCTAAGTTGTCCTTTCAATACCGAGTTTTTGGCGCAGTATGGCCCACGTGTTGCCCTTGCGCCGTTAAACTCTAACCAACCAATCAATACCGAGTTTATTTGATTACAGGTGAGTTTTTCAGTGATTTACAAAAATATTATTAAATATAGCTTCCAATGATAGGCACCAATAATTTATTTGTTTCTCAACATAGTTTTCAAAAAGTTTAAAGTTTTTTTTTTTTTTCTTTTTTTTTCTTCTTAAATTAAGATGACAAAAATTCATGGAAAGTTCGAGGTTTGGATGATGAAATTTGACATTACCTGTACCGAAAAGGTAAATTTTCAGTAAAATTTAATTTAAATGTTCAAATTATGGTATTTACCCTCATTCTTTTCCAACTAAAGAGTATATAACAACACTGAAATGTATGAAGGGCTAACCAAGCAAATTTCAAATTAATCGGATTATTTGTGAGGCCATAGATGGACATAGCAAATGCCGATCATTTCAACTGTATGACATACAGTTTTGCTAATTTCCACACCCTATACGACACCGAAAAAGACATTCCCACGTCAAAGTAAACTCATTTAATGAGGGAATCCATTTAAAAAAATTTTTGATACCTACCACCTGTTGTGATGATAACTTTGGTTCGGACACGTGTTCGTTTTCTGTTTATGAAAGCCTGACATTTTTCTCTACATTTTGAAGGTACAAATGCCAATTTACAATCCACCATCTTTTACTTCTTTGAAGGAATTATGTCCGCATCAAAATCGAACACAAAGACATTGAACTCGAATAGTTAACAACAGTTTTCAAATGAATAATAAAACAGGATCGATAACATTGGCGATATGACAAGCTGAAGTGTGAAACAACCGTGTACACTAGCGGTGAGTTGTTGTTAAAAGGCGTCTTCTGTACAGAGGTACTTTAGTAGCATCATACGGAAACTTTTCTTCCAGAAGTGTACTGGCCATAGGATTATCCGGTGCAATCACCTGGACGGTCCGTGTCTGTAAAGAATGGGCCTGTGCGGTACAGAAGCCCCCCCCCCTTTTTTTTTTTAGTTTTTTTAAATTTTTATAGTTGCATTAAAGTTGTTTTCTCAATGCATTAAAATCCCAAACACTCCCACCAGATGTAATAACTTACACTAGTTAGAGCGATATAGTTTGTACATTAAAAAAAAAAAAAAAAAAAAAACTCTTAAAATTTCGCATCACTTTAATTTTATAGATTTTGTGGTATTTAGAAAATAGACATACAATAAGATTTATATACTATCGCATAAAAACTTTTTATTTATTTCTATAACTTTTAAGGTTCAACATATATTATCATGTCATTTTCTAATAAACATACCTGGATATTTTTTATTTGCAATTTAGATTTCTTTATTTTAGTTATTGTAATTATCATTGGTTAGTAAAAGCCAAGTTTTCTCAAAGGAGGTATAAATAGTAGAGACAGAGAAAATTTAATTTAATTAAACTAATTATTAAAACAATTCACTTATCAAAATTAATTAATAAAACTATTTAATTATTGAAATATTAAAAAATAATAATTATTAAAATTAATTATTTAATTAATTATTGGCATTATTTTAATACTAACAATTATCATTACAGTTTGATTAATGACTATATTGAAAATTTTGGCCGACACAAATCTAAAATCACCGGGACGATTTTATATCCCAGTACACCCCTGTTTGCTTTTCTACTACAAAGTTGCTATAAATGGCAGAAACCTGAATTAACACCAAGCGACTCGTCTACCTTCATATAGTCTTTACTTTAAAGTGTTTTCGGAAAGAGTACAGAGAAGTCCCTTCTTAAATTCAAGCTACTCCTTTTTTCGTGTAGCTGCTGATTGACCAACGCTAAGAAAAGCTGATTGCTTTTTTAAAATAATTTTTAAAATATCAAGCTTCTCTGTTTTTCAGACAGATTACTAAATAAAGGTTAATTATCTATTTGTAACTTTAAAAATTTGTAGAATTGAACTCTTAAAATGCACTTGATCATCCATTAGCTTAATTTAAAAAAGTGCAACTCCGAAGTAAATCTCTGACTGTCAGAACTAAATATTGTCTGCTTCTACATTCTTAAAACATAAAGTAGAGTTAATAGCTGAAATTGGGTTATAAAAATTACATTAAAGTGGCAGGAAGAGGGTACACTGTAAAATTTGGACGTTATCATTGCCTATCAATCTACCAGATTACATCGTAAAATGTACTGGAGCAAATAATTTAAAACTGTATCTAACTCTGCAATGGGGAATTAAGAGTTAAACTGGGCAAATCTCGATGCCCTTTAAGATTAGTTGGTCGTCATTTTATTGTTTGTATTTAATGATACCTCAGATGCGGTTATTTTGAAACTCATCATATATTTCAATAGTTTAATGTAAAAAAATTAGGTGTACCACGGACCACTTTCGACCTAATTGTGGACCACCACTACCACTGACCCGTGGATCACGGATTGGGAATTCTAAGCAAATGAAACATTTAACAATTTACCGTTAGATGGCGCCACTAAAATTCCTTTTACCGTTTCCATTGAGATTTATTCATCATTAATAACTTCCCTCTGGTGTTTACAAATAAGAATTCTCTCATATTACAACGTAAAAAATTCTCAAACACGAAATATGAGAAATAATCTGTTATTCAAAACATATAAAATTTTTATCAAATCAAAATGCAACAGCACCACACTTGATTAGATGAGGGCAAGTGGGTTAATTAGCTTTTACACTTAGCTTTTTTCTCTGGACAAACACCCCATGGCTCATAAACCAAATCAAAGTCAATGTAAAGCCTGAAAAAAAATTAACTCATACAAACCAAGTTTTTATTATAAATCTTGTACACTTTTATGTACAATATTGCAATTAATTTAGCGATTTTGAGTTAAGTGAATTTTTCAGATCGACTTTTCATAGACGTGTTCGACCACCAGTGGTGTAGTGTAAAATAAAAAGGTGTGGGAACGCTTTACAAACATTTTTTTTTTCTTTCTGTGAGGAGGGGACCTTTAATTCTACTTTAATAATCTACAAACGGCTATTGAGCCCCTCAAAAATTAAAAAGAAAAAAAAATTGTGTTTCGACTTCTTTTGTCTAAATATTTTTTTTTAAACTATTAAGTAATATGGATTTTTTAACAATTTGCTTTGCACATTCCATTTTAATAGAATGTTTGACACTTCATAAATGGATTATAAGACATTTTGCAACATATTATTCATACAAATTTTTAAACAGATTATGTACAATTATTTTTAAATATATTGTCTACAACACATATTAAACAAATTATTTACCTGATTTTTTTTAACAATTTTCATTCAGAAAAATTTCTATAACAGATCGATTTCGGATAAATTCTCAGATTCTGTAGCTCCTCAAAATCTATTTTCGAAATGAATTCAAAAGATTGCGATTGTTGCACAATTCGATTGAGAGTATTATGTTTTTTTCCTTCTCGAGAAAAAAATGTAAAAAAGTTCCTCTTGCTTGATAGATCCTTCCTTTCCTTTTCGAAATTTGCTCCATTAATAAAATGAAATTTACAAGTAGAAAAATACCAATTGGAAAGTTAAAATCCATGAGTCGATTTAAAATGTCTTGCTAAAATATTAATTTGGTTACCATCCCAATTATCTCTAATTTTAAGAGGGATATTCAAATGTAGACTCATCACTTGCCAGACGTATAGTTTTACTAGGAATATCTCTGTTTTTTTTTTTTTTTTTTTTTTTTTTTTAAATCTTATTCAATTCGGTTTGTCATTTTGGCAGTTCTGACAACTAGATGATAATATCTTCAAAAGTCGTTAAGAATCGGAGGAGAAAGCAAACTACAAAATATATATGATAGTGTCATTAAAAAAAACTAGATTTTAAAAAAGATGGGGGGGGGGGGGATTCCTCTCCTTATCGCAGCCACTGTATTTAGTAGTGGCGATTTTTTTTTTTTTTTTTTTTTTAAATATGGGGGAAAAGATTATTTTAAGAACTGCTGCTTACAATTTTGGAATAAACTCTGAAATAACTGTAAATGTAAAAGTGTCCCTATTCTCAAACCGAAAATTACTTTGCATTTTAAAATACATTTGAATCGCTTTTCTGCTACTTCACAGCCCAATTTCGATGTATTATGTCTATTTACAAAACCATGAGCAGTTTTATATTAAGGAAAATGAATGAAATATACAGGACCCGCCTTAGAGTAAAATGTGTGTGCCAGAAAGAGTTTTGCTCACTATGAAAATGGGTATAGAAAATTCTCAAAAAATGGGTTTGTTGCTATATATGGTGCAAGTTATTAAAATTGTAGTGTTTTCTGCACTAAATAACAATATTTTAATTCAGGATTTTGTAAGGAACCCTACGGATACTCTTTTATATTTCGGATATTAAAATTCAGAATATTAGATTCAAATATAGAAATTGTAATAAAATTTATTTCATAAGAACTTAATAAAGACATGCTATTAAAATTACTGATTTTTACTAGGCATTACTTTTTTAGTAGTCCTCTGCTCTTAGCGCAACTCTTGGTTCCCCTTCGCAACACCGCAGCTATTGCCTTG
Organism: Linyphia triangularis; assembly: GCA_963978545.1. Taxonomy (NCBI): domain Eukaryota; kingdom Metazoa; phylum Arthropoda; class Arachnida; order Araneae; family Linyphiidae; genus Linyphia; species Linyphia triangularis. The sequence goes on from OZ021733.1 coordinate 33,837,110, forward strand.
GTATATACTGTTACATCACTTTTGTTAATAAATCGGTTAGCGTTCCCTTTATAATTAGAGGAGGGGAAATATTCTTCAAAGAAAGGTTGCAAAGAACAGTATGTGCCAGACCACAATTTTGTTCTTTAAAAATGTAGATAGTTGGCTTGAATTTGTATGTGGAAGTCCATATTCTCGATGAACCATATAAATTTTTCGTCTTAAATTCATCCACAAATACTGATCATTCGTTAAAGAAAAAGATAATAGCCATTGAATGAATCATAGCTATATGTAAGCATATATGTCAGTTCATTTTTCTAGAGAAGGAGAAATGACCATGTGTTAATTACCTCTCCTTTTTCAAGTGTTTTGCAAATACTTGCCTGCTCAGCTCTGAAGCTGTGGATCGCAAATGAAAGCAAAGTTCTCACGAAAGAACTTTTTTGTTGTCTTACTTGGTTTTGCGTTTAGTGTCACGTAAAGAAAAAAATTAAAAGAAAATACAAATTTTTAAAAAAATTAGCTAAGGGAACGCCGTTCCGCCTTCTAAAAAGGTAAAGGATCGCCGTTCCCACGCGTTCCCGCTCCACTACACCCCTGTCGACCACTAGGAAGAAAATCTTTAATTCCGTGCCATGGAGTAACTTTTTTGTTCTCAAAACATAACAGAATGCAATGTTATGGACAAAAAAATCCATCTACCAAGTTTCAGCTTGATTGGATGATGGAAAGTGGATTCATTAGTTCTCCGACAAGGAAATCGAAAGTGTGTAAAAGCGGCATGGTCGCCCCCAGGAGGGTACAAGGGACCCCCCAGGCTTTTAAAAAGTGAATTAAAATTGGCGAAAAAAGTGTAAATTCAAAGGGGAAGGAAGAGGGGGGTGGGGGCAGCACATATATGACCATTTTGAAACTGTAGTTCAATCTTACAATGAATTTTTTCAACTTTATTTTATGACTCTTGTTTAGTTCCCATTTCGTTTTTCATCACTGAGTATTGCTATTGCAAGCATTGATCATTGCGAGGAGGTTTTAAGGCTCCTGTTTAGAAATATTGAGGATTGGAAATTGGTTGTATCAGATATAAGACGTAGTAAGTTTTTAGATTTCAACTGAGCATTTTCTTTATGTTTCATTCTTGATTTATTATTATTATTATTATTTTCTAACTTGGAAGAAACGAAATATTACAGTTCTGTATTTTTAAATCTTTGATAGTAACTTTAGGGTATGCTTCCTTTGGAGATTATAGTAAATCCTATGGGTAAATCACATCAGTCTGACTCATCCATTCCGACAGCTAATTGCAAATTATTACTCTTTTTTAAACAAAATGATTGAGCTCAAGATGGAAACAAGATACATAATTCGTTACATAAGATACTAAATAGAAGTTCGTTTTATTGATTAACACAAGATTGGCTTTTCTGGCCCGTAATTTCTGTTTAGTTTGTACAAGTTTAGATAAGTCTGGTTATTTATTACTCTGAGATACATTACTTCTGTCAAAGTCAATAGGAACTAGCGCATTAACTGTTAACATTCGTTTCAGTATTTATTGTTAATAAAAGATTTTTTTTTTCCATTTTCGTTGAATGATTTTCTCTGCTGACTGCTTAGTAAACAAAATGTATAATTGTTTTTAGTTATTTAGTGAAATTTGAATAAAGTTTATTTTCCCCTAAGTGGCATTACACAATTCAACTTTTGATTTCCTATTGTTTGGTATTCCTAAGTTGCTAAGTATAAAAGTACTTTTTTTTTAAATTTTGACGAAAAAATTGAGTAGGTAGAAGGCTCGAAAAATAATTAGTGTGAAGACCCCGGCCAACTGCGTTATGTCACCGGCTTGGATACGTCCGGTCCGAACACAAATTCAACTTGTAGGAATTGTTTTTACTCGAGGACAGGTGAAAGGGCAATTACACAAGAAAGGGAGAAGGTTTTCCCCACTGTTGATTGATTGGTCATAAACTATTGATAAAAATATTTTTTTCTGAGAGAGATTACTGTTTGAGGATCTATTTCCTTTTCGAGAATTTTCTTAAACTTTAGATTTGATGATTTTGTAATGGGCTGTTGGCGATTTCAGCCATTTAAGAGTTGGCAGCTGACTTCGAACTTATTTGTTTATTTATGTGTGGCCAGCAAATCTGCTCAGGGCTAATTAACCCAATTATCATGATTCAATCAGGCTGAAACTTGACACACAGATTCGTAGTCGATGAGAATGTATTTTATCATGTATTTGGGTTTGTCACAAAAAGGCCGCTTTTGCACACATTGCTGTATTACTATACTATACTATATTATTGAATTTCAAGCGGTTCCAGCCCGAAGGCACTGTTCCACTTGTCGAATGGGGCCTAAAAGGCATTTCGTAGAAATTTGGTCAGATCGAAATGACACAGTAGTAGAAAACAAATCGCCCAGCAACCGACAGAAAGTAAGAAGATGGCTCAACTCATCTTTCAATAGTTACCACTTCGTAGGTCTAATAAACTCGCTTGCTGTCATTCAATTGAGTTAAAATTTAGTAGAGATTCTCGTTGTGGATGACAATCTATTCAATTAAGTTTTGGGCGAAAAAAATAATTAAAAAAAATTAGTAAATAGTCCGAAATGGATGCTTTCTTCGTAGTGGTCAAAAAACTATTAAATATCGATTTCAGCACAATAACTTGCAATCGCACTTAAAAATTGATAATGCATTGTATAGAGGATTTATATTAAAAACTTTATTTTTAATAAATTATATTTTGTGCCTTCTGGTTCTGTTTCAAGCACTATCTTTTGAATACCATGAGAACTACTTAGAAAATAAAATAAAAAATAAAAAAATAAAAATAAGATAAACTTTCATTATTATTATTTTTTTTTCTTGCGCAAGATTTTTTTTAATATGATTGCGTTGGTCACCAAATAAAATCTGCAGAGGAGAGGATTTCAAAATATATATACAGTGATTTTTTTTATTATCAAAGTGAAAATTATTGCATAATTGTTAATTGACAATTCATTAGGAATTTTAATCGACATTTCTGAAAAATTAACTATTTAAACAAAATTCTATCAGTCTTGCCCCCCCCCCCCCCCTCCTGCAAATAATCCTGCGGGCGACCATGAAAAGTGGCCTTTTAGTAACAACTCAAAACTTGTTAGAAGATAGAACATTTCCATCGATAACGAATCCATCGACCAAGTTTCAAATCGATTGGATAATGGCAAGTAGGAAAGTTAGCCCCTTGTAAATTTCTCCTCCTCAAACACACACACATAAACAAATTAAAAATTATATACCGGATTTAAAAATATTAATGGTGATCGTTTTCTGCCCCATTCTCCAATTGATAAAATGCAATATTTTGTCACAGTCACATTGCCAACTAAAATATTGCTTCAAAACTTATGAAATGTTGAAGACCATACATAACAATAATTATAGACCCTCATTAATGAAATGTGAAGGATTCCTAAAGTGAAATTGTTTGACTATTAGGATATCAAAATTAGGATGTTAATTTTTTTCTCTTTTCAGTGGCGTCATCTTTTGGCCAAAATATATAACACTATCATTATTTCAACTTCATTTAAAATTATAAATTTAGATTGCCATTATATAAATACTAAAAGGGAATCTATTTTATTTTTATAAGAGATTAAATATTTTTAGGACTTGAAGTAATATTTCGGTGGACAATTTGAAAAAGAACTATTCCTCTTAAGGTGGTTAATACATTTTATATATTACAGTTGAATATTTGAATTTGTAATATTTTATTTCTAGAATGAGGAACTTTTACGTTTTTTGGTTTTATTTTAAATAAAAGTAGGGAAAAAATCATGAAAAATAATACTATTCTTTCAAAAAATTGAGCTCGGATAGATAGTTAAAAAAAATAATTAGTTTTTCACTTTGCGATTTGGCGGGAAAAAGCTACTTTTGCGTGTGACGTCAAATGCGCAGATGATGAACCAGTCTAAAACCTGTTTTAGACGAGGAGGGAGGGAGATTCCTACTTGGATTTTCGACGGAATCTATGCGTAACTACGTCTCGTTTTTTTGTGTGTTTTTGGTCACATGACTTTTGCTTTGATTTCAAACTCGATTTTTGATTAAGGTACTTGACCACCTTGACCTTGGAAAGTTAAAATATACAACATTATCAATAATTTTTTTTTCAGGTCCTGTATAAGATATAACAATAATTTTTTTTTTTTTTTTTTTTTTTTTTACTTTTACTTGAAGCTTATAGAATACAAAAATACTTGATTTTTTTCCAATTTCATTTTTTAACAACTATCCAGGAGGTGCCAAAGTCGAGGCCTCAGAAAAATGGTGTCCCACGGCGGACAGTTAATCTCAGGATTGGTAAATCTGAAGAAAAAAAACCCGGAATTTTCAAAAGAAAGGTTCCTTACGTGACAAATTTGCCACAAATTGCCAAAAATAAAAAAATGACAGATGTTTGAATAAATGGTTGAAAAAACACCCCTATTTTTCACTATTCTTTGCTAAAAAAAATTTTATAATTAAATTTTTTTGGCAAAATGTGGTAAATGGGCATACAAAACATCTCAACGAACAAAACAAGACCAAAATCATTGAAATCGACTGAGTAGTTTCGGAGATTTAGTGTTCGCCATTTGAAAAAAAAGTAGTTTTCAGAAAAACGAGTCTAAAGTTATTACTCACTATTTTTTTCGAACAGTTTTTAAAAAATCAAGTTTTTTCACTTTCGATTTGTTAATCTGGTATCCCTGGACCGTAAAACCCTGGAAAGGATTAAGAAGACAAAAAAAAAAAAAAAAATAATCATTTTTTTTTTTTTTTTTTTAAATTTATTAGGTTGTCAAGTACCTTAAATGAAAGCATAAAAGATAAAAAAAATAATTGCACTGCTCAAATATATCCGTTGGATAACACTAGAAAATACAAAAAATATTCATTTTCCTCACTCGTGCAAGTTTCTCATTACATAAAGAGTAATTTTTTTCATCTAATTTTTCAAGCCTTTTTACCATATCAGCCTGTTTGAACCTCCATCAATCTTTGCACGAAAGTTCTCCTTAAAATGTACTGAAATTCTCCTTAAAATGTACTGAAATATACTTAAATTGTACTCATATTAGAAGGACCTTAATTAATATATCTTGGGCCTTTTAAAATGTACATTGGGAATAACCTGCAAATCGGGATATTAGTTACATGGCACACTGCGAGGTATTGATATTGAAATGATTGATGAATTGATTTTTGAAAGAACGACACACACACACACACACACAAATAATCTGCTATTTTAGACGTCTGACGGCACAATATGGAATGACCATGGTATTGGCCACTAAATATTTCTAAATGTTATTTAAGATAACACCAAATTATTTTAATGTTTTTAGTTTTCCACTTAAAAAAAGAAAAGCATTTAACACGTGTAACGTCACTTTCATGTATGATCATCTACCATCAATATGCTCATTCATCCACATGTGTGCTTATCCGAAACATTAAAAATTGAATAACTCGGGATCCGGTTGGGCCATTTTAATTGAAATTTGGCACACTGCTGGTTTATAATAATATTACCCTTAAAAAACAAAGTTTTTAATATAAATCCTTTATATGCATTGCCAAATTTTATATTCGTTAACACAGCGCCGATTCTGTAAACAGCGTGTGCTTAGCGTTTGCATCTAATTTAAATATCAAAAACATTTCTATCAGCAAAATATGCAGCAAACTACGTTTCAAAATTTATTTATTAAAAATGAAAGTGAATTTATGGACTCACATCCAAATATCATTTATTTATTCAATTTTATTATTTATTTATTAAAAAAAATTTGGCAACAGGAAACAATTTCTTCAATGGTCGGTTAAATGCTATTTTAGCGCAATTGGATGACGTCAAGTTGGTTTATTAGTATTCCGTAAAAGCGATCTCTTAGTGACAGTTTCAGACCCAAAATTTGATAGAAGGCATTGGAGGGCCCAAGCTCCCATAGATACACCCATAAGGGTTTAGAGTTTATCTCCCGGCCAGGTGAATGGCTGGCCCCACCAGACCCTGACGGATCAGTATTTATTTAAAAATCATAGTATGAATTTATATAGGGGAAGAGTGCCTTTGGAGATTTACATTTGGGCACTTTTTATATTTTAAAATATGAAAGTTCACACTATTATTTCATACATGCTGTACAATTTATGTGGATCAGTTAAAAATTTCTCTATTTCATAATTATAAAACGACTTAATTTTTTATTTTTTATTTTTTTTTTCTCCGCTAAACATTCAATCTCAATTAAAAACCAGGGAAAGCAAAAAAAAAAAAATTCTTTTGTTTTTAAAAAAGTTAAAAGAACAATTAATTTACAAGCACACAATATAAAAATCACATCGACACATACTATCACTAACACAATAACCAGTGAAAACAAAGGCCGTAACTATGGCCTTAACAAAACACCAAACTCCAGATCAATAGATCCGAGATCTCTATTTATAGGTATAACGATGGAGTGTATTCCTCCATTTTATTTGTACTCAACAGGGTGGCAGAGATGTCTTCCTATGTTGGTTCAGTTTTCCTGTAAATTAATGTTTCGATAAAATCGGTAGTAGTTAATAGGCATAATAGAAGGTATTGTCATAGATATCGAATCTATCTGCCAAGTTTCAGGCGGATTAGATGACGGCCAGGGAATTAATTAAGCCTCCGCAAATTTGTCCGCCATCGACAAACGTACCCACAAATATACACATAAAATCGAAGTTAATATAAAGGATTTAAAAATACCTTTGATCAAGTTTTTTTATCCTTAGATATGGCGGTCCATTACCATTTCATTTTCCACCTCAGCGCTGGTGAAGAAAACAACGGTTCCAAATAATTGCTCAAGTTGTAATGTTTCAGATGAAAAGACTGACGTTTACTACCGGTAGACACATTCTTCAAGACGATATTTCAGTCACATCCGGTTGATTTTTGACATGGACTCTACAGAACAAGCACCACATATACAATATATTTGTTTGTCTCATCAATAACTTTCATTTCATACCAAACGCAATATAATAACAAAAGAACATATTTCAAACTTAAATTTTTTATTTCTTTAAGTGTTTTGACTTGATCACTTGTTGGATGAATAGACTACTTAGCTTTAAGTTTAAAATAAGTGTATAAGTACCCACTGACCAACGTTATGGCCATCTTGGATTAGCTACATATGTCTAAAATAAGTGTCCAGATTTTTTTTTTTATTTCCTTTTTTAAAATCAACTTCCATATCGAGACCGGAAGATAATGCTAAGTTGCAAAGATGGGTACCCGCAGAATTATTTGCAGGGGAGTGCAAGACAAGATTTTAATCAAAATCATTAATTTTTTAGAAATTTTAATTAATAGTTATGCATTTTAAATTATACTCTTTGAAAATAGTTCAAAAAAATTCATGGTATATATTTTTGGAAGCGCCACCCTGTTAAAAAGGGGAAAAAATAGTAAAAGTATTGAAAAAAAATATTTTTACGATTTTTTATCATCCAACTAGATCTCACTGCATTCAAGAGACATTGTTTAGAACAGAGGAACACGAAGATGCAAAAATACAGAAGAGTAACATTATATTTCTTCCAAGTTTGAGACATAATTAAAAAAAAAAAAATTCAAAATGAAACACAAAGGCAGTATTGGATATGTTTAATTGAATTCTAAAAATAGATTTCAAGATGGTATATCTGATGACTTAAGAAGTAAAATATTTTCCCTAGAATTTTGAGAACTACACAGGAAACGATTAAACAGTAAAAGAAATAAATACTTCTACTCAGCCTCCAATAATCCTCGACAATAGGCGCCAGTAGCTATAAAAAACGACATAGAAAAGAAACAAAAGACTAAAATAATAGAAAAACAAATGCTTATTGTAACAAAAAAAAAAAAAAAACGAAATGGCATATGTGCTTTTCTTTTTATCTTGGAATTTACACCTTTTCTCTCCTATTTTTTTTTTTAATTTTCAAGAGCTAGGGGGAGGTGCAAGTGCACCTCCTTGCACCCTCCTGAAGGCGCCCATGGTTGCTAAACTGAATCATAAGTGATAGTGGCCCATGTTCTACTATAGAGGAGATTTGTGCACCTAAGGCCACCCCACCTTTATTGAATAATGTTTAATTCTAAGTTTTTTTACTCACTTGGGTAAGTGGCAACATCTAATTGTTCTTTCGGCAGCCATTTTGAAATCTTAGAGGAGAAAGCGGAGACAAGTTATTAGTGGAAAATGTTTTTATATGGTCTGCAGTAACATTTTGCAGCTTATGTCTTTTATTGTTTCACAAAGTTAAATCAAATACTTTTCTTTTGAATTCTAGAAAATAACTTTGTTTGCAACTTTAAGTACTAAATTAGATGTTTAAATAAGCCCTTTCTCCATGTACATTTTTAGTAGAAGACATTTTATATGAAATTACCAAGTTGTGTACCTAGGGCCACATAGTTGCTTATTGTGTTCAAATTGCTAACATCAAAATCTGTTGGTGCTTCAAAGCGAAAATACATGCAGCTCATTTTTTGGAATCAGTTTTTTTAAGTTATGAGAATACTTGTAATTCACTAATAATTTGATACATTGCAATTAATTGTACTTATTATAGGATAAACCAATGACTGATAATTATTTGATATTGTTTCTTTTATAAAATTTATCTGTGTATGTTTGTTTTCTATTCATTATGGATTGAAACCTCACTTAAAGAGAATGGCCTTAGGTACATCAGCTACTGGCCCTAGGTACAACGAGATCTTGCACCTAGGAAAATTTGTGAAATTTCTTTAAAAACCTTCAATTTGACAGAATCTATTATTTTAAGTATTTATATGAATCCCAATGGGAAGTAATTACTATAACGATGTATGCATATCAATTTCACATTCTTAAACAGCTCAGTGGCTCATTTTTTGTGCATTGAAAAAAGGAGGCCCTAGGTACAAAGGTTTCCCCTATGGTTCTCTAAAATATTATTTACTTCTTAAAAAGCATCACCTATGAAGTCATATGCTTTCATACATTTAAATTTATTAAAAGCATACATGACGTAATTAACTATGGATTTTATTAGCAAAATGTTATTTTTATTTTATTTTTTGTTTGTTAATAACACAGTCCGCATGGCTCTAATATATGAACACTAACTACCATTCTAGGAAAAATGCCTATTCTTATTAATTTAAAAGATAGTTTCTATAATGAAATAACCCTTTTTGTTAACTAAATTGGGCATAAGCCACATTTACTGAGTTTTTGATTTCTGAATTTGTGGAAAACTCAATAAATTGCTTATTCACAAATAAGTTATTGAAAATAGTTCAAGTTTGTTCTTCAACAGAGTGACATACTTTCGGAAACGCTTATATAAATAACTTTTTTTGATAAATGCATGCCAAATCAATTTTATTTATTTTAATATCTGCTTGAAAATTGCTATAATATCTCGTCTCGAAACAAATTTCTGGTTACGTCTTTGATAAACATATTCATTAAATGAATAGTCATTTGGCAAAACGAATAAACATCAAAATCATAAATTGAATTTTGCTTGGGCATGTATAGGGAAAAGTTGAGATTTGTTGATTTTTACTTAATTTTTTAAATCACATCATATTAGAAATATCAATCTAAAAAATGGGCTCAATAACTGAAAAACTAATTTTTAAATATTTTGCAAGACATTTCATTTCATTACCTATAATATATGCAGAAGATAAAAAAAACAAAAAAACTCGAAAATATTTAGATTTTTTCAACCTGGATAAGGAATGGGAAGAATGGAACACGAATAAGCAGTAGAAAACACTAAGAAAATTATTTACAAGTTCAGTAGAATTTTAAAACACGCTTTTAATAGCACGGATATTAACTCTTACACGTATGTAAGCATTACTCTATACGTTATACGTCAGGAAGCTTCTATGCCCTTTTAAGTAGCATAAAAAAAGTCATAGTTATGTTTTCATGCTTCTACAAACTTCATTAAATAATCTAGTTAAAAACAATTTTTAAATGGTCTTTTGACTGTCGAGGACATAAAACATTTAAACTTTCTTTGGGTACAAGCGGTTTTTACCTAAGAGGTAGAATTTCTGACCCTGGTATGGTAGATGCGATGGCTCGTAATCATTTTTAAGAGGGTATTATGCCTTCACTAAACGATAGTTTCTAAATTTGAAAAATATATTATTTTCTATGAAATGAGGTACTGCATTAATTTCCCAGCAGTATTGGCCAATATCAGAAACAGGGGTTCAGGAAAATTGGCCAATTCTGCCTAAAACTTGATTGACGTTCCAAAATACACAATTTAAAAAAAAAAAATGACGATGCCAAAAACATCACAAAACCTATATTTTGTTCCCCCACCCCCTACTTTATTTTATAAATAAAATATTTCAATTTTAAAACTGTTCATCAACATTTCAAAATTTCATTTGGGGAGATTGACCTATTTTGGCAACAACGCCCGCTTTACAACGTTTCACACCCGAATTGGCCAATGTTTAGCAATATGGGCCAGCGCGCTTCTGGAGAGCAAACATCGAAAACATTCGATGTGCAACGGGGAGCAAACATCGAAAGAACAGTTTTGTCGATAAACAATAAAAGTTGTATAATTTTTTTTTTAATCCATCTTTAACTTAGTAGAAATAAACGTAGATAATATATATTTTTAATAATTTAAAGTCTGAAAAAGTTGAAGCTTTAAATTGGTGGTGAGCCTGGTGGTTTTTGTAATCTGCTTTAAGAGATCGACTTCCATTAAGTGGAAGAGCGTCAAAAAAGATTATTCATCCCCCTCCCCTTTCCTATTTCATTATTTGAATTCTTGTCATAATTTTAGACTGTTTAAAAATTGAAGAAAATTAAATTATTTTCCTTCAAAAGTTGTGAAAGATGACGGTGGGAGTAATGATCTACCATGCATCCCATGTATCTCCCCATGGATATATCATAAGTAAAACATGTGTAGGAGTGCAAATATGCAATAAATAGAAATTTTAGGAAAAATATGCATTTACAAAATGATTGAACATTTTGTTAAAAAAAAAAGTATTGTTTAATACGTTTTTACCTATTAACATAAGAACATGAGTCCATATGGGTAGAACATCTATGAAACTGTGCAGTTTGGACCCAAAAAAACAACTTGACATTGTATAAAAACCCACCAAGTAAAATGGTCAGCCAGAAAAAGTTATGAAATCTGATGTTTGCCGCCAAGAGGCCATGTATAATAAACCACTTATAATAAACCCAAAGAAGTTATACGTGGTCGTGTTGTTATTTTTCGTCTATTTTCCAGGGGGCAAAACGATGGCAAAATAAATCAGGGTTCTAGCTGCAATAGAAACTGAGCTGAAAACGGGTCTAAGCTCGGTCAATATAATATATACTTACATGTCTGCCACCTTGACATCAGACTTGGCGGATGAGCATTGCCTCGTTCCTAGATAGGAATTTGAAAAATTTTCATCACAAAAAAATTAGTTGAATTGCGACAAAAATTGCCACTAAAAGGCCACTTCTATACATATTTTCCTTACGGTATATCCACGGGAGGATATACAAGGTGAAAATATTTTCATTGCCTCTCCCCCTACAACTTTTATAACTTGATCAGGAAAATTATTTAAACTTTTGCAATTTTACTGTCTAATTGAGAGAAGATGCGCTGCGAAAAAGTGCTAAAATACTAAGAAGAGAGAGAGATCGGGAGTGGGGGAGAGGGATGATTACTCCCCACCCTCTTCCGAAACGTTGTCACCTAGTACAGGCTGATCGCTGAAAGCAGAATACAGAGCCATCAGGAAAATATAAAAACAGTCATCAGCAAAATATATTTATGGTATAAAATGATTCCATGCATTGAACATCATTTTCACATGCTTTCTATATTTATTATTAAGTTAGGAAATAACTCATATGAATGAATTATATTTTGCTTTACGACAATGCTTTACGAGTAATGCGTTTAACAGAGATTTATCGGCATTTGACTGCATCCGATTAGAATTTTCGTAAAAAGAATTTTGTGCTCTTTTATAGCATATTTTTTTTAATGTTATGTCAAAAAAGGATAATGTATGTTTCAGCTTTAAATATATAAATTAGTGAATTCATAATATATTTTTTTGCTATTTTCAAACAGTTTCAAAACATTCCGAGGACTCACAACGCTATAACTCAGAAAAATTTGCTTTACTTTATCGAAAGAATATTTTAAAATGTTTATTATGCAATATAAATAAAATTTAGTGATTGATTGTGAGAATTGTTAAAATTTAGTAATAAGAACATCGTATACCTTAGTAAACCAATATTCTTAGGACTCTATACTTTTTCAGACTTTTAATAATTAAAAAAAAAAAAAAAATACTACCTACGTTTTTAGCATTCAGATGGATTTTAAAAGATTTTTTTGTCTGTCAACTATCGTTGTAAATTAACGAAACTGCTATTTTGATGTTTGCTATTAATACAATGAGGCTTGTCTTCGTAAATTATGAGCTATCGTTTGCCTTGTACGAATCCTCTAATGACTAGGCTGGAATCAATTACGAGGTATCGCATATACAATAGCTCCTCGATATATCGCAGTTGTCGGATGAAAAGCAAAGTGAGTGATATATCGAGCGACATGATGAAATGTAAAAACGGGAAATCAGGAAAAATGGGAAGCATAGCAAAAGCATGATTTATCCGAAAGAAGAAAATTTCGGTGCTTTATTATGTTTTCTACAGGCAAAAGAACGTGGAAACTATTAACTAGTTTATTTAATTAATTTTACACTTTTGAGGACTTTTACCATCCTACTAGCAAGTGCTTAGAAGCTTTTCATCACATAATATAAGAAATACTGCTTAGATATGGTTAAGAACTAATGCTAATAAAATCGATTCTAGAAATCTTGATGATGAAAATTAAGTAATGGTGTTGTAAAATTGTAATAGTTGTCTTATTATTCTCTGCTATTTATTCGTGTTTCATTCCTGTTGTTCAAACAGGTCATCACGAGACAACTTCAGACACCCTAGGATGTGTGCCGGAGATTGTCATTTGTGACAATCGGGATGAGATTTACAACCGCCTAGGAAAGTAAGGCCTCTTAGATGACCACTGAAAAAACGGGAAAGTTACGTCTGGGCTCGTCTGTCGCAATTTAGAGCAGTGGATCTTCCTGGACGATCAACGCGATATCAAGAGTGTACCGGTGGGACAAACCAAGTCTGCTTATCGGAAAAATTTCTGACAGAGAACAGCTCATGGTTTGTAAGAGAAGCAGTGGATGGCAATGTTTCTTCAACACCCTCCTTCGCTAAGACGTAAGACCAGCAGCCTCCTCATTTTCCCATATGCCTACAGTGAGCCCATAAGAAGTTTCATTATACCTCTCCCTTATTGGGGTTAAAAAAATTATATATCTACAATTTTTTTTCCTTCTACAAATACTACAGCTAGAGAAATGAAGTCGCTTCATATTAGTTTTTTAACTATTAAATCAGTTTTGTTCTATCTCCTTTCCTAATAATGTTAGATTTAAAACTTTTTTAAATAAAAAAACAATTCTTTTTAACTCTTCATTACATTTCTAGTTATCTTTCAAGCAAAAGTAAATTTCGGATTTTCGATTTGGCGAGTGAAAATTTATTTATTGAATGCGATTATCAGGGATGTGTCCAGAAATTTGCTTCAGAGGAGATATAATGGCAATTTTCAAACTTATACTAAAATAGTTTACATTGATGTGACATGCATTTAGCAAAGTCATTTACTAGAGGTTACATTTACTTAGTTGTTGTTATGTACATTTACTTAGTTGTTGCATGTTTCCAAAATGTTGTTTTATTCTAGAATAAACTTTGAAAAATTCGTAAGTTTAAAACTCATTAAATTACATCCTCACAGAAAAATTATCTAAAATGGCTATTTGGTTTTTGAAACTATTTTTTTAATTAATAAGAACAATCTAATTAATTCGTACGATTTATTGAAATTTTGATAAATATATATTTTTCAAGAACCACCTTGAACAAAATCGTAAGTATCGCAGTTCAAGAATTACTAATATATTTAATTAATAATATAGTGCAAATTAACATCTGATATTATCGTGGAGTATCGAATGTTATACGACTTATTATCTGAAAAGCAATTCATTTTTAGTTCCATGTTTTAATGAGCAGAAAGAACGATTTCGGTTTGGAATAAATTTCCATTTTTTACGCGCCTGTTGAGAGTCACTTTATCTTCCAACGATAAGTTAAAAGCTGTTTGCTTCCACTAATGTGTCTTATTGATCTAAAATAAATAATGGTAAGATAACAAATCAATAAATCAAATAACAAAATTGGAAATACTTTTTTTTTAATTAGTTTTTCTTTATGCTAAATAAAATAGCCGCAATTGCAAAAACCTTTTATTACAGGAGGAAAATCCTTCCAAATGAATTTTTTTTCTATGATTTAAAAATTATCTGGAATGAAAAGAATTTTTGGAACAATGGCGAGAAGATATCACCTTCCAAAAAAGAAAAAAATCATTACAATTTGAAACTTCTCTTGTAACATAGCTCCTTAACCCATGCTTGCAGTTCTTTCCGATATGTGCTTTAAAATATGCCTCCCAAAAAAGCCATTAACACAAATCTCTCTATTAATTCCAGAATAACAAAATCCCTTCGTGCATGTCGGTCTGTTTCTCCTTCAATTGAGAAGAAGTACACGTATGGTACTTTACCATCCCAGCAAAGATCAGTCGGAACAGTGGCGAGAAAGAATTAATGAATGCGTCGATTGCAGCTGCCGACACTAAAGAAAAAGAAAGAAAAAGCCATTAGCATCCGAAACCCCGGGCAACTTTATCCTCCCCACACATTTTCATTTTTATCTATCTCGGCCCCCCCTCCCCATACAACAAGCCAGTGTAACCGTGTTGCCTCCCGCAGTAAACGTCAGCGCACTCATTGGCCCGGAAAAAACTTTCAATTTTTGTCGAAGCGAGTTCAGTCCCCGCGGTGCTTTCCTGAACTACCGCCGCTCAGATGGCTGTTTTTGCGCCCCAGTCTTTATTTTGCGCCAGTGGCCAGTCTTCGGTTGCATCACTTTACCAGAAAGAGATGTCGCAGATAGTGGACTTCGGGAGGCGTGAGAAAGGCTAATTTCGACACGATAATTGGCCTAGCACTCCCGTCACCACAATAGACACTTCTCTGATTTCATAACGCACCCTCCCCCCATCCCAACTAGAAAGCTCCACTAACTTCCCCCACCTTTCAGCGTCTGTCTTTCATTCCATTCTCCCCACAAAAAATGTATTACCTCCTCCCCCCCATTTCATTTTACCCCCCTCCCGACCGTTACAAAAACGCGATCCGTTTTGATGGGATCCCATTTAGCGGAGCGAGTCCATTTTTTTAGCGCCTTTTCACCAGATCTGGAATTGTAGGTAGTCCATAGATGATATCGAAAAGCGAGTGGGGAGGGAGAATACAGAAAAAAAAAAGGGCATCGGCTTTTAATAATGGGAGATAACCGATGAAGTGAGAGTAATATTTTCGGTGGTAAACATTGGCTCAAGGCAAATAAAAGGGCGCCTCGCCTCGTATCTCTAATGAAGTAGGGGATCCCATCGGTCAAATTTAATTAAATCCCCCTTCTCGTGGCATCTGCGGAATGTGGCTCCGGAATTTGCCAGTGTGGCCAAGTGCTTTATTATGTGCCTACCCCCTCCCTTCTGAAGGACTTGTTGCACCCCCACTTCCCTAACTGACTCCGTATCGAGACTATAGGACTTCGAGCAAATATTCCAATAATGAATGTGCTCCCAAACGTTAGTGTTCGGAGAACGCGCTGCTGTTGGCGTCGGATTATTAGGATAAATAAAGTAATGGAGTTGTTGAGTTTCTATTGAGTCAAGTGCAATCATCCCGTTAAAGTATTTCGTTGCAATAAGGAAACTTTTTGAAATGAAATACAGCGCTTAATTGCCCTTGAGTCATTTTTGTTGTTCGGGGTGGATAGAAAAACGCGATGATATTGGTTTCGGATTAAAGGGATAGATGAAGTGATGAAGTTGGTGAGTTTATTGAGTAATGTGAAACCCTCCTCCTGAAAAGTATTTCGCTGAAGTAGGGAAGCTTTTTTAAATGAATTACGCAATTTGCTTTGGCTATAAATAATTATAAGTTGTTTATGATTGATTGCGAAAATTATAGAAACTTTTTTAGAGATCAAGTACAAGGGTTTCATTCTGTATAAAATCAACAAATAAAGGGGGTTTTGATACCCAATCTCTTCTATTTTCGAAAAAATCTTTGAAATCCTTTTTCAAATTGTTAAAAATAACAATATAAAATGTTCTCTATTAGTTGAAATTTTACCATTTCTTATGAATTTATCAAATTTCGCAACCTCGTAAATTTTTTACCAAGAGAGATATGTCGTGAATTTTTAAAATACCTTATAAATATTGCAATTCGTTTGCTATTCTTTCTGACTTTAGCTCATATTATCTTAAACTCATTTGTAAATATTGTCATTTCATTTCTAAAAAGTTAAAAACATTTGAAGTGAGCTATATAAAATTTAATTTTTAACAATAGCATTATCTGTTAAGAAATAAACACATTAATTGATGCTACTATCAACTTACATCATAAAAATATATGGTTTAATGTCGAGTTCCAGAGATTTCAAACGTTCGTTAAATATCATATTGTCTGTATTCATACCGTACTTTTCAATACATGGGAACCACCTAAGCAAACGCTTGTGAAGCTTCTCATCTTACTCCAATGTAAACCTCCATGATGTAAACGGGAAGTCCCTTTTTGTTCTTGTTCAATGTCCCTTATCCCCGACCCCTGGTTTAGTTTTTGAACTCCTAACCGCCAACGAAGTGGAACAACAAACCGCTGGGTTCAAAATTGAAGGACATCCATCCTGGAAAATACTAAAAACTGCCAAAATTCATAAAATAATTTACTAAAAGAAACTTTGTTAGAAAGACATTATCTTTAAAAAGCAATAAAAACCATCATTGTTATAATACATAAGTACATTTATATCTTGTTAATCAAAAGAAAGGTTATGAGGGAAAACCATCAAGTAAATAAATTATTAATCGTAATAAACCGAGTGAAAAAAAATTACCCCTTATGAAACTCACTTCAAAATACTCGATAACGAATGATTGAGATGTCATGTTAAACCATTCGATTAACAAAAATCTAATACCAAGTAATTTTTCTCAAACGACTATGCTTACTATGTATGTTTAACTGCGAAAACTACACAGGGACAAAAATGTGTAAGATTGCCAATATTTCTGGGAGAAAACACTCAACTTAGTTACTTTCCTACCCCAGTAAAATAAAATTTTAAAAAACCTCAATGAAAATAGCTTTTTCTAAGAATTATACCATGACTAAGTACTCATATGTCGGGGGTTACATACCCAAATTAAGTAATCCCAAATGATAGGGTTATTTTTATATCCAATTTTTTTTATATGCCAGCTGTTTTAAAAAACAAATTCAGTGCAGAATGAGAATCAAATCAAATCGTTTACATTGCAGGTCAGCACCTTAATAGCTGCATCAAAAAAAAAAAATTGCAGAAAATTAGTATACTTTTTACTTAACAGCAACGAAATAAACATCAAATGCAAAAACAACTGGAATAGGCATATTTGTCAATTACAGTAACTTCGTCAGGGGTTGACCACTATAATCATCACCTAAATTCAAGAATTTTTCTGTATATGTCATGGCAAAAGACTAAATGACATATGTTACCCCAAAATATGTCATTTAGGCTTTTGCCATGACGTATACAGAAAAATTCTCCTATTTTGGGTTGATTACAGTGGTCATCCCCTGAAAAAGTTACTATAATAGACAAATATGCCGTTTCCAGTTTTTTTTTTTCCACTGCTGTAATTTCAATAACTACTAACGTTGTCGCGTGGCTGTAGCGCCGATAACTTAGTCGGTAGGTTTTAACTTAAATTTGTTTACAGAGGTTATGCCTTTTTATTTTACTCTTTCAATTTAGATTAATTTTTCATGTTAAGTTTTACATTTAACTTATTCAAAGGTTAATCCAAACCAAAATGGACAAAATAACCATTGGTTAAGTTAGATATTTGGTTAAGTATTTAAAAAGTAATCATTTACGATGAGACCGAGTATTAAACATGATTAAATTTGTTGCTTCTAATCTTAGAATTTAGGGTAACCCAGATTGACTTGTGAAGTTAAAGAGTAAACTATAATATTAAAATATTATTTTAGGGCAAATATTAACGTTATCTTTTCGCTACTTTTCTTTTATTATCATAAAGTGGTGTCACAAGAAATATTTTTAACTATTAATCGTCAATTAGTCTTAAGAATTCAATTAAATATTAACATTTTTGGAATCTTACTACAGGTCTCGCTGGATAAAACACATTACTCTTGGCAAATTTTACAAGTTTAATTTTATTTATTTATTTATTTATTTATTTATTTATTTATTTATTTATTTATTTATTTATTTATTTATTTATTTATTTATTTATTTATTTATTTATTTATTTATTTATTTATTTATTTATTTATTTATTTATTTATTTATTTATTTATTTATTTATTTATTTATTTATTTATTTATTTATTTATTTATTTATTTCCAAGTTACAAGACGAGGATGTGTTTCTTGACTGGTTTATATTAAATATTTATTTTAACATAAGTAGGTGTTGCTTTAAATTAGAGATAAGTTTTTAAAACAGGATTTAGTTAACAAAAAAATTTCAAACATTTTGGTTTTTATAGTAAAAATTACACAGATTTTTTTTAAACTTATGTTATTTTTAAAAAATTAATAAATAAAAGAATGAATGCATCTTGATGAAGTACAAATATTGATTAGTTGTAACACAGTTGAAACTATTAAAAATAATATGGGTAATAATAATATATCTATATAGCAAAAAAGACGAGTAAGAGCAATTTCGGTTTCATTTTGTACAAAGTCACAGAAAGTATGATTTTATAGTACATGCATTATTAAGAAAACATGTGCTGAATTTTTCATTTAAAATCCTACCATTTTATGTTAAATGTTTTTATAGAGACACTGTTTTCAATCGCATAGTTGATATTTGAGAGTACAGAGATAACTAATATAATTAGTATTTTTAAATAAGGGTGAATTCATTGTTATAATGTTATATAACATTCGTATTTTTGTTAGAATTTTGATGAGATTCAGCTTAATGATGGGGATATCAGCGTAAAGATTGCGGTCCCCGCGTAAATTTTATTCGCCCCCCTCCCCCCCAACACATTTCTTTTTAATTTGATAATAGTTTTATTGTACTTATAAACAGTGGTACTGATTTTGCAAAGAGGGGTAGTGCAGTTTGACCCTCCAATTTTAGTGTTTTTGACGGTGAAATGGTTAATACCTTTTAGTTTGTCTCTCCTACCACTTTTAGTAGCTGTCAATCTCTAGAATGAAATTTTTTTAGGATTGCACAAAGAGTTCAGTTATTTTTATTATGTCTTTTTTGATAAAGTTCCAATGTTAGTTAATTATATATTATTGTTCAAAACGTTAAAACAGTATTTTAGACAAATTTCAACTAAGATTTTTTTTAAAGTTTTATTCGTAAAATTGAAATAGTTTCAATTATTTTATTAAAGTTTTTTTTTTATTAACGTAGCCATTTTAGTTAGTCATATATTAATGTTCAAAATGTTAGGAGAATTACCGTAGGAAAATATTTTGCAATACTTATAAACTTAATTTGAAGTACTTACGTTTTCTGCAACTCCTGAAAGAGCAGTATTCTTAGTTTCACCAATTAAAATAAACTATTCTTTTTTGAGATATTTTTTAATGCAATATTAATTTTTTGGTGACACTTAACAGAGCACTATATATTGGAAAAACTGAGCGTGAGCAAAATTCTAAGCTAATACGGAAATGCTCAAACATCTTATTTTAATTTTTTTCAATATCCATTCTCAAGAAAGAACATATAATTATCTTTTCGTTTCTGTAAATGATTTCAAAAGTAATATAGGGCAAACATTCATTTACTTTATAAAATCTTCTCTTTCATAAGAAGTATGATAATTACGTTAATAAATTTTATACGGATTTGTTAGTTTCTATGTTCAAAGAATGTCAAAAGATTTTGTTCATAGCTGTCATCAGAGAATTAAGGTAATTACAATTTACCAAGTATTTTATTTTCAAAGCAACTGACTCAACTAAATGTTACTTATGTATCATACTTTGATGTATTTTTATGTTTTTTAGAAAAATATAAATCATTGAAATATATTTTTACTGTTTTGCTGTATATAATAGCTTGTGATTAACGTTTTAGTAATTTTATAGAATTTTATTCCTTCCACCATCCGGCCTCGTTTTCAGGTCCCAATCATCCCGCATTGTAGTCCATCAGTATTGCCACTGCATGGACATGATCCCTTTCAACAATAAATGTCATAATTAAGTGAAAAATTAAGAGGAATTAAGCTTTAAATCTTGTACAACATGTAGAATATGGTAATTCATATCAACAACTTTTCTTATGACTTCACTAACTGAAGATTATCCACCCCACCTAATAATTCCTTGATAAAAGCTTTAATATTCTTTTGGGTTGTAATAAAGAATTCTTCGGACATCATCAAGTTTTTTTTTTTTTTTTACTTTGATGTGGTTTGTCCTAGAAAAGGTGATTCTGTTGAAAAAATATTTTTGACATTGAGTTGCTTGAAATTGTATATATATATATATATATATATATATATATATATATATTTTTTTTTTTAGTAACTTGATGTCAATTGTTTGATAAACCATGAATGGTTTGGAGTCTATCCTTTATTTCTAAGTACGAGCCTTTTAGGGTTTATGAATATGAACTTAAATTAGGAAATACTTTCCTGGAAGACGTTCAAGGTAAGATGGCCACCTTCGCACGTATTCTTTTCTTTTTCGCATTTTTGTAACATTCTTCAAAGCTCTGAAGATTTTTTTACCCCCGGAAACAGAATTTTTTGAAGGAGCCATTCTCTTAAAAGAATTAAATTATATATTTTATTTATGAGGTAAATGTCTCGTATGCGTTGCTTACATTTTTCCGAGGTCTTGCGAACCTGTGGTTAATATTATTTATGAACTACAAATGAGGCTCTAATTTGCCAATTGAGTTAGGATAGATTTATTTAAATAGAGAGTGTGATTAAAAATACCATGATCTAAAACCATGTATGAGAGGCACCCTTTTTAGAGCAAAACAAAAGAGGATACAATCATTGACAATAACACACATTAAAAAAATATCACCAAATGTATCTAAAAAAATTATCCAGCTAAGTTGAGTTCTTGTATATTGTGAGATTTCTTTTAAAGCAAACTATATAAAATATAGATACAAATAATAATAAAAATTTACCCAAAAATCTACCACCAAAAAGAAAACTTCAGAAAGGCAGGCATCCATAAGAAACAAAAGCCAGCATCATGCAAGGTTAGAAGACGCCATGTTTGGACTACTACTAAAAATATCAGCATCCTCTCAGGTGAAAAAAACTTTGTTTTTTACTTCGTATAATAAATCCAAAGAGAAAAAACTCTACCAACAATATCTTCGAGAAACACATGCAATGTCCTTTTCAAAAGCAATGTGTCCCAAACGAAACTTAGACTACTTATGGTGTGAGCTCTGTTAAGAACCAACCTCCAGAGAATCTAATCATTGACAATAAAAAAAATTAAAAAATCACACAAAAGATCTACCCCCAAGAAAACTTTCAGAAAGACAAGTCTTCCAAAAAAAAAAAAAAAAAAAAAAAAATTAAAAAAAAATGCTATTACAATGCATGGTTATGAAGATGTCTTTTTTGAACTAATACGAAGAACATCGGCATACTGTCCAGTGAATAAAGAACCTCTCCTTATAATGAAACCAAAGCGGAAAAAAAAGCTACCAACATGAACCTCCCGGAATAACAGGCGAAGTCCTCGTAAAAAACAATGTGTCTCGCGAAGCTGTTACCATGTATAGGCGCAGATAATGTGTTGGATAACCGGAGTGATGCCTGCTGTCAGCCACTTGATGATTCCGTAAAAAATGGTGTCTGTTAAAAGGGAATCCTTCAGATGCAGAAGGTGCTAGGGTCACGGTGACTAGAGTAGCACAGGCAGCTGACTGGGACTTGTAACTGGCGGGTCCCGAACTTCCATTAATATTAAGTCGAGGCACATCTCAAAAACATTTCCCTTTTTATCGATTCCGGGAGGCTCTTTCATGTCACCACGATACTTTCCTGTCTTGTTCGATTCTTTACACGTCTCTTTTTTTTAATGATATTCAGTTGCGGGTAGCTTTGGGGAATGTCCCCAGTTTATATTATTTATTCTGTCCCCCTTTTATTATTTCGGTTTCGCATGTAGCGGGATAATTCGATGGCACCAGAAGATTTTGATTTTTCTTTCTTGATGCTGGTTGCTTTGAGCATTACATGTATTTATGGTTTGTCGTCACGTGTTATTCGGTTTTGATGTTGGTTTGGGAATGTTCCTGGGTTGTTATTTTTTTGTTGTTATTTTTGTTCGTACTTCTTTAAGTTTCCATGTTTCAGGGATTTGTCACGTCGGATAAAATGTTTTGTCATCATTCATGTTCCATTATTTCTTAGACATACGGATTAATTTTGATTTTACTATAATTTCAGAGATATTAAGTTCTAAATGTAGCCAAATGATTTTCAAATTTAGTAGAGGATCAAGCTTTATAGTAGTTTTTTACTTTGCTAAGCTTCTAGAATTGAATCAATTGTTCTTAATCCGTAGCAAGAAATGACTTTTTATGCAACCGGTCGCGCAGAAGGAAAAAAAAGTATCAATCAAGAAAAAAAGTCAAATGCTCATCTGAACTTCTTTACATAGCTCCTCATGTCAAATTGCACTAACACGTAATGTGCTATTTATTTATATTATTATTTGTATACATTTTCAAGCTTTTCTCTGATTAAAAACTGTCTTGAATTGTCATTGTAATCCACAATGAATCGTTTCAAGATCCCCCACTCCAGAAGCCATAATTTTTTTATTTAAAGTTACAATAAAAGTTGTGAGGTAGAACCGAACCCTTATACAATCTGCTGAGTAGTATGTCAAGATAAATTATTTAAGGGATCTACTAAAAAAAATTATCAACACTTGCCTCTTGGAAACGAAAAACAGGCGGTGTCGAAAATTATGTTGTACTTTGAAAACACAGTTTCCTTCATGGGTTTCCAACAAGAACTGATTTTTCTACCAAATCAGTTCAGTATATCAGAAGGTCGACTGAAACACTATCTTTTGAAGAATTTAAGGGACTGAGCCCCGTCTTTTAAGAATGGAAAGTCTTGTGCTTAATCTCTTTCCACGCTAACTTTATTAAAAGTTCGTTGTATGAATACAAAAAAAAAAAAAAAAAAAAAAAATAATAATAATAATCCAATATATACAACATTATAGATATCCTTAGAAACATGCACTGCACATGCATGCATACATTTTTATAATCCAATACACACAACATTATAGACATAATTAGAGACATGCATGCATACATTTTTATAATCCAATACACACAACATTATAGACATCATTAGAGACATGCATGTATAAATTTTTATAATCCATTATACACAACATTACGGACACCATTAGAGACCTTCATGCAGAAATTTTTAAAAATCCGTAATACACAACACTATAGACATCCTTAGAAACATGCATGTTATCTCTGTATTTAAAAGTAGAAAATGTATTGCTTGATGGGCATCTGCATAAGATAATTTGCTTCTATATAGAACTAACAATCCATTTCTTTACTATGCTTTATTACTTGTGTTTACTGCACTCTTGATTTCTCTTATTATTAGGCGATAACCGTTGTCTTTTAGACTCATTAGCGATTTTATAATGAATGTATTGGATGCTTTGAGGACACTCTGAAGAGGAAGCAACGTAGACAGTAAAAGAGTAATTGATTGTAAAATAACTTACAGTAATTCAAAATTTTAACATTTATGGCAAAATTTGCTATTAACTTAACCACGAAAATAATATTTGTCATAAAAATAACCTAGTGATGCAATTTATACATTTAAACGGATTTTCTATCGATTTCGAATTTGAAATACTTGTATGTGGGGTGTGTGTGAATTTCATCTTCAGTCTAAATGAGTATCAAAATAAAAACACAATAAATTTAATTCTAAGTGAACGAAGATTCATCAGAATTCAATTACATTTCAAACTAAAAGAATGTACAAATACAATCTTTTGTATACGTTCACTTTTTCTTCAATAAAAGTTTACTTTTTCTGCATCTACGGTAATACTGAAGATTCGGGAGCGTATAAAGTGTACCGTTCCAAAACAAAGTCTGACAACCCAGATAAAAATAATCAAATATTAAAACACTTCTGAAACCAAAAAAATAAATAAAATAATAATAATAATTGGCTTAGGGCCGATGTACAGTTTACCCTAAGGCCTTACGACCAAGCTGATTACAAAGTTATTTTTTAAATATATATTTGAGTTTTATAAAACATCAATACAACTGAACAATATCAGATCAGCATACATCGCTTTTTATACAAGCAGGAGTAGCAGGAGCATCCCCACACAATGCATTTCCTGCGTATATCCAAACATTATGTGGGGACGGATACCGGACCACACTTTTGACCAATTGAAAACAATACCCTTGGGCTTAAAACCCAGGGTAATACATTTTTATTTTATAAAATATCAATTTAAAATAATACATTTCTATTTTATAAAATAGTAATTTAAAATAATACATTTCTATTTTATAAAATATTAATTTAAAATAATACATTTCTATTTCATGAAATATTAATTTAAAAAAATAATTTCAATTTTATCAGATATTAATTTAAAATTATATATTTCTATTTTATAAAATCTTAATTTAAAATAATACATTTCTATTTTATCAAATATTAATTTAAGATAATACATTTTTATTTTAAAAATATTAATTTAAAATAATACATTTCTATTTTATAAAATATTACTTTAAAATAATACTTTTCTATTTTATAAAATATTAATTTAAATGGTCTAATTTGCAGAAACTGGTAGGTTTTAGATGTGAAAGATAGTATGTCTATTTAAATTTTTTTTACAAGAAAAAAGTCCTATTTTCTTTGGGCTCTTAACATATCCTAACTTTTAAGACATCCTAACATTTAGAATTTTCTCTTTTTTTTTCGGAATCTTTTTATGAGGCGATTAGAACCTATCAAATTAATCAAGTCCATAAATGGTGCTTTCAGAGGTAAAGTGTATCAAGTTCAGTTCATTCTTATTTAAAATTGCAATATACTGTATGTAATCAAAATGGCTTCACAGCACGATAATAAAAAACAGTTATGCAACTTGCTTTGATAATCAACCAGTGCAAATTAACTATAACTCAAACTTTTTGGAAATCGTGGCTAATTTATGTATTTAATCCATTTTAGCTCTGAATGTTTCTTATGATCACGATTTAGAAATCATTTGAAAATTAATTTGCATCTGGTTGATTCTTAAAGTAATCCCCTGATACCATCATGTCCAGAGAACTACACTATAGCAGCTCCGTATTTTCAGCTGAGTCCCTGGCTATTCTATTGGCCTTGCAAATTATTTTAAAGCAAGGCCATGGTCAGTGGATTATTTACACAGATCCCAAGAGCTGTTTAGATGCACTAAATAATCCACTGAACCAGACCCATCCTTTTATCTTAGAAATTTTAAAACTTCATCTCACACTTTTAAACAGAAATTGCAAAGTTCTTTTTTGTTGGATCCCAGGTCATGTGGGGATCATGGGTAATGAACGCGCTGATACCATCGCTCGATCTGCTAGTGGATCTAGGAGCACTTGGCTCTGCCCTGACGACGCAAATAAAGCTTGTGACACTGCTCTGTCTCTCACTTGGCAGGCCTTGTGGGATGCACAGACAGCCAACAAGCTGCGTTCGTTTCAGCCCTTAATATCCGGATTCGCGCCCATCCAGCAATCCCGGAAAAGGGAAGTGCTCCTAACTCGTTTAAGAATAGGCCACACGCGTTTTACCCATGTGCATCTTCTGCTGGCAGAAGATTCCCCCACATGTAATACCTGTAAATACCTGTAATACATGTAATACCTGTGGTGTCATTTTTTCTGTTTTTCATGTTTTAAATGAATGTCCATCTTTTAATACTCCCAGACATCGACATTTTAAATCCAATCATCCTTCACTTTCATGTATTTTATCTTTACCTCCTCATGAAAATCTTTTTGATTTCTTACATGACATTGGTTTTTATCATTTGATTTGAATAAGTTTTTTCTCTAATCTTTGACTTTTTATATTTTTAACTCATAAATGTGTCTTTTAAATCAATTTTAAAAATGAACAACGAATGGTTGGCGCAGTATGGCCCATGTGTTGCCCTTGCGCCATTAAACTCTTACCAACCAACCAACCTTAAAGTAATCCCAGTATCACGAATACGATGGCCAATATCGCTCGACATTGTCCAATGCCGATGTGGACAGTTGTAGACTGGCCGTTGTTAGAGTTCTTGTCTAATCTCGTCCAGTTTCGGATAAAATATACTGGAAGTTTTGAAATGTTGATGCACATT
Source organism: Linyphia triangularis (assembly GCA_963978545.1). Lineage (NCBI taxonomy): Eukaryota > Metazoa > Arthropoda > Arachnida > Araneae > Linyphiidae > Linyphia > Linyphia triangularis. The sequence continues at coordinate 33,863,870 of OZ021733.1, forward strand.
TTAAAATTGAAAAATATTTTTATAAGAAAGGACGGAGGGTAAAAAAATATGTTTTGTAATGGTCTTGACATGTTTATTAAAAAAAATCGTGTATTTTGGAACGATGCTCGAGTTTTGGCTAGGATTGGCCAATCTTCCAGTACCCTTGTTTTCGACATGTTTTGGCCAATACTGCTGTGCAACCTGGGAAATTACAGAAATATTTTTTATTTATGTTTCGGTTTTAAAGAAGGTAGCTTAAATATAGGTATTGCTTTTAAAATTCAAAACAATAAAGTGATCTTGACTCCTTTTGTTCTAAATATTTGATTTACGAACTTGATCCACTTAAGCTCTGAGTGTTTCATTTTCTAAGTTTATGAAGATGAACATTTGGATTCTGAACAAAGGCCTGGCCTTTTGAGTGCAAATACTTGTGATAGAATTTTTGCGGATTTTCTGTCTTTTGCACTGGAACTCTATTTGAGTTATGCAATATGTATACATTGTACAACAAAAGTTCAGAAACTTGAAAAAACTTTAAAATTTGCTATAAACTTAAGGATATGTTTACAAAACAATTATATATTTATTATTACATACTTAAGAGACTTATTATACAGAGCCACTCGAGTGGCGAACAAGTTCCACCGCTTCAGTTGCTCAGACAAGCCACTCGGAAGCGTAAACTGCAATCTTATGGAGCTTCTTATACTGGGTTACTGCTGTGGCTAGAGGTTACTTCTGTCGCTTGAGGCGCTCAGACCCTAAGTGAAATCTGTAATCCTATGGAGCTTATTATACTGAGCCACAGCAGTAGCCAGAAGCGGTTTTGCGCGTTCGCTACTCCAGTGGCTCTGTATTATTTATTTATTTATTTATTTATTTATTTATTTATTTATTTATTTATTTATTTATTTATTTATTTATTTATTTATTTATTTATTTATTTATTTATTTATTTATTTATTTATTTATTTATTTATTTATTTATTTATTTATTTATTTATTTATTTATTTATTTATTTATTTATTTATTTATTTATTTATTCATTCATTCATTCATTCATTCATTCATTCATTCATTCATTCATTCATTCATTCATTCATTCATTCATTCATTTATTTATTTATTACATTGTCAAACAGAAAGACAAATTTCAATTACATGACAGGAGAACACACGGAAACAGGGAAACATACAAAATAGCACAAGATTTAAACAATAATGACAATTACGAAAATAAAGAAATAATATTATATTTAAGCTTTAAAAAAATATCCAAGAGAATATCACAATGAGGGGGCAAGTTGTTTATTAAATCTATAAATTAATTAATGAGTTGGTTCTTAAGATAATTTTTTGTACAGAATGGTTTATTGAAGACAATTTGATTTCGAGTAACATGTTTAGGAACATATAAATTAAGCAATTGCAATATTGTAGGACAATCAATTCTGTTATTTAATGCATTGTAAAAGAATTTAAATACCTATACAAATCTATGACATTCGAGTGTACAGTTTGGTAAAATTGATGTATTAAAGTGGTCCTTAGATATAAAAGAAATGTAATATACAAACTTGTTTTGGATTTTTTCAATGGTTATGATTAACGATTTGGTAATAAGGCCCTTACTTTATTTTTGACAGTAAGAAATTACTACAAACCGCAATCAATATTTTGTAAACTATAAATAAAAGGAAGTAATATTGTCCCAAAAGTTAAGAACCATCTTGCATTTAAAGAAAATAAGAATATAGTTTAGTAAGAAGTAGCTCTTCCATTTTTTCTCCTGAGATCCAAAATGCGTTTCTCTATTGAAAATATTTGCTTTAACATCATTTCTGGATCATTATTCTTACCTGCTAGTCGTATGGTAGGTCACAATTCTGAGACTTTAGGGAACTGTCTAAAACCAGGATATACTAGACCAGAGTAGCCACTACGCTGACCGTATCCGCGTAGTGTTTTTTTGCGGTCCGTCTGTGGCACAGAAGGAAAAAAAAATCAAGTTTCATTGAATGGACCTTTTTTTTTTTTTACATAATTTTATTTGGTCCAAAATAGTATGTGTTAACTATGCAGAACAGAGTTCTTTTAAAAAGTTCCCGAAGAAACAACACAATGAAGAAGCTTTCTGCAAGATAATTTTCATCAAGATTTATTTCAGAACTCATTGGAATAAATACAGAAATGACTGAATCTCATTCGGACGATTTGCTAAGATTCTCTGCGAGAAATAAAATAAACTGAACGAACAGTCATCATCTCACAACTGATATAGAGAAAACAAGGTAATCTGGAAGTATAGTTTAAATACTGTTATTAAAAGTTAGATCAACTCGTTGTCATGTTGGAACAAAAGATTCACTTCTTTTTTAGACTTTTATTTATTATTAATGAAAATTATTATTTTTTTAATTATTTGAAAAATAAGAATGAAATATCAATTATAATTAATACTGTCAATTATGTCAATTTGTCAGTTTTCAGAAATGCTAGATATTGTTGAATCGATAATAGTTAAAGATACATATATTTATGTATCCGGCCCACAAAAAGTTCCAACATAGGTCATACGGCCCGTTTCTAAAGGTTAGTGGCGAACGCTGTACAGGACGAACAAGTATTTCTCTGATGTCCTAAACTGGATTAAGACTTGGACCGTAGACTCACCAATAAGCAGACAACCAAGAAGACGCTCTAAGCGCTCAAGAATGAAGCTAAAATAAATGCGATGAATCAACAGTGTCGATACCCATTTGGATTTTGAAGACCTGAAAATGGAACACTATTTCTAGCGATAGAATAGAGTGAAAGAAGTTTTTGGAGGAGGCCTGGACCAGTAAATGGCTGTCTAACCAATGATGATGATTATGATGTTACATCTAAGTCTAAATAAGTAGCAGACCGCAACTACTGCAAATCAATTACCGCGAAGTTGTTCACAGATAAAAAAAAACAACTATTTTTTCTTTATGAAAACGATTCTTTTTGAGCACTTCAGTGAAAACCACTTCGTTCTATCCTTAAGTGTTCGTGATTTATCATTTTTCAATCTTTAATTCTGGATCAATCTTTATTTCTAGAGAAAAACTAAGCTTTTTTAAAGCATTTTTTTTTATTTTTAAAGATTTTTATTTTTAGATATTACTATATTTCAGGGAATGACTAACTAAGTCTATGTTACATAATACAGTTTATACTGTCTAGAAATGAATATTTCAGCTCGTATGTCAAAAGCTGTATCATATTTTGGATACCATTTCAATACTTAAATTCCCAAATGTGCTTGTTTGAGACACTGCATACTTCAAAACTCTTTTCTATTTCAACTAACTTTGAGACTGCCTCCCTTTCATTTTAGTCTTCGCAAAAAAGTAGGGGCAAAAATAAAAAAAATAAAAATTAAGAAAGAAAAAAAGAATCCCACCTTTCACTGTTTTCTTGGATTGAAACTAACCTGTGAGCACCTTCAAAGTATCCCGAACTCAAATTAATTAAACGGTTGCCACTACAATGTTCACTCTTTCTCGAGAGCAAGAAAAGGTTGCCAATAAATTGTTCACTCTGTCGAGAGTGAAAAAGGTTGCCAATGAAGCGAGGAAAGCAAGGCTGGTAGTTGAAAAAGAAGACTGATCTCATTACTTTCCACTCCAGTTTGATTCCAGTTGGTTGAGAGTAGTCTAACAATCCGGGACGTCTTTCTAGAGGAACACCCCGCATGTATGATTCAAAGGATAAAAAACATTTGTAGATTCATATTCTTTATCAAAAGGAGTATTTTTAATATAACTCCTGAAGGGAGAGAAGGGGGGGGGGGGGGGGGCTCATACACAGCGTTTCCAGATCTCGGATTTATTAAGAATTTTTCACAAGGGCATCTTGGACATAGTATTTTCAATAAAATTTTTACTTATTGAAATATCAATAGTACTTAAAAAACTTAGACTTCTTGCACTTTAAAAATTACTTAAAAATGCACTATGTCGAAGTATAGGTGTGGGAAAAACATCAGAATAGTATTAAAAATACTACGTCGGGCAACGCTGGTCATACCCGCGCTTTACAACCCAAATTCCCAAAAGAATGTAGAGTCAATGCGAGAGTGATTTTAGCACATTCGGCATCGCTCTCTCTCTCTTTTTTTTGTGGAGAGGGGCGATAAATTGCCTCGAATTAAAGAAACTGTTTGAGAGAAAGACGGATGATGAGGATAATGTTGAGGATAGCACTAACCTCATTTATATTTAGCCCGAAGGACTCGGGTGGTGTAAAGATAACTCCAGAGTATGGCATCATATTTTGCCAAAGCCTAAATATCATGGTTAGCTATGAGATCCTTCCAATTTAATACGTCAATCTTCGTCTCAACAATATAGCCCAAAATTAAACAAGTTGAATCATATACGTTAGATGAACAACGTGGATCACACTGGAATTATTATCTGCATTCTTACTGAAAAAATTACACAGCTTAATATTCATCATTTTAGAAATAAAGTGTGTACAGAATCACAGGCTGCATGAACTTGAAGCTGGAAGAACTGCACAAGTCAGTTTCAACTTGAATCGACTTAAGAAGAATTTTGTGCCATTCAACTAGCTTCAAGTTCATGCAGTCAGTGATTCTTTGCACATTTTAACTCAAAATAAAGACCTAAGTTTTGTCACTTTTACATCAAGGGTGCGATGTGTTAGTATGTTTTTTTTTTGTATCAGTATGGCTGTCAGTCAGCTCGAACGAACAAACGTTACTGAGGGCCAGATAAGTTCTATGTTATTTCCCATGAAAGAGGTATTTTATAGTAATTTGTTGAATTTAACTAGTAATACTCGCCGTTATATCTGTATCATATTGGTAAATAGCACATAATGTATTTGTTCGGTATTATTATCGTTACTGACTTGTGTAAACCAATATTTACAAAAGTTAAATTACCACAAGTGTGCCCATCAGTAAAGCAAGATTCAGAAAAACACTTAAAGTCACTTAAAGGAAATAGTTGTTTGGGAATTTTTTTTTTGTACTGGATAAATGTAAAAAAAGCCATGACAGTCTGCATATAGACTTCGCTAACATAAAACGGAATTCAAAAATACTTTTAACATCGAGTATGCGACATCGTATTTACCTTTATGGATTGAAAATCAAGTTAGTACGGCGTGGATGGAGAGTGAGGTGCTAGCTCAGGTGTCGACTTGGTCCTCTAATCAAATTTAAAATTACCAGGGTTTTTTAGCTGAGTTAAGCATTGAGAAATTTGTGGAAGAAGGAATATGGATAGCAGGAAACATTTTAAAACTACTTTACAAGTAATATCTATTTTTAAGTGAAAACTAAGTGATAACTTTGATTACTGTTCGAAAACCATGTGATTCCACTGAGAGATCATACTCAAATGATCATTGGCTGACCTGGCAGTAGCCAATCTTATTACTGGAAGTGATCAATGGTTGCGTAGCCAAGAGCGACAATAGCCAAAGATATTGTCCTCCCAATAATGATCGGCTGAGAGGCAGAATGCGTAATTGACGGGTTCTAAGGAAACCAGCAATGCTGGAGGTTGCGACCACAGACGGCGGGACTGTGCGAAGTATAAAATTTAAACTACTACAAGAAAAAACAATCCGTTAACTCCAAATAACACACTTCAAATCGAAGTGTCTCAAAATTAAATAGAAAAGTGGCACTGGATTTAACGCCAAATGGAATCTTACTTTATGATACAAGCAGGGCCGTACTGGCCATTGGTGTTGTCCCGTGCAATCACCGGGCCGGTCAGTGTCTGTAAAATATAAGCCGGTCAAGTACACAAGTTTTTTTTAAAAAGTTTTTCAATTTTTTTTTTCTTCAATATAATTAGTTACCCTCCCTAATTGTGTTTTAATAAGCATAATGCGTTCAAAACCCAATCACCCCAACCAGAACTATTATTTATTATTGAACAATTACTTTAGTTTGAGATAATAGTTGGTGTATTAAAAAATTACTTAAAATTTCACATTACTTTATTTTTACAGATGATATTATTTAGAAAATAGATGCACTAAAATTTATATATTATCGTATTACGACTATTTACTTGTTTTATAACTTTTAAGTTTAAATATATCAATGATTTATGGAAACCAAGTTCATTCCAAGGTGGTATAAATAGAAGAGATAGAGAAAATTTGATTTACTTAGACTATTTATTAAGACAATTTAATTATTTAATTTGATGAATAAAACTATTTAATTATTGAATATAAATATTTAAATAAAAATATATTAATTATTAAAACAATTTAATTATTAAAATTAATTAATGGAATTATGTTATTATTAACAATAATTATTAAAATTTGATTAATGATTATATTGAAAATTTGGGCCGGCATAAATCTAAAATCACCAGGCCGATTTTATGTCCCAGTACGCTCCTGGATACAAGTATTTGTAGTGTATGCTTAAATTCCAGGGGAAGGTGAAACATGGTCAATGAAAAGTAGTATCATCATAGTGTGTATTACAATGATAAATATTTCGAACACAACTGTTTGAAATCTTTACCAGTGTACATTAGGATACACAACCCATTCAGACATTTAAGCTTCTTGAAAATGTTCCCTACATCAAATATTACAAATGCCTTAAACTTAAGACTCCATTTGGCGTCTGAATCCAGAGCCACTTTTGCGTCTTATTTTAAGTTTGGTTGGTTGTATTCAGATTATCTGGCGCCGTCAGCAACACGAGGGCTATAATGCGCCGAAATATTTCGTCATTAGACAAGCCAACATACATTTACAAACACCCATGCCAACACGGGACTCGAACCCGCAACCTCGCCGTCTTATTTTAAGATATTTCAATTTTCAATGCAACAGAAAAATATGCATCAAAATTTGTTATTTCAAAGAAAATGGTAAAAATATTAAAAAATTTTATTAGTAAAGGAACTGTCAACTCCTCCAACCATTCTTTTTTGGAAATAGGTTGAATTAATAAAACACCTAATAAAATGCAACTCTTTTAATCCTCTGTTTACTGATAATTACAAAGATATTTTTTGGCAACAAATGTTTTATTGATTGAAAGAAATACATAATTTATTTCGCAACGAGGAGTTAGGTTAGTGGCTTCAGAAAAAAAGAATACATAGCGTGTGATGAACAATATATTGCTATTTATTATTATCATTAGCATATAGTGATAGAAAGTAAAAAGGTATTTATCTTGCATATTTTTTTCTTGGATTTATTAGGTCTTTATCATGCGTGAAATATTTCACTCAACTTCTAATTTGGAGTCAAGGATCAATTTCTTGTAGATCTTATGTTTGTGTGATCCGATTTTTAGAGCATGGTTTCAATTCTTCTCATGCACATAGTTTAGTGAAAACTTATTGGTATTCAAGTGCAATCCAAAATAAAATTAAAAAAAAAAAAAAACGGAAAAAAAAACAACAACACGAAAGTGAATTAAAAAAAATAAATAATAATAATCATCAAGGTGGTGGAACGATGAGTTTGGTTTCTTAGTAAAAGTGAAAACTTATTTAATTGATAAGTTTTTTGACACGAATGTTCATCGGTAGAGGGTTTCATAACAAAACGGTTCATAATAATTTAACAATATGGAATCTTTTTGTGTGCTCATAATGAATCTAGTAAACTGAAAAGAGGACATTTGCTAAAATCCTGAGACGGTCAATATTTGACACATTTCCACTCCATTATTATTTTATTTACTCACGATCATTTAGCGAAGAAAAATGTAAATATTTTTTTAAATAACAATTCTCAATCTAATAATAAAATGGGGTGAGGGGGTTAATAAACGATAATTCGGGCGTTGGAATCAGTTCAATAGATAGGGCAATTTTTACGAGACCCCATACCCTTTTGTTTGTTAGCCTTGTGCGGAAGCTCTTCAGAAAGGTTTCTGTTCCCGCGTCCGCGATCTCTGGCTAACCGGCAACAGAGCTCTATTGTGCGCGAACAGATGCGGCTGACGGCGACAAGTGGACACGCACAAAGCGCACAGGAAACGAACGGAGGGAAATGCAATTCGATTGTAGAACTGTCCATGCAATCAGGCGCCAAAAGTGTCGCCAATGCGATCGAGTCTCTCTTTTCTAGTTAGTTTCTGTGGATTTTTCATTGAGCATAATGTACAACCCTTTGTGTACAAAGGGTATACTGCGCTGAATCATCGTAAAAACATTTAGACAATTGATAGTAGTTTGAATGTAAAGAAAGAATGCCTTACGGGAGATCTTTTGAGGGGTAACTGCATCATTTGTGTCTTCAATGAGAGGAAACTGAAAATTCCCATCAACCGCCCTGAGTCTATCCTTCACGATCACCGTCGTGTCTACCCATTTTGAAAAGAGAGACAGCAGAGCTTCTGCAAGGCTCAATCGTTTGTTTTGATTATTCAAAATAGTGGTTACCAAGAGATTATGCAGGGAATCTTGCTTGTATATCACGTAATTCAGTTTTTATATATCCTTTGTAATTTAAATTCTAAAAAATTATATTAAAATCTTAAAAGAAGATTAAAGTAAAGAAAAAAGAGGATTAATAGTAATACTTCAAACTAAATATTTTGTACCTGAATGCTGTATGTGGAAGCACTTGAATAATATCTTTTTAGGGTGGCATGGATCATAGCAGACTTTCGTGAACATTATACTATTTTAAGCGTTAATCTGTAAACCCTGGAGATATTACGATACAAGCTTTGTTGATTAGTAATTATTTTCTCACAAAGGATTAATCAAACAATGTCTGTAGCCATAGGAACCGACATATTATTGTTGCTCAATGTAATTTTCGAAACTTATTTTAAATTGAAAAATAATTCAGATAGGCAAAATAAATAGAAGTTTATAAAAAGTCGTTTTGTACTGCTGTTTCAAAATAGTTTAAACGGAAAGCTTAGCACTCGAACCAGCTTCAATTGAATAATAGCACTCACCACGAAAACGAATCTGATATACAGCTTATGTTTAAGACCATAATCATTAACAATCCTCTTAAGTATTAAACGAGTTTAAGTTTATTTTTAATTGAAGTTATTTTGATGAACAAAGAAGGATTTTTCTTTTAACTACTCCTTGTCTTCAATTTAGCAAAATTTTGACTGCCCATTTTTCCAGGCTCTAACTTAAGCCAGAAATAAGGAAAATTGTAAGAAAATATATTTTTTAAAAAGAAGAATTTTAAAAAAAGGTATTTTTTTTATCTTGTTTGTTTATAATATGTATCAAAATATTATAATTACAAAAATTAGGCAAAACTAATATCTATTATCTGAGAACATTTGCACATATATTTTACACATATAATTTTTTTTATTAATATGATACAGGGAAGCAAGATTTAAAATTTTAAAAAATCTTATTTTTAACAATTTTAAATAACATGTTGGATGTATTCATTGAATTACTTATACGTATAATGCAATGGAATATTTAAAATTGTATCAAAAGCAATGTAAAAATTATTTAATTTTGAAACTGTCATTCTTCTCAAACAACTGAAAATGAGCTCTTTTTAGTAAAGTGCTAAAGGAGGAATGAAAAGTCGTAACATATTAGTTTGCTTTGTTAACATCACATGTCGAAATACAGAAATAATATTAGACTTTCCACAAGAAAATAAAATACCGTATTTATTACAACTTATTTAAATACAATATTAATTTGCTTTTCAGCATATGTATACAATTAACTGTAAATCTTTAAATGCTGTTTTACCATTTTTTCAAACGATTATGGAGATTCAAAGAAGAATTTTTTGAATAGATCCTTCATATTATGGCGTGCTCAACTTAATAGGTGTAAAATAGGTTTTAAAAGCAAAAATAAGTGTTAATAATGTTCTATAATTTTGTCTTTTCTGTATTTTCAATGTGGGTTAAATTTAAGAACTACTTTTTCTTAGCATTTCCGAACTTTATAACATTACATGACAAATGTTCACTATTAGCAAATTGCTTTGCGAGAGTTCTGCTCAAGCTACAGCTACAGCCTTATCTAAGTTCCTTACTAGAAATAAATGCAGAACCTAAAATAACTATAGTTCAAATACATTAACTAGAAATACTAATTCAGCCACTATTGACATTAAAAGATGGATTTCAAAACCAACTATTCTGAAACTTGCTTTAAAGATCCTTTTCATTTATTCGTTTCTCCGAAAATGTTTTATTCAATCTCAACCAGACTATCCAGATGGGAAATCATCGGAGCCTAAACAACATTTCTACTTCCAGAAGACGACTTTCAATATCACCTTTAACTGTTCCAATATTTCCAGTTCGAGATGGTCTATTGCACAGACCATTCTCCCACACTATTAATATCCTCATCGCTTGTTTCTGTCCCCTTTACAAGAATCCCATAATAGTCTTTTCACTACCTACAGATCTCTTTCACAAAGTAAACGGAGACAGTTTAAAAAGCCGAATGGATATTTCGGAATGGTTGAGCGTAAACCGATATACCGAATGGATACGAATCATTTGATCCGGTGAATGACAACCCGTCTGCTTTTCAGGGTAGGTCGAAGTCTTCAATGGAACCCTAGAAAAAAGGAGGGTGGTTGTCAATGACGCTACCAAACGTCCGGTCCAGATCACCCCTCTAAAAAGAAGATGCTTTTATAAACGGATTATTAGTTGCTCTGTAGAAAATATACAATAGGATCCAGGGTGATGACAAAAACCTTTCCGCTTAGTTGCCGACGGTCTTCTTGTTTGACGTTTCTAATTCTGTGCCCGATTATGCTCGTCCTGTCTCATTCAAGGCAGATCTAGTCCCCTTAATCGCTTTGCAAAAGACACCTCGGTAGATTTGAACCCCACATTAGATAATCCTTTGGACCACAATGGGATATTTATTGCTATGCAGTGTCAGTTACTAGTCCAATTGAGAGGGATACTTTGAACACACGTGGAACCATGGTAGTAGTGTAGCACATAAGAGGACGAGTAGTGTAGAAGTAATGTATTCCTGGAGCAGGTGTAGAGATGAGTAAAAGAGATAGCTTATTGCGTATTTGTGTGAACATTGACTAGGATTTTGTGTGTGTGTGTGAGATAGCTTAATGTATCAAAAGTTTACAGATTAAGAACTTTGGAGATCTTAGCTACTGGTGAAATGATATTCCAAACGTGATTTTATATGTACATCCTTTGTACCCAATTTCAGAACCCATTTATTATCATCATTATTTTTTTTTTTTTAATCCAAATAGCACAATACTTAAAAATCGATCATTATTGTAAAATTTATTAGAGTTTTTTAAGAAAGATTTATTTCGTTTATTTCAGTTCCAAATTCTATGTTTTTGTCTGGTAAATTTAAAATAAATTGATGAAAATACTTGTGAATAAGTTTATTTGCCATTGGATGAAAGTGTCCCTCTACTTCATTTTGAATTATTATTGAATTTATGCATACTTAAAAAAAAAAAAAAAAAAAATTAGTTAAATTTTATGCAAGATTTATTTCCATTCAGATAATCATTTTTTAATTATGAATTCGCAAGATTATTTCTATTCAGGTACTCATGATCTAATAATAAAAATTATGAAACTTTTAATTTATTGAAATTGGTAATAATAGTTATATACTAATATAATCTAAAAGCTGATATTATAGATATCTTTAACTGAATTTCCCATCAAGTAATGGTAAAAAACAAGTTATTTCTGAGCTATCAAAAGGTTCAGTTTTGTGTTTTGTAATAACTTTGGCAAATATCAAAATGTGCAAAGAAAAGCTTTATAAAATCCTTTCTATTTTACCATATATGGAAAAATTAAAAAATGTATATTGTGATGCACAGTGAAACATGAATCGTAATTCTTACATACGAAAAAATAAAAGTTTTGTCGTATGTCCCCTTTTAACCTTTTAAATCTTTTTGGTGCATCTATGTGTGCATTTTATTTATTTTTTGTAATTGATTAAATCGCGGGGAATAGCAACGTCTTAGTGAATTTGTGAAGTCCCAGATCAGTAGGGGTCATGAACTGAGGGACCATAATACCTGTAAGTACAATGGAAATTAACGGGAGTGGGGGAGGGGTTAAGAGAGTAATTTTGGTAATAATGGAGAGTAATAATCCACACCAAATTCGCATTCCAAATAGATGATAACACGGAGAATTTTCCCGATACGACATGATCGTTAATAAATTTTATGACTTATCTTGCATGTCAAAAAATATATTCTCTTCACTAAAAATAATTATATTTGAAGAAAGTAAATAATTAATGAATTAAATATACTAATTCAATATTTCTTAGTTTTATTCGTGTATCTTACAAGTTTTGATCACTTTTAAGCTCTTTTATATCTGGAAGTCACAATTGTTACCAATATAAGATGTGCTAAACTTGAAATGAATGAATATTATTAGGGTTAAAAAAGTTCACGATTCCATTTTAGAAAAACCAGTCAAAATTAACAACATTTTATTCCACACACTTAAGTGTGAGTAGCAAAATATTGCTGATATGGACTAGTTGTAAACTAGATGATCTGATATATTTTGAACGCAAGATTTTGTATTAATTTCAATTAACCCATTAACCCACTGGTGGTCATGCACGTATATATGCGTTATTTATCCTCGGATTCTCCAACAATACACGACATTTTGAAATTTAAAAATAAAATTTAAAACAAAATATTTTTAAAATATTTTTATTGTGATGATAGTTTATAACCTACCTAAAACCGAAGAATAAAAAATAATTAAAAAAAATTATACATTTGAATTGGAAATATAATTTAAAAATTATTGCAGGGAAAACAACTGTAGAATTTCCTCCATTCTCTATACAGTCAGTGGAAGACGACTTTGAAATAGTTAAAAACAATGACTTTTTATCCTATACCTTGTTTATTTAGATAATTTAAAGTATATTTTGAATGTTTTAGATTTTTTATTTTAATGCTTTTTAAAAAACACTGAGTGGAGCCACAATCACAATTTATTAGCAAAGAAAAAAACTAAAATGTCGATTGCATATTTTCTTACCAACCGTCATTAATGGGTTAAAAATAAAGATCGGAAATATCGATCAAAATAAATATCGATACTATATCGTTTCATATAAAAATATCGATAAAATATCGATATATCGATACATGATTTTTTTCTTATTTGATTTTCAATTTTGCCTGAAACAAAGTTTTTCGGAGCAAATTTCTATTTTACATGATTGCTTTTTTGTAAAGTGATTACTTTTTAAACTGAAATGGAGCTATTACAAAAAAAAAGTCACATTTTCGCTTAATTGGTGCAATGATTTAAAACAAAATTTAGATAATTTTCCAATGGCTTTTAAGTGTATGGAAAAATATTGAGTATTGGTGTAATTTTAACTGTCCCTCAGTCAAGTTCAAACTTTAGTTTTGAAGTTTTTGAAAAGGGAATAAAGATAATTGAAAAAAAAAAAAAAATTAAAACACATGGAACTACAAAACGATCATCAAAAAACTAAAAAATTTTGAAAATATCGATATATCGGTAATTTTTATTGATACTTTTAATATCGATATTTTCTTAGAAATATTGATAAAAATATCGTCGTATCGATATATCGCCGACCTTTAGTTAAAAAGGTTTATAAATTATTATATTATCATTAAACGAATTATATTAATTTATTAAAATTTCAAATGTTTAAAATACCATATCCTTTGCAATATTTAAATAAATTTGTTGACGTTCACATTTCAATTTAAGTTTCAATATTAAATTACAAGCGGAAGCCACCCCTTTAGAACAACGGAAACCACCTTAAGACTCCAACCAAGAGATGGCAATCCGCAACGATTCCTCTCTGATCAAGGGAGGAAGTTCAAAGAGCTGACATTAATAGGAGCGGTCTTTTTATTAATCCGAACCGCGGGTTCAATCTAAATGCGAGCGTCGCTCGTACACAAGTGGCCTAATGTAATTTCCAATCGACGCCCCTCTCAATAGGGGCTGTCACAGAAAGGTGCCATCTCTGGCGACGCGGCCGCAATTGAAACTGTCAGTGCCAGAAATCGGTGCGATGCCACGTGTGGGGACTTAGCTAAATTTGGCGACACGCTCAAAGGATATCCACAACAAGCTCGTTTACATATTAATTTATAGGCCCGCTCTGCGGTAGCCCAGGCAGAAGGTTTTTATTGACTACAGTGTGTTTCGGGATGGGTTTTGGATTTTTTTTAAGTCCCTTTTTTATTTTTGACGTTGTGTGGAGAAAAAGGGGGGAGATTTTTTTTTTTATGTCGGGTTTCAATTATGTTTTTGTAATACCTTTTGTTTTTGTGTTGATTTTTTTTCCTTTATATGTTAGCTTTTTAGTTTTTTTGCTACGTATGCTTTACGTTTTTTTACTTGTTAACGCTGTTTTTTTCTTCTTATTTTTTGTTGTTTTATATCTTGACAGTAGTTTTTCTTTTTTTTTTTACTTATTTGTGTTGTATGTTTTTTAAGGATAGTGTTTTTGAAATTTTTTCAATCAGAATACCCTCTGTATTTTATTGTATTAGTAATCAGTAAATTAATTTTTAAGCTATGTTCTTTCAAATATTTTTCATTAGCTTTCTGTGTTGTACTTTTTCAAATCACATTAGTTTACGTTACTTTCAAGTTAGTGGAGCTCAATTTTTTTTTTTTTTTTTAAATGATCTTGTAATTAGAAAAAATTAAGCTTAAAGACAATGCTTATTTCTGCTAATAAATTGGTAATCATATGAAAAATAAGCGTTAGAAAATATGCTAATTTTTATTATACAAAATTTATTAAATTTTAATTGAAGAGGAAATCATCGTCATGTTAAGCAATTTTAAATGGCTCCTTTAAAAGAGCTTCAATTTTTAATATTTGATTGGTTATTAATTGTATTGGGAATTTTCTTGCGCGAGAATTACACAAGAGATATTCCTAATGGCACAAATATGCTGGCCAATATCTCTCGACTTTGGCCAATCCCGATATAGACCGTTGTAGACTGGACATTGTTACGGATCTTGACCAATCTCGCCACGTGCACCATAAAATATACTGGAAGTTATGAAATGTCAATGCAGAGTTTTAAAATTGAAATATATTTATATGAGAAATGTCAAAGGGGTGAAAAAATGTTTTGTAATGCTTTTGACTTTTTTTTTTTTTAAATCATGTATTTTGGAACGATGCTCGAGTTTCGGCCAGGATTAACCAATTAATCTTCCAGAAGCCCTGTTTCCGACATTGGCCAATATTGCTGCGCTACTTAGGATGCTGTACTGGAACTTCATTAGACCATGATTTGCGGGAATAGAAGGAATGCTACCGGAAGATCTCTCGCAGGAAAATGTGTTTCGAATGGGTGAAAAACAATAATAATTGACAGTGTCACTTAGTGTCACACTCGTATCCTTTTGATGTATAATAGTGTTCATGCTAGTGAACTATTTTATATTCAGTCACTTTCGCCTATCGTTATTTTATATTTTATTTGTGAATTGTTATATTTCATACTTTATACTTGTGATAGTGATATTCAAACTTAGTCATCATAAATGAATGTATAGTTAACATAATTTTGTTTGATATAATTAATATATACATCAATCATTTTTATCCTATTGCCAATTAGATGTCATACCATGCATTTTTCTTAACTCGGTATTGGAACGAGGAGTAATCTGTCTACGCAATTATGAACCAGCATGCCACAATTCTCCATGATCCCTTTATATACATATATAAAAAAATGAATGAAAAAAAATTTTCCAAATCATTGCTTAGAAATAAAAATTCTGAAAAATGGATTTATATTTGACCAAATTTTTTCAAAATGGTTGCTTTATTCTTTAGAAAAGTGATAAAGGATTGTATAATATTGAAATATGCAATATACATAATCAAAAACGTTAAGACTTCAAATGGTTCAGCAATGGTTTCTTCTTTGACATTGAAATAAGAATAGAAAGAATGGGTAATAAAATTTTTTGTCTTTTAATGTTATCGACCTTAAAAGTATTGAATTAATCACAAGTGGTCCAACATGCCCCTATAGATAACACATCCCGGTTTTTGGTCTCCCATATATTTTCTGTTTCATCACGTCTTTGTTTTTAAGAGTTTAATGACCTTGGAGCATGTCATTATTTTATTTTAATATAAAACAATTTTTATTGTTATTAAATGAGCAGGAATATGAAATACCACTATTGTTACTTTATTTTAAAATTTTACCATTTAATTTTTTTAAATTAACTTGAAAATTAGACTCATTATTTTCAGTTTATTTTTAATATAAAACAATTCACCATCATCAGCAGCAAAGTTCTATGTACTCCATACTGGCACATAAGTCCTTAATACAAAACAGTTAGGTATTATTGAATAAAAATAAAATGCTTTGCTGGTTGTTACATTTGGTAAAATATTCAGCTTTATTGCAATTTTTTGATAGGTATTGCTAAGAGAACATAAAAAATATTTCGATTATTCCTGTTTTATTATAGCAATGAATTCTTTTATCACATTGTTCAAATTGTTTAAATCTCAATTTAATACGGAAGGGCGAAAACACTATTTTTACAATAGGAAAATCAATTATTAGAATGATTTGCCAGCAAATGTTGTAAATTCAGTGAGCGTAAAGAGTTTTAAGAAACAGTTAGATATGCACTGAGGGATCATCAATGGGCAATAATTGGATTACACTGGCTAGGTAAGTAACTTATATTTTGTACTTTGTATATATTTAATTTAGGTTATTTTGTTACTATATTTGGTTACTTATGTTTGCGTATTGTTGTTTTTTATAAAATTTGTCAGCTTGCATTATGTATTGCATTTTTCCAGCATGATTGTCAAATGCTGTGTCAACTTTGTATAATGTATTGTATTATGTACATTGTATTGTATTATGTATATTGTATTGTATTATGTATATTGTATTGTATTATGTATATTGTATTGTATTATGTATATTGTATTATATAATCCTGTAACTATTGTATATTGTGTGTATGATAATGTAACTATTCTATATTGTATGTATAATCCTGTAACTATTGTATGCAACTTACTTTCTTTTTCTATATATTTACTCGACCAATCCTGTTGGGCCTTGAGCCTGTTGTTGGTCTTAAAATTTGTATTTGTATTTGTATTATAACTTTACAGTTAGAAGATATTTTTCTCTTAATTCAACTAAATATAAAATATTTCCACTATATTTTTTTCAATATATATAAAATTGATATTTCATGTACTATAATATGGATTAACCTATTAACGACGGTTAAACCATTAATGACTTACCAATAGACATTTTAGTTTTTTCTTTGTTAATAAATTGTAAAAAATCACAAAAATAATTTTTCAAAAAATCTGAAAAATTCAAAATATACTTTAAATTATCTAAATAAACAAGATAAAAGTTAAAAACATGGCCTATTTATCAATTTCAAAGTCTTCTTTAATGGGTTACATCAACAAAAACTAACAATGTTGCAAAATTATTGTTACTAATGTAAATTAAATTAATTTTATGATGTGGCCTTATCATATGTCGTACACCTAACAAAATCATGTTTGTTCAAATTTCCTTTTAAGATAATTTAACTTAAAGGAATTCACATAAACAAATAAAATTTCTTTTTGTAGCTCACTGAATTAATATGTGAATAATTTAATATATATGTGAAGAACCCATGAAATTTCTAACTAAATTATTGAAATTCAACCGAATATAAAATATTACCGAATATACAATCTTTTATTTTTTTTAACTATCTATAAATTGATATTGTATGGATTAATTCATCAAATCTGGATTAATTCATCAAATATTAACAGTGTTTCAAAATGAATGTCAATAATATAAATATTTGTATTTAATTTTGTGATGTGGTCTTATCATGCAGTCATGTACCTAATAATCAAATTTCCTTTTAAGATAATTTAACTTAAAGGAATTCACGTTTACAAATTAAATTTATTTTTGTAGCGTACTAACTGAGTATGTGAATACTTTAATACATATGCGAAGCACTCATGAAGTTTATAACTAAATTATGGATAAAAAATACATTTAACTTTACGAAACTTATCACAAGATCGTTTCATGTTTAACTTATTTCTAACATGAGGATATTTTAGAACAATTGATTCATAGTTAAAAACTGTATTATTTTCATTTTAGTTTAAAGAGTTCGCTTTTATTTTATTATCATAGGTATATTTGTAATCATATACATCATAATATTAAAATTGTACTCAATAAGATACTAAAATAGTTTTTAAACAATTATATTACTTTATTTTTACATGATAGGCCAAGACTGACCAATATAATACAAACAAAATGCTGATATCATCACAAATAAGCTTATGTTATCTCATAATTGCATAGGTCATCAGAGCTCACTTCATTTTTGCAAGACTTAGATATGTTGGCTTGGCTGTAAAGAAAAGTTTCTGAATTTATTAAAAAGTTTTTAAATGGCAAATATTTTTAATTTGAATGCATTTCATCAGTATATAAATTACAATAGGTTCCGTAATTATGTTCCTTTACTATTCATTAATTACTACTAATAATATATATTTAAGAGATATATGGGATATTATGAAAAAAAAATATTATGAAAAATTTCAGTAAACAAGGAACGATTGGTTAGAAAATTGTTTTAATATCTTTATTATACATACAGCTTTCAAAATAGTTCTTATTTTGTCAAAAAAAAGTAAAAAACTTCATTAATTAATCATTGTTACGAATTTTATTTAACTAAATTACAAAGTCAAGGTTACATGTGAAATTTTACCTTCATGCCCTTTAATGGTTAATTTATTAAATTATTTATACAGCACACCCTTGCTACAAAAAATGACAAAACTCAAAATTCCACATTTTGAGTTATAAAGTGTATTAGGAATTACACACTACTTGTACTTGAAACTGATTGAACAGCGCAAAGTTGTTTACAAGTATAATTCAAATTTAAACAGACTACACTATTAAAAATTTAGTTCTATCTTGCACCAATAATTGGTTCCCATTTAGCTTCAACCAACATTTGGTACTTAGTTTCAGGATTTAATGGTGTTTTTTGTCCGAGGAAGCACCATTAAATCTTGAAACTGAGCACCAAATGTTGTTTGCAGCTAAATGAGAACCAATTTTTGATGCAAGGTGGATCCAAATTTTTAACAGTATACGTCGTTCTTCCAGATTCAAATCCATGTAATCTGTTATTCTGTACACACTTTAACTCAAAAATAAAGAATTGTGTGTTTTATTACTTTTCTAACAAGGAGGCAAAATGTTATAAATTTAAAGACCAACCACAACACGTTCTGGACAAACAACAACACGTGGTTGTCGGTTTGTTCGTTGAAATGAGGTTTTTGCTCTTTAAACTCAACATATAGGTACACGATCAAATTTATGAACTTTGACCAATTATATCTAGGATAATAAAATGCAATCAAGTATGGATGGAAGGAGGAGCAAGATTTTTTTACTTACTTTAGGATTTAGTCCTCAGTACTTCATATTAATTTTCTCGCTATTGTCTGCAATAAACGAAGTAAAATATTGTTTATGTACTTGCCTTTAGTAGTATGGTTGTTATTCGCAAAAAAAGTACAATAGTTGATATATTTTACGCTAATTTTATAACAAATTTCTATTACTTACCAGCAATTATTTTCATACCATAGTGCTAAATGTGGAATATTCAAATAAATACACTATGACTCCATTTAGGTTGCAACACTTTTACAACGAGAACGGTGAAGGATGCAAAAATAGAAACAAATTTCAGAATAAAAAAAACAACATTTGATTTAGAAACTTGAAATCTGTAGATAAATATATTCATCTAATCATATTTTGGAATCCTAAAGTTTTATAATGATAAATATTTAATATAAAACTATTAGTGTCTAAATGTGTTTACTAAAAACAAGGAATCCTCATTGATATAAATTTTTGAATAAGAGGAAGTTCAAAGTTTGAAAAATGCCCTATGTATCTAAAATAATTTATTTATAACGTTATCATCAAAAATTTTAAGTTAGCATGTGTGGTAGTTTTGCAAGTAGAATGCAGGTACTATTTTTCTCGGTATGGTTCAAAATTAAGAGACTTCTGCAAAAAAGCCGTTGAGTTGGTCGGACGGATAGATCATATAGGGGCAGATCTTGGATTGCTGAAAAGAATATAATAGAGCCTTTATAAAGATAGGAGGGTTTGGTTTCAGAGAATTTTGCAAAATCAGGGATGCCATATGCAAATTGGTTGAAACTTATAGGCAAATACAAATATGGGAAAGCACAAATCTGATGGATCCGTCAGTTTGGAAAGTAAAACTACTCGTCATCTAGGCACGGGAGTTCTGACACTCCCTCAGATCAAAAACGCTGACCGTAGATGCTTAAGATGATTGTCATACCCAACCGAAGCCTTACAAGGCAATATCTCAGTATAGTTGACAGGTGAACAATATAGCGATCAAATCAAAGATTTAAAAGTAGATTTGAAGGCCAAATCATACAAAGATTCAGTTGTGAATTGATCTGTAATGTGTACAAGCAGATAGGGACATGTTGAAAGGTAATTGAATCAAGATTTTCATTTCCGAATACGATTTAAAAACTTCCGAATTGTGATGGCTGCATATTGTGGAATATGATAAGAAGAATAAGACTAAAAAGTCCTTATAAATCATCCATAAAGTTATGTAAAAGCATCAGTTATGCAGTATTGAACTATAGGTAAGAAACTGTGAGTAATACTATCCATTTTAATTTTATAATTCTGTTCAGACTCAATTTTTACACTGTGATTTCTATTTTCTTTAACTTTTTAAGGAATTCTTTGTTGAGTACTGGGTTGATCGATTCAGTTTCATATCAGTGTCATTAACAAGTTCATTCCAAGAATAAAAAAAAGGAAAAGGTACAGTGGACAAAAATAAAAACCGAACGCTGGTTATATCCTTCGTATTAATCGATGAAAATAAACCTAAAGTAGTAATTCGTGGAAAGGGTAAATTTATACTGCTTTTTCTCCATAAAAGGTAATCTACATATTAGATCTTGTATAGGTAAGGATATCAACTTTCCAAAATTTTCGATAATTGGTTATTGATTTTCGTGACAAGAAAATGACCGAGTAATGTTAACTCACAACACACATACATCGCTTCTTAGAAATTATTTGTTAAATAATCAAAACAGTTTATTAATTTTTATTTCAAGCCATAGCTTATTAAAGGCCAAACATAAACAATGAAAACATTTGGATTATACTCTTTTTAAATGTTAGTAATCCATTAATAAGAATATTTAAAAAATATAACGAATAAAAAAATATTTATGTTAGCTTCTACTAGATTCAGCATAGACTAACTTCCCAAAAAGCATTTTGTTTCTATTTTGAAATTTAGTTGCTACAATATTTCACGATTATGTTAAAATAATTTAGCGGAATTTTATAGTGAATACGAAAAGCATAAGTCTACTGTCCAGTAGTGCCAATATGCTTTTCCCATTATATTCAATGCAATATTGATAAAATCCGAAAATGATTTTCCCCTAATTTCAACGTGCTTTTGTCATTAAGTAGACAAAATTTTTGCAGCTTTCACACAGTTTTATCTACTTTTAGAAACAAAAATATAGCCATAGTTCAGAATATTTATTGTGTAGTTCTCATTGCTTCTAATTTGTCTTTTTTTCTACACAATACAGGTTTTGGAAAGGTTGAATCACACAAGCTTTTGAGCAGTAGTTTATTTAAATCAAATGGACACAAAGATAGTTGCATGAATATTAAAAACCAGATTTACACTTTAATGTCCACAACGAGAAATTGTCAGTTTATTTCTTCATGTAAATCCAATAAATCGATTACTTTATTTTCTGAAGTTTTTTACGTATGTTTTGATTTCCGAAGTGTTTCTTTTTTTTAACAATTTATTTGATAAAATTAATACATTTTTTTCAATTTTTTATTTTATTTAACTATGTATGTTCGTAAATTAATTTATGCAAATAATTTTATAATTATATATTATTGTGTTTTAGTAATTAGTTTTTCATCATAAATGTTTAGATTATGTATTACATTAAGTATACCTATTATTACTTATTAATTACAATAGAATTTAATGTTTTCGTAATTTTTAAACTCAATAACATCATTTAATAAAAGTAATGCAAAATAATTTATGTATACATGCGTATTTATTTTAAATCTGCTACCTTGATCACAATTAGTTATTTAAGCATTATAAAACTAATTTATATCAAATTTTTATGTCCTGCAGTTACATATTTATAAACGGATAGTTCAAGTGTATATATTATTTAGTGTTATATTGATTACATGGGACTTGGTAATCTCTGTTTGAATTACAACTGATGTTCATAATATTATAGTTAATACATATTATACATTATTTACAGGGTCCATTGTAAAGTCTGAAAACACCCACATAACTTTTGAAGACTACAGTTGCAAAACAAATGTCCCCCGATTGTAAAACTAGTATTCGCTATCACTTTCCAACTGAACAAAGCGCAACTAGTAATTATATTCAGAAATTATTGATTACATCTCAAAAACTAAAGAATCAATTACAAAAGTATCTAAGGTCCTTGATTTATTCTGAAATCTTACATGTTAAAAAATTAACTAAAAAACTTTCAATATAAATATTTTGATATCCGATCTCCAGCTTAAATGGATTGGGATTCATATTTACGAACATAAGTAACAAATAGGATAAAGGCACTATTTTAATAATAATATCGATCCACATGAATATTTAAGAGTTTCAAATTGAAAGGTTTTAAACATATCATTTTTACAAAACTGAATATTATTAAAATTTTTGTTATTGCCTTTTTTCCTTCCCATAACTTTTGAGTTAGATTTGACGGCATATACAATAGTGCATACTCGTTTTAATGCAGGTGAACACTTTTTTAAAAAGTGTCATTTCAGGAGTTATTTTAGTACTTTTTCGACTTTACTTTTCATCATATGTGTGAGGTGATTAGTTTCAAAATCGGCTCAATTCACCTTGATTTTAAAAGATACGCTAAAAATGTTTTACATCCACCCAGAGATCTGTACTAGGTCATGAGTTTGAGTAAATTGTGTTACTGGAATGATACGGATAAGGTCAATACCGCTTATTAGGTGTTCTAGGGCATTGAAAACTAGTGGAATAATATATCATAAACAATTTTTACAAAAAATATGGCTCTGAAATTAATCACTCAGATATACTTTTAACTTTAGAGTATACTTGTTATTAAATGGTAATGTAGTTAATTAAGTTATCACAAAAATTATTAAATGGAAACTTTGGAAAGAAAAAAATAAATATTCTTATGAAAAAATTTATTGTTTATTCGCATGCAGACAATAATTGAAGTTAAATATACACAAACCGGTCATTTTCAAATTCCAGTGCCATTAATATCCTGTCCAAATTATAGTATTTTACTTAGAGGTTGTGTTTATCTTTTCAATTTGCTCTTTTTTGCATACATATCGCCAGACTACCGCCATTGAAGAAATATAAAATTGGATTGTAATATTTGAATAAAAATTACGTATTTTAAGAAAAATGGCGAGGGAATATTAAAAAAACGGCTGGCCAAAACAGAAAATATCAGTTGAATTTGCCAATAAAAATGTTTCAATGACAGATTTTCTTTTTCTAATATTTATAATGTTTTTAAATATTCTACATTTTAAATTAATTAAACGCTTGAATAATATTTAATATTAAAATTATTAAATAAGATTTTATTTTGATTCTTTTGTCCGGAAATTTGCATACACTTTTACATACTGTTATAATACACTTTTAAACATATTTTTAAATCAAAATTTATATTTTTCGAATGGTTGATTATTAATGCAGCATAGTTAGAAAGGAGATTACTAGAAACCATCATGAATCTCTTGTTGTTAATAGATGAAGAAGGAGAGTTTTTTAGGTAAATATTTTTATTGCATGTCATGTTTGTTACCTTATTTTTTTTTTAACTCATCAATTTTTTTATTTCTTTAACTGATTAAATTGGTTAACAAGATCATTTATCTAAAATAAATGTACGTTTTTTTTTTTTTTTTTTCTGGTTTAGATATTCAGAGTAAATTTTTTTTCATTGAAAAGTTATTTCTGTTACTTGTCATGTATTACTTATAAGTTACCTTAAACAAATTAAATTAACTTTTTAAAATTAAATTTTGTTTTTATATATATTGTTATTAGCTAGGATTTCATGATAATACAAAGATTTCATATTTAATTATACTCTTTCAAGAGATCTTAAAATTTATTAAACATTTATAACATTTTATTTTAGGTAACTAACATGACAATATTTGCAGAAAAATATCATAAATAATGAGTTATATTAAATATTTTATTGTTGTCATTAAAATAGACTGCAAATATTTTAGTAGACCCTATACCTTTTTACTACATTCAATTTTTAAGTTTAAAATATTTGTCCGGTAACAAATATAACAATTTGTGATATTTTTGTTACGATACAAATTAATAACAATCATTTCAAAAGAACTGCGCGAAAAACCACTAAATATAGTTAAAGAGATCCAGTGTAATGTTTTCTAAACAAGATCCTGCTCCTTATTTTTTATTTCTTATTTTCTGTTACTAGATTTTGAAAATGACCCATATATCAATATTAAAACTGTCCATTGCTAAATAGAGCTAACTTAAACTTTCTGAAATGGACTTAAATTCTTATCAATTAGTAGCTTTTGTAATTCTAATCTATGCATGAGTAACTTGAAACTAGAACAATAAATGTGAATAAATATGGAATTGATTTATGCGCACTGCTGGATGGGTAACTCTGTATTTAAGTTTTTAATGACAAGTAACCAAAATCTTAATGAATTATTTTCAAGGTTATTTAGAATCTTGTATGTGATTGAATACGTTACAAAAAATTATCTAGCTTATGAGCCAGTGATGCTCAGATTATTATTAGTATTTTTTTAATTTTTTTTTTTACTTGTTCTTCAAACCTGCATGTATTGACATTTTCTAATTATTTTAAAGATAAGATGCAAATTTAATAAACTGTCTTCGTCTCTACATTCCATATAAATTAATAGTTTTGGTAATTACAGGAATACAATTTTGTTCATAGCAGCGTTAATAATTTTATATGGTAAAGAACTACTTTTAAATTAAATGAAATTTAAATAAAATTTTAAATAAAAATGTTAATGAAATTTTAAATTAAGATATTAATGAAATGTTTAACTAACATTTTAATGAAACTTTAAATTTAATAAAATTTTAAATAAAATTTCAATGAAATTTTAAATTTCATGAAGTTATAATTTGATGAAGTTTTAAGATCTGCCTACAAGTAACAACCATTTTAATCGAACATCAAAAAACTCCTTTTAAATTATCTTCCCCTAATTTTTTAATTATTATTATGCGTCACAATCTGCTCTCCAATAACGAGATGAAATTTATAATTTGTTCCATGTTGTTGATGCTAACATAGTGTTAATGCGTACTGTATACCGGCCAAAAGCATGCATTTAATAGTGTTGTCGTTATAAATGTGATGTCATTGAACAATGGATAGAATACTGTATGTGTAAAAATGGTGGTAGTACTGTATGTGTACAGTGGATGTGTAAAAATTATTTGTGGTTAGAGTGCCGTTTTACTTTTTATTGTTATTTTCGGGTTAATTTATTCATTTATGCAACTAAATCGTGCTGTCAATAAGCTAGAAATAGATATACATCTTATTTTTAACAGCCATTTATGATCAGTTGAAATAATAAACTCGCTTAAGTCCATTTTTTTAATCTAAAATAATTTGATAAACCAAAGTAATTTTCCTGAATAGCATTCACACTCTTCTTTTGGGTTTGTTTGAAACGTCTACCTTTAATTTTTGCAATTAACAGCAAAGAACTGATATTTTTCGACAGTTAGTTACTACCTAAAATACATTCTTGATAAAGTTTATAATTGTATACCTGAAATCCTTTCACCTGTAGCTCTCATTTAGTAATTTTATCGAAAATTCTAAAATGAAAAAAAAAAAAAAAAAAAAAAAAATTAAAACTTCAAAAATAACTTTTAAAAAATATGTTTTATTTTGTTTGTGCATTTATGAAATAACCAAAACGAAGAGATTCTCTTACGCTAAAAATTGAATCAATTATCCATTTACGAAAATCTGATTTTTGTGCTAAGAAAACGTCGGTGGGTAAACTTCTAGGGTTATATTCCTTACTGGTATATAAAACTGAAAGTTTGCTGGTCTATTGGTTTGTTGTTAAGTCTCGCTAAAACGGCTGAGCAAATTTGAATAAAATCTCGAGGAATTCTTAATTACGTCTTAGATCTAATTTGTGTGTGTGTGTGTGTGTGTGTGTGTGTGTGTGTGTGTGTGTGTGTGTGTGTGTGTGTGTGTGTGTGTGTGTGTGTGTGTGTGTGTGTGTGTGTGTGTGTGTTAATCACCTGTGTATGTTTTTTGGTCCATCTTTATTTATATTTCTGTTTACTTTAACAAGAAATTTAATCCAAGAAATGTTTTTTCAATGAAATATCTGCATCTTTCATCAGTCAAAAAGAATGTGGAACTAAAACTTTTTAGTCTTCTTATGATTGGACATTAATACTTTGGCTATTTTTTATATTTAAATACAATTTCAATGCATAGATTTATATTATGTGGATATATTTTCTCTAGAATGTTATTGTAAAAAGAAGCATCGGTGACTTAACTTGCACTTGCGATTTTCACATGGGGTCAGTGCACCTACACTTGCCCCTGATTGTTTCTTATCTAATGTTTTGTTTATTTTCTTTTAATCCCTGTAGTTTATATTTATTATTATTACTCTGAATTTTTATTAAGTGCCTGAATTTTTTTTTTAGCCAAGAATGTCATTACTTACAATAATGTGCTTTATAATCACTATTCAACTTTTTTAATTGACACAAATATGAAAAAAGAGGCTTGGAGCCTAAAAAAGATGTAATCAACATCGATAAATTTATTAGTACATTTTTTCCAAAGATTTATTATTACGGATTTTGCGACCAGATAGTTTTTAATTATGCAAATTCTCTTAACTTTTGACCTGATAAAAATTCTTGAATGATTCAAATTTGTCAAAATTTTCTTAAATTGACGAAAATGTTGTTTCTGTAAAAAATTTTAATACATTTTTCCAGACTACTCATACTCCCTGCCCATGTGACTGCCTTATTCCACTTCCACCTGATAGTTTTACAAAAAAAAGTATAATTACCTTATGACAAACATTGTAAGGATTATCTATAGACTTCTAAATGATATAAAAAGGGAAATTAAAAATTTATTTGGACTTACCTGTACTATTTCCATAATAAAGTTTTGTCATACGCAGCTCCAAATTTTAAAAATCTTATCAAAAGTTTTGCTGTAAAAGTATACTTACAGAATGTATGAAAAATATGCTCCTTTGTTTGCAACCTTCTAGCTATATTAGAAAAAATTTACGCCCTCTTACTGCGCTATCTAAATTGTGTTCTTTTCATCAATTATTAACTACGACAAGACCAATCTAAATCTTAACTAGCTACTAATTTAAATACTAATTAAGTATACTCATGATAAATGAGTTACTTTTATCACGCATATTTTTTAACTAGAATTTACTATTCTGATTGTGATAGTAATTTATAAATTTGAGTTTTCTTTTATTGCATTATTAATTTAATCCTGCCTTTCAAGAAATTTTATTAAATAGTTAATGTGATAAATTTACTTCAGTTCTCTACCCCAGAAGACACTATATTCATTTTTTCTAATTTCACAGAAGTGTATACATCAATAAAGTTAAAAAAACAAAAAACAAAAAAAAAACACTTCTATTTCTTTTCTATTGCTACTCATAAAAGTAATATCTCCGTTATAAGGCCTTGTATGATACTGTGTTGTATACCACTAAAATGAAAACTAACTGCACATAATAAACCGATCGTAACTTGAAAATCGAAAAAATGGATTTAGTGTGCTTTATCTCTTGGCAATGGAGCCAATTATGTTGAAGTTGAATCACGACTTAAGGGGGTCAAGGTACCAAAAAAAAAAACTTTATAAATATTTTTAGGTCAAAAATTTATCTTATGTATGAGATATTATTTATAAGTCTTTAAGATAATGATTTTTTAAATATAATGTTTATTTATTTTTAAAAAAAATTAAAAACCAAGAAAAATCTATGATAATTGATGTTTGTGTATTTTGATAAAAGTCAAGAAAAAAAAAATTTCAAAGTGAAAGCATTCTGTAATACAAAATTACATAAAGAAAATCTTTTCTTCACAGAATTTTGATGGGTGAACTGGAAAAAATGAAAAAAATTTCAAAGTTAAAATATTGAAAAAAAAATTTATACTATCCTTTACGCTAATTGTTATAGTTTAAAACAGAATTTAAAAAGTAAAATTCTGTGTCGAGAAAATGTTTAAAAATATATAAATTAAATCCTCCAAAAATTTTAATAGTCAATTGTTAATGGTTCTGAAGATATATCGATTTGAATTTGCAAATCTGTGAAAAACACTAGTGTGAAAAACACAGCCATTTCATTGCTTTAATCTCATTAGTGATATTTAAATAACAGGTAATTTCGTGGCGTTCTAATAAGATAAAAACATCATTCTGTTCAAGAATGTATGAACTATTTTTTAAAATAAAAATAAAAAAAGTGTGATTTTTGACGAAATTTCGGTAGTAGACTCTCTTAACTCTTTGGAATTTTAATGATTTAATCAGATCATACAACTAAGTTTAATGTGATATAATTGTTGATGATGTCTCAGTATGGCTTTACAATAAAGTAAATTTGAAATTGTCGATGTTACTTTTAACCTCGATCTTTACGGTAAAACCATCTTTACAAAATTAAATTAAAAGTCAAATTCTTTTTATGTGTTTTTGTGATTTCCCATTATAGATAATTTTTTGCTGATTAAGAAAGATGAAGCGATTATCAAACTTTCTGTAAAAGTTACAAAGCGAATATATATATAAAAAAAAAAATTATCATTCAGATAGAAATCATCTAGACTTCACATACGTTTGAAAAATTCGAATGCTTAACAAGTTCTGCGTCAAGTTTTCCTACTTTAAATAGCAGGACGTATTGCGTCATCTTCAGTAATTAGTTAATTTTATGCCAGTATTTTTTGAGTTTAGAATAAAAGTTTCAATGTGTATCTATTGATTGAAATATGGTGTTGTAATTCTTAAAATATCGATGAGTAAAAATTAGATTTTATTAATGGTGATATATATTAAAACTTTGATGTACACTTACTTTACAAGTCTATGCAAGCTGTAAGGTACTTATTTTAAATGTCAAAGAAAGGTTCTTCAATGCTATTAAAATCAGGCAATAAAGTGTTAGGTGTAATCAATTATTATTAATGTAATAAAACACGATAAGAAGAAATATAAAGCCACTTACATTTTAATTGCATGTGCGTAATAAGGAATGCACAGTTACAATTATGCCATATATATGCACAGTCATGGAATCAAGGAATAAAATAAACATCTTTGCTTCAGGAAAGCGTATTCTGAAACAGTCGATATAAATTAAAATAAAATAAAACTTTCATGCACTCTTTCTTTCCGACTTCGTGATGGATCAACTTTGCGTGTTTCAATTGCATTATTTTGTCCTAAAATATAGTAGATTCCTCGTGAATATCCAAGACATCTTGATGACTTAGGCATGCTTGATGTTTCAATCGCTTGAATTACTAGTAGTCTAATTCCATTCACGAGGCATACCACAAAGTTATATATCAAACGTACATTAAAATTAAGTCACATTCATGATAGGCAATAGCACAACTGACAAGTTTCACATTATGATATGTTGAAGACGAGAAGTGTAGATACATGTATATTTTATATCAGATGGCCATTGGAAACCTTTCTCATGCTGACAATTAGCAAAAAATCTCAATTTTTGTAATGACACTTAAAAATAGGAAAATCCAGAAAAAGTTGGCTCATCATGCAATGAAGAAAATGGTTGTTTCTCAGTCAAGCAACAATTTAATCAGTGTAACCATTCGGGCTTTTCGTGTCCGGCGAAGACAAGTCTTGTGGTGAAGGATTACCACAGGTAGGCCAGCAGTCACCACTTTTCTTTTTGTTTTCTTCTGGAGAAGCCGAGGGACCACTTGCCAAGGATGTCCCGAAAAAGTTCGGATACCCAGGATTAAAAGTGGGTGTCATTCCAGGAAAAAACCCAGTGTATGTGGGGACAGCCAGAAGCCCCCTAGCATTAGGTGCAGAGGAATACGGCCTCCTGAAAGGTATACCTCCAGCACCCATTGTGATTGTGGAGGCTGGAGCTGTTGGAAAGAAAGTGTGAGGACTTGAGAACCCTGACATAGGGGGTGCAGGATCTCCCATGTTGCTTGGCTGGCGAGGGCTCGGTATACGTGGAATAGGTGATGCATTAGGACTGACCGTTTCTGACGAGGTCTCGTTTGCTGTTTTCTCTGAGTCAGGTTCCTTGTTGTTAAGTAGGTCATCGATAGCCTGGAGTACATCACCCCCGTTTCTCTGCAGGACAACGTTCAGGATGCTTCTTTTTTCGGTTGGGAAGACTCTGGCTAAGATGTCGACTGGTGACTTCTTCTTGTGCAGGTCGAAAGCCCTGATGTCGCTCGTAGGAGTTGGACTGCCTTCTGGGGAGGGGACTCCATTGCGGTGGTGCAGATCTAATGGCTCTTGTGGAGTTGGCATCCAGTCTGGCTTCCGGATTTCTGGTGGTGGTGGAGGGGGTGGCGGTGGGGGTGGAGGAGTTGGGGTTTGTGGATCCATGTCCTTGGATGCCCTGTCTTCCTCCTCATAGGCATCAGAATCTGTAGTAGCCTCTTCGGTGTCGCGTCGTCTCGGACCATCGCTTTTAGGACTCACAGCCGATTCCGTGGGGGAGAGCCGAGATCGTTTCCACTCTGATTGAAATAGAAAAATGGATTAGGGTTTGTTATTGGGATACTTACCTTTGCTTTATTGTTGTAATAGTATCATTTATTTGGTTCCCTTAAAGTGAGAGTGGCGTTTTGGGTTCTGCTGCCCCATCTGGAAATCAATTACGCTGAAAAGAAAGATTGCAAATGTATTACAATCATCTTGGTCTAGCTTATTATGATACGATTGTATTTTTCGAGTACCATAAGTTTAGAATACAAGAAAAATTCTATAGGATTGAATTTTAAAATTGGTAATAATTCAAATATAATTATTAAGCACTTAAGAAATTCAATCATTACTTGGTTTCAAATCAGATTTGATAATTTCCACAGAAAGTAAACCAATGGTGCTCAAGTTTCATTTTAAAATCACTGTTATTCAAAGTATATGTCAGTCTATTGAAAAAACTAATCATACATAATTTTAATGGATTTAACTGATTCATGCATGGAGCATAAATAGTTATGTTTATGAAATATCAAAACTGAGTTAGTAAATGGAATAACTTCTAAACTAGATGAAACAACTTAACACAAAATCTAAATATTTCGCTGTAGTTATGAAACTTCAGCCAAATTCAGTTAGAGCTAATTCAATTAATAAAACCATATATATATATATATATATATATATATATATATATATATATATATATATATATATATATATATATATATATATATATATATATATATATATATATATATATATATATATATATATATATATATATATATATATATATATATATATATATATATATATATATATATATATATATATATATATATATATATATATATATATATATATATATATATATATATATATATATATATATATATATATATATATATATATATATATATATATATATATATATATATATATATATATTTGGCTTTCTTGGAAATGGCCTTGGCTTTCCCTACTATGCAACTGGAGCAATATAACTAATGGCTATATTTCGACTAACCAATTGTCTTAATAAAACCACTAACCTGTTAATCACTACTAAACACCACTAAGCTACCGTGCCCCACTAAGTTACCAGGCGTTACTAAGTTAACATCGTAAAAAAAAAAAATCCTATATTTTGATGTAATTCGTACCTCTAAATGAAATTTTTTGGAAACACTCTTTACATCATCAATCTAGTTACGTAAGATAATAAGTATTGTAAATGCAATACCCAAATTCAAAAAAAAAAAAAAAAAAAAAAAAAAATTACTACCCAAATTCAAAATAATAGAATAACAGAACTTTCTAAACAAAACTTGGCGCGTCGTGTAAAATGAAGATATGTAAATTAAAAGAGTGAAGCATTTTTATTCAGGAATTGGCAAAACAATTTTCAACAACTATACAGATATTATTTTAACAATTTAAGGATCGTTAACACATTTAAAAATTGTGATGATTTTTTATATGGGTGAAAAAGTTAGAATAATCAATTCATTATATATGAATTTGAAAGTAGACAAAATATTTGCATACCTGTTAACCGAGGTTGCGACAACTATATAGCTTAGCGATCGGAAAATCTCACGTTAGTCTTTTGCTGAAAATGGGTCGCCAAGGTGATATTTCTGAAACATCGAAATGGTGTATTTTATCATTGTTTAAAGCTGGAAAGAAATAACAATTTATCTCGGATCAAATGAATATTTCACAATCTACAGTTTCGAAGATGTTAAAGAATTTAGAAAAACTGGCCAACTAAAAAGTAACCCAAATAAATATGGTAGAAAGCTTATGATAACTGCCAGAGATGAACTCAAATTAAAACGAATCGTCCAAAATAATTGCTTTAAAACTGTTTTAACATCAATAAGTGTTGGAAAGAATCTGTAATTGTCGAGCTAAAGTAAACTACACCTAAGCGACTGCATAAATTTGAGTTTCAATCGTGGGTCCCCAAAACAAAACCAAAGATGAACATGAAACAAAAACGTGCACGACTCTCCTGGTGCAAAGAGAAGCTCATCTGGGAGCAACAAGACTGGGAAAGTGTTTTATTCAGCGATGGATCTTAATTTCAAATATCTGTTGACGACGAAAGTGTTCAGGTTTAGCGTGATGCCTTTGATGAATCTTGTTTAAGACTCTAGATGAGCTACTCTATGCACCAGAAGAGTCGTTCACGTCTCTGTTTCATGTTACTCTGTGGTTTTACTTTGGGTACCCACGATTGAAACTCAAATTTATGTAATCGCCTTAGTGTAATTGACTTTGACACGACAACTCCTGATTCTTTCCAACACTTCTTGATATAAAAAACAGTTTTTAAGCGATTATTTTTCACGGTTCGTTTTAATTTGCTTTCACCTCTGGCAGTTGTTACACGCTTTCTAGCACATTTACTTCGGTTACTTTTTAGTTGGCCGATTCTTCTATACTTAAAACGTTAGAAACATTCATTTGATCCGAAATAGATTGTTGTTTCCTTCCAACTTTAAACAATGTTAAAATACACGATTTCGTTGTTTCTGTGATGTCACATTGACGGCTCGTTTCAGCAAAAGACTAACGTAAGATTTTCCGAGCTCCAAGTTTTATACTTGTCGCAACTTATCGGCTAACAGGTATGCAAATATTTTGTCTGCTGTACAAATTCATATTGAATGAATTGATTATTCTAATTTTTTTACCCATATAAAAAAAATCAACATAATTTTTAAATGTGTTAATGACTCTTAAATAGTAAAAATAATATTTTTATAGTTGTTGAAAATTGCTTTGCCAATTCCTGAATAACATACGTCACTCCTTTAATTTGCATATCTTCATTTTACACGAAGCATTGCCAAATTTTATTTATAAAGTTCTGTTATTCTATTATTTTGAATTTTATTTCTATTTATGTTATTAAGGTAATAAATAAAAAAATTATAACCGTTATTTATTTATTGATATACAACATGTACGAGTAATACCAAAACATGACAATCTCTCAAAAATGTGGATACATTACTTTCCAATTCAATTTACGGTGTCAGTAATAAAACAGAAGAAATGAACGGTTATTAAATAAGACTTCCATAAACCGAAAGGTACTTTTACATCTATTCTCAACCTGACACTGAAATTGGTAAAAAAGCAGAGTCGTTATTAACTTCCCATCCATAAAGCAGAATAACTGAGCAGTCATTAAACACAAAATGACGAATAAAAAAGTTAATTTCAACATGTCAACGCCGCGTCCAAAAACACTTAATTAAATCGTACGGGCATACCTCCGGCAGCACAGAAGCCTTTCTCGATTCCAATTTTGACGCGAATCTTTTTCCAATAATAAGAAAGAGCGACGGTGATAATAATAATAATCCATATTCCAAAACACTTTTTTACAGTTCTCCCGTCCGAGAATATTTTATTGGAATTCCCCGTTCACCCCATATAAAATCCGCTCCTACCTCCCCTCACTCCCATGAAACATAGTGATAAGAGTTTTTAATAAACCCCGCCAAGAGTATCGTAAAGTGTCCAAAAGCAATAAATTGGGCAGGATGGGGGGAATGGAAGACACTTCATTAAAAGCGTCGGCGCGTGTGGTGGCATGCCAGGAATCCGGCATACCCCAAATCGGAACCTATAAGCGTCCGTCAAGAAGCAACTTTCATTATGCCTGAGCCAGGTCCGTGTCAGTTTATCCGGCAGCTCTTTGTGCCCGGACCGACATTCCTCCCGCCCCTATAACTATATCGATTATTAAATTTTTGTCCTCACATCGATATGAGGAGCAGCTCCATTTATCAGCCCCCGCTCAAGTCCCCCCCCCCCCTCCCCTCGAAACAAGCACTCCCATTAATATCGCATTTTATGACTTCCCGAGTCATATGTCAAATCAACGACAATGCCTACTCGCTTATGAAGCGCCGCCCCTGCTCGCTGACGCCCCCTCACCTTCCTACCGCCCCTGTGTGGAAACGCTTTCATCGAAAGAATGCCCGCTCGTCTTAGCCAAACGATATTTCAAAGGATAATGTGCTTGGCATCATATCCAATAGAGATTGCCCCCCTATCCCCGCTTATTCCTTTGCCTGTCCTTTTCTCAGTAAATATTTCTTTTATATACGCCCTTGGAAATTACCTCGAGCCGCTAATAAAGGACAGCTCTTCAGGTAAGGAGACTGTAGAGGTTTTTCATTAAAACGTGAGTGAAAAAAAGAGTGTTGATGCGGATAAAAGGCTTACTTACTACATTGTTTATGCATCAAACAATAAAAATAACATATACAACATGTACTCTTTCCTGCACTGTTCTCAATAAGTGATCTTACATTTATGAACGAAATAACACCGAGATACTAATATGAGACAGCTGTTTATTTAATAAGGGATATCATAGAGGTTTTTTACTAAGCAATGAGTTAAATAAGAGAAATAAAACACAAAAATATTTACTAAATAGTTTATACATTGAATATTTTTTATAAGCGCAATATTATTGTTGTCTTTTTTTTTCCTGTGTCTTTTCAAAGTAAATAATTCCTTAATGTATGTCTTTTGGATTACTCTGTGTTACTGAAAAGAGATTTTCCTGGTGATAAAAAAAAATAGTCATTTTTCTTACATCGTGAATAGAAGAAATTAAATGCATGTATAAAATATATGTACAGTATTATTAATACTACATATACACATGCAGAACGCATTTATTTATAAAAGCAAGTATTTTTCAAATAATTGTTTTGCATTTGCCAAAGTATTCAATTTATAAATGATTTAGTAAATATTTTTTTATCTATTTTGTTCTTATTGAACTCAATTTTTTTTTAATGTTTCCTAATTTTTTTTTTCCGTGGCTTGAATATTATCCCGATATGTTGAAGAGGGGATTCTCCAGAAAAGAGAGGATACATTGAGTTTTGCGTATCATTTGGGAATGAATCATCGTGGGGAAAAAAGAAAGAAAATGGAACGAATACAAAACTTTTGTAAATTTCCTTCAGTGAAATCAGAAATGAAGATTAAAAATTAAAATTCTACGAAACGTACTTTTTATGCATAGTTAGTTGATCACAAGATATAGAAGCTAATAAATATCGAGTTATATTTAGTTTAGTCGATTATTATCGATAAATTTAGTTTGAAATCGAGTGAAAACTCTATCTTCTAATAAAAACGAATTTACTTTAAGTAAACAGGACATAATTGAGTAGGTTTATCATTAAAATCGTGACTGTTATAAAAAGGAATAAAACTGGTGCCAAACTTTTTTTTTTTTTTTTTTTTTTTTTTTGCCGCTTAAGATACACAAATTACTTTTTTGTTTAACAGCCATTATCTATAGAAATAACTTATTTTGTCTTTTTTCCCTGAATTACGACCTTAAAAATTAAATTGAAACGTTTCTTTTTTTAGAAAACATAGCAACAAATATCAGCTATTTTTTTTATTCAAACACTATTTTAACAAAGGCAATTAGCAAACCACGAGAAACAAGTTTAGATACCGTTATGCCTCCACTTCATTAGTGCTGCAAGACTGGCGCTCTACATTCAGTGAAAGTTGGTTAAAAAAAATTTTAATCCCCTAATACTTAACAATTAACATCTACTTGAAACTTTTTGTGTGCGAGAATGTTGCAGAAAGTTTTAAATATGAGGAAATTTTTTGAGTCGTGATAAGTGAGCAGCTCAATTAGTGGATAAAAAAATTTGTAGTTCAAGACACAATGTTTTAATATTATTAAGGATTGATTTGATTGATTCATAAAACACATCACATCACTTGCTTATTTTTAATATATTTTTATACACATGGAATCATTTGAAATGACATTGATGCGGATAAAAATTCTTGTGAGGTGAGTTTCTAATAAATGTTTCAGATGTATTAAATTGTTTCTTATACATAATAAAGAATGGTTGGGAAAAGGCTCCAGCATAGGGGGCTAAAAATAAACTGGTGCTTTCAGAGACGTTTAGCATGCGCAAGGTTCCGTGATGGAACTCCAATTTGAGTCATTTCTCTGCAATTCTACTTAATAAAAAAAAAAAGGAAGTTACGAAAAAATATACCAAATAGTAGATTGATAGCAATGATGATGAAAATGGTCTCGCTTTGATTGTTGGAACTGCCAGGTGGAACTTTTCATATTTTCTTTCATTTGCGATGAAATGCATAGAAGTTTTCATTGCAAGAGCTACCGGAAGGAATTCCCTCTGATATTTTACAGTGTCAACAATATTTCGGTTGAACGTGTCCCTAGTGTAGCTCTTTCGCCAAATGATGCCTAAATTAGCCTACCAATCAGAGAAATGTAGAACCTGTTCTAATGAACTTAAATTTATAAAAATTTACTGAACATAAAATTTAGGATGATCCAAAAGTCACAGGACATTTAAAAAAAAAGATGATTCCTATACATATGAGAATATGATGACGGAATTCCGACAGAAATACTGAAAAAAAGTTTTTCCATGAATAGAGGGTCCAGTAAGTATCTGTGAGCAATTGGTCAGAGTTATTTCAATAGGATGCAGATGGAAAAACTTTTTTTCTGAGTATTTCTATATGTAAACCGCTTCCTCCTACTATCAAATGTTCCTGAATTATACATTTTTCAAATGCACTATTTCTTTTGGATCACATCGTATAGTGTGTCGATGTAACTAGTATAATAAGAAGTCGAGTCGTCATCGCCAACATGAAATCAAATTTAATTTTCCTAGATTTTCGTAATGCTCCAGCATTCCCATTTTATCTTAACGCCACCAATACAATCGTTGCAGGCAAAGTATTAGATCACTTTTAAATCACTGAATTCAATCCAACTTTTACCATTCCCAACAACTATATTTCGTGGTATTGTCTACTCTATGTCTTTGACACCAAATGGAATAAACTTGAAGGTCTTTTCACGCATTCACACAATCCATTTCGTCTTAAGCTTTCTTGGATTTTCGTGCGTGAATATCGCATAATTAATTAGTACAAAGTCCTGAATCGTTCCTTCCCTCTAAAGATAATTTGGTCTCCTCCAACAAAATATTGTTTCGTGAAGCTAGAAGATAATTATAATTCGCTTAAGAACGTAGTCAGTATGCGCATAATTTATGAAAATGCTTTAAATGGGAGTTTGGTTTCGAAATTCGTTAAGGACGTAATTCTAAATAATTTTAGACTGGTTTATTTTAATACTTATGATTTTATTTTGGTTTTGATATTTGTCGAGAGCATAATTCTCAATATTTTATGATTGTGATTTATTTTTGTATTTTTATATTATTTTGATTTGAAGTTTTTTGGATTTAATACTTATGGTTTTATTTTGGTTTTGCTATTCGTCGAGAACATAATTCTAAATATTTTATGACCGTAGTTTATTTTTTGTATTTTTTATTTAATTTTGATTTCTATAAGTGTTAAAATTTATTCTGAGTTTATTTTTATTACGACTGTGGCTTTTTTGTGTTTTAATTACTTATTTAAAGAAAAAATTGGAAAATTAAAAGGTATGTATATTTTTGACTAAAAAAACAACAACATTATTAACTAATAAAAAGAAAAAAAGAAATTCCTGAAGTGACAGCCGTAAATAATTTGTGAGGAGACTATTATTTTCTGCTGTTACTTGTCAATAAAATAAAAGTTTTTTGGTGCAAAAGTTTGGCGCAATTTGATAATTATTTAAAAAGTTCTTACGTTATCAGCTCATGAAAGTTAAACAGAATATTTTACTCATATATTTGATTATAAACAGTCTAGGGAGAAAAATACAGAACAGACAAGGCAATTTTTTAACAATTAATATTGAAATCCAGTAAACATCATACTTTTGAGTCTAAATGTGCTTTGTATATCATGTTATTGGTCCAAAGGAAAAATAACATCAGATATACGGGAATAAATTTCGACAGAAACAAAATTGAATTTTATTGTTTTTATTTCAATGTAAATTAATCTCAATATTATAATTTTTTCTCAGAAATTTAAACTGAGTAATCAGTAAAAATCTCCAAAATTGTACTTTTAATATATCGGTATAAAATTTATGTGGATATATTTTTAAAATTTATCAATCCCTGTCAAGATACAAAAATAAAATGAACCTATTTTTTACTAATTATCAACGAAGTTTCAATGCGTTTTATAATAAGGATTTTTAAAACTATGCCATATTTATAAGATGGCTATTTCGATGGCTAAAAGCAAAATCATTCTGTATCTATTTTTCGGCCAAATTAAGATATTTCTATCAATGTAAAGGTGGATTCTAGCTCTTTTCTCCTGCAAAAACATTGTTTGCTTCTTCCAATTGATAGTTTTAGTGTAGGTATATTTAAATAAGTATAAATGTTTAACAAGACAATAGCTTTTGTTTTACGCACTTATTAAATTTTCTCTGTTTTCACAAGCATCACTTTGAAAAAATGTAGCCTTGCACCATTCAACATAATTTTCAAACTGAGTTAAAAAGTTGAATATAGGGCTCAATCATCGAAGGACAATCAAACTAAAACCTAAGTATAATTCAATTATTCTTATCTCTAATGCGAAAAAAAAAAGATCTATTATCTCTCTTGAAGATTGGAACCATTCCAAACTGCAATACTTTGTTGCTGGTATTCCATATTTGGAAAAAGCTTATAATATTTTGTCATAACCCGTTGAAAATGAGGACAATATATCTGTTCATGGATAAATTTAACAGCCTGTGCCTGATACTCGGAGGAATACTCATTGGTAAGTAAATAACAAGAAAACTGAGGGCGAAAAGTAGAAGAGAACAAATAAGGAAACAACGTATGGCAAACAGGAGTAAAAGCAAAAGTGACAAAAAGCTATAATATTGTAATAAAGTTCTAACTGTTCTATGAAAAAGATTTTTCATTTTCAAAATATTGATAAGTATTTGACCTTATTTAGTTAGTAGGAATTAAAATGGAACACGATAGTACTATTTTTGTTTTATTTATTAACAACACAATTTGTGCAAAAATATAATATGTCTATATAATTTAGTTTGCACGGTTCTGGCTGTATATTTTAGACCACTATGAAGTGCTTATCACAGCTAAATACGACTCATAACTTTGAACTGCGATAAGACTGCAAGGTTGAAACCATATCGCGCATATCTCTATATGTCCGTTCTTGCTAATTACTTAACAAAGCAGACTAAACATTTTAAATATAACTATTGAAATTAGCTTAAAAGTGTTATTATTGTCCAATGCATAAGTTTGTGTGCCAGTTGAAGATTAAAAGTGTCTTTAGACTATTTTTTCTCGAGTCCGAAATTTTCTTTCTGAATTGTTTGAAAGTTTGCAGAAGTGGACTTGCACATACTGTGATCGTGCTTTTTTGCTATTAATTTATAAAACTAGCTCATATGTAAAATCATTGAACAAGTGCACATTCAGTTAAAATCAAACCAACCACGGTTTCAGTTAACCAAGTCATAAAATGCATTAAATATAGATATTTAAAGAAAATTTCATAACGGTCGGTAGCCATTTCAGAAAACTTAAGTATCGAGCAATGTGTTTAAATTTTATCAAATGAACTCTATAAAATTTATCGAGTATTTTTTTTTTTTAATCATGCTTTAGTAATTAAAGTAATGGTCAATTGATTATATATTAATGATATTATTATATCTCACAAAGTTTTCAAAGCGAATATTTTTATAGCACTTACATTAATCATTTTAATCTAATTGGTAAATAATTATGTTTAAAACTAGATTTAGTCACTTTAAAAAGACATTATGAAGGAAGTCAAGAATATCTTTTAAAAATATCCCAAGAAAAGATATTTATTCTATGCACCAATCAATATTTAGCGATCCTTTAAAATTGACCAGCAAGCAAGTGGATTACAAAACTTTCTTCCGGACTTCTCTTATAAAAAGCTAATTGAAGAAACTGAACAAATTATTAACAGCGAAAACATTGTTTGTCTTTTAACTAACAATTATTTTCTGAGGTTAATGATTATCTCTTATGTCATTTGAACTCGAATTTAAAAGGCTATAAAAATATTCTAAAAGTTTCCGACTCAATAAAGAAATAAGATATATGCCCTAAACAATGATTTGTATAATTTGAGAAATTTTTAAAGAAATCTCTTCCTTCCAAAATGACCACCATATACAAAAGATATTCTAAATCTGAGAAATTTGTAATCAAGGAAATGTGGGACAAAACGTTTTTCTTTCATCAATATCAAAGAATTAATCTAAATTAGGAAATTAAATAAAGGGGTAGATGCGGAACATTCTTTGACAAGCTAATCGCTCTTTTCTAATCGTGAGCATTTAGACCGTGTTCCCTTCTTATTTTTTAGAAAAATTATCTTCCTTCCAAAATGACCACCACTTACAAAAGGTATTCTAAATCTGAGAAATTTGTAATCCAGGCGATGTGAAATAAAACACTTCTCTTTCAACAATATCAAATAATTAATCTGATTAAGGAAATTAAATAAAGAGGTAGGTGCGTGAACATTCTTTGACAAGCTAATCACTCTTTTCTAATCGTGAGCATTTAGCCCGTGTTCCCTTCTTATGTCTTAGAAAAATTCTCTTCCTTCCAAAATGACCACCATATACAAAAGGTATTCTAAATCTGAGAAATTTGTATTCCAGGAGATGTGAAACAAAACGTTTCTCTTTCAACAATATCAAATAATTAATCTAATTAATGAAATTAAATAAAGGGATAAGTGCATGAACATTCTTCGACAAGATAATTGCTCTTTTCTAATCATGAGCATTTCGGCAGTGTTTACCCCCCCCCCCCCCTTCTTATGCTTTAGAAAAATTATCTTCCTTCCAAAATGACCACCATATACAAAAGGTATTCGAAATCTGAGAAATTTGTAATCCAGGAGATGTGAAACAAAACATTTCTTTTTCAACAATATCAAATAATTAATCTAATTAATGAAATTAAATAAAGGGACAGGTGCGTGAACATTTTTCGACAAGCTAATCGCTCTTTTCTAATCGTGAGCATTTCGGCGGTGTTCTTTCTTATGTTCTTCAAACCATTGATCAGCCAACAAAAGACATTCCAATGGAAGTCAAGAAAATATTTGAAAGAAAGAACCTGACTCTTTAAAAATCAATTGTGGAAAAGAGAGAAAAGAGAGACCTATCATTTGTACGATATGGGCATTTCTTTGGCAATCTCGACTCCTTTCCATTTGACCAGCATGCAAATGGCATTCCAAAGCGTAGAAAACTTTAGCCACGAAGACGTGAATTCTGAGTTCTTAATAACAGCGAAAGAGTGAAAACAGCCGACCCAAACTTCCCCTTAATGGGCTCCGAATAAATCCTTGAACTTCTTTAAGGGAACAGGATCGCTGAAGAAAAGTTTCCTCAAGTCGTCTAGAGCACTTTTATTTGAAATGACAACCTTTTGAGAGGAGGTAGATGTTTTCTTTTTTTATGGAGGTAGGGAAACGCCTCCTAGCAGGGGAGAAATTAATAAAAGGTGTTTTTGAAGAGAGGAGGTTACGTCAGGTGCGATTTCATCTCGAGAGAGTGAGTTTTAGAAAGGAGGAATGTTGAAAGGGTGAGAAAAAGAAAAAAAAAGTCGATGGCGCAAAGAAATTTCTCCGCCCCAATATTTGATGCATTGTTCGCAATTTGCATTCATTAAAGGAACTCCGCAATTGCAAAGGTATTTAGACCTTTGTCCTCTCCCTTCTTCATCCTCTTCAAAATAACCCTCTTAATTACTTGATCCCAACTGCAGGTACCATGAGAGTTTTTCTTTTCTGCTTTTACAAAATTCCCGGTTTCGGGATTGTCACATTTTTCCAGACACTGGATTTGCCTTTTTTTCCTTTTTTTTTTTTTTCCTTTAAGAGATGAGTGGTTTGAAAAGTAAAGTCGGTGGTACAGGTTCTTCCCACCTGTTGCTCAACTAGCGAAAGGAAGAATATTTCTGAGCTTCATATTTGCAATAAAGGACTAGAATGCGCTTAATTGAAAAATAACTGAAATATTGAGCAGTTTAATAAAAGTTTTTATAAATACGAATACAAAAGTGACCACTAACTACTGATGTAAGGCCCATTTAGATAAGTCAAGTCTTACAATTCACAATCCGCAATACAGATCAAGCTGCCTTTTTTGACTATTTACTTTCATCAAATTCACAATGTGATCTGCTTCCGCATTCACAATGTGA
Organism: Linyphia triangularis; assembly: GCA_963978545.1. Classification (NCBI taxonomy): domain Eukaryota; kingdom Metazoa; phylum Arthropoda; class Arachnida; order Araneae; family Linyphiidae; genus Linyphia; species Linyphia triangularis. The sequence continues at coordinate 33,907,099 of OZ021733.1, forward strand.
CCCGCTTAGTTTATGATATTTGTAATGGATAATTATTTATTATTATAAATAATTATCTATTACAAATAGTAAAAACCTTTGATGGAAAGTTTTTTTTTGCATGTTTCTCAATTTACCGCTTGTGTCAACGAACGTAATTGCATTTATTTAAAACTCTCCTAAATACTCAAATCTAGAAATATCTTGCTAATTTTAACATGCATTTTTAAATATTTTTCTATCGTATTTAAACTGATTAAAAAGTTTCTCAAATATTTTACTGCCATACTTATATTGATTACAAACTTCTATACAAGTATATTTAAACAAACTAGTTTATGATAAGTGGAATAGGTCTTAAATAAGATTATTTTGAAATGATTGTAATTGGTGTCAAGTAATGCATTGTGATGTAACTAAAAGAAAAATCAATTTTACACAATGAACGTAGTGCATCTCCTATTTGTTTTATATGAAATAGAAAAATTATTTCGTATTAAAGTTTTTATTTTTTCATTTTACTTGCATAACCCTTAACCATCCAGGCCAGCAAACCAACCATCTAAATATTACAATATACCCATAACGATGGATTTCATATTGAAACAACAGCCTGAGCATTAACGTAACAAATAAAAGAACTCGAACAAATTCAAGTTTATCTATTTTTACTCAAACTCATAATCAGATTAACTGTAAAGAACATAAATTTTCCTCTTTCCAGAAAGGAAACTGTAAAAACAATATTTTAAAGACTGGAAATCATTGTCAGCTCAAAGACGTCAGTAAAACCACTTTTACAAAGAATAAATTATTTTTAACATTGTTCTCAAAAAAGTTATCCACAGTTTGTTTTCTCCTTTTTTAGCAGTTTTTCTCGTCACTATTTTTTTCTGTTTGGAAATAATTACATAGTGGTAGAAGTAGTGTATTCTCATAACTATCAAGATGTAGCTTTAAAAAGTGTTTAGTCACACAAACAATCATGTATTGAGTTAAAAGTGTTTTTTGTGTTTAAGTTGAAAATCTCCGCATCAGGGAAATATGTCATACCGAAATATTTTTTTTTAAAGCATTATACGTAGAAATTTGGGATTTTCTAAAAAAAATATTGTTCACAACGTTTTCAATCAAAAATATGTTTGTCAGTAGCCAATAAAAGCAAGATAAATATGACACCCATTTTTCCATTATGTTATACGTTTATAAGAACAAAACATATTTTCGACTTTACTATTATAATATTCGCACAATCAAAACTGAAATCGCATGAAAGGATTTTTCGTATTAATGTTAAATCCGATATAGATTTCAGAATGTGACAGAATCTATACAGAATAATCTATTTCAAATATAAGTAATAACACTGAAGATCAAGTGAAAATTATACTTAAGATACAACTTCTAACTTTTTAAAGGATTTCTGCAACTTTTAAAAAAATTAGCTGACGGTCAACTATTATTGACAAAGAAAATTACATCGGTTTAAAATAGCCAAGAGGATACATCTTCATACCAACTAATAAGGTTTTCGTAAAAAAAATACGGCCAACAACTGCAACTGAATAATGGCCAACTATTATAGACATAGAAGAATATATTGACTATCCATAAGTTGGTTAGAAAGAGGACAAAGTTTTCTTCCAGCTGATGAGGTTTTTTGGAAATTTCGAAAAAATATTGAAATAATGCGGGACAATTATTGACAAAAATAGTTCATTAGATTAAAGAGATTAAGACCTGCATGATACAAAACCTTGTCAATTCATTTTGGTATAGAGAGGATCAACATAAAATAAGGGTATCATATGGAGAAAAAAAGACAAAGAACATATTTTAAAGTAGTGATTCCTGTCCTAAGGTCTCCGCGATCCACCAATCTTCAGCCCCTCTCATTTTCATTAGATAACTTTTGAAAATACTATTTTCATATGTATTAACTAAACTGAATTTATCTTATAAAAAATTAAACGCAAATAAAAGCATTAAAGTGAAGAAAAAAAACTTAAATTTTTTCATCCACTTTTTGAGATTCAACAAGAAGGATATTGAGATGGATAATTCAGGTTATTTCCGTGTCGTAAAATGAATATCCTCCATGAGCACTCACAATCAAAATTTACTACTTTTTTTTGTACACCTGATTGTTTGTCACTAATATGAAGAATAATGCAAGTCATAATCTTTCGCAATTTTTTTAACTGTTCAAACATAATAATTAATTGGATAGTTCTACAACTAAGATAAATGCAAGTTCAGCTTACTTTGCAAGAATTGCACACGGTTTTCTAAGTTTTGAGTTGTAAAAATACAAAAAAAAAAAAAAAAAAAAAAAAGAGTTCTGATGTTGCTTCAGAAGCAGTTTAATTCAAACACTCTCGCATGTATTAATATTTTAAAATTAAATTTGTATATCATAATGGACCACTTTTGATATCCTCACAGACCACTTTTTAAATCCTCACAGACCACTTTTTAAATCCTCACAGACCACTTTTGACAACCTCACGGACCACTTTTGACATCCTCGTGGACGACTTTTGACAATCGATTTAGAAAAACGATTTTTTGACAATCGATTTAGATAAATGATTTTTTGACACCTTCACGGACCACTTTTGAAATCCTCTCTAACTAATTTGACATCCCGAAGGACCACGGGCTGATAACCACTCTTTTAAAGTAAGAAGGCTTTTGCTGTGAAAGTGAAGCAACGATATGGAAAACTCTTCTAAAGAAAGAAAGGAATTGGGGAGCAATAGGAAAAAAAAGGGAATAACCAAAACTGCCTCTAAAACACATCATAAAAACAGAAAAATGATGTTGATCCATTTGAACTAAATGTGATAGCAGATTTCAATGCTGTAACGACATCTTAAACAAAAGTGGCACTATTGAAAGGGAATATTGAAAAACTAAATTTTTAAAAATATGGCATCATATTTTGAGATTAGACTATTTAAATTTCAATGTATTTGTTTAGAAGGAAACACTGGATCGTATACTTAAAATAAGCAATATAAAGAATGACCACATCACATATCACTTGGAAATTTTGAAATTTGTTTTTTTAAACATTCCCTTTAAGTACAAAAATTACCTTACTAGTTTCATGTTGAAATAGTGGACAAAATACCAATACTTTCATCCCATAATTTAGTACCACTTTTTATACATACATTTTTCTTATGTAAAATTTATTCTTATACTATGATTCAAAGTTATTCGTATTAACTTGACTTTCAAAATATATTACGCAAAATATGTTTAAACCCAAACCAAATCATTTAAAAGAGTTTTGCTCCGAAACGAGATAATTTCAAAAAGGATCTCTACGATTAAATCCAGTTTTTATGAAAACGAAATATTTTGTTTAGTGCAAATCTTCAAAGAATGAGAGTTTTTTTCTCAATAATGTTAAGTTATCTTCCCACATATACATGAATTCTCATTGCAACGATATGTAATTATGTCTGTATGCCAGTTGAACGTATTATTTTGTTTACACTTCAAAAGCAAGTGATCCCAGTCTGCCTTTAAATTCATTAATATATTTTAAGTTAGTTTGTTTTGATGTACAGTACACAAAAAAAAGTCCGAACGATGGCTATATCTTGTATTCTAATTGATTAAATAAAAAAAGAGAAAAGTACCATTCTAGTTCGAAGAAAATGCTTAATAATTGTGTACAGTTCATTTTGTTATAAGAGGTCATCTACATATTAAAACTAAACTATACTTTAAAATATTCAATGGCAATCCCATAATTGACATTGAACTTTTGTTGCCATATTTGAATTTATCATCTGTAAAAACGCCTAAATACCAATTTTCATAATTTTCCAATGAATGGTTAGTAATTTAAATAATGCTAAGGAAATGACAAATTAATATTTAAAAAAAAAATGCTCTTTTAGCCATACATTCTTAAATAATTTATACATTTTATTAATTTTTGTTTCAAACCATCGTTTATTAAAAACCAATCATAAATAGCTTACACGCTAATGCATTAATAATAAATAGCTTGCACGCTATGCATTGCACCTTTTACATTAAATAGTTTTTTAACAAATAAATATTATTTACATTATTATTACAAGTATTAGAATTTTTAAATAGAAACATATATTTTTTTCCTTTCATTAGATTTACCATAGTGTTGACCACCTCCCCCCTCCCCCCTCTCCCAGAATTTTTTTTCTTTCCATTTTGACGTTTAGTTTTCAATATTTCAGCAAAAAATTTTAAAATTTACCTAAAGAAATAGTATAGTACTTTACATTTGAAATTAATTAAATTAAAGTTTAATTGAAGTAAAAAATATTTCAATTGTTAAAATTTATAAGTATTCACTCTATCCTTACAAAGTGTTGGGAACATAGGTGGTAAACTAAACAATTTATATATCCCAGAAGTAGATTTAAATCGTCTCAAACACACTAAAGTTCAACTCCCCCCCCCCCCCCCAAAAAATGCACTTTTCAGAATGACCTGTAATTTGACCTGAATATACTCAAAGAAGAAGAAAACTTTCTAACCAAAGGGAAAAACAATTTCAAATAATATTTTTTTCTTATAACATGCAACTTTTCCCCTTTTTGCCTAAGATCAAGTAAAATTTTAGGGCATTCTGGCATGTGTTTCGTTTTTTACAGCTTTTTGAAAGTTGAACTTTAATTAAAAACATCCCAGGGGAATTATATTCCTCTCGGAATAATTATAATTAAAGTTCAACTTTTAAAAAGTATGATTCCAAAAGTATGACATTTTTTCTTTCAAAATATTATATAGTATAAAAATATGTTGAAATAATTTGTGGCATAGGAAAAAAAATAAGTCGAAATAATTTGTTTTCTTATACCATACCATTTTCCCTTTCTTTGAGCATATACAGATCATTCTGATGAGTGTTTCTTTTTTACAGCTTTTTGAAAATTGAACTTTAATTGTGGACAGCTTTAAAGTCCTTATATTTTGAAATGTGCTATACATTTTGCAAGAAGTAAGTTTTGAGAATCGTGCATCGAATTCATTTTTAGTAGGTTTTATCCAGTGACAGAAGTCAAATTCTTGGATCAGAGGCACATACACACATGTGAAGCAATTCCGGTTTGATACGCACCATCGGCGCTCTTGTAAGGAAAAATTAATAGACAATCGAGATTGTGTGACCAATTGTCTGTGTTAGAATTATCAATTCAAAGCTTCTTCAATTTGATACTCAAATTCAAAAAACTCCTTTAACAGACCTTTTCATAAGCAATGCTCCCTTTAAATTTTGACTAATATCAATCCAAGTTTTACGATATTTTGGTGCAGCATACCCTTCGTTGAGATCTTTTTGAACAAAAAAAAAGTGCAATACAAACCAGCATGAGTTCGAAACCATAATAAATTTACAAAAGTAAGCATCAGGGGTCAGCAGGAAACTTATGGACTTTTCAGAAAGGCGTAAAAAGCACTCATTGACAATTATTACATAGATTACAACATAAAGTAAAAAGTATAGCGAATTACTTTGAGGAGGGTACAGAATTTACATAAAATGTTTTATTAATATATATATTCCCCATATAGGGATTAAATAAACTTATATTAATATGCAGCGTTCCATTTAGTTGAAAAATATACACATGATTTTAAAAAAATTAGTTTTATTGATTAATTAAAAAATTTAAAAACTTATTCAGCCAATCTTTAATTAATTTGAGATTAATGAAACGTAAAAATAATAAGCGCGATCTAATTAACATAAAATATGCTAACATTGTCAGAAAATAATATAGTAATCTAAAAAATTTTTATAGATAAACAGTAATTATATTAAAAAAATATATTCTTAATTAAAAACAAGTTTTATTATTTGTAAATAGTTAATCGGTAACTTTTACGAAAGTTATTTACAAAGATTATAGGATAATTCGAGTGTGGATAAGTCGAGGTGGATAATTCGAGATTTTTGCACGCAAATTTTCTTGCTTTCTAAAAAGAGATAGATACGAATGTTAGGAACTAATTTACATTTAGTAAACAATTACATATTATATTATTTTTATAAATAATTTTATTTTTTTATAAAATAAATAATAAATTTATTTTAATCAGAATAAATAAATAAATAAATAAATAAATAAATAAATAAATAAATAAATAAATAAATAAATAAATAAATAAATAAATAAATAAATAAATAAATAAATAAATAAATAAATAAATAAATAAATAAATAAATAAATAAATAAATAAATAAGTTTTTAATTGTTAAAGATAGGCGAAGTCACCACATCTTTAACCTTGTTAATAAATTAGGTTACTTTTGAGTTACTTAAATGTTTTATATTAATATGTTGTTAAACATGACACTATAAATCCAAATAGTTTCCATGTAATTTTATACTATATCTGTATTTTAATAACGTCCTGAAACACGCTGTTTCCTAATGACCTTAAAAGTAAGCTTCTTAACATTGAATCTGCCAAAACATTTTCGCTTATAGGTGTCGTATTTTTCAAAACAGTTGGTATTTAGAGTAAACGAAGAATTCGAAATCAAATTAAAAATTAAAAAACAGGAGTTCGTAATGAAATTTTCAGTTAGACTTAAATTTCCTTAGTAAAAGCTCCAAGAATTTTTTTTTTTATGAAGCATATAAAAAGTAGAAAACAAAACAATTTGATGCAAGCCGCAATACTTTACTTATTGCATGACGTAATTTTAGATACATATCTGGCCATTCTTCAGATTCGAAATTAGTTGTAGGAATTGTTTTGCAATGATTTTGCATAAGCAATGTTTTTTTTTTTCTCTCTCTTTTTTTTATTTGGTTGGTTGGTTGGTTTATACGCTCATGAGCTATTTTTATGCACAGTGACGGCTAATCAGGCCGGGACCTACAGCTTAATGTGGATTCCGAACCAAAATGAACATCCATGCCTAATCTGGGATTCGAATCCGGCACCTTTTACATGCGGGGCCACTTTTTTATTATTTTTATTTATTTCGTAATGAAAATAAATAAAAAGAGTTTCACACTTTACTATTTTTGTTATTCAGTCATTTCTTTACTACTAGTTGAAAAAGACTTCAATCAAAATATGATTTAGCCCGATTGTGACGTCACTATAATACATGGGGTCATTTGCTTACATCTAAGAAATCATTGTTTTCAATTCAGTGTTAAAGAATCGTGAGTCTATAAAAATAATAAAATTTGAAAATTTTCTCATTTATGATTAGTACGATTAGTACTATTACAAAGACATTACATTAATTTTTATACAAAATAATTGCAAATACTAATCATACAAGAAATTCCAATGCTACATTTGGCAATGCTGCATTTCACTACCCATTTAATACTCAGTTTTTGAACAACCTCAACTTTTCAGCCCTCTTTTAAGACCCTTAATTTTTCAACGTACAATGCCACTTAAGGTAGTGAACGCTAGTGATGCCAGATTCCTATCTCTATGCCCTTCAAACACAAAATAGTTCATAAGTGTACCTTTACCAACGATCGTGTTTATAAATACTAGATACATATCATGATACAACTGTATCTCATATTTGATGACTGTCCTTGATGCTGTCACTTTTCTCATGAAAAGCGTTTAGTTTTCTTTTAAGCAGATTGAGAAAGCTTAAGTTTAAAATGAAAACGCAACTTTTTATCATTCATATGTGATACCAGACGTAGTAGTTGATACAAGATGAATTAGAATCCTTTATAATAAAACAGAATGAATTGCCGAAAAACTGTATTAGTATGTTATTTTATGCATACATTTAAAGTATGATAAGACAAATTTAGGTTATACAATTTGCAAACTATACAATCACGAAAAAAACTATTATACTTGCAAATGTTTAGACAAGATCTTGTTTTGAATAAAAATAATCATGATTTAAAATCAAATCGAATCTCTGCTTTTTAATCCGTTCATGCAGAGAAAACAAAATCGAATTTTCATATTTAAGATATAAGTTAAAAATTCATGACTGTGTCAAAGCTTATGCCCGATGCAAAGTATAGTTGTTTCACCAAAAATTGAATATTTTAGAAATATAACATAATTTCTACACTAAAGATTGTTTAAAATATTATGAAGTACATATATTATATAGTTGAACAGTTTGAATTTTTATTATAAAAAAACCAGTGTCTATACTTTTGAAAACTATTACAAAATTCGTATGTTTAATTAAATTACTGTTTTTTGATACAGTTTGTTTAAAATATGATAAATTCAGCTATTACACTTTCATAACTGAATAGATCGCAATTTTAAAATAATCAAAATATATATTGAAATTTTGCAAGGCTTAAATTATAATATTTTATAAAATTTGACTGATTTAACAAATTACATATTTTTAACGATATAGTTTGTACAAAATCTGATCAATTATATCTGTTATAATATATATTGATAAAATAACAAATCGCATTCATAATGTAAAGGGAAAAAAAATCATCGGTGATTTCAACTTCGAAGTACATTTGAAAAGGATTTATCTCCTTTTTTTTTTTAAATTAAAAATGAATTCTCCCACTTCGATTGCAATTAGTTAGAATTTAATTTCTTATCTTGATATTCGGAATTTTATTGCTTTATTTGTAATGAACTCTACGTAATTAAAACAAGTCCAAACTCAATGAAAATTCTATCTTATGGGACATAAATTGATTTATAATAAAATGCAATAACAACCACATAGCAATAAGAGCTTAATAACAACTTATGAATTTTATTAGAAATCTAAGCGTATTTTGCAAATATTCCTCCTAATATAAGATGTTTCTACTATAAATAAGCAATTTATAAATTAAATATTGCAATATCAAACTTATTTACTTGAAATATTAACATTATTTTTGGATATAATAACACTGTTTTTTCTAGTTAATAATACATTGTTGAGTCGTATTATATGCATAGTTAATTTTTAATTATTAATTTTCCTTTGTAACGCTCTTTTGCTAAGTATTAATGTTATTTGTTATAATATGAACATATTTTTGTAGAAATAATAATTTTGGTGTTGTAATACTATTTCACTTGCAATTGTTCTATTCTAAACATTACTATTATTTAAGTATGAAAGTATATAATTGTTAGCAGAACTATCATGCAAAAAAAGCAATCTTCCAAAATATAGGAATTCATCCATGACGCGTACACAAAATACAACTCCGGAAAAACTCAATCATACCAATCATCGGGCCGGAAAAACTCAAAAAGTGCCAGCTCTACGCCATATATAAAAAATACATTTGCGATATATATCATACAATACATATTTGTATAACAACCCAAGGACCCTTCTTCTTTCCCTGCTCTATCTTCGGTTTCATACTACAAATGCCAGTGAAGCGTACACAACATAAGAGGCCGGGAAGTACCATAAAGCACCGCTTTTAAGGTTTGTCCGTAACACTATCTTACCATAACGCGGGTTGTAAACCTAACACCTAATGTCTACCGTGTATTGTGTGGGACGAAATTTGTTATTATGCTCAGAATTCAATGATCCAAGAAAAAAAGTTATAGAGAATCATCCATAAGTTAAAAAATAACTTGCATCTTGACTACTTAGGGAACAAATAAGAGATGTGTTGTGCTCACAACTGCGGAAAACTCAAAATGCGTAAGATTTGAAGATCTGACAGCCAATTGGCATTGGCGTCAATCTGTGAAATAAGTTGACACAAGTAAATGGTTTTATGTTTTGAAAGGGGGGTTTTGCTGTTTTTTAGAGTTCTTTTAAATCTACTTTTGTCGACGTTCTGCTACGTATTTTTGAAAGCGCCCGTTTGTGGTGTGTGTTATCGTACTATTCAGAACTTTAGAAATATATTTAATGCTAGCAGAATCTTCTTGCGAAATTTCGTTTTGTTTATATTTTCATAACTGATTGTTTAATATATAATTACAACTTTCAAAATCCTTAGAGATTATTAATATCGAAGAAAGTATTATCAAATCATCCTTATTTAGCTTTATTAATACTTGATAAAAACTTCTTAACGATTACAGTTTTTGGTACCTTCATGCAATTCTGAATAACAAAGGTCAGCCAATGGTAAATCAGAATTTCTACTGCACAATTCAAATGAAAAAAGATAGTAAAATTTAAATTATACCTTATAATCACAATTATCATTCACAAATCTTTCACCTAGAATGAATTATTTTCGCTAGCAAACCAATTGTGTGTTTTGTTTATTTTAAAGTAAATAACAGATAACACTTTAAAAATGTTGTTCATGTTAACTACATCACTGAAAGTTTACAGCAATCTTGAAGAAAATCTATTAAAATTTTCAGAAGGCGTAAATTTTGGTGATCTGACAGTTAATTGTCATCAATCCGGAAAATAAGTTGACACAAATTTTATATTTGAAAGTTAATTTGCTGTTTCTCTATAATTTCACAGGAAGTACTTTTTGTGAAACCTTTACGATATATATATTGGTCTGTCTCGGAATTGGACTATAAAAATAGAAACATTTTCATTAAAAGGGAAGGCAAGATTTTTTCTCGGAATCCATTTTGAGGTTTTTAGCGCATCACAATATTTGAAATGTTATCTACAAAATGGTTAAACTTGGCTGGCTCATCTGAAGTATTTTTTAAATGTTTTTTGGAAAAAAAAAAAAAAAGGGGAAAAAAAACATCACTGAAAGAAAAACACCGTTTGCTTTGCACTTCAAACGCTGTTTTCTCAAAATGCTGTTTTTTCATACAAATGTGCCTTTTTCTCAGGATCTACTTAATATTTTGCTTTTAAAGTTTTTTTCCTGGTACATATTGTATTTTTACACAAACAGACATATTCTTTTAGAGAAATATTAATTATTTTTTTAATTCCTAACCATGATGTTTTTTTTGGAAAATTTTATAATAAATTTTCAAAACATCATTAATCATAGACAAAATTTTATTTTTACAAAAGCATAAGTCAGTCTATGTAAAAGTGTTTTAATATTGCCTGTACAAAATTAAAAAAAAAATGCAATGAGTAATTTCTGAGAAAAAGGTACATAAAAAGGCCTTTTTAACATGGACTAGATAGAGTCTTCCACCCTCCCCCCACCCCCTTAACTAATTAACACTTTCTTTTCTAACTAAGTCTCTAGTTAAAAAAAATCTTAAAATTTATAATTCAAAGTATAATTTTATTATTAATTTTTCATAAAAATTAAACATTTAATGCTGAATTTTTTAATTATTATAATGTATTTTAAATTGAATTTTGAGTTCTACCCCTTTCACACGAAGCATGAAATACCACAAAATGGGGTGAAATACTCAGTATAACCATTAGTTTAAATATGCTCAGTTCAGTTATTTTACAGGATTCAATTCAAAAGAATATTTTTTAAGTTAAGTTTGTAAAATTCAATGGATGAATGTACGTGAAAGAATAATTCTAAATATTGAATGGTCAAATTGAAAATAAATACAAATACCTCAGGTATAAATAAATAATTCTTTTTATTCTTCGAAAATAGTTTTAAGAATGTTGAAATGTTGGATAGATAATTCTTTCCGCTATCGAAAAAAGATAACCAATAAGAAGCATTCATAATTATGTCCTTTTTGTAACGCTTTAAAGACATTTTATATTAAATAGTCAGTTCTATTAAACGCAATAAATTTGTTTTTCTTTAAGACCACGTAATCATATTCCTCTCAGAAATAGTAATCTCAATAAGAGAACTTTCCAGAGTTCTTAGAAATGCCTTAGCCATTCAAAAATAATATACAAAATAAAATAGAACAGAAATGCTGTTTTCTCTTTTTCAATGCCGGTAACTGACCATTTGATTTGAAGTGATAATGTATGGGAGTGATCCTCCCACAAACAAAAAGTCATAACATTAAAAAAGATAAACCAAATCGTGGTAATGTACGGGAGTGGATCCTCCCACAAACAAAAATTCATAACATAAATAAAAATGATAAACAAAATTGTGGCATACGTTTGGAACATCACATTATCTTTCATTATGAGGCTCTCTACACATTATATTTATGTTATGTCACTAATGGAACTTGTTTACGAAGTATTTTATCATTTGATAAGCATTAATGTTTAATTAGCATTAGTGTTAATCATTTAATTACCATTAATGTTGGCGTGTTATTTTAATGAAGTCATCATTACACACTATTAGAAGGATGCTGATCTTTGTATGTTGGGCGTTTTTTTTTTGTTTTTTTTTCAGTACTCTTTGAATAATTTAGTAATCCATATTACAAAAAAAAAATACAGATGCTTCAAGCTATGTGACCTACAGTTTGTTTTCTTGCATTTCCATTTAAATTAGTTTTCATAGTAATGTCTTACTAAGAGTAAAGATTGGTTGGTTGTTTAGTTTTAATGGCGCAAAAGCAACACTAGGGCCATGCTGCGTCACTAAGAGTAAAGAAGTAATAGAGATCAAACTTATGCCAATCTAGAAAATAAGCTGACACAAGTAATTTAATGCTTTAAAGGGATTTTAATGTTTTCTTTGACTAATTTGCAAAATGTATGACTTATTGTTTGAAAGGGTAAATTTTTTAGTTCAATTTCTACTCTTATAATTATACAACGTTTTTTTTCCCCTTCATTTTATAAAAGGACTTTTAAATGGATGAAGTTTACTCTCCTGTGTTCAGGAAAAATTTGGAGATTTGCATTATTTTAAAGGCATTTCATAGTTTTGCAACGTACTTCACAATTTCTTATTGTATGTTAAACTATAGTAGAGAACTTCATCCATTCAAAAGAAATTTGGCTTAAAAGTAATAAAGTTCTAATATTTAATTTCTATCAACTGATTGAGTCGAAAGCTCCATTTATGTATTGAATGTAAAATTAATGAACATAAACAAAGCTTCTCTTTTATTTGAATTATTTAATGAAAGTACTATTAATTAAGTTAATTAAACTTCAACTATAGATAATTGAAAAAGTTTTCAGTGAGGAATAATTTTAAAAACCCAATAAAAGCCGTATTATATTATTCCATATTTGAATTCAACATCACTGATTAATTTGTCATCATTAATAAAATGTTGTAATACTACATTTTATTAATGTTTAATAAGAAGGAAATAAAAATTATTTAAAAATGAACGAAGTAGTATCTTTGGAAAATGTCAGTAAGTCATGCTGCCATAATGATTTTTAAGCTTTCTGTGTATAGTTCATGCATACATAAGTATCAGTAAAACCCTTTCCAACAATAAATGTATCATTGGTTAAGTTTGAGACCAAACAGAATTTTTGTTGACCGACTACAAAGAACGTGGTACGTTCATTGTAAAACATTCCTGCGAAGAGGATATCGAAATTTTCTTTTCGCAGAACATAAATTGCCTCAATATGAGTGTTGTATACAATTGTGAATAGAATTTGTACCTATATTGTACCTAAAATGTACTAATATTAAATTAATTACTAATCTTATTACCTAAAAATGTATCTATATTAAATTTTATCAATTTCAATAAGTAAGAAATATAATTTTTCTCAAAAATGAACGCTGTAATGTTTATAGAAAACTTCAGTATCTAGCCATGCTGACGTGTATATTTTAAAGCTTTCTGTGTATCCTTCACATATACATAAACTTCAGCAAAGCGTTTTACAACAATTAACGTATCAATTGTTAAGTTTGAGACTCAATAGAAATTTTATCACGCAACTACAAAAATGTTCCACAATTGATATTATCCTTTAATCAAAATCTAATAGAATTACTACGATAAAATAACCTGCAGTAACTTGTAGAGTAGATGTCTAAACGCATGCATATGCTGATATCCGTTGAAAAGGAAGTTTAATAAAATATTGAGCCCAGATTTCTAATTCACTGGCCAGTGAGTGTTATAATAAAATTGAAAAAAAAAATTATATAGTTTTTCGAAACACTTATGTTCGACTTTTGGTGCACCAGTGGGTCGCTACCTACATTTAGAGAAACGTTATAGCAGATCGTAATTTTTTTCAAGATTCGATTTCCAGAAACGCGGATATCGATTCTTCTATTATTTTTTCTCAAGAATTGACTAGCTTGGGGCCTTCGTTTTCCCCTTATATTTCTTGCAAAACTTTTTTTTTCGATATCGGGACAGTTTCCAGGAGGTTGCGGACGAATCTACGCATAGGTTCCCGCGACGTTTGGTACGTTTTCTATTTTGTTAGAATAAAAAAGCGGAGAAGAAATTTCATGGATGCCTTGGCCTTCAATCTCGGAGGTGGCCGATTTGTGTTGGCGGGAAAACAGACTTATTCTTCTGGAGAGGAGAAAATACCTGGAGCGCTACATAACCTAAAGTCACACGCAGGGATTTGATGTTCACACCTGAATAATCTATCGTGTTTTACTTTTAGCCGAGAGAAAAAGTGTTACAAGTGAAATATCTACAATCCTACGCTAAAATAAGAAAACCTGATAATAGATATTTTTTCAACGCCGTTACATCAGGAATAAAAAAATTAAAAATATGATATGAATAATTATTACATAAAAAAGATAAATACATAACTTCGAGATTTGATTTAAAAAAATTCAGAAATATGCACACACACGAAAGGTGTTAGGGTCTCATTCTTAGAGCAAAAATTTAGTCAAGCAGCTGAAAACGCCAAAATTCTTATTAAATTAAAAACAATTTTATCATGCTACACCTTATACATAAAATTATGTGTATTTATACCAGAGGCATTTTTCCAAGATACATGTGTATATACATGAATTTTACAAGACGTTGGCAAAAGTACTAAAAAAATTCGAGTCAAAATATTAACTCAAATATACTATTCATTAATTATAAAACATTTGTGTATTGTAACGATAATAAAGACTACGAATAATAGACGATTTAACCCGTAACCTCTATATTTTATACGACTTATTACAAGACAATTAAACATAATTAGTGGGTACAATGTAAAACATAAGTCCAACAACTCTTACATGCCGATATCAGTTTTACTATGCCTTCATCAACGTAAAATCCAACTTAAGTTTAATGTTAATCCCACTTCTCCCTCCCATCCCACATACATTGAAGCAGCTTAACAAAACTCCTAATCTGTCCACATACATAACAACTATAAATTCATTGTTGAAAAATACTTTTTTAACTTTACCTTCTGGTTAAGAATCCGACATTGGACCAAAGTTATATGATAATCAAACAAAACTAAAATAAAAAGATTAAAAAAAATAATGCATCTAATAAGAATATGTGAAAAAAGGGACGTAATTAATGTTGTGTGTTTTAATATGGAAATAAGATTAAAAAAAAAATTATATATCAATCAGTAGAAAATGATTGAAATTGAAGATTAGAAGTTAATCATAATATTGGTAGCTTTGAATATTAATTCTTTTACAAACGTTCTTAATTAATTTTGTGATTCATGCCCCAAAGACTTTTTTGTTCCTTTATCTCTAACTGCATGGGATCGAAAATTGTTTTACACTCTGCACTATACAGTACCTGTTTTCAAAGACAGGTTATCGAGATGTCTTTTTGTGTCGCTGGGAGTTTACCGGGTTTTCTCCTACTCGAAATACACATGTCGTGGTTTCCTCTTGAAACGCCACCTCGAAAGAGTTCCTTTCTTTTGACACATAAACTACCCTCGGTAATCCAGAACTTTATCTAAACAAATATTTTTTTCGCACGCCTCTCATATAGCTCTTACGCAAAAAAATACCCGATACAACAAAACACTGAACTAACAAAACACTAAAATGATAGAATTAGGCATATTTGAATCTGATAAGAGCAAGGTTACTTGTCGGGAAAAAAAATTGGATTATCAAAATATCTTAGATTTGAATAAAGGTATCTGGGATAGTTTTTGAGTTATTGAGCCACTTGAACTATTTATTGGTAACAGTTTTGTTACCAACAAATAACTCTACTACCTTGAAAAGACAGTTTAAAAGAAATATAGCCACGTGCCCCCCCCCCCCCCCCCCAAGCCAGAATTATTTAATAGTTTTTCCAGTGGGAAAGGTTATCTGTGGTTGAGAGGCTTCAAAGACGGTAATTATTCTTTTAATTTGTTAAGTTAAGCTTTTTTTACTTTCAATTACCCATTTGTTAATATAAGGTAATGAAAGTAATGTTTTTTCGGTAAGCATTTATTTATTTATTTATTTATTTATTTATTTATTTATTTATTTATTTATTTATTTATTTATTTATTTATTTATTTATTTATTTATTTATTTATTTATTTATTTATTTATTTATTTATTTATTTATTTATTTATTTATTTATTTATTTATTTATTTATTTATTTATTTATTGCATTTCTCCACGTTTTGGAACATTCTGGCTTCAAAAAATTGGTCTAGAAAAAATGTCTGTGTTTCCAGTAATGCCGTAAAAATGTTATAAAAGTGTTAAAAGTTGAAAAACGAGTCTCTTTAACACAGAGCTCTCTTCCTTTGAGCATAGCTCATCAACTTGCCATTTTCTCCTATCCTCTGTTTCACTTACAAGAAAGGATAATGTAAGCTTTATCGAAAAGTATATCGCCAAAAATAGCACTCTTCCACTTCAAATCTTTCGTATAATTATTGAATTAGAAAATGCTATGCTTGATAAATCACTTTTAGGTATTGACCTTATATCAGTAACTTAGCTAAAGAGAGATATCAACATTAGCCAATATAGATACTAACAATTATGTACATAAAACGACTTTTGTAAGCACGGATTTAGTATACATGGATTTATTGAGACAAATAGAAATATGACAGATTTATCTTCATCAGCTATATTGCATGCAAAAATAAGTGATATGCAACAATTCGTATTTGTAAGGGAAAAATTAAAGTGAAAACAATAATTATTTTTTTTTAAACTTTAAGAGAATAGATTGAATTAGTATTTCATTTTTTTTTTTTTTTTTTTTTTAACTTTACCACAAGCATCACACTTAAAATTTGAAATAAGAATAGCCGAATAACCCTAAGGTACTTTATAAATAAAATATATGCATAATTTCCGATCCTACATAAATGACTTTTGTCTAAGAAAAATTCCGCAAAAGTCCACATGATAACCCTTGTCTTTAAAGTCAGTTAAACATAAGTTACCATAGTCAAGATAACTCTGGAAAAGTAACGCCATGTCCAACCCTAAAAACAAAACTTTCCGAACCATGTATTGTTCAACTACACATCCATGGGTAAGAGTGCAAACTTGATGAATTGAAAACCCACATCTAATCTTTGGTTAAACAATAATGCCCCCGTAAGCGAGGAAATCTGTTGAATAGTGGAGAGGGGGGGTTACTGGAGCGGTTATTTTGTGGGCGCATCAGTGCTAGTGACGAGGGTGGGGGGGACTATAGAATTGGAAGAGGTCGGAAAGAGGAGAGATTTGAATAGGGTGAGGGGGTTGGGTAAAGTTTTGTGGGGGGAAGGGGGGAATGCAACATTTTCAAGAGATTGTTGAGAGAGCGCTCTGTCGCGTTCTCAAATTAGATCTTCTTGTTACACGGCTATTTTGGTAGGGCTGTTTCGATGGATTAGATAAGTGTGTAGATCATCAAGGAAGAGGGAAGATTTTACCAACCGATTTTTATCATCGGTCTATTAAACCGGTTTTCCGGTAGATTGTGTTTGCATGCGATGGAGGGTTTTTTTTTGGGAGGTTATCATAATTCTTTTTTATTAAGTTATGCATTGAGGAATTTTTTTTAAAGTACAGTGAAAGAAATTATTAGCTATAGATAACTATGGGATAATTATTTAGATAACAGTTCGGAGAATAATGTGCTATTACAGTATTTCACTGAATAATTTTTCTTTTGCTGGCATTATTTAGTTTTTCTCTTAATAAAAAGCTGTCAAATAAATATTATTTCATTATATGCATTAGTATCAACGTAGATATTTTCCCTTCACCCTATTCTATAATAAAAAATAAAAAAATAAAAAAATATTACTGAAAAATAATGCGTAAAAATTCGTTCAAAACAAAATTCCTCTGATTTAAAAATGAGTTATGTGTCTCCAACAAGATATAAGATATTTGTTTCCAATTCAGATGTCATAGAATTAGATATGAACATAAATTGTGTAATAGTAAAGTAACTTTTTCTAAAACATTTTGCTGGCATTTTATAATTCTTAATGTATTTGAAATAAAAGCTATGCTCTAAAAACTATATAACTATATTTTTCGTAGCATTATAAATTATGTTTTTGTGTCTTAAATTATAGAAAAGAAAAGTGAACCATTTTTAGGATATAGGTATAAGCTACTTTGTAGATTTACTTCTCTTCCGCGTGGTTTCTATATTCAGTTTACCTGTATGAAAACAAAACAAAAAAAAAAAAAAACTTTAGATCAATTTTCTTCAAATAACCAAAAGTATGTATAAACTAGTTTCAAAATTTTAACTGAAGTACTCGTGGTGCTATTTAGTTTTTCTTTTTTTAATGTTTATTTTTGATAGCGTAGACTAAGACTGGCAGTCAATATTTAAAATTGCGTAAATACTTTTATTAATATGAACAAACGCTTTCATTAAATTTATTACTTTAAAATTTTTTTAGCAGACATCACCCTGTTATTTCTCTCTTCCAATTTTAAAATCTACAACCTGCACACAAAAAATTTAAATGTTCAATTCGTATATGAATGACACCAGTACTTATTTTCTAAGGTGGGGTGTAAAAAGCTTCACCAAACAAGAAGAGCTCACATAACTAATTCCAAAAGCTTATGAATTACGCGCCCTTAAACAGGGGACAAATTATTTCTTACAGTTTGGTAGAGGGAAGTAACATGGCCTTTTCTACAAATACTTTAAATAATAAATTTAATTTAAGAGATTGTTCATAGTGTTAAAAAGTAAAATTTTTAACTCAATTCAAAATTAAGTCTTTAAGCTTATGTTATGAAACAAATTGTCCGTGTTTGACGGCCTGTAAATCACAAGCTTTAGTATTAAAAATATGAAACATTGATTGGTATGTGATAACATTATACATCCCAGCCAAGAAAATTTGAAATGGTATCCCACGTACGCTAAATTACGATTCCTAAATTAATATATGCGTGACAACATTAAACATCACTACCTAGAAGATTTGAACTGATATCCTACGTAAGTTACCATTCCTAATTTTATACAGGTAATAGGTTTTAAACCCATATTTATATAATCTCTTATATTAATGAACCATCATAATTTAAAAACTAAGTTGCATCACAATGATGTAGTTAGAGCAGCATACATATATGAAGATTGAAAATTGAAGTTATATTTGTACGTTTAAATACGATATCAGATAGATTTTACTGCAAAAGACTTAATGAAACATTGTTTTTTCAGAAATTAAGATTTTTTAAATTAATTTAATTAATTGTTCTTAAATATTAATTGATTTAATTATTAATTTATTAATTGATATCAGATAGATTTTACTGCAAAAGACTTAATGAAACATTGTTTTTTCAGAAATTAAGATTTTTTAAATTAATTTAATTAATTGTTTTTAAATATTAATTGTTCAATATTGAAATAGAAAATGTAATAGAATATAAAACAATTTTTCCCCAAAAGAAAGCAAAGTATGAGTTATTCTTCAAAATTTGTTTTACCAAAAATATTTCAAAGCTATGTCAGAAAAGTAACATTGTGAAACTTTGTTCACTTACATTTAAAATACGTATGCTCAATGAAATTTGATTCAAATATTTAAATATTTAAAATGAAAACCTGATCCTGTATAACACAATTTACAACACAAATATTACTTTTTTATAAAAAAAAATCAAGGTAATAATTTTATTCGAAAATATTACTATTTGCTAGACCGATTTATAATTTCACTTTTAAAGCTGGATTAAATGATAAACAAAACTCTTTTTGAGTGAAAATCTGATTACAAGGTGTTTTTAATAAGTAAAAATGCTCTAAAAATACATTTAGCAAGTGTCATTCAGGTTATAAGAAATGAATTTGCATCCTTAGTTCATTTTTCAATTTTGTTACATACCACTCAATAAAATCAACATTTTCAAGAATAGACTATAAAAAACTTGCTTTAATATTTGAATTTTTTAAGATTGAGATTTTTTCTAATCATGATCTTTTACCGATAATTTATTTATGATGGCATCAATAAATCATTTTTAAATTTTTGCTATCGACATATGTTAACTGCACTCACTGAAAAAATATTGTCTTCTATTGCTCAATTTTTTGCAATAGGATTAAGAAGTAAGAAAGATATACAACTGAGAATTTGAACACTTCAATTCCTAAAACTGAATAGCACGAATGTCTCCCTCTTTCACCGCAATAATGATTTTATTTTATCAATTAATAAATAATTAATAATATATAAATTAATAATATATCAATTAATAAATAATTAATACTATATCAATTAATAAATAATTAATTGTTTATCAAGTAATAAATAATTAATAATATATAAATTAATAATATATCAATTAATAAATAATTAATACTATATCAATTAATAAATAATTAATAGTTTATCAATTAATAAAATATTAATAATTGATAAATCATTTATTAAACAATAAATAATTAATAATGTATCAATTAATAAATAACTTATAATCTATCAATTAATAAATAACTAATAATGAATCAATTAATAAATAATTAATAATATATCAATTAATAATATATCAATTAATAAATAATTAATACTATATCAATTAATAAATAATTAATAGTTTATCAATTAATAAAAAATTAATAATATATCAATTAATAAATAATTAATACTATATCAATTAATAAATAATTAATTAATTAATTAAAATATTAATAGTTGATAAATCATTTATTAAGCAGTAAATAATTAATAATGTATCAATTAATAAATAATTAATAATGTATCAATTAATAAATAACTATTAATGTATCAATTAATAAATAACTAATAATGTATCAATTAATAAATAACTAATAATATTCAATTAATAAAGAAATATATGAAAGCGAGTTTCAATGTTTCACACATAGTGGTTTTAATTTCAAATACAACTTACAAAACCTGATAGTTGATACAAAAATTAAAATGGATAAATTCATATTACATAAGCATAGTACTAGATAAAATTGTGGGAAGCATAGAAGTGGCTATACGCAGCACTGACCGCATTGATACTCTACCCCAGACAGTGATATAGAAATTGTATATCCCTTACGGACTCCAGCCACCTTGACTCGTACCGGGCTGTTGAGAGAGTGTTTTACCTTTTACATAAGTAGAAGAGGGATGGTGAAATTTGATAAAAAAATATATACTTACTATCAAAGGTTAATTTGCCTATTTTTAGAAATCAGTTATTCTACATTCAAATGTTACAGTGTTATAAGTAAAATTCACTAAAAGGGATTTTCAGAGTGAAAACAATGCTAAATTTCCTTTTATTTCTCTAACATTTCCCGGTTGCCTGCAGTTTTACGCTATTGTGTAAATGACTGAATTTAAAGAATTTTATCACACAAAAAATTAGTTTTTTAGTTTTATACAAATGTTAAATTTATTGATTAAATACTAAATAAAAACTCAAATTAAAGGGTTCTTCAAAACTTTAATCAAATAAAAATAAATTCAATTTCTGACAAAAGAAGAAGCATAACAACATAAAAAATGCGATTTCTTGTTCTCGTAAAATTACTTAAATTTGTATTTAATTTCGTGAAAAAAATTAAATCTCATGTGTTTTTTTTTTTTTTTTTTTTTTTTTTTTTGTATTTTATGTTGTTTATTTGGAGTTTACCAGAAACTCCCTGAAAAAAAATCACGATATTTCTAGAAGTGCCACTTTTCCTGATATTTTCCCATTTTCCACCCTGATTTCTGGACATCCTGCAAAAATAACCAAAATATTTCATAGAAAACGCTGCCATTTAATAAATAATAAAAGATGTGTAAAGTATGAAGAAATATCAAAAGAATATACATAAGATGCACTGCACTTGGACAATATTTGTATTTATTTTTCTATTCCAATGAAATGGAAAGTACAAATTTTTCCAGTAACATAGAAATGATAAACTGATTTTTTTGCTATTTCTTCTCCGTTTATTTAAAATATTCGTACAAAAGAAATGTCACGGACAAAAAGATATTAACAAACTGAATACATAGCATTCGAACAAAATACTCACCCTCTGTTGCCCCTAAAAGTTTGTATAAAAAAATTCTCCCCCACGCACACATAAAAAGTAAAATGACATGCTTTCCTTATACCTTTGTTAGAAGAACGGAATTCTTATTTGGCGATATTTGTATGATGTCTTCGCGCCAAATGCCCTATTGTCCAAATTGCGTAGTCATAGAAACCGAAGGAGATTTCAAGACAGAATAAAACTGAATAAAAATTGAAAAATACGGAGAAAAAAGAGAAAGAAAAAAACTACGAATAAAACTTTAAAATTGAATATTTTCAACTGAAAATAAATCGTGGTAAAACTCTTATTGAGGAATATTATAACAATGAAAATATATTTCACACGTAAGTGCTCTGAAGATAAACCATGTAAAGATATATTTAAAAATAGTGCTCTAGAAAGCGAAATTCTTCATTTTTCAAGTGTTTATTTGCGATCAAAAGAAATTATTCACAGTTTAGAGCTCTATGCGAACAACTATTCAATCTAATGTTGGGGTCGGTAGTTAAATTTATAAAAGGATAAATGTTGAATAAGAAAGTAATACTTTAAATGTTATAAATATTTACATACTTGATAAATTAATGAAACCTCTAATGAACGTATTAAACAAAAACTTGAGAATTAACGTTATATATTGTTATTTTAAACGTAACAAAGAAATTTGTGGGACTCTGAAATGTATTGATACTTCTACTATTAACACTGTTAAATCATTTCAGAATGTTACAAAATTGTTTGAAGAATAACTTTTGTATTTTAAATTACTAAAACTTTAATTTGTATCAGCATTTTTTACACAACTAGAGGTGTGGAACGTCACACAACTTTCAATTATACTATAATATTGGTAAGTGAATTAAAAAATGTAGTGTGTTATTTACCGTTTTCATATTTTCACTCATTTAAAAAAAAATGCTCCAGTTTGACGATATTTTTGGCATTGATGTTACATGGGCAAAGAGAAAAAAAACACCAAGATAGTGAAATTGGCGATGTTATTCGATAGACATTACATTGTCCTTTCTTGTGCGTGAAACTGAAAGAAATCAATCGTTGATGGGCGATGCTCAAGGGTGGAGAGCTCTGTGTGAAAGGCACTCTTTTTTTCTTTTTTTTTAACTTTTTGCATTTTTATCGCATTTCTACGGGAATTTCGAAGGTGGGGACGATTAGAACACCTTAAGAGACATTAGCAAGAGATTTTAATCAAAATCATTTGAGCCGTTTTTTAGCAATTGCTGAAAAACATGATTTTTTCATGATTTTTCATGATATCAACCTTATTCGCGAGAGCGATTTTGACAAAAACCTTAATGTTAGGTGCCAATGTCACCGCTAACCCGCACACAAAATTTTAACGCCGTAGCTCAATTTGTTCGGGAGTTATGCTGACCACAGACACACATACACACAGATAAACATTTTTTCTAGACCACTTTTTTAAAATTAGGATGTTCCAAAACGTGGAGAAATGCATTAAAAAATCAATTTTTTTTACCGAATGTTATACTTTCATTACCCTATGTAAATATGAGTAATTGAAAGTAAAAATTTAAATGAAAGCACTGAAACAAATTTTACTTCAAAATAATGACATTGATTAAAAATAGTGACAGTGAGTAAAAATAGTGACATTGAGTAAAATTCTGAAGACGTTTGCCATTTTAATGTTATTTATTTCTGCTTTGTTACGAATTTAACGAATTGTTTTCTGAGTTTAACATGGGAAGAATGAGAATTTATAGCATGACATTTCTGCCTCTGATAATGCAGAAAAGAGCATAAGATTTTTTTGTACAAACCACATTGTTAAAAAAAAAATATTAAGGTTATGCGTTGTACAACAATGGAACTCAAAATTCATTCTGGTAGCTTTGAGTCACACAACAATTCTTGCGACTTCTAGTTGTTTAAGTTTGCTGTTATAATGTAAGAATAATTTCTTCAGCCGTTCTATATAAGCTGAAAAACTTTTCTCGTTGAAAGTTATGACGAATTTCTCGTATTTTTTAAGATATACAACTAAATATTTTCTGACTTTAACAAGGTCGAAGTTACAAATATGAATTAAAGAGCAGAATTATTAGTAGTACATAGTGTATATTACTCTAACAATATCTGAACACTGATTATATCTTTTGCTCTATACGATGAAAGAAGAAACGGAATGTATCGTTATTAATCATCGAAGGTTTTGATATAAATGTGCATTGTTTTATTTTCCATATAGCTAGTAAAATGGAATCAAACTTTAAAAAAATAATAGCAATCCTATCAGATTATTTACTATTTATTTGAATAATGACCATCTTCAGGCTCAAAGGTGTTGGTGCTGATTTGAAAAAAACACTTTTTACTGTATAGCAATCTAAATAAGGTGTTTTCAATCCGAGAGAACTCATTGTCATAATTGGTGCTTATGACAACTCACATAAGTACCTGTAATCTATCAGGGCTTTGAAAGTGAATCGAAATATCTTAGAGTGTGAGAAAGTCCTTTCGAAATAAAACAAAACAAACAATATTATTAGGTTAGTAGCTACTTTTTATCAGCACGACAACGAATAAATTGTAGATTTTTCTCTTATGAATTAAACTAGGATACAATTGTATATACCTATAGTATATAACTAATGTATATAACTATGGAGCTATAGCGTCCAAATGTTAGTAATTTCACCAAGATGAATAACTCAAATTATTTCAGTCCCCAAGCTTTACTGTTCGAAAATTTCTTGCCATTTGTGTTTGGGTATTGCAGTCAATCTCATCAACAAAAAGTGACAATAGCTGTTCATTTAAATATCACAAGTAGCGACAGATCTCATTAAGAGAACTTAGTGAAATACGTTTATTTGATTCTTTCGAATTGTTTTATTATATTGAATTGATTTGAAGAAGAAAAAAAATCAAGTCATATTTTGAAGCTCCAATGCCCACCAAAATGTTCATCGACTATTTTAAGTAAATTGTTTTACCATATAAAGATACATATTTTTTGGCTGTTTAAGTCACTGAATCTAAGAGAAAATTAAAAACTACACAGGCACATGTTAATTGAATGAATAACCTTTACCATCTACCTAAGCAAAGTAGTGGTATTATTTTTTTCATGTGGTATTATTTTTTACTTTCAATTACCCATATGTTTACATAAGGAAATGAAAGTATAGCATTCGGTCAAAAGAATTTTTTTTTTCCCTTCCACGTTTTGGATCCCGATTTCAACTAGGGGTGTGGAACATCGCACAACTTTCAATTACACTAACACTGACGTGAATTTGTGTCATTTACCGTTTTTATATTTTCATCATTCATTTAGCAAAAATTGCCTGTTTGGTGATATTATTTGCGATAATTCTTGTATGGGGTCTTTTATTTAAAAAAAAAAAAAAAAAAAAAAAAAAAAAAAACCTTTACCAAAATGATAATTTTGGCGATATATTTTTCGTGATTCTTTTATTATCCTTTCATGTAAGTGAAACTGAGGAGAGAAGAAAAAACGATCGTTGATGAGGTATGCTCAAGGAAAGAGAACTCTGTCTTAACGGCATTTGTTTTTCAACTTTTTAAGCCATTAAAGCATTTTTACGGGAATTTAAAAAGGTGGGAATGTTTAGAACACCTTAAGAGGCATTGCCACAGCGATTTTGAACAAAATCGTTTGAGCCGTTTTTTTTAGTAATTACTGAAAAACACGATTTTTTCAATGGCAGCTACCTTATGTGCATCCTCTATTTTGACATCAACCTTAATGGTAGGTCCTTGTGCCACCACCAACACGCACACCAAATTTGAGCATCGTAGGTCAATTATATTCGTAGGCAAAATATTTAGTACTATCAAGTGACTTATCTAGCACTGTCACTGATAGCTTCTCCGCTCATGTATCTCAAAACAAGACGGACAAAACCTGTTAATAAGATAATAGTTTGCTATCTCTTATGTAGTAATGAACTTTAATAAGTAAACAAATATTTTTAACGTAACTTCATTAACTTCTCGCCATATTTTAGGCAAAGACTAGCGACAAGTTTGATTGAAATCAACACTAAATTAAATGTGGGAGGGTGAGAGAGTGCATGCCTGCATTTCTGGCATCCTCTTTTCCACCCCTTCTATAGTGTATTTAAATTACATCTTAAACCCCCTTAAAATGAGTTTATGCTACTGTTAGACAGTCGACTGTGTTTATGTAACATGCAAGTGAAAGGTCAGTGTCACAACGTAATATAGTAGAATGCGGCTATAGGATACGCACTTCAAGTTCGTTGTGACATATGTTAATAATTTTTAATTAATAATAATTGTTTATAATAATCTTTTTATAATAAAAAAAATTGGGGATAGTAAAGAAAAATAAATTTTAAAGTTGAAAAATAAAAACCGCCCAATTATTTTCTGAGTTGCATTTCATGAAATTTATTAGAATTTTTAATTAACTACAAATGGAATACCACATCCCTTGTTGTCACTAAAAGAACCACAGTATTTAGTGGCACCTTATGCCCTCCAAATACATTATTCATCATTTCACATCAACTGGTCTGTAATACGAGATTATCTTCCGTTTTAAATAGTATTATAATTTAAATAACGAGTACCAAAATGCCAAAAATTGAATTATTGGTGTGTGTTGTGGTATTAGTTTCGTCAAGCGTTATCAAAATTTAGAGATTTTGTTCTATATATAAAACTGAAGAAACTAATTTCAAAACAAATAAGTGTTATTCGCAATTCAATAGCAAATATAAATTAAAAGTCAAATAAAATAAAAACATGATTTTGTGAAGAAGTTGAAATATGCTAATTATCTGGGGGTTTTTTTGGTTTTTTTTTGCATTTCGCCATCCCAATTCAAACATGAATAAAAACGTGACTTAAGCCATTAAAATAATCACTTTTTAGCCATTTTATAGTATCTAATTTCCTTCGTCACTTAGCAATTCTAAAATGGTGTTAGTCAGGTTTTTGAATGCATTCTATTTCGCTTAATATTAAAGATAGTGTTAATTTTGTTTTGATTAATGTAATTTATTCCCAGGAAAACACTATCGCTGATCATTTTCCTTAATTTATAAAAATTCAAGTTCAATTGTTTAAAAAAAAAAAATCCATAAAATTCCCACAAATTTTCAAATAAATTACGTATAAAAATTATTATCTTTTTATGATTATTACCTTATGTTGAGCATTTTTCAAATTTTTCACTGATACTCTATCCCTAACAGTTAAATAAATAAATCACGGAGTAACCTTTTTATAACACCTTCTATTTACATACAACACATTTCGAAACTTTACTTAACATATAATTAATACAAAATCTCCAGTCGCTTTAAGCAAACCATCATAAAGCGCAACCTCAAAGTCCTTAAATTCCGTACTTACCTAAGAGCACCAGCTGTCCTGTAATCCGAGAAGCTCTCCTGTTGAAAGTGTTACGATTAAGGACGACTTAAAGTGGATTAATTTGGAGTGCCTATAGGGGGTGTCCCAACTAAATCGAATGCACGTGGGGCGCCTTTCTTCGCGACCCATGATTGTCCCCAGACCCCAATGGTGCTTCCAACCCCCTATCGTCCACTTGAATGGACCTTCCTTTTATGCGAAGGGGGAAATAATCTACTGAGGTATCGTGTATCGTGGCTGGTGACAAGTCCCCTCTGCTACAGTATGACAAGGAGTTCGTGAACTATTGTAATGTTGCATTGTCCAGGACAAATACTTTTATAACCAGCGCGGAATCAACAACAACTTGTCGCCTCGTTGAGCTTTGCTCTCAGCCCTGCTTCAATCAGAGACGGTTCTCTTTTTTTGTGCAACGTTGCGGCAAGGAAAATTGTTTCATAATGTGTTGTTCTGAAAAACTCGCGACCTTTGACTGTTGCTTCTGTGTGGATCGAAGAAGAAAGCGGAATTGTTGAATTTTTCCCCCTTCTTTTTTAAAATTCGGTCTTTAAGGTGCTTTTATCCAGTTATCACTTTTATATTCTCGAACTATTCAGCATTTCAATGAAAGTTCTGCTTTGTCAGTTGAGTTGATTGATGTCGCAGGTTATGCATGTTGTCATTTTCTAACTTGATAATTTGTATGCTGCTCTTGTATATCAGTCATTATATTCTAGTTCTTAACATTGTTTTAACCTCTTTTCAATCAGCAACTGACAAAGCCCTTTTCTTTCTTGTTTGGGCAATACCGCGGCAAAAAAAAATGTTTCATGGTGTATTACTTTGAAAAACGTGTAACCCTTGACTGTTGCTTCAAAGTAAGGGTGAATGTCAAAAAAAGATATTTATTTACAATTTTTTTTAATAAATTATGCGTTTCAGGTTATTTTTTACTCAATAGTTATTTTCATCTTTTTGTTATTTTTAGTTAGTCTTATAATAGTTATTTTTATCTATTTTTATCTTTCACACCAATTCGAACTTCACTTAAGATTTTTTTTTTTTTTTTTTTTTTTATTTCTTTTCAATATTACACTAGCTCTTTTTTTATGTTTCCAATTATTTGTAAATTTTATTTCACTACATGAGCCCTTTTAATTTGGTAGTTTGATCAGCACGTGAACATTTGTCACTTGGCTGTAGTTTTCTTGACGCTTGGAAGTTTTGATTAAAAATATGATTAAGTTTGAAGATGAACATCCAGCTTCTGTTGAGTTACTGTTTAACAAAAATATCAAACGTAGTACTGCCTATTTTTTAATAGGCTGCAAAATGCGTAGCTTACTTGAAATATTTCATTTGTACTGATATTTAAAAAATATTCTACTGATTTGGTTTTGGCAATCAAGACTGAGAAATATGTTGTTTTTTTTTAAGATTGCTCAATTTTGTGTGTGTGTGTGTGGAAAAACATATTAAAAAATGCTGAGTAAATTATGTCTTTATATGTGTTAAAACCTTAAATTTTTTTCTTTTTAAACACACGCAGCACAGTTGAAAAAATATTTTTAAAGTAAAAAAATGGCATTTTTCTTATGTGAATATGTTTTCTGTGCTGATCTGGTGATTTAAGAACAAATTGTGTAGTAAATTTATTTCATGTTGATTTGTTGTTGTCTATGATTAAAATCTTTTAATGAATGAAAAAAGTTTTACTGTAGTGTGTAGACGAAAATTGGTGTTGGGGGGTAATGAATTCCTAACGAAGCTGTATAGCACTATACAGGATGTGTCCCAAAAGTGTTGTATGCGATTTACTTCTTTAATTATATTGAAAAGTTTTAATCGGTTCACTTCTTTGTTACTAGGACAATATATTAGTGTAAATTTAAACAATACTTAAAATAAGATAAGACATCATAAAATGATAAGGGAT
Organism: Linyphia triangularis; assembly: GCA_963978545.1. Classification (NCBI taxonomy): domain Eukaryota; kingdom Metazoa; phylum Arthropoda; class Arachnida; order Araneae; family Linyphiidae; genus Linyphia; species Linyphia triangularis. Next base: position 33,936,610 of record OZ021733.1, read on the forward strand.
TTTCATAGATAGTATAATTTAAAATATGTAGAATTTTAATTTGTATCCCCCCCCCCCCCCCTTTCCCCCGTGGACGAAAAAGCTTGTCATAAAAATGTTCCTGAAGCCAAATCGCATAAATACCAAAATATTTGCGCTTTATCTTTAAAATTAACAGAAATATAGCGCATTCAAAAAATTGACTTATATCACTTTAGAATCCAAAAAATGTAATTTATTAAAAGAGAAAGTTTTACTTAAAAGTTCACCGCAGATTCTATCAGAACATATTTTATAGCATTCCAATACCTATGAAAATTACATTATCTCTTTATTTTTTCTTGTCTTATTTGAGCATTTTAGAAATTAACATTGATCAAATAGAGTTATTTAACTACAGAAACACCTTTTGCATTTGGCTTTTTCCCCCAGCAGAGTCTGTAAAAAAATTTAAATTATGCAATATTAAAAAAAATTACCCCTGAAATTCTCATTATCTCCTTATGATTCTTAGCACCTTATTTAAGAATCTTCGCAATTCACATTGATATAATAACGTGATTTTACAACAGAAACACTGTTGCATAGCATTTAAATTTTACCTTTTTTCCCCTTCCGGGACTGCAAAAAATTTAAAATTGTATAATATGTAGTATAAATTTTTTATGAAAAACGCACTATATCTTTATATCTGCTTGCCTTATTTTAAGCATCTTCGTAATTCACATTGATGCCCTATCGCTAATAGCAAAACTTTTTATGGACACCTGGTATGACTAATGCATAGTAATCGATTATTTTTAAACACTAATTTATGTCTACCGCAAAATTATCTATCCAAAAATATGAATATATAGTTATATAACGTCATACAACTTAATTAAAACTCCATAACCGACTAAATATTACGATTAAATTATAACACTAAAATTTATGTTCTATGTTTTGTTTCGATACGGGGAACAACTAAGATGGGGCAACACTCTTTAAAGATTTAACTGTTCAACTCACAATATTTCAAAGGCCCGCAGACTAAAATCGTCTTTACTATCCCCTTGAAAAGAAAAAGAAGCAATAAAGCGTTCATATTTCTCCCTAACTCAAAGGCCTTTAAGGATTCACGAAATGTGTAAGAGATGTTTTTTCTTCTTAAGATAAAGATATAACAGAGTACAATATTTTTTAAAACATATATCGTCATTTTCTGAACAGGAGAAAAAGTATTCAGCATAACCATATCTTAATCATAGAGTTTCTATTAAAACAATCCATGTTCTTTAAAAATACTAAATTATATGTTAAGTTGCTTCTACAGTAATATATTTAAAGAAAATGTCATGCCTATTTGTATATTCGAATATTTTTCCGAAGAGTCTTTTCTTATTAAATCTTTCTTTATCGTATTTTCTTATTATCGTCTTTACTATCCCCTTGAAAAGAAAAAGAAGCAATAAAGCGTTCGTATTTCTCCCTAACTCAAAGGCCTTTAAGGGTTCACGAAATGTGTAAGAGATGTTTTTTCTTGTTAGGATAAAGATATAACAGTGTACAATATTTTTAAAAACATATATCGTCATTTTCTGAACAGGAGAACAACATCAGATTGGTTTATGTTCATTGAGATTAGAATACACTGCTCTACCAATGAAATCATCCGTATCTAACAGTGTTTCCCAAACTGTGAATTGCTAAAAGTGTTTCAGTTTATTTTAAATGCAAATATAGAAAAGAAAAGAAAAAAAAATAGTTACGAAAATTTCAAAGTTTTTAAAAAAATTATATTCAAACAATAGAATAGGGGGATTTTACAAAAGAAATATTTTCATTCTTTCACCAGACTTTTAACGCTCATAATGAATACAATTATCAATAAATTTTAAATAGTAACCTGACTTTGTTGTTGATGCAACTCATTGAATTATAAAAATTTAATGAACTTTAATAAACTTCAAAAATAATTCCAGATGAATATATTCCAATTTTGAGAGATGGCAAAAACAGAACTTCATGCGAAAGTGATAAAAGCCAACAAAAAAAACATCAAATTTTCAAAAAAACATGAAATGACAGTTACAAAAACTGAAATCAATGTTTCCACTGAAGTGCAGAATGTATGTATGTGTTATTTTCTATGCTGTACTCACGGGACATTTTGGCTCTTTTTTCTGCTCGTAAAAAGATTATAAATTTAAAATTTTGATGAATCTCGTATTTATGTTTTTTTTATGTATAAAACTAGTTTGTGGCAAAGTTACACAGACAAATAGTTATTTTAACTAGGTTAAATGTATATTTGACCTAGTTAAATTAATATTTTTCCATGTCATTTTGCAACAAACTAATTTTATATAAAACAAAAACAAAAAAAAAACATTAATACTAGATTCATCATAATTTTGCAATTCTAATTCATTTACAAGAAGAACGAAAATGTCTCGTGCGTCATTCAGAGAATTACCCATATAATTTTTTACTCTTATTGATATTTTAAAATTCTAAAACTTTAAGATTAAATTGGTAAGTCGAAATTCACCACTGCACAGTAATTTAAGATCGCACCATGCAATAAAATTATACTTTATAAATAGATGAAAAAGAAGTACGAGAATTTCGCTTTTACAGTGTTTCGTACCCCAAAAGAAAATTGAACAATTAAAAATTAAATCATCAAAAAGAATAAATATTAAATAACGTGGAAAAACAGTTAAATATTTTTTTTATTTTAAACTTCTGTTTCTCCATACGGACCCAGGGACAAATGATAATAATAATAATAACAACAATGATAATGATAATGACAATGATGATGATGATGATGATAATAATAATAATAATAATAATAATAATAATAACAATAATAATAATAATAATAATAATAATAATAATAATAATAATAATAATAATAATAATAATAATAGTAATAATAATAAAAAATAATAATAACAACAACAATGATAATGATAATTACATTGACAATAATAATAATAATAATAATTAATAATAATAATAATAATAATAATAATAATAATAATAATAATAATAATAATAATAATAATAATAATAATAATAATAATAATAAAACTATTTTTAAAAATTTAAAAAAGTTTTTGCAACGTCCATTCCTTAATAAATAAACCTAACATCAAATGACCTCAGTCATAACACTGAAAATATCTTTTTAATAAACTGCTTACGAATCTTGTGTTATGGTAAAAAAATAATTAGTGAATGCTCGTAAGCAAAGTGATCGGTACGGAACACTCGGTGTGTGGATATTCGCACTTGATCAGATTTTTTTTTTTCATTTTTTTTTTTAAATTGGTTCTATTACAAGTATCATTGAAGCAATTTAATATGAGATATATAAAACTTAAAAGGGAACCTCAACTTTTATTCCTGCTAGTTCTAGCTGGAATTGGATGAAAACGGTAGGCACTAATGAGACACAAATCTCCCTGAAATATCTTTCGAACTGAGCATGGAGATTCGGAGGATAAACTCCAAAGTTTGCATGTACTATCATGTTTGGGAGCTCTTATTTGAAGTATAATATTTATATTTACTCAGTATGTGTTATGAAGCAGAAACAAACGTACATGTGGTATGTTTAGGTAAAAATGACGCAATATTACATTCATGATTCCACATTATTTTGTAATGGAAACCAAGCATTTAATGATATGTGACTCTTCACGTAACATATTAATAACATTCGTTGAGAGAGAGGGTATCTGCACCACTGTGCCTAAGGAAATTATTCATTATTATTTACAAAAATTGTATATTATTAGCATAATTATTTTCATTAATTTGCTTTGTACCAGCCTTAAATGTACATTATAATGTGTTCAGTGTAGTAAAAAGGGAAACAGAAATTTTATCCATGCTAATTCATGTAAACTTAGGGATTTTATTTCTCTTGGTCTCCACCTCCAGGTAACACAGCAGAGTACTGGCCAATGTTAGAAACGGAGATTCTGGAAGATTGGCCAATTCTGGCCGTAACTTGAGAACTAAAATACACTAACTAAACTAAATAATTTCTAAAATACACGGTTTTTTTTTTTTTTTTTTTTTTTTAATAAACATGTCAAAAACGTCACAAAACATATTTTTTCCCTCCATCCGTTCTTATAGATAAAATATTTCAATTTTAAAGCTACACGTCAACATTTCAAAACTTCCAGTATATATTATCCAGTATTGGGAAAGATTGACTAATGTCTGTAACAACAGCCAGTTTATAACGCTCTACATCGGGACTATTCAATTTCAAGCAATATTGGCCAATGTCGTTGTTCTAGTGTGGTACTTAATTGATATACCGAACTTGTAAATAATTTATTTGACAAAAACTAATTTCGTATGCAAAATATTTTTACCCAATAACTGATATCGCTAATATGATTCAATGGAAGAAAGTATGAATTTTGAAGCTATGTACTTTAAAAAATATATATATATACTTTGTACGGAGACCTTAAAAAAACAGTTATTCAATAATTAGTATTTTCTAATAAAGTATAGCGATATTTTAAAAAGCCAGATTCACAATGAATTAAAAAAAATCTTGCTGTCCATAAACACATTAAAAAACGCATGGCATACTAATAATGCGAAGAAAACATTTAATGTGCTTATTTTTGTTTAGGTTAATAAACACCTAAATTGTACTCATAAAGACATGTTTCGGACCACATTATTCAAATAATATTTACACGTCACATTTAAAGAGATTATTTCAACAATAATCACTTAACAGTTAAGGTACCCTAAATATATCCTTTATTTTTAGCTATAGAAATAATCCTATAAGGCTATCACAGATACAAGAATAAAAAAAAAAGTTTAATCACCAACTTGTTAAAATATTATTTTAAGCAATATTATGATAAGTTTTGATTTTTGAAGAGAGTAATTTTATTGGCCAAAATTCTAAATAATTACTATAATGATAAACTTAAATATCATTAATGACTTAAAAAGTTTTCAGTAATATATAATGAAAATGTAATCCCTTTCAAAACTGTCACTGATTTGTGATTTAAATACGGATAAGTTTTTGTTTTTTTTCACAGCTAAATTATGTAAGTTTCAGAACAAAAATCGTGTGAGGATTAAAAAATTGTCTAATAACACCAATCGATAAAAATATTTAACCAAAATTATTTTAGTATTCATATATATTCCATTTATTCAGTAGACATATCTATTCAGTCTATCACTAAAAATAAATTGAATTGACTGTTTCTTAAACGTTTGAACTGAAAAACATTTTAATTGAATAAATCAAAACATGTTTGCATATATTTTTGATTTTTGTATATTTGTTTGTTTGAATAAATCAAACCATATCTTACTGCCTAATATAACAAGATATGCAATATTGGATGCCTTCTGTAATGAAAAAATAGGCACCCTTTCAACAAACTGAATTTCTTCAATTATATATTCATAAACTAACGCAGTTTTTAAATTAAAATGCATTTTATAAATATTCAACTTTAAGCTTTATTAGTAGCTATTTTGATTCAACGCTATCAAATTGTTTAGTGAAACTGAAGAGTAGTTAGGATATTCATATTTTCTTGTTATGCTCTTCATATTACCTTTATTAATGTAGAAAACTTTTTTTAAATAAAAGAAATCATGAAAATGAGTGCAATAAGAAGATCTCGCAATAAACGGGAAAAAAATATAATCTAAGCAATAAGTCCCGAGTGTAATTAAATTGCAAACTAACTAAATGAGTAGAAGAAACAGTGGCTGGTTGAAACAGGGGCAGGTTGATACAACCGCATTTAAACGTCTAATTTTATTCATATGAGTATTTATTTCATAGAACGTATTAAAAAAAATTCAAATCTACGTTACATGTACGAATGAAAAGTTTCTGTCAGCAGCTTTATATTTTAAAAGGAAAAAAACTGTTTTTAAGATGGAGAGTAAATTTTCAAATCATATATCATATATCTTCATAAGAAATCGCATTTTGAGTTGTGTAGACTAGTTAAAGTTTTTGATTTATAAAATGTTTATAGTGCATAGTTATGGCTTGCTATTCACCTGTTTTAAAAAACACACGTGCATGACTACTGGTACTCGAGACAGAAATAACTAATCTATCGCCCAAACAGAATTATTGCTAAAAAAAGATATCTCCCAAAAATAACTAGACGTTGTAAAAAAAAAGCCCGCCAAGTAAAATAATCAGTCAGAAAAAGTTGTGAAAACTAAAGTTTGCCACCAAGCGGCCACGTTTAGTTTCTTTGGGGTACGTGTACACAATGAACTAAAATGATTAGTATGAGGGGGAATCCCCATAGGCAATCAGAGCTTTGCAGGCTACAGTTATTTTGGATTAATCTCATTTCATTTGCTTTAGCTACTTTGCACCCATTGCACTGAATTGAGATTAATTCTATAAAAACTGTAGCCTGCCAAGTATTGATTGCCTATGGGGATTCCATCTAATAATCCCAATTTAGTTCATTGTTTACAAGTACCCCAAAGAAACTAAACGTGGAAGCTTGGCGGCAAACATTAGATTTCACAACTTTTTCTGACTGATTATTTTACTTGGCGGACTTTTTTTACAACGTCTAATTGTTTTGATTGAGGATTACCAGCTTTTACATATGAATAAATGTATATAAAAAAATGCATCGCAAAACAACTTTCACTTTAAGTTTGAAATATAAGATTTGTTATTATTTTAAGAGAAATTCATCTAGCTTTAGTGGTGGAGTCCTTAAGATATTAGGCTAGTGATCATAAGGTGCGTGGTTCAAATCCGACAAGACACTTAGAAAACTTTATTTTAAACTGAAAGTGGTTTTTTACTTTAAAAATTGAAACACGTGTTTTTAGAGCTTTGATAAGCATACAATTTAATTGAAGAATAAGTAATTTTTTTTTTTTTTTTTTTTTTTTTTTTTTGAATTACACCGTTTTAATAGTTTAATTTAAAGTATCAAAGTCACTGCTTGAAATTGAGCAAAAGATGAATATCCGAAATCCATTGACTCGTTTTACTCAGTCATTACCCGGGTTTAAATACCAAACTTTTGGAATTATTTCTGGGGGTATACAGACCATCTTACGCATTAATTCATACAAAAGGCGCGTCCTCTAATCGATCTGAGAGGAATAAAAAAAGAATGGTCTGAATATATTAAAGCATTTAAGCTGTAGACCAGGCTAAAATTTCCAAGCATCGGGATTATTTCCGGGGGGGGGGGGGTACAGACCCTCCTAACCCTCAAATCATAATACAAAAGGCACTTCCTCTAAACAAGCTGAGAAGAATAAAAAAAAAAAGAATGGTCGAAAATCATGAAATAGTTTTCCCTGTAGCCCTAGCTAAAGTTTTGGTCACAACCAGAAGAATCAGAAACATAATCAGAAGAAGAAGAAAATTCCGGTGACTTCGGCAATTTTCAAAGGATTTTTTACCATGTTCCCTTGTTCAATGTTAACAATTATGTTGTTATTTTTCGTCTACTCCCCCGGTGCAACATGAAAGGGAAAAAATCAGAGTTCTAGCTGTAATAGAAGCTGAGCTGTGAGTGGTCGGAAACAGGCCTAAGCTCTGCCAACATAATATACACTTGCATGTCTGCCGCTTTAACATCGGACTTGGTGGCGAAACACTGCCGCGTTCCTAGATCAAGCAAGTGGTATCTATCACCACAACCGAGCGTAAGATTCTAGCGACCTTCTTAGCTATTTCTGTTACAGGAAATACAGTACCATCGATATTCTTGTTTCCTAGGGTTATGTTTCGAGATCATTTTATTTTAAGTGGGACACCAGAATGTGAAGGGTTAACCAATCTTTCATGTGGATGAAGGCCACCAACTTTATTGTCTTTTAGAAATATTTCATTTCAATTCCACGATGCACACCAGAGAAGCCTGTTTTAGTGATTCTTTATAATCATAAATCCCACCTTTCTATCAATATCATAGACTTGAGTAAAGAAAACGGTATTGTTCTCTTAAGCCTTCCATCACATTACTTACACAACTTCATTCCCGCAATCGTGGCACCTTTGGACCTCCAAAAAGGTGGATTAGTACCATATGTGACAGTTGGATAAATGTCAATCCAAGCAAGACTATGAATATATACATTACTTGTGTAAGAATACAATTTTTCTAATAATGCAATCAGCACAGCATTGTTCATATTAATTATAGCCAAATAATTATGTTTATGATAGTCAAATAATTGCATTTACATCAGTCAAATAATTACGTTCAGGTCATCAAATAGTTAGATTTATAGTAATCAAGTAATTATGTTTGCAGTAGTCAAATAATTATATTTCAATCCGTTTCAGTATGTTTTTCAACTTACCCCAACAAGTGTTTCAAACAGCCCCTTACTCGGGGTTGGTTGAAACATGCGTCAAGGTTTCTTAGAAATTTGTTTAAAATATCTTACAGCTCTAAATATCGTATATTAAAATTCAGTGTGATTGACCAGAATGTAACTTACCAAAACCACTCAAATTAAGTTTCTTGTACTATTTATTTACGAGAAAAAATTAAATTTGAAAAGTGTTTCAACTAGCCCCGGTCTCCCCAAAACACAAAGATATTTAAATTTTCTCCTTGAGAATGAATAATAATAGGCTAGCAAACACTGATAGAAAATTAAATAATTAAAAAAAATAATAAATAATTGGTAAATTCATTATCCACGATATTTATTTTTTTCACAGCAAATACACTCGATAAATAGAAAAAACGGCTCTAAAGATAAACGAATAGCATGAAAAGACAAAAACAAATATCCCGCTTGTTAAAGAGTAATGTATTATTAAATCAGTAATTCTTGAATTTAAAGTACTTTCTATGTAATGAAATGAGTTTACAAAATTTTATTCAAATGTTCGCAGTAAAAATACTGATAAAATGTTTACTAATTATAAATGTTAAGATGCAACTTTTACAATTAGAGATCCTTAAAATGATAGCAAATTTTTCACTAGTCAGTCACTAATTTATTCAAATGTTCTCAGTAAAAATACTGATAAAAAAAATTCTAATTATAAATGCTAAGACGCAACTTTTACAATTAGAGATCCTTAAAATGATAGCAAATTTTTCACTAGTCATTTTCTTTTAACTTGACACATATTTAATGTAAATTTAGTGTTAGATTATTTCTATGTTTATGGGAGACTGAACATCCAATAGTAAATTAAAAGATTACTTATCTCAGACTTAGGATCTTATGATTGTTTTTCTGAAATAACACTCTATTAGCAGAGAAAACTGTTTTAAAGATAAAAAAACAAAACTATGGGTTGGGGGATATCCCACACATTAAAAGAAAATTTAAAATATCCCTCAAATATATTGCAAATTCATCACACTTCCTTTTAAACAAATTCAATTTTATACTTCTTTCATGCCAATTTGCTTTTATGCCAAGAAAGTCAATTGGTGCGGTAAATTCCATATCCTTCGACGTCCGTTTGTTTCTCCGCAATTAATCTCTATTAGTAGAGAAAAGTGTTTTAAAGATAAACGAAAATAACAATACCGATAAAAAAGGAGAACTTAATTGTTCACGCTCTTCTCGTTTTTTTTTCTTTTTTTTTTTTTTTCTTCTTAAATTATTACTTAACAACTATAGCTATGGGTAAAACATTCTCTTGTGAACTTTTTGTGTTGCATTGTTTAAAAGTTTTCCCTTTAAAAAATAAAATTATTGCTTTCAATAAGTATGCCTTTTCCATAAGGTTAACATATATTTTTTAACTTTTAAAGTAGTAAATCGTAAATAAAATAAATGTCTTAGTTGAAAATAATATTTTGTAGCTAATTATTATTAGTAGTATGTTTTCAAAAAGAAATTCGTAAGTTGCTGATAAAACTACTAAAAAAATTAGAAGTACTGCAAATTAAATTTATTGCAGTTTCTTTATACCCATTTAACTTTATACTTCTTTCATGCCTATTTGCTTTTAGTGTTAGCCGAGACAGTAAATTGGTCTGGTAAATTCATTATCCTCAACGTACGTTTGTTTCCCTGCTACTAATCTCAATTAGTAGAGAAAAAATGTTCCAAAGATACACCAAAGTAAAAAAAAAAATTACCAATAAAAGAAAAGAACATGATTTTTCTCCCTCATTTCGGGTTTTCTTTTTAAATAACAGTTTATATTTCTAATATTTCTTCTTAACTTAATACTTAATAACTATGGCTGTGCATAAAACAATCTCACGTGGAACTTTGTGTGTTGGGTGGTCTAAAAGTTTTCCTCATTTAAAAACAATTATTTCTCTCAATAAGTATACCATTTCTATAAGGCAAACATAATTTGTTTTAACTTTTAAAATAATAAAACATCTTTAAAAAGAAATTAATGTCTTATTAGAAATGTCTTATTAGTAATTAATGTATTATTAGTAAATTTAAAAAAAAAATCGTGGATTATTGACAAAACCACTAAAAAAATTTAGATTTACAATCAAAATAACTAGTTTAATTATAAGACATTCAATTATTTTTCCTATAGTTAATAATTTAATGTCGGAAATTTTCATTACATCATTATATAACTTTTGTGAACTATTGGTACGTTCAGTGGTAAGTTAATAATACAAAAGGCAAATGTGTTACATCGCTTGGAAGTGTTTTATATATTTATTACATACACTATAACATAGACACGCAAAAAAACTAATGACACTATTGTATTTTCTTTAGTAATCTCATTTTCTATAATCAAATTTAACTCAATTAAACTTCTTTTATAAAATAAATTTTATATCAAACTTGTTTTATAAAATGAATTTTAACTCAAACATATTTTCTAACATTACTTTTAATTCAAACTCCTCTTCTAAAAATTTTTTTATCTCAAACTTATTTTTTAAAATCAATTTTAACACAAACTCATTTTCTAAAACCAATTATAACTCAATTAAACTCATTTTCAAAAATCAATTATAAAAATAACTATCTGCCATGTTTTTCCCGAAAATTAACTTAAAATCGTTGTAAATCAAATAATTTCAAAGTGATTATTTCATTTCATTCACTCGAGAAAGTAATTGGAAAAGAAAATACTTAGAACTGAAACTCATTTTCTAAAACAAATTTTAACTCAAACTCATTTTCTAACATCAATTTTAACTCAAACTTCTTTTCTAAAATAAATTTGATCACAAAGTTATTTTTTAAAATCAATTTTAACTCAAACACATTTTCTAACATTACTTTTAATTCAAACTCCTCTTCTAAAAATTTTTTTATCCCAAACTTATTTTTTAAAATCAATTTTAACACAAACTCATTTTCTAAAATCAATTATAACTCAAACTCATTTTCCAAAATCAATTATAAAAATAACTATCTGCCATGTTTTTCAAAAAATTAATTTAAAATCGTTGGAAATCAAATAATTTCAAAGTGATTATTTCATTTCATTCACTCGAGAAAGTAATTGGATTAGAAAATACTTAGAACCCAAACTCATTTTCTAAAACAAATTTTAACTCAAACTCATTTTCTAACATCAATTTTAACTCAAACTCCTTTTCTAATATAAACTTTATCTCAAACTTATTTTTCAAAATCAATTTTAACGCAAACTCATTTTCTAAAATCAATTTCAACTCAATTAAACTCATTTTCTAAAATCAATTATAATTAAATTAAAATATTTTCTATGAAATCAAATCATTCCTAAGTGGTTATTTTATTTCATACACTCGAGAAAATACTTATATTAGTTTCTTACACGATTCCATCATACAATATATTAACATTTTCTACCCTTAATCAGTCATAATAGCCAGTAAGATTGGTTGGTTGTATTTAGATTATCTGGAGCCGTCAGCAACACGAGGGCTATAATGCGCCGAAACATTCGTCATTAGACAAGCCAACATACATTTACAAACACCCATACCTAACACGGTACTCGAAACCGCAACCTCGCGGTCTAGAAGCTAGCACGCTAACCACTATACCGTCTGGTAGGCTAATAACCAGTAAGAAAAAATCGATTAAGAAAACTGTGTTTTAATGTTAAACGTTAATGTAATATGATATTTGTTAAAACTTCCATCCTAAGAAAGAACAAGAACTGCAGTTTAAATGAATACAAAAAGCAACTTTAAAATTATGCTGATTCAAACTTAATATACCTGATACAGACTGAAGAATGAAATAGTTCCAAATCTAAAAATGAAGATTATTAGGTGTGCAGCATTTTATCAGTACAAGTGTACGGGTATAGAATGTTCTACTATATAAATATAATGTTGAATATAAATAAAATGTTGGTCAGAAGTATAAGCATTTTTCTATTTCCGATCTCAAGCATAAATGTATTGTGCGCAAAAAGTTGGTTCTTTGTGTTATATAAGATCATGTACTAAACACATATAGACCCCAGTCAAAAGGAAAATAAGAGTATATGTAGATTAAATAATTTTTTGTGATAAAGGAATTGTATATATGTTGTTTTCTAAAAAGATAAAAGTATTTTCAGATAAAAGGGTTAATTTTATGATTCCAATATACGTATCAGGGTCCTAGCCAAGTTTAAATTTTAAAATATTGAATTATTTTAATTAAAAAGATAATTAAACTATAAATTTGATTACAATAACAATCACTGGGGGCCACTCATAACTGAAGAAAAAGGTGGAATCTTTTATGGAATTTTGAAATATTCCATCCAATTATGGAATATTTTAAATGGAACATAAACCAGAAAATGTTATGTTTTCTTAAAAAAATTAATGATTTCTATACGAACTAAAACAATATATCTATGAAGAATTTTAAGATAAATATAAATTTTAAAAGAAGTGTTAAGTATTCAGCATAACCATATCTTAATCATAGAGTTTCTATTAAAACAATCCATGTCCATTAAAAATACTAAATTATATGTTATGTTGCTTCTACAGTAATATATTAAAAGAAAATGGCATGCCTATTTGTATATTCGAATATTATTCCGAATTTGCTTCTTATTAAATTTATTGCGATTAAATGAAATCTAATCTGAAAATTTAATCAAGAACAATCGATGTTAAATCAATTATCAAAGTGATAAGTGTACGTACATGTTTGGAAAGCACTGTTTCTGAAGCTTAAAATGCCATATAACCAAAGTTATTTATTTATAATTTTTTAGTTACTTGAAATCCTGTAAATTATTTGGTGTGTATGATAATAGTGCTTACGTTTTTCTATGGCTTTCCAATCAAAAATGAATAAGTTGATATTAGTTATTCTTGTTTCAATTTATACACTGTTAAAAATTTGGATCCATCTTGCATCAAAAATTGGTTCTTATTTAGCTGCAACCAATATTTTTTGCTTAGTTTCACAATTTAATGGTGCTACATCGAACCTTAAGCACCATTAAATCGTAAAAACTAAGCACCAAATGTTGGTTGCAGCTAAATGAGAACCAATTTTTGGTGCAAGGTGGAACGAAATTTTTAACAGTGTAGAACTAAAATAGTACTGGCAAACTGTATTGTCATTGCTATTTAAGTTAAATTTGAAATGAGATTCTCGAATGGCGTTTGTTTTTTAATAGTTTAAGATTTGCTATGAAATAATGCCAAGGCAATTTTAAATTCTGTACACAAATATTCCAATGTATTTTTGTTTATATGAAATCTAAAGTTAAAACAGTATTTTTATTATTTAGCCTACTCAAAGAAGACTAAAAAATTGTAATAAAAAGTCTCTTGTAATAATTTTTATTTTTGAAGTTCCTCATGTGGAATGATAGATGATAAAATTGGATTAAAAATATATTCTAACCATAGTTGAGATATCCCTCAATTGCTAATAAAGTGATGAATGGTGCGCTTGAATTGTATTTTAAAAGAAATCTTAATATACAGGCTTATATACACAAATTAGTTGAGAAAACGAGTTAAAACTTATATGTATAACTCTTATTAATTAGGCATTTTAAACTTTTCTTTTTCTCCAACTAATTTATGTTCACCATGACATTCCTTATGCAAAAAAATTGTTTATTGTGTCTAGTTATTAAGACTTATATGATCTATTTGAGCTCTATTCCTCAACTAATTTGGAAAAACCCTGTACATCTGTACATTGATAGACTAAACCATCTCTTTTACACAGAATATTTGATTTTATATTAGAGAAATTAGGTATTCCATGATATTCGAAGAAGACCATAGAAAACCATTAAAAATATACACTCCTTTATTTTGGGGATGGGGGAGGGCATTAAAATTGTCTAAGTTTGTTCATCCTTCATATAGTGAAAAATCTTCAAAAGCTTTGTAAAGATTCTTCATGGGTATTAGCCTGACTAAAATGAGTGTGAATAGAAGACTTCGATGTGTAGTTATAAATTTTATCTCACAAGCAACATTCTCTATCAAAACAACTTTACAACATCTTTAATCAATACAATATCAGGGTATACTAACTACTATTAAGCAAATTTTGCTTGTGCCTTTTTTAAAATGAATTTAGCAAAGAAGTAGATTGGGTGCATTAGATTTGTCAAGAGGTATGTCGCTAGAGCTGCACGAAGGCTATTATGGACCAGAACAATGTAATGTTTGACTTACTGAGAGTTCTCTAAATTTTGAAAATATCTTCCGGGTAGTCTTTCAGTGAGAACATTCGTCTCGAATGAGAGAAAATCTATAAAATTTCCACGTTAGGAAGAAGGGACTGAGAGAATCATTGATTGTTGAGTTTGAATTTAGTGTGGGCTTCCATGGCATGGCTTCAGAAAGCAATGAATGTGTTAGTTGTATTGTATGTGTTATTGCGCAAGAGATACACGAGAGCTATACTGGGCCGAAACAATGCAACAAACGTATGACTCACTGAGTGTATATAATTTTCTAGAAAGGAATGCCTTTCTAGATAGCCTTTTTGCAGAGCCTTTTTACAAAGAAAATCTGTAAAATTCCCACCTTAGGGAAAAGGAACTAAGCGAATCATTGATTGTTGAGTTTGAATTTAGTGTGTGCTTTCGTAGCATGACTTCAGAAAGCAAACAATGAGTTAATTGTATTGTATGTGTTATTGCGCAAGAGATACACGAGAGCTATACTGGGCCGAAACCATGCAACAAACTTATGACTCACTGAGAGTATATAAATTTCTAGAAATGAATGCCTTCCGAGAGGGCTTGAAAAGGGGAACAGACTCACATTTGTGTCTCGAATGAAAGAAAACCATTATGACTCCTACTGCAGGGTGGAGACACTCAATGATGTTGAACTCTACGTTTAAGAATGGAATTTTATTTGATGTTTCATAAAGGAAAGAAGAGGTTGATAGGTGGTTAGAGATTTGTTATGCCCATGTACAAGGATCAAAATAGGGTAATTTTGCACAGAAACAAGGTAATAACGTATGAACTGCTGAGAGTAGTCCCATTTTCAATAAGGAACGCCTTCCGGGAGGTGATTTAAGGGAAATTGTCATGTTCTCATGAGTTAAAAGCTGACCACAAGATAGAGGCACTCAGTGATTATTAACGCTGCGTTTCACGCATGTATTTTGACTTTATCAATAGAATGATGAAAAATTGACTTTTTACCTGTGTTCGCTGCCGCTGTTGCAGTGGCCGTAGAAGATGTTGTCTCTCCCCTCCTCCCGCTGAGCATGTGCGCCATGGCGGCGGAGAAAGTGAACCCGGCCCTGTGCATGGCCAGAAGGCCCTCGTGGCACCCGTAGAGCAGCCCCAGCTCCCGCGCCTCGTTCTCCTCCTGGGCCTGTTGGCGGCGCAGGGCCACTTGCGCCGCCATCACTCGCTGCCGCTCCGCGATCAGCGTGCACTTAGCGCACACGCAGTCGCGCCACCGGCAGTACCGTTTGTGGCCCTTCAGCGCCGACACCACCCCGTGGTTCCTGCAGCGGGCGCACTTCGGCGTCCGCTGGTACCGCTCTGCGGACCGCAGGAGCAACGCCGGGGTCGGCGGCGGCTGACCGGATACTCCCGGCCAGGCCGCGGAGGAGCGAGGCGCGGATCTGCCGCCGTCCGGCCGCCCTGGAACGCTCATCGGGGACGAGAGTTGCGAGAAGCCGAGTCCGCTCTCTCTACACCGCTGATTCAATTTCTCAACACGCGACTCCGAACGCCGAGAATCAACAACAGGTCTTTCTTCGAGCGGCGAGGATAGACAAAAAAATGCGGCAGGATCCTTCTTCGAACGGCGAAGATCTCGCCCTAAAATTCCCGCGTGTCTGCCTTCTGAAGTATTCAGGGCCCGCCTCCTTCTTCTTATTGGTTGGCGGCTGTTAACGTCAGAGGCGGCATCCGCTTCTCATTGGACGTGATCTCGCTACTCTTTCTTTGCCGAGTTGCGTTCCTGGCGATACAGATTCCGTCTTTGGAGAGTACCTTTCTGGGAAAAGGGGAAGATGAGTCACGTGTTGTTTCATTGTAAGGATGGTAAGATGCGAAGCTATGTTAGGGGCGGGATGTTGGGATCGGGCTGCGGAAGACAGTTATCGAATATATATCACTTTTACACGTGTCTCGCGCTCGTGCGATTGGATTCAGCGCCTGCCACTGACGCGACTATTATTAATGATGTTGCTTTTCCTTCTTTCTTCTTTGCTGTTGTAGGAAAAAAGCCACGTTTACAACTTCAGGAGCGGATAAATGTCGTCTCAAATCGAAAAAACAAAGAAAGAAGGTAGAGCAGTGGCGTTTGGATGATGTTTCCGCTAGGTCTTTTGGTTTTTGTTTGTTGGGGAACATTTCTGTTTTTTCCCCTCCTGTGGTGGTAATACTATCAGATGGAAGAGTATGAGAGTTCATTTTCCTAAATGTGTTTTGATTTTGACACGACATCGAAATAAGTTCTTTTTTATATTCAACCATTGATTAAATTTACTATTAAGTAAATATAACAGAAGAATTTCTGACCGGTTTAATTTATTTTCTGTTAATTACCTTTTAATAAAACAACCAAAAGAAAATCTCTATTTTTATAAAACTAGACTAGCCCATTTCAAGGAAAGAACACAACTTCTTTAATACGTTTAGAAAAATCAGAAGCCAATGTCAATATATTTTTTTTCTTTTTCCTTTAAATTTTTAATTGCAACAAAAACTACATTACTGGAAATTCTTTCCTTAGGAAAGTTTCAAAACACCATCAAATTCTAATCATGTGTTTTTTTCTATTTTAAATTTCAGTATGATAGTTTAAAAATAATTTAAAATTTCTTTAAAGACACTTTATGATGTATTCGAAAATTTTACTTAACTAATTTTAAGATATATTGTAATCTGTGATTACTTTTTTTAGAAATCACATGTTAAGTAAGCGTTGTTACAATTGACTATGAAATCAATAAAAGGAAATCTGTTATCTCATTATGAAAAGTTACTTGAATTATGAATACATTTTCAAGTATTGAATGATTAATAATTAATAAATAACAATTAGCAATCTATTACAATCATTTAAGTCATATATGGCAAAAAAAACAAGAGAAAATATAGATTAACAATTCAAATTGAAAATATTTTTTCCGAATGTAAGAAGTCCGAAGTAAAAAATCGTTTTACATGACATTTATGCAATATGTATACATATGCATTGGAAATCGCGAAATTTGACAAAGATATTTGTTTTTTGTTTAAAAATATTCTCCAAAAATATACTCCTTTAAAATCATACCATTTCCTTTCTGAATCTCAAAATACTTTGTAAATTACAATGGGTTTGAGGAACCTTTTTTGTATCACATTAATTAGTGTTAAAAAGTTTAATTAAAGTTTATACGTGTTTTCTGAAGAATAACTTTTTGATGTTACATGTTCCAACATTCATAACTTCATTATATATGGTCTTATTTGCAAAATTTTAATTGTATTTTACAGAAAATAGTTCTTAGTATATTTTCATACAAAATTGAATATAAATTGTACAAACACATATTTGAATATTTTTTAATCTTAGTTTTGTGTTACAAACTTTGTATTTTTCAAATTTTTTATCTTAAAATTTATAATTAAATTAATATTGAAACCAAATTCACAATTCTGATTGGAAACAAACATCCATATAATTCTTTTCATTTTCAGTAAAAATTATATCTCTAAGATAAGTACAAGTTTATTTATGTCTGTTCTAATAACGTCCGAATTAGTCTATTCAGTTTCAGTTAACAAATTAAATAATTAATGCAAAACAAATACATACATAAAAATGTGTCATTTTTAATTCAAGTATATTGTATAAAATCCTGAAATTCTAACATAAAAAATTAAGGAAAAACATCTCAAATGCATATGTATGCCTAAGAATAAAAATAATGTTTCATTCATCGTGATAAATTGCTCAATTCCTTAGTATAGAGCAAGTAAATGAATATATATGCTAATGTTACTTTCAGTTATACTTCCGTGTCCAAGCTTTTATTAACTGTAATTTCTGTAGAAAAAATCTCTGAAGTATTTTAAAAAGCATCAAATTGTATGTAAAGTTTAGAAAATATCTGGCGTACGAATAGAAACTCATTCAGAAAGCTCCTTGGTCATTCAATAAAATACATAGTCATTGAAACAAAATAGCAATTAGTTTATTTCAACACTAGCCTCATCCATATTCAATTCACGAAGAGCTTCGATTACTTTTAAAATATCTTTTATGAAACTAAGTTTCAGAGTTTAACCAAAATAATTCCCATGTAAACTATTATTATCCATGATTTTTTTTTTTTTTTCTATTAGTAAAATTAGGTGGAAACTTATTTTTTATTGCTTTGATTATTTAATTAAAATTATTTTAGCAATATATTTGTGATGCACTTGTCAATGATTTTCCTTTAATAGCCTTTAAAACTATATCAAAGCATGTTTTAAAAATGTGATTTAGAGACAACCATAGTTATAAAATAAAATTGAAAGAATTTTAATTTAATAATCTTTTACAGAAAAATTACTTAACTTTATATTTTAAAACCAAACAAACCTAAATCACACTTAGGCAACTATACAAGAGAGTGAAAAAAAATAGTATTTCTCTCATTGTGGGCTCTCTTTATAACGCACTGTTATAACCATCACTAAACGCTTTAAAAAAACTTTTGTGACAAAAAACAATGAAAAAAAATCAAATCAACCTTTTGTGACAAAATCTTTTAAAACAATTTTTTAAGATAAAATCTGCAATTAAACAAAAAAATCACCGAATTTGAACTTAAAATCGTTTGTCACTGAGGTACAGATGTAATGTTTTTTAAGGTAAAATCTACAATAAAAAGAAAATCACCAAATTTGAACTTAAAATCATTTGTCACTGAGGTACAGATGTAATGTTTTTTAAAGTAAAATCTACAATAAAAAGAAAATCACCAAATTTGAACTTAAAGTCGTTT
Organism: Linyphia triangularis; assembly: GCA_963978545.1. Classification (NCBI taxonomy): domain Eukaryota; kingdom Metazoa; phylum Arthropoda; class Arachnida; order Araneae; family Linyphiidae; genus Linyphia; species Linyphia triangularis. The sequence goes on from OZ021733.1 coordinate 33,955,975, forward strand.
GGCACTGATATACAGATATAATGTTTGAAAAAGCACACCAAAAACTTTTGATTTGATGATAACTGTACGAAGGAAATCTCTATAACGTTGAACAATTTTTACCTATAAGACGAGCCGTTAAATCAAACCTAAATAAAAAAGTTGACTATTAAATTGAATACAAAAGTTTTGAATAACATATTCTTACACATATCCTATTAAATATATCTTTAATTTAAAAAACTAAAGTATAGAGCAAGTTTGAAACTGGGAACTTTTTTTTATTTTAAAGAGAGTGAGCTATTGCGAACAGTTTAACCATTACTAAATTTCAATAAATATCCACAATGGACAATGCTTTTGCACAGATGCTGAAACAATACAATATGAAACAATTAACATTTATATCTTGTATTGGAAAATGTTTTTGGATATTTCATTGGTAGTATAATACAGTAACCTATTCACAGTATTGGGTTATGACCCACTATAGCGTCGGGTAAAATTGACGTTTTTATCTTGTATTGACAAATATTTAAAAATATTTCATAGATAGTATAAAATATTAACCTATTCAAAGAATTAGGTTGTGACCAATATAACGTTGGGTAAAATTAACGTTTTTATCTTGTATTGAAAAGTGTTTTAAAATATTCTTTTAGTAGTATAAAATAGTAACTATTCTCAGTGTTCGGTTATAGTCAATACTCACAGTCAATATACAGAAGTATCCGAAAAATGAAAAAAAAAAAGTACACGCAACTGTTTGTGTGGCAATAGCAAAGTCAAAATAAATTAGACTTTTTTAAAAAATATGTTACTGGAATGGTACAAACATACGTCAATTTATTTCAACATGCAAATCATAAATCCCTTCTATGGATAATGTAAAAAAGCAGTAAACGAGTGGAATTGAAGGTCAATACATGACATCAGTGCTTCGTGGTAAATAAATGTATTCTTTTATTTCGATAACTATCATCCAACCTCAGCTTTTTTGCTTTCGAAATTGGGTACCCATTCTATTCTAATCTTAGTTGCAAGGTATTTCAAAATTTTAGAACATTATATAGTTTCTTAATTTCCCATCAAAAGTTGTTAGAGGTGGCAAATAAGTAATTAATTTTAAAAATTATAATTTTTTATTAAATTTTCTATAATTATCTAAATTAATTATAATAAATTCAAATAACTAATTAAAATTATTAATATAAAAAAATAATTTCCTGTCATTTCTTTCCACATTGAATAAAATTATTTTATATGTGTAAAAAATTGGTTTTTCCTATAATATTTATTCTAAGAAACATGATATGTTAAAAAAAATATTGACCATAACTGAAGATTAGTTCAATGTATAGATGTTACAATACATTGCTTAGAAAATTTAGTGATTAAGATATGTCTCAGGAATTCAATCTTTCAATTATGATGTGGATTCATCTAACGTGGTTGCGAGGAAATTTGTCCGCTCTGTTTTTGAACTTTTAGTTATTTTGACAACGACACCATCAAAAATTATCAGATTGCTCCCTCCCCTCCCTACTTTTTCCACTTATCGGCACCCATTCGCCGCCACTTGCTAACACATTAAAAACGACTTTGAAATGGATAAACAGTCATTTTTTTTAACTTTTACCTTGTTTATTTAGATCATTTAAGGTATATTTTGAATTTTCAGCTTTTTTTGGAAAATTATTTGTATGATTTTTAAAAAACACTAAGTGGAATCACAATCGCAGTTTATTAGCAAAGAAAAAAAACTAAATTTTGATTGGCAAGTTTTCTTGCCAACCATCGTTAATTGGTTAATATTTGTGTTTTAATCTATATATGCACCTATCGTCTTATGTCGAGTTAGCACCTTTCACCTTATATCGCGACAAGAGTGTTTTCCAATATCCTACTGTGGATACCAAACCACAATGAAATTTTTTTTAGTAAAATAAAGATCATTGCCAAATAAATTCAAAACTCACCCTCGACTGAATTTTAATTCCTTTTATAAAATGTAAGCGGAATGCTGTTTCAATACATCCCCCCCCCCCCCTATTATTCTCCTGTTTCATTCTTTTATTGATGGTACTTTATTTTCATATATCAAAACTAAAATTTAATAAGTAACATTGTAATATTTTATGACATCTATGTTATTCCTGGTTGCAGCCTGGGTAATTATTTATTTTAAATAGAGTGAAGTGATTTACTTAGCTTATAGTAATTTGTATTACTTTTTTTTTTACTTCTACTCTCACTTAAGTTGCGCTCATTGCGTCTATTTATATATTTTAAGCTTTCAGCTTGTATTTTAAAATTAAAGTATTCGAATATTTTTGAAAAGCATGCTCACGACTAATTTTATAAAGTGTATTTATCATTATTTAATATTAAAGGCTTCTTTATTTTATTTTTTATAATTTCACACAAATGAGTTTACAAAATTGGTTGATTTTTATTCATGTACTTGAATAATTTGGGAATTATTCTTTTAATTTTGAAGCAGACTATGAATAGTAAAAGATAATGGAAATTTAACAAAACTTAATGTGGTCTTTTGGTACGCTTACCACGGCTTTACAATAAACAGATAAATATTACATAAACCTTACAAAAAAAAACTTTTATTATCGTCGAATGGTTTTTCCGTCTAAAACTTTACATTATGTTTATAAAATAAATAAGCCGATCAAACGGAATAGTGGTTAGCGTGCTAGATTCTAGACCGCGCGGTTGCGGGTTCGAGTCCCGTGTAAGGAATGGGTGTTTGTAAATGTATTTTGGCTTGTCTAATGATGAACGTTTCGGCGCATTATAGCCCTAGTGTTGCTGACGGTGCCAGATAATCTGAAAACAACCAACCAATAAAATGAATATTCAATAAATTTTCATTTTACAATTAAATAATTCTACAATGAGTTAAGTAAAAAAAGTTGAGTAAAAATTATAAATGATCTACATTCCTAATTAGTTTGATAAAAAAAAAATAGAATATACTCATTTGTTTTTGGAAAACAAACACAATTTTATTGCTTTAAATACGTTTTCGATTTTTTTATTATTAGTATCAAATACCTTGGTTGAACTCCATTAATCCATTTTAGTGATATTAGAAGGCAATGATTTATATACTGTTGTTTTTATTTCATTAAAAAAAAAGTTTAATTAAATCGTTAAATGTCAAAAGGTAACATGTCAATTAATTTCAATTAGACATGATCTCTTTTTGCATTTAGCGATTCAATTAAAGGAACTAATAACCTCGTCATTTTCGTTTAATTACTATGTGATGTAATTTTCTATCTAAACATAAAAAAACTATCATACCAATAATTACAGTCGGAGGAAAACAAATTACATATATGAATCAAACTAAAGGACATCGTTATAAAAGCACAAGCCCTGTCTTTCAAATGTAAGAGATGTATTCTACCTAAACACATAATTATCAAATTTCTATTGGACACATAAATCTGAATATTTAACAAACTCGCATACTAAGCAATCAAGCATTAAACCCTCATTAAAGTTTAAAGTTACTTGGAAATAACATAAATTTGTCATTTAAAAGAAAGTTGTCATTTAGTTAGAGAGCCAGGAGGAATGGGACAGGTGGAAAGAATAAGATAGTAAGAGAAGCGTAATATGAAGAGAAGAATTGTGAAGTAGATTGGGACACTGGAAGGATTGGGATGAGTGGGACAGTGGAAAGGGTGTTGTAGTTGGATGGGTGGTAGTATGGGTGGAATGGAATAATAAGAAGGATGAGACAACAGAATGAATAGGATAGTGAAAGAAATGGGACAGTAGGAAGGGGGAATAGGAAAGTGAAAGATATGGGACAATGGAAAGAATAGGATAGTGAGAGGATTGGGACAATGGAAGGAATGGGACAGTGGAATGAGTTTAACAATGATAAGGCAAGGAACGAATAAGTACTTTGGTAGGAGTCGGATTTAGGAGGAGTGAGACAGTATTATTTTGGCTTGAGGGAACACAAATAAGCATTTCTGTTTGTCTACCTGGTGAAACATCTATGACTTCACTTCTATAAGTTAAAAATTTTACAGTTGAAAAATTATAAGCATTTCATGTTAAAAACTCTCTTTTTTACACTCCGAAAGTTAGTACTGGATACTCTTTTGAAATTAATTTTGAGACTCATAAAATTTTTCCATTAAAATTAATGTATTATTATCATAATTTCTCATACCCTAAGCACACTAGTCAAAGTAAGCTTAGCATGATAAATGGAGAGTGGCTTATTGGAGTAAATATAAAAAGTCAACTACAAATAAAGCCAATGCATATTTTTCAGAAAACCAAAATTTTAAAAATGTTAAACACAATTACCTAAATTTTCTTAAATTTTGTCCTACTGGCCCCATTAAAGTTAAAGTACTATCATTCACTTTAAAAAGAAGTTTTTGATAGGATATGTATACGAAGAATTTTTTACTTAATTAAATGAATAAATTGCACCTTCTAAAACAAATGTCGCGATAGAAAAGTCAGTATTTAAAACAAAATTCAGGTTTTACTTTGCAGACCATTAAACAGAACTCACTGAATAACAAAGCAGTTATAACGAGAAATGTAGGAGCACTTTTTACCAGCTTTTGCATTTTATAAAACGTGAATATTGGTCCTTTCTCCAATCAAACATCAGTGCCAGTTGGGTTGGTTGGTTGTTTTCAGATTATCTGGCGCTGTCAGCAACACGAGGGCTATAATGCACCGAAACATTCGTCATTAGACAAACCAACATACATTTACAAACACCCATGCCAACACGGGACTCGAACCCGCAACCTCGCGGTCTAGAAGCTAGCACGCTAACCACTATACCGTTTGGTCGGCCAGTGCCAGTTGGGAAAGATTCAGCTGTTGAAATATCCCCACCCCACCCCACCAGTCTACTTTTTGTGATACAATTTATTATTATGCATACTTATATAAACCTTTATAATATTAAAATGATATAATAAAACCAATTATTTAATGAAAATTTTTAGTCAGTAAAATTTTCCACAGAGGCACGGAGGAAACAATGATCAAACAAAGTTTAGCAACACAAAAAATCATTGATTATTTAACTGGGTTTTGCGTGAAAATTTCTACATCAGTGAGACAAGTGAAATTCTCAAACAAATCCTAATTATGTATATCAACTTACTCAAATACCCAAAATACGGAAAAGTTAATTAAGTTGAAAAAAGACAACACAATTGATTTTTTTCAAAGGACACCTATGGCCAATAAAAATGAGCATAAAAAATAGCAAATTATAAAAAATACTTAAACCTGCATATTGACTTAATCAAATACCAGAATAATGTGAAGTTCAAATAAATTAAAAATATTGGTTTATACTGAAAGTTGGAAAACCCTGACTAGATTATATTGAAGGCAATCTCTTCTGGTATTATAAGGATCCCACATATTCTGAATCGTCACAGTCTGATCTCAAACCTTATTTTACATATTCAGAAAAATCTCCAAATGTTGTTAATTGAAACACAAAAAGAATATAATAAGATTAATCATTCAAGAGCAAAACCAAAATCTCGTTTTAAAGAAGAATATAACACGATCATAGAGGAGGTAGTAAAAACTTGCAATATGGTTAAAAAGTTAATTAACTCGCAAATCAACTTAATCAAATGTACCAAAAATTTAACACATTAGATTAAGTTATTGGTTTTTGGTTCATATGTGAAAAAGCTCTTCAGAATTGTCATTTTCTAACCGCACTCATTATTTTAAACTTTCAGACAGAAATTTCAAAAAATTTGTTGATTTGTTTATTCAAACACGATAAATTATTAATTAAGTAAAATGATGATAAAGTTAGATGTTTAACGGATGCATAAAAAAATACCTCATCAGAGTTCGCATATTACTAGACTATTTAAAATCCCCACACTATCCTTATTCTAACCACTCAAAAAAAAAAAAAAAAACATTACAAAACTTTGCTGATTCAAATACAACAGATAATTAATAAGATTAAGTATTCCAAAGTGAAACCCCCAGCTCTGAACAAAAAGAATATTATGAAACTATTTCCATTTATTCGTTTAAGCGAAAACGCCATCCAAATCCAACATAAGGCAGAAATCGTTCTAAAATTCGCGTCCATCAAATGGAAGAAAGTGATTGAAGATATTCAACTTTATATAATATCGCTTATTTATTACATAAAAAAAAACTCAGCTGCAAGCAGAATTTAGCACACAAAAAGAAACCTTTCTCAAAAGTTATTTTGGAAAATAGCAATAAAATTAGTTATTTAAAGGATACCTTTGAAAATGTCGAAGTATACGCACGTCATCAGAACCGTTAAAATCTGACCCCATTCCCTATTTAAAACATACAGGGAAAAATTCCAAAACTTTCTTAATTCAAACACAACTTACATAAAATTATTTTAACTATATAATTAACCAGTAAAAAAACTCAGCATCTATCAAAACTATACCATTACATTTTTGCCGCCAAACTGCCCTGATAAATTTCTTTGGTGTACTTCCACACAATGAGCTAAATTGGAATTATTGGGAGGAACTCCTATAGGCAATCAGTATTTAACAGACTAGAATTATATCGAAATAATCTAATTTATACCCATTGCACTAAATTGAAGTTAATTCTGTAAAAACTCTAGCCTCTCAAATACTAATTGCCTATGGGGTTCCTCCCAACAATCCCAATTTAGTTCATAGAATGGGTAAGATACCGTCGATGGGTGTTTTAGGGTGAATAATCATATCGTCGCTTTGAACTTGAAATAGTGTAAGTGACAACAACGTTGGATTCACGTACGACTATTTGTTATGAGAGCAACAATAAATATCAAGATGCAATATTGTTGAGAGATTTATGTTTTGGAATCAAAATCTGATTTGTTTCCTTCAAGTAGAAATCCTCTTTAGCAGGTATGCTAAAAAACTGTATACTAAAAAAATAAGTACTTGTGTTATATATGAAATAAGTGACAATTACCATCTTTATACATATTAATCGATACTTAAAAACTATGCTTCAAAAGAGATTTTGCGTTAAGTTTGAAAATAACATTTGTTATCATTTTGAGAGAAACTTAAGAAAACTTTGTTTTGGAGTCATTAAGGTGACAGGCTAGTGATTAGAAGGTAAGTAGTTCAAAACCAACTAGGCAAGTTGTTGTGTTAAAACTTGATATTAAAATGAAAGGCTTTCTCTTGCCCGAAGATGAAAAACGTGTTTTCAAAGCTTTGATAAACATGCAATTTAAAAAAAAAAAAAAAAATTTAAAAAAAAAAAAAAAATTAAATAATTTTTACTTATTTCTAATAACATTGTTTTAATACTTCAACTTAAAGTAACAAAGTCAATTTTTGAAATTGTGCAAAAGAAGTATATACAAAATCCGGTGACCCATTTTAATCAGCCGTGACTGAAATTCCCAACTTCCGGGGTCATTTCTGAGGGCTACAGACCCTCGCACGCATTAAAACATACAACAGATACTTTCTCTAATCAAACTGAAAAGAATGAAAAAAAGAATGAGCCGAATATATCGAAGCGTTTAAGTTGTAAGCTTGATTAAAATTCCCAACTATTGGAATTTATTTCAGGTGGGTACAGATCCTCGTACACATCAAATCATACAAAAGGCCCTTCCTCTTACCAAGTTAAGAAGAATAAAAAAAGAATGGCCAGAATATATCAAAAAGCTTAAACTGTATAAGCCTGACTAAAATTTTGGTCACAACCAGAAGAATCAGAAGAAAAACAAAAATTCCGATAGCTTTGGTGATTTTAAAAATAATTTTTTTGCCACTTACCCTTGTGTTATTATAAACATTCGATAAAAGAATACTTAAACTCATTAATTCAAGTAAACAAAAGGAAATTAGATTAATTATGCAATTGAAATGTTACCCTTCCCATATTAAGAAAGAAATAAAACTATTCACGTTCATTTACTGGAGCAGAAAGCCATCCGAATCCAACGAAGAAGGAAAAGCTACAAGTCTCTGTTCTTTAGAGAAAGAATAAATTGCAGATGTCTTACTTGAAAAAATATCACCCATTTCTTTACACAAATAATTAAATATTGAATAGAAAACTTGAACAAAAGATTAATTTAGAAAAATTATAAATTACTTATTTAAAGGATACATCTTAAAAACAATATCTTCTTAACTCTAGGATAGTTAAAATCCAATTTTAATCCTTAATCCAAACATTCAGGGAAAAATCTTTTTAATTTAAACAAAAATGAATTTGATTGTATTTAATAATAAAACCCCCATTTTGATCAAATTAATATTATGATTAAACTATCCCCATTTATTCATTGGAGGAGAAATGTAATCCTAACTCTACATAAGGTGGATAATTCAATCATGTTTACCACAAAAAAAAAAAGGGGGGGGGGGAGAGAGGTTTTGTTCATACTAAAAACTCAGATTTATCCACATCCGATTGCACTCCTTATTCTAAAATTTCGAAAATAAATTAAACCTTATTAATTTAAGCATAACAGATGATTAATGATATTAATTATTCAATTATAAAACCCTCCACCAAGATTAAAAAAAAAAAGTAATAACATGAAAATATTTCAGTTTATTCACTGAAGGGAAAACAAAGCCTAAATCATATATAAAGCGGAAATCATTCCAAAATAACGCCCGTCCTTTAAAAGAAAGCGATATTGAATATAATTAACTTTAAATTGTTTGGACCAATTCTTCAGAATCAAAAACATTAAATTATACCCTTTATTCTACGAATTTAGCAACTAAAAATTAAATTATCAAAAAAAAAATTACCTCAAAAGTTAATTAAAAATAAAATGAGTTATTTGACGGATACACATGAAAGATAAAAGAAATATAAGATGAATAGGAGTATTTTGTGGAGGAGTGTTTTGTTTCCAAAATCCGACCACACTCCTGATTAGAAACATTAAAAAAAAAAACTCTCAAAAGCTTGTTAATTTAAACCCAACAAGTAGATAATGAGATTAATTATTCAATTACAAAATCCCAACCCGATAAAAAAAAGAATTATATGAAACTATTCCCGTTTATTCACTGGAAGGAAAGCGCCGTCCAAATCCGACATAAGGCGGAAATCATTTCGGAATAATTACAAGTCCCGTCCTTTAAAAGGAAGAGAGATATGAAGGCGAGAAGAGGGAAGAAATAAAAAAGTGAAGGATATTAAAAGTGCGCTCCCTGACTTTGAGTCCGGGACTCAGTTGCTGCCGGAATGAAAGAGTAAGTAAGCGCGGTCCGGGAGTGTCACGTTCCGGCATGAGAGGCATTGTCCGGCCGCATCACACTCGACGAGAGCCGCTGAAAGGAGGGAACGCTTTTATCCATTACAGGTCTCGCCGAGGTACTTTCCTACAGGTGAAGCCAGGCAAGCAGAGGCGCTTGTAATGACCTGTCACCGGCACTCCCGCCCAGGACCCCAAATTTTCCATTAATATGCGAAATCTGTCACTTGCCACCAAATTAACTCTCGACACTTGCACGCTTTTTACCCGGGTCTCGCGCCGCTCAAAGGGGGTTCTTCATTAGACTGACTCTCAGAGAAGCAGAGAGGCAGAAAAGTGTCCCGCTTGCTGATGGACGGTTCGATTGATTATTTCTCGCGGTGGATGCGGAGGAATTCGCCGTGGATGAGGTTTTTACTTTGCTCCTGGCCTCCTTGCACTTTGAGTGTACATCAATATCGGACATAATTTTTTAACTGTTACGTTTAAAAGAGGGGTTTTTTTATGCTTCAACTATGTAAACCATAGATACAAACATTGTTTACGATGTGTTTAATTAAAAGGACTTTAATAAAGTTCGTCTTAAGAGTTAAGACTGACTCTATGGATTCAGAGAGGTAGAAAAGTGACACGCGTAATATGGATGATTTGATTGATCATTTCTTGTGATGGATAAGGTTTTTATTTTTTTTCTTGCTTCCTTGCACTTTGAGTGTACATCAATATAGAACATAATTTTTAACAACTACTTTTAAAAGAGAGAATTTTTATGCTCCAACTATGTAAAGCGTAGATGCAAACATTGTTTAAGATGTGTTTAGTTATAAGAACCTTATTAAAGAGTTTAGACTGACTCTAAGGATTTGGAGAAGTAGAAAAGTGTCACGCTTACTGATGGACGGTTCGATTGATTATTGCAGAGCTGTGGATGAGGTTTTTACTTTGCTCCCTGCTTCCTTGCACTTTGTATATCAATAAAGAACATTATTTTTTAACAACTACGATTAAAAGAGAGGTTTTTTTGTGTGTGCTCCAACTATGTAAACCATAGCCTAGATACAAACATGGTTTAGGATGTGTTTAATTATAAAGACCTCATTAAAATTCGTCTTAAAGTTCGGCTCAATGGATTCAGAGAGGTAGAAAAGTGTCACGCGTACTTATGAATGGTTTGATTGATTATTTCTTGTGGTGGGTGAGGTTTTCACTTTGCTCCTTGCTTCCTTGCCATTTGGGTGTATATCAATATGGAACATTTTTTTAACAATTACGATTAAAAGATGGTTTTTTTTTTATGCTCCAACTATGTAAACCGTAGCTTAGATACAAACATTGTTTATGGTGTGTTTAATTATAGGGACCTCATTAAAGTTCACCTTTTGACTGACTCTTAAAGAATTAGTGAGGTAGAAAATTGTCACCCTCTTGGACGATGGACATTTTTATTACTTGGTCGCTGCAGAGTAATTTATTCGCTGATGAGATTTTTGCTGAAATAAGTTGTTCCATGCCCTTTAAGTGAACAATTAATGTAAAATATAAATTTTTATGAACTAGAACTAAAACAGAGTTTGCTTTTTTTATGTCCCGATTACATAAGCCGTAAATATAAGCATATTGCTTAGGATGTGTTTAAATTATACGGACTTCATTAAAACCCGGGAGAACGCGCGCCTAAGATACGAACACGGACGCGCACGCGGGGTCCAAATGGACCCCACGTACGTAAATCAAAGTTAATGCTAATTTTTGCATAATATTTAATGTCAGCATGATTATAAAGCTAATATTTATGAATTTTCGAAATTTTTAATACTACTAATTATTTGAATATGTACACAAAAATATAAATTTGTTTCTGATTTACCTGACTTAATTTGAAACTGCGTTTTTAATTTTGTTTATCCATGCAGTTTGTACATATGTTGAGAGTATGCTCTTTACACAAAAACTTATCACATTTAAAACATGTAGTTGATGATTTTTTGTCCTTACTGCTTGGGCAAATGTTACAGCGTCCTTTAGAAGATAGAGTTCGTTTCTTACATGGGGGTTCAACTTTTCCACATGCTTTCAGACATCTCTTTCGACAGTCTTGGGTGAGCCCTACTTGTTGTGAACGTCTTTCGATGAAATTGTTTATGAGGTTTAGGGCTAAATCCTTCAAAAACAACCGTCTACTCTTGTACTGGAGTGGTGGGGTTTTTTGATAACAATATTATCCTTGCATTTATGGCCGCTATATTCAGCATTGAATAAAATATCACCATTGGCCATCTATTGGTAACTCATGCGGTGGAATAATTGGCTTCCATCTCATCCACAACATCTACAGCCCTTTTTGTTATATTATAGAATGTTATAATCTCTGGTTTCTTCTTATTTCCTGTGGATTCGTCAATCGCGTCATCGTTGTGCATTGTTGAAATCAAAACGATGCATTTCCCTTTTTTTGATATGTAGGAAACTGCAGTCATTTCCTTTTGAAATCCAAAAATAGAAGAGTTCAGTTCTCGACCTTTGGCGACGATAAACTCTGGAGGTATCTCCCTTTTGTCTTTTCGGAGAGTTCCAACGAGAGTAATTTTTTCAGTGAGAAGATCTTTTGCCAGGGGATAACTAGTATACCAATTATCTGTTGTGAGGTTCCTTCCTGTTTTATACAAAGGTTGCATGAGTCTTTTGACAATATCAATGGGTCTATTACTCTTTCTGAATTGTCCTTCTGGTTGATTTCCAGCATATATCTCCATATCTGAGGTATAGAATGTACGGGAGTCTACCAATGCAAAAAATTTCACGCCATATTTTGAAGGCTTGTTGGGTATGTATTGACGAAATCCGAACGTCCCCGAAAAGCTAAAAGTTTTTCATCAATGGTGACATATTCCCCAACACAGTAAGAGTCTTTACATTTCTTTATGAAAATTTGAAAAAAATTTCTGATAGCAGCAAGTTTGTCTTCTTTTTGTCTTTCTTCCCTTGTGATGATGTTATCAAACCTCAGGCATCTTAAAATAAATAAAAATCGCTTGTACGACATAGTGGCAGGAAAAATTTCAATTCCTGTACCATCTGTAGCCCATAGGTCACGGACGTTCAGGTGAGACGATTTGTGCAAACCACACAAATATAACAGTCCAAACAACGCTCGTATTTCAAATTCGTCAGTTTCTTTGGCATCTCTCATTCTGGAAAATTTCGATGATATTCTTTCAATGTAAATATTTGTACATATAATTATTTCATCCATAATTTCACGATCTATAAAAATTTCCCAAGCTCCATTCGGCGTTGTCACATTTTTTGCAGTCAATCTTGGTCCTGCTAGTCGAGAAATGATGTTGTGTGCACGCGTTCGAGCGTCAGTTTTAAATTTTTCTTTCTTCCACAATGTACATTTATCTTTTCGAAGAAAATCCTTTTTGTTGGAAATATCCTCTTCTACGTCGGTATATAAATCCAGTTCTGATTCTGAATCATGATGACTCAAATTCTCATGATCAGAACAATCTTCTTCATCAGAAACAGGGTCTTCATCACTCTCAACCTCATTCAAAAGTGTTCTCAGTCTTTCCATCTCTTTTTCGTATGGAGTCGGCATGGCGAAGCCAAGAAATAACGTCCGTACACTGAAAGTAGCAGCGGATGAATGCAGCTAATTCGGCTAAATCAATTGTCCGTCTTTATGCTAACTCGTAAGGAATCAAAGAGGTAGAAAAGCATCAGGCGTTTCTGATGGACATTTCGATTATTTCTCTTGGTCCCTGTAAAGTAAATTAACTGCTGATGAGATTTTTGCTGAAATAAATTGTTGCGTGCTTTCATACGCGTTCTCGATATAGTTTAAAGCGATTATTTCAAAACAAGGATTAGAAAAGGGCTTGATTATTTTGTGTTGACTATATTAAGAGATGTGAATAATTTGTGGAAAGCATATACACTGCGATGCAAAAGCTTAGACAATGAACAAATTCACACAGATTTCAAAATAATTTTAATCAATTTTCGTAATACAGCTTCAGTATAGTGTACAATGCATACTTTACAAAATTTAAAACTATAAAAGTTAATTGTGCATATTGCAAGTTATTAATTGGTATCAATACAAATTAACATTGTCTCAAAAGTTAAGACAAAAATAAAAGGAAATTAAAATAAACATGATTTAAAGTTTTATTGTGGATCCATTCTTGTTTTTAGTTCATAAGTATGAGTTTCGATCGAAGAAACTAAATTTTGCATGGTTTGGGGCTCGATTTGGTACTAAATATCCTCTATAGATCTATTGGGTTCATTTATAGAAGATTATTGTCTAAAATTGATGTAAACTTTGCGACACATGATGCCCTAAAGATTCTCTACTGTGTTATTATCTGAGCTATACGCTGATCAGTCGACAACTTTTAAGTTCTGATAATTAAGTCAGGCATTTGCATTGCCTGCAGTGTGGATCGAAGCACTGCCTACGAATGTCCATCTTGAAGCTCAGAAAAGGGCAAAAGGTTATCCTACAATGTCTTAGTGTAATGCTGTGACGTTTGATGACTACTGGTAGAGGTAGAGTGGTATTAGAGTGCAGAGACACTTGTTCATTGAAGGAAAAGACAGTCCAAACCATCACCAAGCCACCATCTTGTTTGGACTAAAAAAAAATGACGAGGTTCCTTCCTTAAGTCATTCCAGTACGATGTCCAGCCATTTAGACTAACTAGATACCTTTTTTTTTCTTTTTCTTTTTTTTCTTTTCCATCTCTTAAAACCACTGATTGCCATTTTGGTCCACATGACGTATGATTTCGAGACCACAATACTCTCTGTGACATTTTATGACTTCAGAGCTGGTATCTTTTGCATTTTGAAATAAATCACTGTTCCTGTTTCCGAAATTCGTCTACAAATTGCATACATGAACACTCAAAGTCCTAATGACCTTTGAAATTCACAAACAGAAATTTGTTGGGCACTCGACAGTCTTTTGATATGACGATTATCGGGTTTATTCGGCACACGTGACCTGTCAGATTTGACTTTTTCTTTGTATATTTGCATCCATTAGGTAAAACTCGATAAATAGAAGTCTTCGATCGATTAATAATAGTTGAAATTTACAAAACGAGTTTACCTTCAGCTTTCAACTGCCAAATCTGCATAAGCTCATCCGTTTGAATTTCTTTAGTCCGTGGTATCTCTATTACGAAGTCTTATCGTTTACAGAACTTAAATACTCGAAGTCTGTGACGTCATCTCTTTTAATTTGCATATGCAAACAAAAATTTCCAGAAACTAGTGATTGTGTATACTTTTGCAACAGCAAATTTCTATTTCTATCCAAAAAAACTATTATTAAAGCAAATCAAACAACTTTGTTTTGATTATAATACTTTAAAATTGTTTTTGAATATATTTATTGGCTTTTGTAATTCTACTATCACAATTCTAAATTTTAAAGCCGAATTACGTCATTGTCTAAGCTTTTGCATAGCAGTGCATAGTTTAGAATACGCTTAATTGTATCATTCTTATAACACCAGTAGTTTGTTTTTATTATACTGTTTCCAAGAGGAGCAGAGTGAAAGAAAATTATCATTAGTGCTGATGAACATTTTGGTTGATTATATTTTTCTGATCGTAGCTGAGGACCACGTACTAGGTATTTACTTGCTTCCTTGCACTTTGAGTGGTAAGGGAGAATAAAAAATACGGTTGTGACAATTTCTATTTTGCCACCTGTTGTCTTTTTACTGTGGAAATGATCTTTAAATGAAATGTATAAATTAAAACAGTATTTATTTTTTTCCAAACTGATGGTAGTAAATTTACTATTTACTTTACAGGAGCAGTTAGGGAAAAAAAAATCTCTGTTACGACCGACTCACAGCATACTATACTGGGGATGGTTGTATTACGTATTCATGCTTTTATTATTCAAGTGGTTATATTTAAAATGCCAAGTTTTTTAGGGGAGGGGGGGGGGGTGCACTTAAGGGGGTTCAGGACTCAAAATTCTAAAATCTTTATTTTTATAAATTTTTTTTCTGAAATTTTTTATGCAGCACTGTATTGTGCTTTGGAATTCAAAAAATTATTTCAAATTTTCAAATTTAAAACATATTTTTTTAATTAAAAAACTTTACAATTTTTACATGTCCTAAATTTGATATATTTAAAAAACTTTTTTAAAAAATCACTTTATTTTTGCATTAAATTATTTTTTATAATTCTTATAATAAATTCTCTTCGTGACTTTTTAATAAAATATTTAGAAAAAAAAATTAAAATATTTTATGCAAAAACTATATAAAACCCGTAGTATACTAAGTTCCAAAAACTTTTTTTAAAAAAAGGTAAATCAAAATAAACGGTTCCTGAAGACAAATTAAAAAAATATGTATGAAAAATAATTGTGTTAAGTTTCTTATATTTATAACAAGTAATTTTTAAGTTATATCCATTTAAACTCAAAAAGGAACAAAGAACCATCACCGAGAAAAGCAGTTTCAAAGTTTCAAGATAGCACCTCCAAGATACAGTTGTTATGTAATAAAGACTTAAATATTTCAAGTTCTAATAATCATAGAAATAAAATTTTCATTTCATTTTATTCAGAAATACTTTTATTACATTTTACAATAATAAAAAAAATGAGAATTTTTTTAATTTTGAGTCCTAGACCCCTTTAAATTATAAAACAATAATCTTAAATAGTTTAAGGCCAGTATGAAGTACTTTTCAATAGATTTTATATCAGTCTTTGAGAAACAAAAAACAAAATAACGTAAGAAATATGAACACTTTCAAATGTCAATTATTTATTTATTGATTTACCTAAAAGTATTGTGCGCTTAGTTAAGTAAAAAGTATAGCGTTTAGTAACAGGTATTGAAATACTAAATTGTAAAAAAAAAATTGAAAAGACTAACAAAATCGTCGAAAAAGCCATAAAATTCACATTTACCTAGAATGAATAGTTTAAAATAACTATCGATTATTAAATTAAAAATGCATATCATTAAGAAAAATATACTTCAAAACTGAATTGTAATTGTGTTTTAGTTTTTTTTTGCGCAAGTTTTTTTGCGCTTTAAAGACAAAATCTCTTAAAACACACATACTGCAAGCTTTGTAATCTTATAAAATTAACCTTAAAAATATATTCATGATTCTAATTCATGTCCAAAACTCATTGGTAACCAACTTACTATTAGTAATTAGTAAGCCTCTTTTAACAAGAAATAAATAGAACATAAATATTCGTATTTCTGGGATGGACACCTCTAAACATTCCCTCTCTCTTCTTCATGTCTCAAGTTAATATAACGCTTCAACTCCAAATACTTATTAAAGTACGTTATCACAAAAACCTCTATCTTTCTTCCGAAAGGAAAGTCTAATAAACCCTTTTTCCCACTCAAAAAATGTGTATCATTAAGTCTATAGCAATTTTTAAAGTATTTTTCAGCAAAAAGTTTATATCCGTCCTCCCCCCAAAAATGTCTAAATCCCCCTCCCCCTTTAACTAACTAAAAATGATCTGTGCTTAGATATTATTTAAAATAAGTCAATAACTAATATAACCCATAAAAACAAAGTTTTTCATATAAATACTTTCTATGCATTGCCAATTTTTATATTCAAAACAGCGCCGATTCTGTAAACAGCTTGTGCTTGAGGTGTTTGCATCTAATTTTAAAAATCAAAAACATTTCTATCAGCAAAATGTGTGGCAAACTATACATTTCAAAATTTAGTAGTTATTAAGAATGAAAGTGAATTTATGCACTCACATTATTTATTTATTTATTTATTTGTTTGTTTGTTTGTTTGTTTGTTTGTTTGTTTGTTTGTTTGTTTGTTTGTTTGTTTGTTTGTTTGTTTGTTTGTTTGTTTGTTTGTTTGTTTGTTTGTTTATTTAAAAAAATTTGGCAACTGGAAAAGGTTTCTTCAATGGTCGGTTGAATGTTATTTTAGCGCGATTGGATGAAGGCAAGTTGGTTTATTAGTATTTCGTAAAAGCAACCTTTTAATGACAGTTACAGCCCCAAAATATGATAGAATGCCTTGTCATCGGCATCAAATCCATCTGCCAAGTTTCAGCCCGATTGGATGACAGCAAAGGGGTTAATTAGGCTTACGCAGATTCCACCATCCTCTACATACAAAATCGAACTTAATATAAAGGATTTAAAAAGACTCAGTGGAGGATATGCATTGGTGCGTGTACGGCTGTAAGCATGGCTCATCGTCACTCAAGAGTAATTGCAATAATAAAGGAATTCGATCATCCAGAAGTTTAGTTCACTCACTACATAACCGACCAGGTGTATCTAACTTCAAAAAAAACTTTCAACTGTACTAAACACTGTTTTTAATGACACTGTGATGATCTTTAACAAATATCGTTGTCCAGCTACGAACTCGAAACTGTTCATTACACTGCATAAGATGTTGTTGTTGGTTTAAGGTTTTATGGCGCAAAGGCAGCACCAGGGCCATGCTGCGCCTGCACTGCATAAGAATAAGAACTCCCCTCATCAACATCTACTACTTCATAAAAAAGTGAGATGGTTATCGATAGGAAGTGTTTTTGCATACTTATTCGGAAGAAGAAATGCATTTATTGACCGATTCTGACTTAGTAGATGCATTGTTAAATGAAGAATGTCTGACTACAAATGGAAAATGACAAACCTATTTAACCTTCTTCATGAATTTGATATTTAACAACAGAGGCCTTGTGCGGATATTAAGCTGACTTTTTGAGAAAGTCGCACTTAAAAAGAAGATGTAGAAATGTTTCCACTTTTAGAAAAATTTTTGAATGCTGCTGAATTTCAACCAGAAAAATATATTTAACATAACAAGGTAACTTTTAAAACTGTTAGTTAGCTGAAAACTTGAATAACTATTTTCTTAGAAATAAAGAACTAAGTAAAGATATCCACTAGATTAATGCCATCAGCAGGGACAACTTTATCAATTTTTGAACAAAACAATATTTGGCGCCCTGTTAAGCTCCTGAACCAATCACTAGAGGCTTCCAATGTTTTAGTTGGTTCTTTAATGGCTCAATCGGTTTATTCAGGAACTTAACATGGTACCAAACATTATTTCGTTTAAAAACTGGTAAAGCTATCCTTCTTGGCAAAGTTGTCACAGTTGCAATAATAATAACTTTATGAAAAATCTAAAATCACACGCATTTGATTCTCGGAAGAGAAAAAACTGATCGAGCTGTCTTCTGAAGTCACTCTGGTGTAGGATTTATTTATGCGAAAAGACTTATTGTCTTTGCCGATAATAAAAGCAAAACAGAAAAATCGGATCAAATGCAACTCTTCATCTCTCAAAAACAACATTGCAACATCTTATATAAAATTTGCTCACAAAATAAAGCAGAGGGCAGATATTTAAAATATTTTAACACTTTATTTAACGAATAAAATACCTTTCGCATTATTTTATTTTTGGCTGACCCCGGTTCACGAAATAATTCTACTATTTTTACCGAGCCGCGGGTGTAAAAGATTGGAGAACATTGATAATAATTTTATGTCAGTATTTCAAATCCAGTGGGGTAGTGTTAAATAAAAAACAAGGAACGCTTTGCTGGCAGACATTGGGAGGGGAGGGATTTATGGTATTTTTTCTTCGTAGTGTCTTTTTCTCTCACTCAGCAATGCATTTTTTTTATTAAGTTTCATACTATACTACAAGTTTCAAAACACTACAATCTGAAGTTCTGGAAACTAAAGCCTTTTAGCATTTGATTACTTGCTTGAATTGATGCCTTTTCGAACGGAAATTCGAAAATTTATTAATTTAATAAATATTATAAACATGTCTTTAATTTACAATACGGAAGTAAAATAAGAAGAATTGATAAGAATGGATTAAGAACTGATAACTCTACTTTCGAATGCGCTCTCTTCAAAGGAATGTTGTTGTTCAGGGATTCTGAGAGAATTGGATAATAGTAATATCAGTACAGAAATATATAAGGTTTTCTCTGATCAACTCAATGATTTGTTGCAGCTTTGTATTAAAAAGAAGAGTGTTTTTGCAAACTGAATTTTATTTCAACCAAATTTATGTTGAAAGTTTAATCTAATATTGTAACTCTTTAATTCAAAGAGTCTCTAATAAGTATTTAAACAATCATAAATAGTGCTTGGCCATAATTTTTAGAGTTTTCCGCATTTATTGTTTTTTAATTTTCTTATAGTTGTGACAACAGAGTGAATACAATAAAGCTCTATTTTTTTGTAAAAAATTATTGTTTAATCCATCTTGTACAGTATGTTTTACTAATTACTGAAGCCCGCACACACATGCACATATTCTAATGGTTATTGAGCAGCAAAGTCTTTTTTTATAAAGTAGGTGAACCTCACAACTAAAAAGGTTGAGAACCGCTGTACAAGGGGGATCAGTAGTATTACATTGTCCACTGTCACCACTAGCTTCTTTAACAGCACAATTGATATTGCAAAATGGAGGACATAGATAAACTAAAAAAACGCCTCGGAATTGTATGAAAATAAACTCGTAATTGCATTAAAATTAACCCTTCTCACTTTTATTCTAATCACAACCCATTGATTAACATCAAAATACCACATGCATAGGCAATAAATGGATATTTCCCGTTGTTGCTCTTGAAATGTTTAGAATTGTTCAAAATTATATATATATATATATATATATATATATATATATATATATATATATATATATATATATATATATATATATATATATATATATATATATATATATATATATATATATATATATATATATATATATATATATATATATATATATATATATATATATATATATATTTTTTTTTTTTTTTTTTTTTTTTTTTTGTAAAGTAAAACTTCTATGGCTTTTTTTAAAATTAACATCTAAAGCTGAAGTGACAAACAAAATCACAAAATGTAGCCTATGACCACATAAAATTCTATATAATGTTCGATGCACTCTATTTTCTTTTCCCGCAACTGCGTTAATTTATGCAGTTACAGGAACAAAATAACAAGAAAAAGCATTTTTTAAGCAAGATATTTGTAAAAATTATAGATAAGCAATTCAAGCAAGATATTTGTAGTGTAATGTAATCATCATTGGTTGCCAATTTCATAATAAATATAAGAAATCATGGTTGCCTGTAGATTTATTTACAGGGACCACGGATAAAAGGCAGAGGGTACAAGGTGGCTTAAGTTTTTGTTTAAAATTTAAATTTTTAAAATTGCATTTTCTAATGAAAAATAGCTATGCATTAATTTCCTTCATTAAATAACAATTCAAATATTGTTACTCTACTTTTTCCTGTGAATTGTCTCCTTTTCTTACATCTTAGTTTAAATGCAAATTCACACTCTTGGCCTTCCATGGTGGCGCCTTTATAAAAAAACATTTAGGTTGAAAGTTAATCACGTTGAAAACCTTACTATACACCAAAAATTGCTATAATCATTTAAAGATATTTTCAGTTTGTTCACATTTTTCATTCATATTTTAATCTTTATTTAATTATTGTAAAAATTTTGGCAATATCATCTTAAAAAAAAATAATAATAATAATAATAATAATGATAATAATATTTGAAATACTTGTGAATAAATATAGCCCCTGGTTTTGAAGCCTTGATAAGGCACAGAGCTTCACTGCTGCGTCACTAACCGATAAAAAAAAAAAAAAATATTTACAATATCTACAGCCGAACTTTAAACTGCTGTGATAGTTCCCATTTTGGCCCCTAGAGGTCAGCACCAAACTTGTTTATTATTTTCACAACAACGACGAGTTTTGGATATCTGAAAATGGCGTTATTGGTTTTGAGAACTTAATAACAATGCATGTATAATATAGTTTATATTCAGAGGAGTAATTGACGGGCCTTCAGGGGGCATTCAGGGACCGTAATGTAGGAGGGAGCAGGGTGACGACCAAGGAATAGAATAATAAAACCCATAAGGAAGTGTCAATAACTCCAATCAAAAAACAGTCAAATTATATTTTTCGTAATCTACTATTCCAATGAAAATTTTAATAAAACTTTATACGTGGTGAATATCATCGCATAAATAAGAACTCAAAAAAACTTTTCAAAAAAAAAAAAGATGTAGGAAAAACAATGTGTTTAGTATCATCTCGGATAACAGAAATTAAATTGATAAATATTTTTAGAAGAATATTCATCGTGAACATTTCATGACATGACAGTCCCTGATAATTTAACAATTTGAAAGATTTTTGTGCGATAATAATGGACCATGTAAACTGAAAAGGGGAGGTTTGCTAAAACCCAGAGACGCTTTACAAGCCGGTTGCCAGGATATTTTTTTCCGTGAAATGGAGGGGTGTATTGTCGAAAATTTGATGAAATACATATAACAAGTTACACAAAAAAAAAAGAAGGGGAAGTGGTAAAACAAGATTTCACGCAATTTCAGGAGGGTTGTCCCGGGTGTTCCCCTTGTCTACGGCCCTGGACGGTCATACTTTGACAATTTCCAATTCCAAAACATATTATTAATTTTTTACTCAAATAAATACAAATACAAATTTTTGAGACCAACAACAGGCTCAAGGCCCAACCGGGTTTGTCGAGTAAAAAATATATCTATACACAAGTATATAGAAATAGAATTTGCATACAATAGTTACATGATCATACATAATACACTATCTGGCCAAAAGTATCCGGACACCCAGTGGTATGGGTTTAGAGCGTCCTGAGGCACATATTAATATGATGTTGGTCCCCCTTTTGCATCGATGACAGCCTGCACACGTTTGGGAAGACTTTCCATCAATTTTTGATAAGTGACCATTGGAATTGCCTTCCAGGCGTCCATCACAGCTGAAGTGAGTGCTTGCAGTGAAGATGGTCGATTTGGCTGGCTACGTAATCTGCGCTCTAATTCGTCCCAAAGGTGTTCTATGGGATTTAGATCGGGGCTCTGAGAAGGCCAGGCCAGTTTTTAAACACCCATTTCGTCAAACCACGTCTGTGCAAGCCTCGATGTGTGAATGGAGCAGTTATCCTGCTGGAAGAGAAATGGGCCTTCCCCGAAATATTGCCATAGTGCTGGGAGTGCAGCATTGTCCAGAATGTCCACATACATCTCAGAGTTCATGTTTCCAACCACAGGAACTAACTTACCCAGGCCAAACCACGAGAAACACCCCTACACCATTATGCTTCCACCACCAAACTTAACAGTCGGCACAATACAGTCACTATAGAAACGTTCGCCGGGCATCCGCCAAACCCAGACGCGTCCATCCGACTGCCAGACTGTAAAGCGAGATTCATCACTCCAAAGAACAGTTTTCCACATGTCCACAGTCCAATGACGGTGAGCTCTACACCATTGCAATCGATGCTTCGCATTCTGTGGAGTTATGTTCGGCTTGTGAGCGGCTGCACGACCATGGAATCCCAAGTCTTTTAACTCTCGACGGACAATCCTACTGCTAACACTAACGCCTGATGAACTTTGGAACTCCTGAGAAATTTCCACCAACGAGGACTTGCGATTTTGTTTCACTACCCTTTTTAGAGTTCTGCGGCTGCGTTCACCAAGTGTTTTCGGCCTACCGGTTTGTTTTTCTGCCGTTTCACTGCCTCGACGTTTCCACTTCACAATTACATCCCTCACAGTGGATTTAGGCTTCTGTAGAATGTCCGCAATCTCACGAACTGATTTCCCACAAAGGTGGTGGGAAATCAGTTCCCACTATTCTGCCACGATCAAACTCACTAAGCTCCTTTGACTTACTCATTGCCTCACAAACGCATAAATACAATCTGACAAACCACTACCAACACTTTTATAGCTTTCAATTACGTATCAAATTGCGTCACTCACCAGAACCACTTTTTTGAAGAGGTGTCCGGATACTTTTGGCCAGATAGTGTAATGCAATACAATATACAAAGTTGACACTGCGTTTGACTCACAACCAATAATACGAAGAAAAATTTAACTCTTTGTTTAAATAGCAATTCTCAATTTCGAAAAAACTAGGAGTGTTTAACATCGCACAACTTTCAATTACACTATAATATTGGTCACTGTATTAAAATGTATGGTGTTATTTACCGTTTTGATATTTTCACTCAATTAAATAAAAATAGCCAGCATTTCTACAGGAATTTCGAAGGTGGGGACGATTAAAACACCTTAAGAGGCATTAGCACAGAGATTTTTATTAAAATCGTAGGAGCCGATTTTTAGTAATTGCAGAAAAACATGATTTTTTCATGATTTCAACTTTATGAGCAAGCACGTCTTTGACAAAAACCTTATTGGTAGGTCTCATGGCCACCACTAACCCACACACAACAGACAGACATTTTTTCTAGACACTTTTTTTAAATCAGAGTTTTTTAGACACTTTTTTAATCAGACCCAGTAAAGTGCAAAAAAAAAAAAAAAAAAAAATTATTGATCAAATACTATACAGTCAATCAGGGTATCATTGAACCACATTTTCAGTATTTTCTTCTTCCCCGCTTATGTTTTAATAATATTTTACGACCTAATGGCATAAAATGGAAGAATAAACCCTAAATTATATTTTAGTTTACACAAATTAGTAAATGCTGATGATGAAAGCACCAAATAATAGGGAAATAACCCGGTGCAAAGTTACCTTGTCATTCTGGGTAACTTTGAACCACTATCAGAAGTGTCATATAAAATAACTTTTTTTATTCAATCTTGGAGTCTAGACTAGGGATACAGTTCTCTAGTCTAGACTACTTTGAACGAGTAAAATTAAGTTTCTAAGTATTTCAAATATCATCAGCTGCAGTTATCAGTACCATAAAGTTTGGATACTTTAAATAACGCCACAAATAATATGTTAGGTAGGAACAGTGGATGACGAATCACATGAATATATTGCAAAAAAAACTATTTATTATTCAGTTTTAACATGCAAATATAGGGAAAAAACAATCTTCAGTTCATTCACTTAAATATAAACTCATTTTATCAATTAAAAATTGAAAAGATAAATAGAAAATAATAAACTGATAGGCCACCCTCATTCTATTAGTTAAGTACCTTGCAAGTCAAAATGTGGCACAAATACAAATATTCTACTCTTAATGTTAGAAATAGTATGATAATATAAAAACAAAGTTCAAACTTTATAAAATTTCACTTTGGCATTCTTTAGATTAATAGTTTTATATAAAAGACAGAATCATTGATCTGGAAAACTTATTCTCGTGTTCTAGCTGGATTGGTTGGTTTGTACCCTCAACGACCTATTTTCATGCACAGTAACGGTTAATCAGTACGGGACCTACAGCTTAAAGAGGATTCCAAACCACAACGAACATCCATGCCTAATCCGGGATTCGAACCCGGCACCTGTGTTCTAGCTGGAATAATAATTTCTGGTGATAATTTTTTAAACACGCCTACTTTTTCATACCACAGATCACCATTGATATTGGGCCATTTCCAATATGCACCAGATTTCTTCATGAACCACCAAATATCACGTTGACTTTTAAGTCAATTTGGTCTGGGTACATTTCTTCATCGTATTGAATAATTACGCGCTCGTAAACTTTGCATATGCTTTGCATAACCAAAATCTAAAATACGTGCATTATCTGTATATAAAATTCCTGTCTCATTGATGTGTTTAACAGCCACCACTTGAATAATCTCTGACTTTTCAGTAAAATTTTCCCAACAATTTGAGCAGTATAAACCTCTATCATGTCTTTATTGTCCAACTTTCATCTCCTCCGAAAATGACAGTGTTGTACATACACTGTCACCTACATCATCTAGTTCAGGTTGGCTAGTTTATACGCTCAACGACCTACAGCTTAACGTGGATTCCGAATTACAACAAACATCCATGACTAACCCGGGATTCGAAACCGGAACATTTGGCATGCGAGGCCAGAGCTCTAACCACACAACCTTTAGGTCGGTCATCTAGTTTAGCACTTTTACTCTTTCTGTCTCCCAGGAGTTCATATGGTAGAGGACTTTAGACAATCCCATCATGTCCTTGCTATACATATTCCTTTCCCATTTATTTTTTGTGCATATGGATTTTTCACTCACTCAACTGAAACGCTTTTTACAACCATTACAGATCGGCAGATTTTTTTTTAGTTCTGTGAACATGTTTATAATATAATTAGGTACTTCTTGAATTCACTCCCAACATTTTCATTTTATCGGATTTTGCATAAAAGAGAAGATTCTGTAAATTAAATTGCATTTGTATGTATATAAATGTATTTTAAAGCAACCAAAAATAAATTAGAATAAAATATGAATTATATGGGCAGTGTATACATTATATACTATCATCAGCCTAACTTTGAACCGGCTCAAAGTTACACTGAATATGTGGTAAAATGATAGTGCCTTGGTTTTTTACTTTTTACCAAATGTTAGTAAATAAATAACCATCAGCTACTAACAATTTCACTTTTTTCAGAAAATTATATAGCTGATAATGTGGTAAGTTGATACTTACTTGCATAAATTAGTTGATTTACATCAACTTCAAATAAGCATTAAAATGGAGCTTGAAAACAGTACTCCAGAAAAACAACTGAATGACCAAATAAATTATGTACTATTTTGTCAATTCATTTATTAAACTATCAAGCAACAAGCCAATTTCACAATCTTGCCAGCAGTTTGCAGCAGTGGATCATGAGCAGCTCTTTAAATCCAAAAATACTAAAAACTAGGAGGTGACTCAAAGTTACACCCTATATGGCTCAAAGTTACCCTGAATGACTGTACTTTCATTACCCTGGGTAAATATATGGGTAATTGAAAGTAGAATTTGAGGAGCCAATTTTATTTACGGTGGACGGTGAAACCCAACCATCAACAACGTTGCGTCACAGTTTGTGTATCGGATGCTGACAACATAAATTCGGAATGTTGTAATTGTTAAACTACAATGATTTGTGTACTGTTGATGTTCAGTAAAGGAACATGTGGATCGCAGTCAAAATTTTATGCTTCCATAACTCATCAAGAAATGAGAAATGAGAACTGAAGCAAATTTCAATTTAAAAAAATCTTATGGGTTGTTTAGTTAAAATCCGTTTCCGTAAATCTAAAATATAAGTTTTAATTAGAAGTTGGAAGAATTGTTTCGGAGCATTTTAGAACATTCATTAAGTAGTACATTTGTGAGAAATTCAGGAAAACAAAAATTTTACTTTATTCTTAGATTCTTATATAGATTCTTAATAACAACCAATAGCAGTTTTAAAGGGAGAAATGGGGCATAATTGAGCATATTTCTCTTCAATATTGGATAGATTAAAGAAATACGTATTTTCCCAATTAAGTGAGTGAATACTCCACTACAAAACTTCAAAAAGCATGGATAATTAAATTGATCAATTTATTATTACTGATAATTACCTACTCAAAATGTCATACGACTTTTAATAATCAAAACAAACTGAAACAGCTTCATTGGGAAAGGAAAGGGACTTCTAATAAGGGTATATCTTTCCCCTTTGTAATTATAAGATACAATAACAAACATTATTACAATTAAACTTTTAATAAAGTCATGAAAAATGTTTATTTACTTACGAATAAATTTGTTTATTGAACACATAGAAATTCAGCATTTTCTAGAAAATTAAATTTTATTTTGTCATCTACTAAATAGCAATATAATTGCGTTATCAACCGTATCTTTCCCAAATTCAAATAGGCATTTCTTTTTAGATAATATTGTTCTAGAATATCCCTTCTGTGCATCCATGACATTTTGTAACAGGCATAGACATTTCCCAACTAAACAATCAAACACTAAAATTTTAATTTTTAGCAACTTTCACCCTTATCATACATATCATTTAGACCACCACAAAAAAAAAATTCTTAGAGTATTTTTAATGTAAAGGAATGTAATAAATATCTAAAATAAGAAAAAATATTTTATTTTCCTCTCAATAAACAGACCTCGCCAATTTTTAACAAACAACGAATGTCATAAATAAAGTTATACATTCTTCTGGTTCAATCTACAATTATTATAATCAAAATAAATGTGAATGTAGGAATTGTTTGCATTGTCTTGCTTCTGTTTAAAGGCAAATGTCAAGAGCAAAACTTTGAAATTGATTGATTTCCAGCATGTATCGCAAATGTTCTTTTAATAAGCAGGTATAATAATTATCGATCGTTTCAATATAAGTATGTTTTTATTTAGCATTAACCTCTATTTCCGTTTTGGGCTTCAAATAAGTCCATATTACCTTATTAGTATTGACGCGAACGTTCTCCAACCAGTAGATTTTTCGGACTATTGAAATCACAAGTTATATACTCTGAAACTTTTTCATCATCAAAGGGTTTGGGATCTTTGGCATTTTGACGACAAACTAGAAGAGTTTTAATCTGACGTCATATTCCCACTTTAAAATCTTCTTACGTTATATTCTCCAAATACCAATAAACTATGAAGTTATTCTAAATATCTGGCAACATTTTTAATATCAAAACAAATGCATGCGGTTGTCTAAGAAAAGCGTCCAAAAGGTATAATGCGTTCGATCTTAAAAAATATTATGTGGATTGAAAGTAAATGATCATTTTTTTATACATTTATTAAAATCGATCTGATCTCAGTTTGTTTTAATTTGAATAGAATGTTTTGTCAATAATGGAGTAATCATGGGCGCCGCAAGGAGGGTGCACTTGCAACCCCCAGGCTTTTGAAAATAAAATTGGAAAAAACCATGTCCAAGGGATAAAAAAAAGCACTCATTCCATTTTGTAACTACGGTTTTATTATTTTGAGTCTCCTGTTAGTTTTCTACTTCTTTTTTTATAGCTGAGAAGTCACCAGAAGTGTTTCAGGCGCCGATTGGCTTAGCATTAATTTATTCTTTTTACAGTATAATCTTTTATATGTTCTCTCAATTCCTGGAAAAAAAATTATCTTTATTTATTAATTATCATGTATTACGACCTTGATATCTATTTTTAGAATTCAACTGACCTTTTCCTATAAGCTTTTATGTTTTATTTTTGATTTTTTTTTTCATTTAGAGAAAATAAAATACTTCTCTTTAGTATTCTTAAATCCTTTACATTTACTTTGATGTTTTTGTGTGGTGTTCAAATCTACGGGGAGCTAATTAACCTAATTTTCGTCATATGATTGAACTGAAACTTGTCGGATATATTTGATGTCAATGACTATGCATTCGATTAAGTTTCGGGAGCTGTCACTATCATTAAAATGTTGCTTTTACACACACTACTCTTTGGTGTGTTGCTGGATTATTCGCTACTATTGTTGCTTTGGAATACGAATAAACTCGCTTGCCATCATCCAATCACACTGAAATTTGACAGATAGATTTGTTGTCGATAACACTGCCTTCTATCAAGTTTTAGGTATATCACTAAAATACCTCTTTTACACATGCTTCTGATCACTAGTTCACATATTTGCCTACTTCCAAATTGAGCTTAAACTTAGCAGATAGATTCGATTTCATTGACAATGCATTCTATCTAGTTTTTACTCTGGTAAACCCTTTTCCGATCATCCAATTGAGATGAAACTTTGAAGCTTGGCAGATACACTCAATGTCGATGGCAATGCTTACTATCGAGTTTAGAGACTGTCATTAAAAGGCCAAGCTTTTACACATGTTTCTGTTGCTTTACGCTAGAATTATAAGCTTTTACTCGAGCTCTATCATCCAGATATCAAACTTAATTTAAACATATACAATTTGGCGATGTTCAATGACTGAAACCCTCCCCTATTAAGGCAAAATCTTCGCAGACCTAATTAATCCTCTTGCTGTCATCCAAACAAACTGAAACTTGGCAGATGTACAGATTGATTGGTATCAGATAGGCAAAAAGTTGGAAGTGCAATGGAAGTTGGAAAACAAATAAGGGGTTTATATTGAACAGGTTTTTTTATGGGTTATTTATTGTGTTGTCTGGTTTTTCTGTTTGAAACTCTGTTACTTCAATACCCCGAGAATTACGTGGAAGATAAAAAGCATAACAAAATAAGAAAATCCCTACAAAATATTTATTTGTATTTTTACGATTTTTTCCTTGTACAATTTTTTTTTTAACCTGGTTGTGTTGAGTAGGTACCAAATTAAATCTACAGAGGAAAGGATTTCAAAAATATACGCCGTGAATTTTTTTTATTATCAAAGTGAAAACTAATGCCTATTAGTTAATTAACATTTCCTTAGAAATTTGCAATCAACATTTCTGAAAAGTTAATGATTTAAACAAAATTCTAGCAGTCTTGCACCCCTTTGCAAATAATCCTGCCGGCGCCCATGGAAGCAATTGTAATTTAGCATAGATATATGCATGAAAATTTTTCAATACAAATGTCACAAAGATTTTCCCAAGCCCAATGTTTTTACTATACAGCTAATTATTACTAGGAGCACCGATGCTTGTTGTATGTACTGCTATAAGTGGCCTCCCTAATAATTATAATCCCATTTGAGGTAGCAGAAATTACTTAAACATTATTCGGATTGATCTCCAATGACCATCTTTACAATTTATAACCTTTTATATAGTGGCATTCAGCGATTTTTGTACTTTTGCTCAAAACGTAAACAATGGCGAACTCTAAAGTTAAAGCAAACTCATACGGCGAAAAACATTGTTATTCAAAATTGGCTTGAAGTGACAGCGGAAAGTGAGAATCGAACCAGGTCCAGAATTAATGATTTTGGACGGATGAAGTTAACTGCCAAAGCTGTTAAGCTATGGTTGTGATGCAAGTTGTAGCAAGATTAAGTGCTTTCAATCTCAATTACTACATTTAAATTAAAAATGTACATCCCTTGAAGAAATTATCAACATTTGTGCTAGCTGCAAAAATTCAAAAAAACTGAAGTTGTAAACAACAATTAAAAAAAAAGTGTAACCAATTTAATTTTAAATAATTTTAAAAAAGTTACATTTCATTAAACATTTATGTTAATTACAAATATTTTACCCCGTCCACAATGTTTATATTTTGGAACGGATGTAGTATAGGACATTTGGCATTTAGAAAATTCGCCAAAATTAAAACATAGTTACCGAAATAAAATTAAAATACAAATGATAAACTAAATTAAAATATAACTTCAAATAAAACCTGTTGCCAGAAACAGCATTTTTCGGGAGGAAAATGCCAAATAAAATCGCGGCAAAATAAATGTCCTATGATATTACATCTGTACCTATATTTTTAATCACTTTCTAAAAACTGCGAAAAGTTAAGTATATCCACATTTCGCTCTCGAAAAGGAAAAAGTATGACCTACTTTGATGGCCTTGCGGCCAATTAAACTTAACATAAATACCCTTTTTCATAGTCGTTTGTGGTATCTTGCCCCCGAAATCCCTTTTTTTTTATCACTTGCTGTCGTGAAACTCGGTAAAAATTACCCTAGTAAAACATTCAAAATCTTCTTTAGCTCATATTTCATAACTTATTTTGGTGCCGTTTGTCCACCAAAATACAGTTCTGATTTATATTGGTATATGGTTTCTATCCTAACTTCACAAACACTATAAATAAAAATTTATCTTTTAATGCAATCCACACCTCAATCTTCCATCAGTTTTCCCAGAAGGTTATATGTAAGTATGCATTAAATACAAGTGCATAAAATATAATAAAAAATTTCTCAAATCGCAATCTAAATTAAAAAATTTTAAGTAAAAGCTTTTTCTAATGACTAATCATCTAAACCAGAAATTAAAAAATCAGTCTTCTTATATTTTCAAATTCTATGGATACTCAATTCTTTAGTCCTGGGTAAATTTTCCAAAGTAACAAATGGTTATTTTGTTTGTACACGCCTAATAATTCAACGCAAGTAACCCCATATATTTGAAAAGAAACGCCATTCTTAATATTCTAGGCTTTAAAACATTGTTTCTGCATTCCCACTACTAAAAACTGCCCACAAATAACTCAAATGTAGACGTTGCAAAAATAAAAATAATAGTTCTCCAACTGGCTTTAGCTTTCGACAAACGATAAATACTGGAATAAAGGGAGAAGAATAACTCTTGTAGTTTGCCAGATTTATAACTATATCATTGGCACCTGATGATATAAGGCAGTTTTTGGCAAAAAAATTATGTGTTTGGCATTAATCTACAAACAATAGTGATTCTAACCAATCACGGCTCCGGAATATTGCTGATGATGTTAAAATAATGAATCTTGCCAGTTTTCTAGGATTGCTGACTAATCGTTGCCACCATATAACACATTTTACTCGATTGTTGATTTCCTAACCAGGAAAAATTGTCCTTTCAAATGCTTTGTTTGTCAATTCACCTATAACCATTATTTAGCAACCCATACTAGTATTACTTGACGCTACGTCGAAACTACAGACAATAAAAAATTGCCTCTCATGCCTTTGAAAATTTTCATGACTTTGAAATTATCACTGTTATATTATAAACCTATATTTAACATACTCTTGAATTTTTAAAGTAGTCTTGAGTATTATTTAACGAGGATTACTAGCCTTGAAAGCAAATTTAATTTACCTTTTCAAGGAGCATAGTAAAACAGTTTTGCAACTGTTTGAAACCATAAATAAACTTTTGTAACTACAGAGGACAGTCATCTGTCAAGAAGATGGTATGTTGTGATTTTTAAATCAGTTGAGGCACCCACTGATTTGTATAATACAAATTGGGTATTCTGTCTGTCTGTCTGTCTATCTCAAAAGTACAGGGGTCTCAGACGTGCACCAAATTCAAAAATCTGCTCCAAATGCTTTATTTTAGCCATATTTGCGCCAGAACGCGTGTTGTTGTTTTTCACGCCAAAATTGGATACTGTTCGCCTCTGTAATATCGCTATTGTTGAGAAATATTCCGGTATATTCGG
Source organism: Linyphia triangularis (assembly GCA_963978545.1). Taxonomy (NCBI): domain Eukaryota; kingdom Metazoa; phylum Arthropoda; class Arachnida; order Araneae; family Linyphiidae; genus Linyphia; species Linyphia triangularis. Next base: position 33,988,170 of record OZ021733.1, read on the forward strand.
CGCTAACGCTGATATTTACTTTGGTGTGGTGTTCGTTTTCTCCGAGTGTTACGATGATTTGCGACGCTAATGCTGACATTGTTGTCAAATTTTACATTGTTATGACGGTCATTTTTGTCAAGTCTTTCATTGATATAACAGCTCTGTAGTATTGAGAATCGCTCCAGTTAATTCGACTCTATTGCTGATATTTTCGTTGGTATGATGGTAATTATTGCAGAGTGCTACGATATTGCAATATCCAAAATTTGCCCCGATATTACTGAGAAAATGTCGATGTTACTGCAATAATTTGCTTCGCTAATGCAGACATTATTGCAAGGGTCATTTTCGTCGAGTCTTTCATTGATAGATTAGCGCTGTTATTGAGAATTGCTCCGGTTTATTCGGCGCTGTTGCTGATATTATCGTTTGTGTGACGGTCATTTTTGAAGAGTACTGCGCTTTTGTTAACATCTGATATGACCGAATTTTGCACAAACATTACCGAGAAAATGTCCATATTACCGATATTTGTGCCGATATGTACGTTTTTGCGATGGTCATTTCTGCTGAGTCTTCAACTTACGTAATATCCTCTGTCTAGATTTTCGACGGTATTGTAAGCGCTATCGCTAATATTTACGCAAGTGTGGTAGTCATTTTCGTTGAAGTTAACACTGATGTAATAGCAGTTACTGCCGAGATTTGCGACCCTGTTTGTTGACTTAAAAAAATACGATATTACTGGAATTTTGCACCTAGATTGAGATGGTATGGTGGGTGCTATCCCCGATATTTACATTGGTGTTATATTCGTTTTCTCCAAGGTCTATGGTAATGTAATAGCAGATATTGCCGAGATTTGGACGCTGTTTAGTGACATTCCTATCGGGTAATTCTGCTTCAAATTTTGTTGTTGTGTTTTTCTACTGCAAAATTTATTTTTCTATTACAAAATTTGATTTTTCTAGTTTTCTTTTTCTTTCTATTTTTTTCTTCTTTTTTTTTGCTACAAAAGTTGCTTTTACATGCTCTAAAGGGCATTTTTCCTGCTACTAAACTTGTCTTATCTGCTTCAAAAATCATTTTTTCTGCTCTAAAACTTAATTTTACCTGCTCCGAAAGGCATTTTCCCAGCTCCAAATCTTTCTGAGTGAGTGGGAGCCCTGAAAGTAGCACCTGCTGGCTTGTCTAGCTCTGTCTGTTGTCAAGGAAACATGACTTACCCCATTTTCCTCAGGGAATTTGAGGAGAAAAACATTTACTCTTCTCGCTTTGAACATCAATTTCCTGCTTGCACTGCATTCCCCTATTCTAAATCGACGTTTCTATGGCGACCGACATCAACCAGGCTTTGTGGCTGGAGCTTATTTGCCTTTCTATAACTTACTTTCTCAAGCAGTTTATATCAGAAATGAACAGACACAAAAAGTAAACTCATATAATGAATTATCTAGTAATAGCCAGATTACTATACTAAACTCCACCTTAACTTAGCATCACTTAGACGGTAGATCTTCACCCTGCACATAGGCAATTCGTCCATTTTGGGGACTTGAAGGCACGCTGGGAAGCAACCATGTAGAGAACAAAAGGCTACGACGTTTGACGAGCAATATGCCTTCATGCCGCCAAAATGAATGAATTGCCTATATGCACAATGAAGATCTACCGTATAAGTGATGTTAAGTTAAGGTAGAATTTAGTATATTAAAGGTTATTTCTTTTAACAATGCCCTAGTGTATGGTATCATTAATTAGTAAGTAATGAAGTCCATAGCATAAATTATCTCCCCAAATTGCCTTTCATTGAATTCATTTTAAACAACTCACAATTTTTATTTGGGTAATTTATAGTATATCTTTGGTATTAATAATATAGAAGTATAATAAATATTCATTAAAGAATTTTTCAAATTACCATAATTTTGTTCAAAAAGAACTGAGAATCTAAAAGTTTGTTGCTGAGTATTTAAAAAATTTCTGCTCCAATGATATTGAAAAATGTAGCAAAATCATTTATTTGCTATAGATACACATATTATTTATAGGTACAATTTAGTTATTTTTTTACTATTCATTTTAGATAATTAAAAATGTCAGAAAGCAATCCTAAAATCGAGCATGCCGGTGGCTGTCATTGTGGTGCAGTTCGCTTTATAGCTACTGCATCCTCAAAAGTTAAATCATATGATTGCAAGTAAGGATTTTATACATACCTACTATTTATTATTTTGGATTTGATAAATCTAAGTGTTATCATTCTCATTAGAGTTTATCATATATGTTAATAAGTTTTTTAAAAACAGAATCTTGTCTTTCAATATCATTAAAATGGAATTAATTCTAAACTGAAGTAACATGTTTTTAGAAGTAAGAAAATAGCCACTTTAACAGAAAGTTATAGAAGAGTTATTTATTCATACTTAATTTGAAGAATACTGGTAAGAAACCCTCACTGTAAAAAAAATACTAAGATGGTGATATTTCTTACATTTATCAGCCATAAAAATAAAAAATGAAATTTTTTATTTTAAGTGTCGAGTTCAAATTAGTACAATAACTTTTTTTAATATTATTTTTCATTTCTTTAAAAAATGTATATACATTCAAATATAACTACAAATAAAATTTAAAAACGAGTAGCATTGCGATTAGATCAGTGTTTTTCACAAAACAATATTGGGATTCTTGGATGAGGCTACATTTTTTTTGTCTTCATCATTAAACAATGTTTGATAAATCATTGAGCTATTAAAATATTGAGTCATTATTTAGGAACTAAACAATTAATCTGAAATATAACTTTTTTGTGATCTATGGCTTAAATACGTATGTGTCACTTTTTCAAGTCACTTGCTAAAATATTTCCAAGGGAAAAAAATTTAGTTTTGCAGAACATCAAGTTGTTTTAATTTGTGAAAAAAAACCTTCACATTTGATGTGGTAGAATAAATTATTGGCCTTCACGAGATATTAAATTTATGTATGAATTTTTCTTTCAGAATTATAAGATTATAAAACATATAAGGTTGCTTTATAAAAAGCGATGTATCAATTATAAAATGAAAATTTTCAACATTAGCAAAAACAGAATCGGCGACCTTTCAAATCCTGTTGGATGCTATGGCATCTTACCACCCAGTCAATAGTGTAATGTTAAATATGCATAAGTTTCTATTCTGGCTGGAAGGTTTACACTAAATGGCCACTTTATTATAACCACCTCCTCAATACTTCATTGGGACACTTTTTACCTTTCCTGTGCTGTGTCAATTCTTTTTGGTGTAGATTTCATAGAAGGAAATAAGAGGACTCTTGATTAAGATGTGCTGTAATTTGCTGCAGTACTTTTCCATTAAGGCATACTACTTGGTGGCAAAGTGATCTTTGATAGTGTTTCGCATATTACTTTCTAATAGAGGATCATTTGAATCGCATTTTATTTCAATGTGAATTATTTTACATTTACTTAACTATGAATTATTTAGAAGAATCAATTAGTTTCTCATTTATTCAGACCATTTTATTAAATAGTTTAAGTTGCACCTTTTTTTTCTTTTTTAAGTAATAGAAAAGGAATATATATATAAAAAAAAAAAAACATTTCAAGAAAGTTCTGTATTTTTCATTCAATTTTTATAGCATTCGTTATTTGTTTTCGTTGAATTTTCAATATGGATCTTAAATTCGTTCTTAAATCACTTTCAGAAAATGCAGTTATAGAAAAAATGACCAGGATTTCAAAGCTTTAACTTTAAGACAGAGAAGCTGTTATACATATTCACATGATTTTTATGAGGGAATGTAGACAAAGAGTAAGTTTGATTCATCACCATTTCTCTGTATCAGTATGTCAAGTCTTAATTTTGAAGTTGATTCAACTCATGGATTTGACAGGTTTTCCTCAAGCATGGCTTCCTTAAAGTCTTGATCTTGCCCAGCTGAACTCTGGGGATGCTTTTGGGACACATCAATAACATTGTTATTGATGAGTCCTACGAAAAAGTTTTTTGAATTTGGAATAAGCCTTCGAGGAGGCCACAGTTTTCTTCTTTGTGTATCTCCTGAAGTTGTCCTGCAGGCTGAGGTCATGGCTTTGAAAAAGCCAACCCCAATTCATGAGTTAAGAGAGATCACATTTAATCACACACAGATTGGTAAGAAATTTCTTTAACCACGTTATTCATAAAAGTCATGTGAATATAATTAACAGCTTCTCCATCATACAGTTTTCAAGTACCCTCCATCTTTTTTAATTACCCTGTGTAAATAATTCTTGCGTATTTGGCTACTTATAACAGCCAACTAGGAGTTTTCTAATTTTAAATACATAGACTCCAAATCAACTGCCCAAATGAGATTGTCCAGTCTTAAAAACTGTCTAAGAGAGGATTACATGGTTTTCAAATACTATCCATCTTTTTTCATGATACTGTTGAAGTAATACCTGCACATTGGGCTACTTGCCCTCAAGGTTTTCTAATTTGAAATAGATTCCTAATTGACAACCTAAATGAGATTGCTCAGCCACAAACAACTGCCCTAAGGAGGAGTATAGGATTTTTTTGTTTAAAGTGACTGAAAGGCTAACAAAATAAGATTGGAATCCGTTTTTATGGTGTGAAGTATGCACACATCTTATACATTTCAAGATGTAAAGGGATCATTTCAAAACATTTGATAATCCAAAATTTGTTTTTATTCTTTCATTACTCTCCCAACTTACCTCACTAGGGGTACACCGCTTGATTTGACATCAAAAACCACTGATCTGAACACCTGTCCAGAATTTTGGTTTGTAATATTTATGTGAGAAGAAAATTTTTCAAAAAAAATAATAATAAATAAAAAGAGTCTAGAAAACTATTAAAAATAGTTTAACGACACTTTGGGGCTCAATAGCTTAAAGGAGAAACAAGTACTAATTAAAAAGGTCATTTTGAAAAAAATGGGAGCTAGCTTTACATTATGCATTCCAAAAAATAAACAAAAAATATTTAAGTTTTTCACTATACTGCAATTTTTGAGCTTGTTAGAGATGAATGTTTGCATTCTATTTTGCTGTTGTATGTGTTTACTTTTTTTTTTTTTTTTTTTAATTTTGCTAATTTTTTTTTACTCTGATATTTTATCCATTGCTATTTTAGAGTCTTGTATTATGATTTAATTTTTCTGTTTGTAAGTTTTTTTGTGAATAAATTTCAGTAAGATTGATTCTTATATCTTTTATCCATTTCAGTTGCAGTGTGTGTGTTAAGAAACAGATAAAGGGCTTTATTGTCTTAGATAAGGATTTCAAATTGTTAAAAGGTGCAAATAACTTAACAGAATACACTTTTAATACTAGGCAAGCTAGGCATTGGTTTTGTAAAACATGTGGTGTTCAGAGCTTTTATAAGCCACGTTCAAATCCAGATGGAATAAGTAAGTATGGACAATGTCTTAATATTTTATAATTAAAAATATATTTTAAGTTATATATCAGATATTTGTGATAAGTATGTTTTAAGTCATCCTTTTTACAATCACATAATTTCATCTCAAATACTTAAAATTTTGTGATTTCTAATAGCTTTAGAAAATAAATTAAAAAGTATTGTTGCAATTGCTAATGAATTTTTGCAATTGCTAATTATCTGATTCAAATTTTTTTTAAACTCTTCCATCTATAAATATTTTAATGCTCTAAATTTAGTAACATCACAGACAACTTTTGACCTGTTTGTGGACCACAGGTACCACATACTATACTTTTGGTAACATTGTATCATTAGACATTGCCATAAAAATATATCTTCAACACTCTTTTCTGACTTCCTAGATAACTACAAATTTAGATTAATACAGCAAATTATACACTTGGGGGAAAAAACTGTGCAGTCAAGACTTCTGTTGTCAAGTTTGTGAAACAAGCTAGCAAATATAACTGCAGGATGAGAATTAATGGCAAATAATTTTTCAAGCCAATGAATCTTTGGAAAACTTCCTCAAGGACTATTTTTACAACAAAGTACATAAAAACTGCATGGTAATAATTTGTAGTACATTTACATATGGTCTGGTTAATATTATCAATTATATTTCTAAATATAAAGCAATTCAGTAATAATGAACCTTTTTTCTAAAAACTTTTAATGGTTTGTACATTCATTTAAAATGTTCCTATAATTTAAAAATTTCATCAAATCATTCAATTATTTTACTGCACAAAATTAGAGAGTATGCAATATAGAGTTTTTTTTTTTTTTTTGCCTTTTCAATTTAATTATCCCAATATATATCTATAGTTTCTTCATATGACAAGAAAAATATTATTGCAATTTTTTATATCCAAATTATTCAGTGTTTATCTTTGAATTGTATGTTTTATTCTTTTTTGGATATCTAGAGCATTCACAGGAAAAACTTAATAATGTAGACTTTTTAGGCAAATCATAGTAATTCATATAATCAATAGTAATTCATAGTTAGGCAATTCTTAACAATAATTCCTTTTAAATCAATTAGCTGATTACTGTTGTTACATTTTCAAGGATTTCTTTTATAATAATTTCAGAATGAGAACTATTTTTAAAATAAACACCATTCATCTTGAACATTTTACATTATGGAATAAATTTCATTCTAATCAAACCAATGGATCTTAAGAATATTGCTGGACATACATAGTAGGGGTTTTTCTTCATTACAAATGAGCAGTCAAACAGGAAGGAATTTTTTTTAATGCTGATTTGATTATTGAACATGGTCACTCTTTAACTCTCCATTCATTAATAATAAAAATTATGAATATTATTCCGTAGAATGATACATCTCTTGGCTCCTAATTGACCTTTCCATTAAGTCATTAATAATATGACAATCGCTCCCTGTTTCGTCAAAGAATGTTGCCCTTGATGTTAAGTTACACTGAAAGTGATGGCTGTCTCGTATTTCAGTTACCTAACACATTTGATACTAAACAACCACAGTCAGAAAATGAATATTTGAAACTGTAATAATAATGATTTAATTGTGGAAAAATGAGCAAATAATAATTGCAAGTACTGTTAACATATGAAAAATATAGCTTTATGCTTGACACACTGGATACAAGTTGACAAGCAGTGTTGGAGGGGAAATATGTCCATTACTGCATTTGTTCAAAGAAAATATTTTATTTTGGGAACCCTACTTGATTCACATTTACCGAGGGTCCAAAAAAATCTAAATAAGATCTTGTGTAGGTATATGAACTTGTAAATTTCTTTTAAAATGAGTCTGATGCTGGTATCTGAGAAGAAAAGTATACATTGATACCCATATTAAAATAATTTTAAACTTTGTACTAGAATTATGAGCTTTCATGTCTGGCAAACTTCTGATTAGTATGCATTTTTACAATGCCTCGTTATATTTCAACACCCACTAGTTTTAAAACTGAACAAACAAGTTAGAATTATTTTAAAAAATGTGTTTTGTTCTTCAAAACTAATGAACATAGAAAGCTATTTAAGATGTTAAGCCCTTTTTATCTGTAACTCAAACAATAATTTGCTGGTTAATTTTTTTATGATTTAAATTAAACATTTTAAAAATTTAATAGAAATTTTTTCTTTCATTGTTGTAAATAAGCAGCTTTCTTGTCACCAACGAATTAGAAAAGCATGTACATCATGATCTGAAATACTATGCAATGATATAGTATTTTAAAGGTAGTATTCAATACAGTACAATCGTATTAATATCTTAATTAAATCTTTATAATCTTTATATCTTAAATAATTTTTAATATCTTAATTAAATGCGAAATAATTTTGTTTTAGGTGTAATGATTTGTTGTCTCGATCCTGGCACACTTGAAGAAGTGGAACACATAAATTTTGATGGACAAAATTGGGAAGATTCCATTAAAACTTTGAAACCTATCCACAGTTGAAATTTATACAAAAATCAACATTGATGTGATTGTAAAATTTTTATTACTACTTATTTTGGGGTACCATAGCTGTTTATTTTTTCTACAACTATACAAATTGTAAAAATTTTAAGATTTGCAATGAAAGCACAATAAAAATCTATTTGTGTTTATAGTCCTCTATTGATATTATATTCAAAATGTACAATGCTTGGTATTTAGATTTTCTTTAATTTTGATATTCAAGTTTGGATACAATAATAAAAAAAAAATTCCACAATATATCTTTCCTTTTGTTGCTACTCCAGTTTCAACTTTCATATTTTTAAGTAGTTGCAGCATATTTAGCATAACCACATATTCTGTTAACTTATTTTAAATGATATAAAAGATAATGTTGGTTTTAAAAAGTAATTTATGATAGATGTTAGAGAACATCTCCAATCCTCAATTACTGTTAATACATTGACAACTGGCCTCAAGATCTCAGTATCGTGCAGTCAACTGAAGAAAGTGACAAGGCCATGTAAATCTCATTAGCAGTCCACAGGGTAACAAGACTAATCTGCCTATCACCAATGTATTAACCTTTACCTGCACTGCGCCATAGCACCAACCTGTTGATATAGATTGTTGTTCAAATATTTTAAATTGTGTTTTTCTCATTTATAAGTTACTTTCTTTGCCCTTCTATTACAGATATTAACATCTATACTATCTACTTAAGAAAACCTATACAACCCTTATCTATCACAGCAAAACATTTTGTATCTCATTATTTAAGAAATCAAAAATATTTGCTGGATGAATAGGAAAATTGCACACATGGCAATATGAAGTGAATTTTAAAATGAGTTTAATCACCAAAACACTTTATATATGTTTTTGTGTTTAATTTGGTTGTATATTGTTGCAACGTTTTTACAATATACTGGTTCAAAATAAAGTCTGCAAATAGTAGCGGTCAAGATCTTTCTTTATTCACATTCAGATACCACTCTTTAAAAGGCATGAATTTACAAGTATCAATATAACTCCACACTTTACTAAATGGAAAACACCATATCTCAATTCCGTCCGCAGCAGCCAGGTTCGAATAAAAAAAAAACACTCCAACACACTTTCCGAAAATGTCTTCCCTCTTTTTTCAGTGCAGCAGTCTTTTTTTTTATATATAACCATCTCATGGAACACTACCTCCAAAAATGTCTTCTCTTTGCTTCAGTGTAGCAGTCTTATTGATGTATAACCAGCCCATGGTCCAACCAACCTAGCCTAATCTGAATGGCCGTTCCTGGTGCCACAATATTACAACAATATACATTAATGAAACCTGTATATAATACATTAAAAAATCATCCTGAACATTAACTAAATTATTAAAAAACTTTTAGAACTAACACAGGTCATTCTATGGAAAATCAGGAATTTGTGTACCTGGTATTTATTACAAAAAGTATACAAATAAAATACTTTTTTATGTATAAACAACCTTAGTATGACAGATATAATTAATTGCAGTAAAATACTTTAATTATTACTCACATTTTACTCCCAAATAGTGGAATGTCACCACTTACTATTTTGGCTTTTACCAGGGAAATATTTAATAAATTAAACTTAAAATTCTTTTAAATTTTTAGGTTAAGAAAATGATCTAGAACACATTTCTAATACTCATTAGTTATGTTTTATGTTAATTTTAAGTTTTATGCATGTAACCAGGGCAATAGGTCACATCCGTGGACACCCAAAAAAGTGTCATTAAATTCATGCATAAATACTGTTTTGATACAGAAATCAGGTGTTAAGGAGATGTGTTGTTTAGATGCAAAGAACAAGCTACAGACTAAGTTATTTATGAAAAGTTTTATGAAGTTATTGGATTTGACAGAAAAAAAGGTTGAGATGATATGTATGTCACATCCATGGAACTCAATAGAATTTAAATTATCAATTAAACTTATAAAATAATTGATGAAATCTGCAATGTATGATGAAATAGCTTTGTTTTGCAAACATTATGAAATAAAATCTAACTGAGAATTCACCACATAAAAAACCTATTGTTTTGTCACATCCATGGAACTTTTTGCTGTCCATGGGTGAAAGAGAATGGTTCATTATGTTGATATGTATATTCCTGAACATATTAAACAGCTTAATATATTTCAAAAGCATCTTAAAACAATAAACAACATAAATTATATGCACTTTTTTTTATTTTTGCTATGTATATTTGATTTAAAATGCTTTGAAGTCAGAATTTATGAAATTTGAATTTTTAAATAAATACGATTCTTTGCCTTTTTTTGTCAGAAATAAACAATCAAAATATTGAACAAAATTTTCGAAACAAAATAAAATGTTGTTTTGGAAAATCTTACGAAAAACATAAACCAAAGTTATTATATTTGGTTTCTATTTAAGTTGTATAATATTTAACCAGTGGTGAAAGTTAGGTTACTTGTATTTTATAACTTTTTGTTTTAAATTCAAACTCATTAAATAATTCTTAGCAGGGTTTTATACCTCATATCACATCCGTGAACACTACTTTTTATAATATTTATAAAAAAATAAAAAGTTATTTTTTACCTCAACTACTAGAATAGTATTATTACTACTTTTTATAATATTTATAAAAAAATAAAAAGTCTTATTTTTTACATCAACTACTAGAATAGTATTATTACTCTTAGTTATATCTCCCTTTATTGAAAGTATCAAAATTTTTGAAGAATTAAAAAAAAAAAAAAAAAAAATCAAATGCCTGATTTTCCATAGAATGACCCACAGATGATTATCTGTGGTTATGGTATAAACATTAAAGATATTTACTTTTCTAATTTCATAACTCAGTAATTACCACTGAATATTATTTTAAAACTAAAAAAAAAAGGAAGTATTTTTGGTATGTTGTAATCTAATGAAAGAATTATTAGTAACCAAATTGTTTATCTTGCATCAATCTCTGCCTCCTAGCATCGGATATCCATTTAGATATCCATGTAAGAATTAATTTGCGAGCATCTTTAACTGAGGAAGGATCTGCAGGGTTTGAGGATCGTAGATCTAAATGATGAGCTGCCTTGTCAATGAAAATAGCAATAAGAGAGTCAGAAAGGGATTTTAAAACACCTCCAGCATACCAGGGATCCAATTTACCATTGCTGTAAAGAAAATATATATAAATAAAAATTAATATATATATATATATATATATATATATATATATATATATATATATATATATATATATATATATATATATATATATATATATATATATATATATATATATATATATATATATATATATATATATATATAACACTGAAACTAAACTGAAATACTTGAACAAAGTAATTATTTTTTTTTACATCTAAACATTAATTCAGCTAACACACAAAGCATGCATTGATACAATGAAATATCTAGATATTTTGTAATTCTTGTCATTCAAAATATAAATTGCAATGAATAAATGGACAATCTATGATTCATTCTCACAAAATTTCCTTTTAAAGCTTCAAATTTTTAAAATTTTATTTAAGGTATATTTGGGCAATTTTTAAGAAGTTGAAAACTATATCTTTGTAAAACTATGAAAGTTTATAAAACATATGAATTTATTTCAAATGTAATTATACTAAAACATGTAAATTAGGTAGAAAGTATCATTTCATTATTATCCAAATTACAAATTTACAACATAAGTTCATTTAACAAAAGAATATATGACTAAATAGAATTTAACAGAATTAAATAAGATTAAGGGAATACAGTACCATAAAAATAGCTAAATAAATTTTTTAATTTTTTTTATCTGGTATAGTTATTGTTTGAAATCTTCTAAATATGCATGCAAAATTTTAAAACTGTATCTGCATTTTTTAATGAGTTATTTGACATTTTATGCTGGATTACGCTTATTATTTATTATTATGCTTATTATTTTCCAAGAAATAAAATTTCTAAATTGACTTTTCTCACTGTTTGTTTTTTCTTCATATTACGTTTTTTGAAAAGCTAAAGCTTTTTTTCTAATTAATGGAGAAATCTGAAAATTTTAAAGCAAGTTGTAAAATATGTTTATTTTATAAATTGGCATTCTAACTAACATAATATATATATAGTTTTCGTTTTTTAAACACTAAAGCAAAATGATTGCAGATTTATAGAATTTTTTTGTGTTATTAAATTATGAATAAGCATTTATATTATAATTAATTACTATGAGCATTCCAGATTTCAATGCCAATTCTTATATAACATAGTTCAAAAAATTTTTAGAAAAACATTTGGGAAAGTATTAGCATTGTTTAAAAAAAAATCTTAGCATTTAAAATTTAAGAAAAAAAATAAAAAATTCTTAAATATTGTTCTTTCATTTAACTCAAATAAGGGACATCTATTTTTTATTTAAAAATAAAAGTTTAGGTGCTACTCTGCCCCCTTAAGGATGGTAATAACAAAAAAAAAATTTCTAACCATCATCTTTCTAACTAAGATATATTAAGGCATTTGAAAAAAAATTGTTAAATATTGTTCTTTCATTTAACTCAAATAAGGGACATCTATTTTTTATTTAAAAATTTAACAATAAAAATAAAAGTTTAGGTGGTACTGTGTCCCCTTAAGGATGGTAATAACAACAAAACCATATTTTTTACTAACCATCAATGTTCTAACTAAGATACATAAAGGCATTCCCAAGCATTATTATTATTCCAATCATAACCCAAAAATGGTTGCTGCTCCCAAAACATTTATTTGAATTGGTAGCATCATTTAGTGGCAGGACAGGATGTAAAAAAACTATTGGATGGTAATGACACAAAAAGCAAGTGATAAGTTATGAAATCCAAGAACTAGGGTTTCTTTTAAATACTACTTTTTAAAGGATATATTTTTGGAATTTAAATGCTTGATGTCTCTCTTTAACTTTGCTTGATGGTACCGCTTCTTCACATACAGTTCTAAAATTTTAAACATAGTTAGTTTTCCTCCTGAACTTTGATAAAATGATGGAATTGGGAGTCGCTAATATATAGATTCCTATGGGAGCTCTATATATGTATTAGTGAACTCCTCATTCAATTTTGAGAGAAAATCCATGAAATTTTCACAATTTAGTCTTCAAAGTATGCTCTTCAAATGATCTAAAATGATTTTTAAAATTTTAATTACTAGTTTTTTTAATAACTTTTTAAAGCTGAAAATTCCCTATTTTCTACATTGGCATAATGCTATTTCTATGGAAGCAAGAATTCAAAGGCATTTAAAATGCTATAAGAATATTAAATGATCTCTAAAAATTTTAAGAATAAATAAGTTTTTACCTCTAATTTACCATCAGAAAGTTAAAATTTTAATTATTTTCTTATTTTTGGATTATTAAAGTTATCACGTTATTTCAATGCAAAGATCACTAAAGCTTTCCCCATAATTCTTCCCATACAAAAACAGAAATGCTAGAAATACATATTTCTTTAAATAGAAAAAAATATGGTAATATTTTAATTTTGCTCTTGCGGATGATGTAAAATCAATGGATGATTGAAAATTAAATTGTTACAATTTTTAAATGAGAGCTACATACTTTGATCCAGCTTGCTCATCTACGCTTTTAAAAGCTTATGATGTCACATCAAAACAGCTGCATGGGTGTGGGAAGTTGGTATCGATGAACGAAGTCATAATACATAAAGATTCATGACGTCACATAGAGTGCGTAATGCTAATGGGATTTTAACTTCGGGTATTCAGAAAACTTTGAAATTTTAAACATGTATTTCCCATCCTGAAATTTTGGCACAGTATGACCCATGTGTTGCCCCTACGCCGTTTAACTCCAACCAACCAACCCATCTTGAAATTTATTTAAATGAACACGCAATATTAAAAAAGTCAATTAGTTTTTAAGTTTTATATTATAGAGAGATAGCTATAGAATAGCCTCCATTAATTAAAATGAAATTCGTATTTATAAAAATAGCAGGTCAATCATCTGGAAGAATTTAGAGTGGCTTTGTTTATTTTGAATATATTTTCATCTAATTTGTTATTTTAGCTTGGATAATTACACATTTCACTTATTTTTCAAATACTCAGTGTTTATTTTTATTATATTTTAATTCGATTTGTTCATTTTATTAAGTAATGAACAAATAGTTTGTATTTAAAATGTCAAGCACATATACTGTAAAACAGGGTGAATCAGTACACTTCCAACATAAAAATCGGGGGTGAAATAAGATTGTTTGCTAACATATTTTTGACTTTTTAACTTGAGTCTTGCCTCTCAATTTCTTTGTAAACTTCTGGTTTACGGAAATATACAATACTATTTGTATGAGAGCAATATTTAGAGGACGTTGAAAATACCAAAACTTTTTTAATTTCGGCAAGTCTAGGGAGTTTTGTTCCCTTTTTGAAGATTGTGGGTGGATTTTGTTTGGTCTTGGTGAGTTTTTAGATTAGTATATGTTTGTATATTTTTGCCTAGGAGTAAATTAGATACTGTTTTTTCCCAGAATTTTTTTTATTGTACCGTAAATATTTGATGTATTAAAATGAAGGGAAGGTACTAGAATACAAAGTTTACATCAGATCTGTTGATGTATAAGGTTTGGTTGGTTGTTTTCAGATTATCTGGCGCCGTCTTTTTTCAATACTTAATCATTCATGCACCCTGGAAATGGTGAGTGAGTAGGGTAGGAAGAGGATTTCAAGACACATTGATCTAAAAAATAGTTTAGTGCCAGCATTCTTTCGAGTGTACAATGTAAATACAATTGCTTTGCATTTATGATTTATTGGAGGCAGGGGTTAATTATTTTACTTTTCTAATATTCTTTTCAATTTGTTTTTGATTTCCATTAGTACATAGGTTTGTATGTTGTATTAAAACTCATGCAAGACCAGAAAGTTATATCATTATCATTTGATTTTTTAAAAATAGCAACATCTTTTGCGCTGTTTTCATGGCCAACAATGCTATTAATATAAATATGTCCAGTAGAGCATCTATTAACCAAATAAAGATTAATCAAAAACGTTCCCAGTTGGCAAAATTCAAATTTGTGTACCAAGTAAAAGTTCAAATAGCATCCACTATTGCTGTCAAGCAAACTACACACTAGTATAAGCTTGGAATAAATTGGTAGGATTTTATAATTATACTATATTTTATGTCATTGGATGAACAAGCACTAGAATTACAAAATTAACTAATTCTAAAAATACAAAAAAAGTTTCTTGATTTACCTGAATATTATGTTACTTGAAGCAGTGATATTTTTTCCACCATACATTATATAGCTTGTACTAGCATCAGGCTTGACCTTCCATATTTTCCAGCAATTTTCAGAAAATGCAGTGAAATTCCAAGGCTGGGGTTCAAACATATCAGTGGTTCCAGTTTGGCACATAGGTTGAACCATCTCTGTGCATTCCTAATGCAATATAAACATATAACCAAACACACATAAAAGTACATTTTTAACAAATTATATATTTCTAAAGGAATATTAAAGCTAAAATTATAAGTATACTTTTAAAAAAATAAACAGAAAAAAATATTTTATCATTTTATGTCATGCAAGAAATTTAATTCTAAGGAATCATGCAGGATGAGTCTGAAATTTGTCTTCTTACTTTTCATCATCATTTCTCGTCATGCCCTGGGGCACATAAGGCCTTAAGTCTAGATCTCTAGATCCTCCTGTCGACTGCAGCAGCCCTTTCCTCACTCCAGCTTAACCATCAAGCATCGTCTCTCTCTCCATCATTCTCCTCGAGGTCATTTGAGGACGACCCCTCTGTCGCCTACCCTCAGGTGCCCAAGTTAGGGCAACGCTTGGAATATCGTTTTGGTTCATTCTAAGAATGTGACCAGTCAAGTGCCACCTTCTAGTTCTTATTGTTTCCTCTATTAATGTTAGTTCTGCTCTGTGTAAGAGCATTTCATTGCTAATAGTATTTGGCCAGAAAATTTTCATTATAATTCTTAGGCATTTATTTTAAAATACCTCGAGACTTTTTGTTCGTATTGTTGTGAGTTTCCATGTTTCGGAGCCGTATAGAACTGATCTTACTAGGGATTTATAAAAATTTATCTTAACCCTAGGAGTCAGGCTTCTAAAACAGTTGCGAGCCTTGGCAATTCTGTTTTGTATATCATCATCTGTTCCACCCTGGGTGTTCAATGTTGTGCCCAAATATGAAAAAGCGGCAACATTCTCTATGTGTTCATTTTTAATATGCATAACTGTGTAACTTTTCTGATTGATATATGATGTTTTTGTTTTGGTCCTATTAATCTGTAGTCCGATCCTTTCGGCATATTTAGTAAGGAGATCGATTTTCTGTTGCAGATCTTTTAATCTCGAGGACAGCAATACAATGTCCGCAAAGTCAAGGTCCTCAAGGACAGAAGAGTAATTCCACTTTAGGCCCATTTTCTTTTCCTTGCAGGTCATTCTCATAATCCAGTCTGTCTACTATTATTATAAAAATGAGACCAGACATGACACAGCCCTGTCTGACTCCAGTTTCAACCAAAAAGAATTCAGTTGGTTTACCATTTACTCCAACTGAAGCTTTACAATTATTATACATCTCTTTAAAGATGTTAATAAATTTTTGAGAGATGCAATAAATATCCAATAATTGCCATATTTTCTCATGTGTTATTGAATCAAATGCCTTACTGAAATCGATAAAGTTCAAGTAGAGTGTGGCATTGTACTCAAGGCATTGTTCAATAATGTTTCTAAGGGTGGAAATAAGATGAACTGTATTTCCACATGTTCAAAAGCCAGCTTGTTCTTTCCTTAGTATGTTTTCAACTTTGCTTTTCATTCTATTAACAAGAATTTTTCCAAAATTTTTTAATGGAATCGAAAGTAGGCTGATACCTCACCAATTATCGCACGTTGTTAAATCTCCTTTTTTAGGTATTTTTACGATTGGCCTCTTATGAAAGAGCAAAAGGAGTTATTTCCATAGCGTTGGTCAAGTTTATTTCTAGAACCAGTTTTATGACAAGTGGGATTATCAAATGCTTAATGTTTTCCATCTCTTCAAAACTAGCATTAAGTTAAAATCTTGATTCCTCATCTCATCCACTTAAGAAAAATATTCATATGTTTGAAATATTTACCTGATAATCCCATAATTGATCAGATAGGGTTGGTCCACCAGGTGTAGTCAAATCATTACACTTTACATTACCTGTGTAGTTGTGAAAGATAGAAGCAGCTTTGAAAATGTTTGAAACAAGTACTTTGTCAATCTCGGTATGCGTTTGCAAAAATTTGCATGCAGCCTAAATATAAAAAATGTAAATGTGATACTTGAATAAAATATACAATATAATTTAACAAGCAATGGCCACTAAAAAATTGATAGTATGATTTAAATTGATCAAATGCCTATTTTAAACACAAGTTTCCAAAAAAGGGAACAAAATTAATTTATTGGAAATTTATGTTTATGTAAGAAAATAAATTTCAATTTCAAGATAATGTTATGGCAGGTAATATCTCTCAATAAAAAAGTATTTATACACTAATACTTCATAAATTAAGATACATATATTATGCAAATATGTATGGTTATTTGTTGTTGCGATGGTGACAGATGCAATACAATTTAGAGCACATACTAATGATTTTCCTGTAGAAATTTTTTTTAAGTAACAATCAACACGAACTACTGAGCTAGTAGTTGGAAAAAGCAAAATAGCATAACTGTAAACAATTTTCATTAGAAAAAAAAATTGAGAGACGGTTCAACAATAGCCAACCACTCAAAATATTTCCAGTTGATGATCATTATATAAGGTAATATGGAAACATTGTTACCAGATAATGGTAGAGGGGGTGCTAGAGAACTTAACGCAAGCACAAGAGCACCAATATCGGGCCAAACTGTGTCCATGTAATTTCATTATGTTGGTTTCAAATTTAAAAACATGTTTGAGACTATGAATTCAAAAACAATAGTGGATGATAAGAAAATACTTTGCTTGCATTTAAAATTACATTGACATGTATGTAAATCTAATCAAGATACTAGTACATTTCAAATTGGACGCATTGAAAACATAAAACTAACTCTAATGTTCTACAAATAACTTTTATACAGTGAGATAGAAAGTTCACACAACTATACATATATTTAACTGTTTCTATGGATAAATAATACTCACTTTGATTGGATAGGCTGGTAATGAGTTCAAGAAGTGAGTAGGATATGGGTAATTGGTCATGGCTAAATATGACCATGTTTCAGAAAGCCAGTCTATTAACATACTAACATTGGATGGTTGTATGGTCTGACAAAGCTTAAAGGTTTCAGTTAAAAACTTTGCTCCACTCTCTGCAAATCAAAAGTTATATTAATTAAAAATTCAAGTACATCCAAATATGATAAAATAAATTGCACAGTTATGGTATACGACTAATAATGAGAAAATTATACTGAAAAAGAAGTATTTTGTTGCATTATAGTTGAATAAAATATGCTTCCATGAAAATCTTATATAAAAATGTATTTTATTTTCAGTGGCAAATCTGAATTTTTTAAAATTTTTTTTGTCATTTATTAAATAAATCTTCAGTATTTTTTTTCTATAATTAGTTTACACATGATGAATTCCATGAACAAGAACGCAGTCAAGTCAAATTATAGAATTCTTCTTACTTGATAATACATAATAACATTTTCTGAAAGCTTAAATCATTAACTTTTCCTTTTTTTTTTTTTTTTTTTTTTTTTTTGATAAAAATTATTTTGATTATACTTTTTGGTTACAGTCTTGTCAAGATAGCTGGCTTTCAAAAAAAAAATTAGTGAAGTCCAATATTTATATACATAATTTAACTGGTAAATATTATTTTCGAGCAATTAACTTTAATTATAATGACTAATTTTAACTGTTCAAATTATATTTCGACAATGTGTACTCTACAACATAGTACATAAAACATGTGAGGAAATTAAGGTAAACAAAAAACAAGAGCTAAATGTTTTGAATTCCTTAACTTCTATGTCAGATCTTTTGACTTTTCTAAAAATATTTTGCTTTAGAACAATTATTATTTCAGTTATATTACATAGGTCACACTTTATTGTAATACTATGTTAGTTACAATAAGTTATTTCGTAATATTTAATTTTCACAAGATTTTACAATAAAAAAAAAATCTTAAAAGCATTTATCAAAATAAAATTCAACTTCCATATTGGTTCAACTGCTCATTCATATTATACACTTATTATGCCTGTAATACAGTAAATACCAAGTGATATCACAACCTTAAGTCATTATCAGAAAGACTACACACTGAATTTCAAATTAAAATGTGGCTACATATTTCTCTTTGGCTGAAATGGAGGCTTGGAAATCAATTTATGTGTATACCCAAAGGAACATTATACACTATAGGACCGTAAGTAGAATCCATTCTGGGATTTCGGTGGCACACATTAATTTTGGCAGGCCATATAATCTGTGTTGTAATTTGTCCTACAAATGTTCATTTGGGCTTATATCAGGACATAGGGAAAGCCAGTCCCAATTTTGATTTCCCATGTCCTCGAACCCTAGCCCCCAAGCTTTACATGTGATGCATGTAAGAAATAGTTATATTTTTGTAAGAGAAATGTGTCCACAGAGTTAGGAAGACTAGCTTTCCTATATCCAGCAAAGCTGGAGAGTTGCAACATATAAACTGAAACTTATCTAAATAGGCTTGTCTGGACAAAATCACAATCCTTCTTTAGTTAAATCTTGGCGTCATCTGGCTCTAGTTTATTCTTTCATTAGACGGAGAAAACTGTTGAATGTGCAAATGATAGGGGCCCGCTTCGCCAAGTAGGGCCCACAATATACGACCTCTACTCGTTTTTTTTTTTTTTTTTGATACACCGTCCAACAGACGCAAACCACAAGTGGAGGGAGAGACTATGGGAGACAGTTGTAATGGATGTCTGCTTTATCAGAGAGGGAGTCATCCAATTTTTACTTTTTGTTGTTCTTTTGACGCTTAGTAAACAATCTTTTTGGTTCTAGTGAATATTGATAAACCTCTAAGGGGCCCCTGATGAGCTCTGACCTCAAAGGCAAACAATATTTATTGAAAAAATTATAGTGTTATTTCGTGGACAAAGGTTTAGTATGAAGTAAGAATTAATCTAAAAAGTGGCCTTTGATGAGCCATGCCTTATGGATCTTTTTGAGGGCCCCGTGCTATATAAAATACGATATTTATTCTTAAACGTGAAACTTCATTTAAGTACATGCAAAAGTTATTAATTGTCATTTCATAGACGAGAGTTCATTATAATTTTTTAGGAATAAACAAACACGTTATAAACATCAAGTATGCCCGAGGAGACCCGGGCCCCCAAAATACAACGTAATAATAAAATACAGTAAACAATAAATTTAGTATGTTAATACCCACCCAAACTGTGTATACGTACTAGGAATAAATAATTTTCTGTGGTGCGCTTTACAAGTACGTCGCGCAACGTTAAAAAAATCTAAACAAACAAGAATTATACATCATATATATTTAAATTTAAACTACATAATCATCAATACGCTAATTGTTTATGTGCCCGCCACATGCTCATGGACGTAAGCCATGATCATCGCCTAGGGCCACAAGGCCCGGGCTTTGAGCCCATAATTTTAGGGGGCCCCGAAATTGGCTGTAAACCGATAACTTTTGTTTCATAAAAGCTATGTGAATATCGTTTATAATCTGTATAAAAAAAATTTACAAAAAATCATTTTGTATTGATCTTCAACCGTATCCCAGAATGTATTTATACAGATAAACCAAACCATAATTTAAAAGCGTAAAAAACAAGCTTTCTTGAAAGATTGAGGGAAACAAAATTGAAAGGCAGTCTTGACAAATTTACTGAGATATCATCAATTGTGGACTCTGAAGTTGTGATTAATGCTGCAGATATTGTTGTCACGGATATTACTACACATTGTGATAGTGAAATGTAATGCTATACATTACAAAGTCTCTCCTCTTTTGATTTATAAATTTGATTGTTTGAAATTTGTTTCTTAAATTGTGATAAAAAAAAAAACCTTTTAGGAAACAATATTAACATTAATTTATCAACTCTTTCTATAATTAATGTTAATTCATTTGACTTTGTGTCAAGCCCATTTCCAATAAATCACGCGTTTAAATATGAGCATAAGAGGGGCCCCAAAATGTGTCCGGACCTTGGCCCCAACTTGTCATGGTCAGGCCCTGCTTGGACGCCACGGTCCCTCATGAGTACAAATATTATTTATTTATTATTATTATTTGCCAAAATGCTCAAGATTTTAAGATTCTATCGCTATACATTTGTATTTAAAGGAAAATATTTCTTAGACTATATTAAAGGGAGATTTTTAGTTTAAAAAAATCAAATTTTTTTTTTTTAATAATTCGCATTTTTCCCCTCATTCTAATTTTTTTTTATATTTGCAGTCTCTATTAATTACTTTTACGAATTCCTATTAATATTAAAATATAACAAATTTTCTTAACTTTTCTTTTCCTTGATTTCAAGCATTTGGGAGAAAGACTATTTCAATAAAATTCAAAATGTATTCGATTTTATCAAACTTTTTGAATTTTTTTTTATTTAATTTAATATAATACATTAATTAAAAAAATATAGAAACATTTATATTATTTAAAATTTTATATAAAAATATATAAATTTATATGGAAAAATTTATTAAGACCTACGACTTGTGAAAATTGTTCAACAAAATTCTGTGGTATTAAGCATACTTTTTTTTAAAAAAAAAAACTTAGTGCCATTACTTAATTCTTATCTATTCAGAGTCGGTAAAATAAAGACTTGTTATACAATAATCATGTTTTTCACAACTGTTTTTTTTTAATTCACGATTAAAACGTCCGGAATATTTAAAAATGTTTTCCAATTTTAGTTATATTATTGATTTTTCAACTAATACAAGTTCATTTGTTGCACATCAAAGTTTAAAGTAATACATTTTAAAATAACATTTTCCTAAATTTTTCTTAAGTAATTGCTTCGTTCAAAAAAGTTACATTAACCATTGTTGTAGAACATTTTAGATTTTGCTCATAATGGAAAACGCAATATATAAAGTGTAATATTGCCTTTCCAAGTTTTACAAGAGAATAGTAGACATTTGAGAAAAAATAGTAGACATGATGTTAAGATCGCGTGAGAGAATAGGGTTATTTGCTCTAGATGTCGCCAATACCACTTTACCTCCCAGAACGTTTGCCTCAGGGTGAGACGGGGGAGAATTTACAAAGCGATGCTCGATGTTATCAATGTACCTCGATGACTCTGTTCCAAATTCTACAATAGACAGGACCCAGGGAGTTGCCATAAACTAATTGCGTCTCCAGTTGGAATTTTAAAAGCAGGGGTTTTGCTAATGACGCTTTCCATGAAAGGCCATTCTCCAAACCATTACTTGGGGGTTTGCAGGATGGGATGGGGTGGTCCAATAGGATATATCAACAGGCGAACAGACACAGACTGACAAGTACGTGACACCCAGATAGAAGTTATATGGTTACAGTTCACAATTTTAACTATTGTTGCTTTGTTATTATACTTAATACGCTTCGTGGTTCTGCGATATTTATTTTTTTCATTTAAATTAATTCCTAGTCTACTTTACGGTATTTTGGCAGTATTGGTGATAATTGTGGTAAGTGATAAAGTTCATTTTTATATATTTATAAATAAATTTGTGGCTACCATCAATTCTGTTGAATCCCCGTCGAGATTTTGACTTGACGATAAACTGGAAATGAAGCAAAATAGGTTTTATTTGGAACTAACTAAATTTTTCATAATCCAATGAAGTAAGAAAAATAGTATTTGACAAAACATTTATTATCGTACATCTATTTTTAATTGCTGACTGAACTCTCACAATGAAGTATATTTTGATTAGATATTTGCTTAAATACCTAATTAATTAACTAAATAAAAATAATGTATCCTTTGTAAGATATATATTTTATTTTAATATTGCTTTCTGAACAAAAGTTTTAAAACCACTTTTTCGCAGTGAAGGAAACGTGAATTATTTAATATTTTTTTTATATACAATTAATATCCAAAACAAAGCCGTCAATTTTTAACAAAAGAATGACTTTCCAACGGATTTTATTCAACAACTAAATTTGAAATTTTATTTTGACAAACGTAAATATGCAAGTAGAAATATGGCATGTTTTAATTTGTCTTAAACATTTTATTTTATTGATTTTAATTAGGCTGTTAAACATTAATTCAAGTAAATTACAATGTTCCTAAATGATTATAAGTATTTTCTTTTTTTACTTTTATGAAAATATTAAAAAGTTGTTTTAACTTATCTTATTCTATCTTTTAACTTTTATTGAAACGAAAAAATTAAAGCAATACATTGGATTTCTTCAATTAGTTGTAAAGTATATTAGAAAAATTATCAAGGGGTGGTGGGGCTTGGCTCAGATGTTGACTCTCTGTGAACTTCAACTGTCACTCTAACTGCACATTACATTTCCTTCTTTGGTTTTTAATTACTTGAAAGTTTTTAAAAAAATAGGCCGTAGTATTCTTATTACTAACTATAATTAGTTATCTAATGGTACTCCAATATTTACTTTTGCTATGTGATTGAAAATCAGGTTGTTTTATTTAGTTACTTGATAGTTATCAATAAATTAAGCTTTTGATATCTTAAATTTTAATTTCCTCCTTCCCCTCTCTTCTTTTGCCATTTATAAATTTTAGGGTTTACCAACATATTTATTAAAATTTTTGATATTTTAAAATTAGTTTCCATATTTATACTTGAATTTTATAAAATATAAATTACCTTCTTTAAAAATAGATGACCCCTTAAAATGGAAGGCTGTAGCAGTTTATTAAGGGGAAGGGTGAGGGGTGCCCATATTATCTTCTCTTATAGTTAAAAAGTCCCTTTTTGACCGCCTCTGGCAATGATCAGTTAAAACTGTTTCACTTACAGCATTGCTACCCACCGCAACGTTAAATTTACTGAACCACAGTCCATAATGAATTTATGCATTCACGTCCAATTATATTTTATTTATTTCGATTAAAACAATTTCGGTTGGTTGTATTCAGATTATCTGGCGCCGTCAGCAACAAGAGGGCTATAATACGCCAAAACATTCGTCATTAGACAAGCCAACATACATTTACAAACACCCATGCCTAACACGGGACTCGAACTCGCGGTCTAGAGGCTAGCATGCTAACCACTATACCGTTTGGTCGGCCTAAAACAATTTCGGTACCAGGAAAGAGTTTCAACCATGATTGATTAAATGGGATTTATTTGTATTCCAAAGCGATTATAGAAGTGTGAGTAAAAACGATCTTTTTGTGGCAGTAAGAGCCCCAAAGTTTCAATAGAAGGCATTTTTATCGACAATGAATTTACCTGTCAAGTTTCAGCCACATAGGATTACGGCAAGTAGGTTATTAGGCCTTTTCAGATTTGCCCGGCAGGTACAACACACACACAAAATCGAAGTAAATATAAAGGATTTAAAAATCATGGCAGATGAAACAAGTCAGCAGTCCATTTTTCGTGGAATTAACGTATATATTTCAGTTCATTCTTTCTTAAATTCACGATTTTTCTCTTCCTTTTGGACGAAGTCGAGGCCATGTTTTCCTAATATAGTACATCAAAAGCAAAAGACCTTTTTTAACACGACGTATAATCATGAAAAGTTAACAACAAAAGATGCTATCTATACCTCAGTTGGATACCGGAGAACAGCAAACGTCAACAAGAGCTCGATGCAAATGTAACTGTTACGCATTGTGGGATCACTCCAATTGCGCATTCTTGTTGTTCCTTATTTCGACTGAGAAGATACAAGGGAGCACTGACTTTAAGTTGGTATTTGAGATTAATGTTACCAGTCTACCCCACTCATTTCTGCGTTTCTTCGCCTTTTCTTTATTTTTCAAGGTTTGAGATTAAGCAGTAAGTTTATGAGTTTACCCAAAAAAAGAATGTATCACCATTTATTTAGATTATTCTTAGGTTGAATTAGTTAGAACTTTAAGATCCACAAATATCCATAAGAAGAGCCTCATGCGGCTCCGGCGTCGTGGTCTAATGGCCCTTGTTATATACGCATCTCTATTTATAACCCCTTCCCCCTTATTTCCAAATTAATAACTGCTGTGGAAATATTACCTTTTTAGTATGGACAGCAGTATATGTAAATGGGGAGATAAGGGTGAGGGGGGGGGGGAGGGGCCCGAGGTGCAGTAGCATAGGCGCCCGAAAGTCCTGTCGGCGGCCCTGCGTGTAGGCATGGGTGTTTGTAAATGTATGTTGGTTTGTTAAATGACGAAATGTTTCGGCGCATTATAGCCCTCGTGTTGCTGACGGCGCCAGATAATCTGAATACAACCAACCAACCAACCAACCAACCAATGTCCAATACAACCAGGTTCAGTGTATTGCAAATTGTGAGTATCCTTTCACTCCTATCCTCGATTTCTGACGCAGTTTGGCCTTTGTGTTGCCCTTGCGCCTAATAAATTTGAAAAACAACCAACCAACCTATCTTGGATTTCACCACTTTAATATTCGAAACATCGGGAAAAAATTGTCTTTCTGATAAACTAAGATTTTTTAGTCTAAATACCTTTACAAATATTTCAAATTGGATCAATAAATCTCAAATTAGGATCATAACCATTACATGTGGGTAAGGGAAATGGGGGTGGGTTTTTGAAAATTTCATGTTGACAGTGATGTTTCTCTTGCTTTGAAGATCAAATGTGCAACTTGTTCTTCCTCAAGATCGGATTAACACTGTAGATTTTAGTACCTCCCCCCCCACATCTATCCCAAAAAAAAACACCACGTACTATTCCTTATATAGTTTGGTATGTTGTGCTAAAAATTATGGCATGCTTTTTTATAAAGTATTTTATCACTAAATTCGAAGTTCAATTAGTTGCGAATAACTTATCTTTTTGCACATAAATATTATAGTTTGGTTTAATGCTAAAGTAATCCATTTCATTTTTAATCCCGCTTAGGAAAAAAAAAATGCATTTTCAGGTATACTTTCCTTCTTGAACAAATGATTATTGTTCAAAAAACGAGTAATATTTGCAGAAATTATTGCTGAAAAACCATACAACATCAGTGAAAAACTACAAAAAAATCATTAAATTAAATCCAGCAATTTTGATGAAAATATATACTCGAAGTAACTACTTTTAAGAAGTAGGTTCCTGGATTGAATTGTTACAAAAAAATTAAGTTTTACTATTAACACACGTTTCAAGAAAAATCAAAATCTTTTCTTTTTTAGTTAGGAAAATGTGTTAAAAAGTACTTAAAAATTAAATAATTAGCAAATCGTTTTTAATAATAATTGTCTTTTGCAATGCAATTATAGTGTCCATGAACGCCTACATGGCTATTTGCAGGGAGATGTAAGGCGACAAAAGTTTTTGTTTAATCCTTGATTTTTCAAAGATGGGAATTGGATTTCCTAATTGGATGTTAGTTAATAATTGTTCATTAATGTTCGGTTCAAATTGATGAATTAATATCCATATATATTTTTTTCTTGTAAATTTTACCACTTTTTTTCCACGTTACTTTATTTTTCGAAACCCAGAGGGAAAGGAGTGCAAGTGCATGTTTCTTATGTGCCTGATATTGTATCTATTATAAAAATTGCAGTGCTTCGCGTAAGGAATTTTCTGTAGTAGCAATAGTCCGCCAGAATTTAAAAAAAAAGAATTTTTCCAGAATTTGTTTTTTGATCAACCTTTATACAATTCATTATACAAAAGTTACCTATTTGATCAATAATTTTCAACTATTTAATTCCGTATTAAAGTGCTATTTACCAACCACTTTTACACGTTTAATTATTTTTTTTTTGCGAAACTACAATTTGAAAATATAAAAAAAAGTTGTATCGAAATGAAGCACTTGTACTTTCTCAGTTTACTGAATTGCTTTTAAGATTGTGGGGGGGGGGGGGGATTCTATCTATCTGCAAGGTAATGTCTCTCCCCCCCCCCCTGCCCCCAAATAAAAACGCTTCCAAAAATAATCTCCTTTGTTTGGAGAGGAAGGGTTAATTTACTAAAAAAAATCAAAAATTAAATGAATTTGAAGGAACTTTAACTATAATGTGATGGCAATTTACTTAAAATTTGACATTAAGTACGTATTAATAAAATGCCATAAAATATTAAAAATTGTTTAGACGGTAATTTAAAAATAATTCAAACTAATTTCACATTAAATAAAACAATTCACAATTAAATAAAAAAATGCATTAACAATTTGTTTTACATTAATTAATAATTAATTATGCAGGAATTATTCATATATTAATTAAAAATTATTTATACGTTAATTTTACATTAATAAAAATTAGTTAACAATTTATTAGCACCTTAATTTATATTTTCTACATTTACACCGGACATGCCTTGATTTCAGTCGGCAAAAGAATGTCTACGCCCCCCCCCCCCAACCAAAATTCTTAGCGACGGCCCTGCCAATGACAGAGTTCTTCACATCACTAAACACATCATACAAGGATAAGATTGAAGTTGCCAATGGGGAATTAATTGATGTAGTTGGTATTGGATCTGGAAAATTGATGTTTAAAAATCAAGAAATAATGACACCTCTTGTCAGGGGCGTACTGGGACATAAAACCGGCCCGGTGATTTTACATTTATGCCGGCCCAAATTTTAATTATAATCATTTATCAAATTTTAACTTTTTTTGTTAATAAAATTCCACTAATTAATTAATTTTAATAATGAAATATTTTCAATAACTAATAAATTTTATTATTTAAATATTTAATGAATAATTAATTTCGATGATTATATAAATTTATTTATAAATTTTTATAATTGAATTGTTTTAATAATTAGTTTAATTAACTAAATTGCTCTCTGTTTTTAATCCTTATATCCCCTTTGAGTGAACTTGGTACAAAATAAAACAATATCTAAATTGCAAAATAAAGAATGCTTAGGTTTATAAAAAATGACATTCGAAATTATACTATATACTTAACTTTAAAAGGTATAAAATAAGTAAAGAGTTGTAAGTTGTAATACTAGAGATCTTTGTCATTTGAACAAATATCATTGCTGTTTGGTTCTGTATCTGCACACGTAGATGAAACTTCTTAAGATTTGTTTATATGATTATTAATCTCAGTAGTGTCGATTGCTACGTTATGATTTGTAACAATATTTTTATCCGTTGAAGCAAAGAACATATCTTTTATAGATAAACATTGCTTTGCTTGTTTTGCAAGACATTTTCTTTTTTTACCTTCCATTTTACTAAATTAGACAAAAATCTGAATAAATAAAAACTGTCGTTAAAAAAAACCTTTAAAATCCATTTTGTTGCAAAATTAATCGTAAACTTGGGACTTTGAAAAATTATGTGATGGCGTAAAGTTAGGCGTAAATTATTCAAAAATATTGAGGAGAACGGGGAAGGAAAGAAGGAAGGCAGAGTTCAGATATAGAAAAATATGTGATGGATCATAACATGCACAAATTCGTGACAATACTGTTATAATTAAACGTATACATAAATTGAGGAACTAAATAGGTTTATCAAGTTTTAATGCTCTGACATTTCAGTTAGGTTTTTAGCAAACATATCTTAACTTTCTAATTTCTTCAACAGATAACTTTGATTTCTACGAAATATATTTTAACGTGTTATTGGTTAAACTCATGAATTTCTATTAAGATTTTATTCTTTTTTAAATTTACCACTACTTAATTTCTTTTTATAATAATTATTTTAAAACAGTTCATAATGGAAGATTGTTTGGCACATACCCAATTGTCATTCTATTCTATTTAAATAATTTTTGACAAAATGAAATTGCATTACAACACAAAATAAAATAATTACCCCTTGTCTGTGGAGTGAATCAAATTATCTACATAAAATCGTATAATTATGATTATAATAAGAGATGTATCTCTTATTATTTATAAAAATGGTTTAATAATTTTTATTTACAATTAAATCACTCTCAATAACATCTTAATCAATAATACTACATTTTTTTAAAAAAGATTATACGGACTTCAAAAAATAACTATGAATGGAAAATGTGTAATACAGAAAATTTAATTTTTCTGATTTCGAAAACAAAACGTATAAAAAGCTTAGATTTCGAATTGTACTCTAAATCCTCAATGCCAGGTAGATCACTAACACAATGCAATGTTAAATACGTTTTTACATTCGTATCAAAAAGTTATTAATCAATACAAACATGATCCAAATTGGTTAATCCAAATATATATATATCCAAATATATAGTATCCAAATATATATATATATATATATATATATATATATATATATATATATATATATATATATATATATATATGAACAGATAAAATTTAAATAAAAATCTTTTCTCTACTAAATATAATTTTACGTATGAATTAGATTAATTCATTTCAAGTTTTTAAGAATTAAGAACCATTATATATAAATAATTTAAAATAATTGCACTTACTTGAAATGTATATTTGAAGTTTTATGTAATCAGTTGCAACATTTTCGTTTGGTATTGACTATAGTATGCAATTGCTACCAGCTTAGCTTAGCATGGAACCATACCAATTTGTGAAATGGAAATGGCCTCTAACAAAACAACGACCACTCTTTTCTTGGTGTTGTGACTTGTGTTCCATCATTTGTCAATTCCGTTCGACTAGTAATGTAATTAGAGCTAGTCTTTACCGCCTCGAAAAATTGACCCCCCGAGAAGCTTTACTTAAAGTTTCTGCTTTTAAGATGTCCGAGCAATATATACTTTGTCGCCAACGATCTTGGCGGGCCATTATAGTAATGAGTTAATAGCCCATCGACGTCTGGACCCATGCGGGTGGTCTCAGATCTCCTTGGTCCTTTCCTCACCTCGGGCGTTAAGTAGCAGTCATCGAGCGCTTCTCCACAATACCCCATACTTTTCTTAGAATACCTTATCTCCCCGACTAACCAAAAAAGGGAGCGAACGATGGAAACAATTGGGATTCAAATGCAATGGATTAGAAAAAAGAAGAAAAAAAGTTCAAGACGATTACTTATATTGAAAAAAAGAACGAACTTTCATACCGGACCGGCCCATTTTTTTCAGACACTAACCGGCCCGGTGATTGCACCGGACAACCCTATGGCCAGTACGCCCCTGCCTCTTGTTCTTACTGAAGTGTTTTATGCTCCAAAAGTTGTTGGAAACATAATTTCTGTCAGGCAGCTAAATTTGAGTGATTTTTCAGTTACCTTTAACAAGGAAGGCTGGGATATTTTTAAAGATGGTAAGCAGAGAGGATTTGCTAACTCATATGGAAATTTATATAAAGTATATCTAGCAAGTAAAGTTCATACAGTGATGGAACATATAAGGACAATTGTATTCATTCGTGGCATCGAAAAATGGGACATCGCGATCCTGAAGCAATAAAGAAAATGCACATTGAAGGTCTTTTGGAGGGTTTAGAGATAGTTGACTGTGGAATCAAAATGCCGTGTGATACATGTATGCAAGGAAAGCTGACCAGATTACCATTTCCAAAACAGTCTTTTAGTGAATCAAGAGCTCCATTAGACTCAATCCATACAGATGTTTGCGGGCCAATGCAAACTGTGACACCTAGTGGAAAACGATACGTGGTGAGTTTTATAGATGACTACTTAAGATACACTCATATATATTTATTGTCAAACAAATCACAAGTTGCTGATACTTTAAAAGGCTATGCAGCACTTGTTGAAAACAAGTTCGACAGAAAAATAAAGAAAATTCGTTCTGATCGAGGAGGAGAATATCTCAATACTGATCTCAAGAAATATTTTGCCAATAAGGGCATCCAGATTCAGTTAACTACAGCACATATACCACAGCAAAATGGTACAGCGGAAAGAAAGAATATATATCTTTTAGAAATGGCACGTTGCATGCTTATTGACGCAGGCTTAACCAATCAATTTTGGGGTGAAGCTGTGGTAACTGCTAATTTCATCCAGAACAGAATTCTTACTCGAGCCAATAAGCTAATTCCTTATGAACTATGGAATAAAGAAAAGCCCAAGGTAAAAAATTTCCAAATATTTGGCTACAAATGCTTTGTTCATGTACCAACACAGAAACGTCATAAATTGGATAACACAGGAATTGAAATGATTTTCCTGGGATATGAGGAACAGTCGAAAGCTTATCGATGCTACAATACATCTTCACAAAAGGTTGTCATCAGTCGAAATGTAAGGTTTAGCGTAGAAGAACATCATAAAGAACCTGAGGACTTTCACAAACAAACAATTGATTTCAAGTTTCAATTAGGCCAAACTGAAGTGGAAATTGAGGAGGAGAATAATAAGGATTCTGAACCCCCTACAACTCGTGTTTCAGAGAGATCAATCAAAAGTGTTGCTCCAAAATGGTTTGTGGGGAATCATCAATTCCCCTCAAATGACGTCACAAGCTGCAGTCTATAAGAACTGCCGAAAAACTTTCTTTTCAGAGTCTGGCAACACTGCACTTGATAGAGATCGACAACTAGCTGTTCTATAAAATGTTGTAACATTTATATAATCCTTAATGCTTAATCCTTAAAATTTATCTTTAATAAATATGTTATGTTTCTCGAATGTGTTCGGTACCTCAAGTTTTTAACCTTCTGATCCTGAGTCCACGGTTTATTTAATTTCTTAATATTTAATTGATTTTGGTAATACGTGTGGATACTGCCTTTACTAACAACCAAAGATGGTGACCCGGACGTGATTGAACTTGGTCGAATCGACGGTTATGTTAGCCAAATCAAATTGTGCCTCTAATTGGGCAAACCACAAGGTTGGGTTTGGTTTCCAAAAAGGCGGAAATTTTACTGATACAAGTGATATGTTGGCATTAGTGTTATTTTCGTTAGGCATTGTGAAAGCAAAATTACAAATTGAAAATTCACAATTGGGGACAAGGGGAAATACGCACTACCCTTTAAACAGAGCAAAGACACTATAAATACGATAGCAACATGCTTACCTTGAATATCCTCATTTTTAATGATGTGTTCGGATTGAGCGTGCGAACGTCAGTCACCATCTTTGGTTGTTAGTAAAGGCAGTATCCACACGTATTACCAAAATCAATTAAATATTAAGAAATTAAATAAACCGTGGCCTCAGGATCAGAAGGTTAAAAACTTGAGGTACCGAACACATTCGAGAAACATAACAGGTTAATTGAAGAATGTAATTTTGCTATAGAAGAAACTAAAGAGCCAAAATAATACAATGAAGCAATTACCAGAAAATACAAAAAATGAATGGCTTGAAGCAATGCAAGAAGAATTAGCATCATTAAAAGAAAATAGTACCTGAGAACTATGCAATCTTCCTGAAAATAGAAATGTGGTTGGATGTAAATGGGTGTATAAAGTCAAGCGAAGCACAGATGGAAGCATTCAGCAATTCAAGGCTCGTCTTGTGGCTCAAGGTTACTGCCAGAAATATGGTGAGGATTATAATGAAACTTTTGCCCCGGTTGTACGCCAAACAACTTTACGTACTTTATTATCAGTTGCAGATAAAGAAAAGCTAGAAGTCTATCACTTTGATGTAAAAACAGCATTTTTAAATGGAGAATTAAATGAAACAATATACATGAAACAACCTCCAGGATTTAGTGATGATTCTTCTCAAGTGTGCTTATTAAAGAAATGTATTTATGGTTTGAAACAAGCAGCTAAAACTTGGAATGAAACATTGCCATAAAGTTATAATCAATTCAAATTTCAAGCAAAGTGTAGTGGATCTATGTCTATATTCCAGAAAATCAGGACATGTTTATTATTATATTCTTATTTATGTGGATGACATTCTCGTCACTGGAAAGTGTGAAGTTGAGGTAAAAGAAGTAGAGAAAATTTTATCTAAAGAGTTAAAAATGAAAAATCTTGGCATTATTCAAAATTATCTTGGTGTCGAAATTAAGAAAGATTCGGATGGAAATTTTCAACTTTTCTAATCTGAATATATCAAGAAAATTGCGATTGATTTTGGTTTGGAGGATGCAAAGCCATTTAAGACACCAATGGATCAGAATTACAGGGCTGCCACTCACTATAAGCCTTGAAAATAGTTGCTTTAGTAGCCTCAGATGTTAAAAATAGTTGCCAAAATAGTAGTCTTAGACGTTGAAAATAGTAACCAAAATAGTAGTCTCAGACGTTGAAAATGGTAGCCTCGCTTTTCATAACTTAATAACAATTTCTTCTTTCAAAATTTTTAATATTTAAACTATCATACTATATCGAAAAGGACGTGCGAATTTAATTAAGCCCAGGTTTCGAGTTTTTTAAGCTACATTCAAAGCAATTATATAAATTGCTTCAAAATTTATGTTATTAGTAGTTATACATTTAGCTACAATGTTGAAATTTTAGTCATTCTGCGTCGATTGAACTACACAGCGAAATCGATCTTCACACCGGCACAAATCATGGATATAATGTCTTGTGGCGACCAGCACATGGAGCCTGCTCAGACTGCCTGCCTTTATGTAGAACTTTTGGCCTGCCATTGAACTGCCTTTATGTAAATTTCACGCCAGTCTACTGTAACCGTTATGTACGTTATGTGTATTTATAATCTCTGTCTTTGCACAGACTGCTGCTGTCTTAACTGCTTCTGTTTAAGAGCAGGATCACTTCCTTCAGGGAAGTAGTTATTATCTAGTCATTTACAGTTTTTAATAAATTATGTTAAGTTTGCGATACTAGTCTTTCTACGCTTTATTTACACGATCGAGACGACGTTTGGACAGTCTTATTACACAAGCCTTGTGACAAGCCTTGGCAAAAACACCCATTACAAGAATGCAAATCAGTTATAACATCAGCACCAAAACAGCAGCGCAAATATCAAAAATACAGCTGTTAAACCGTCAAATCAGCTTAATCTTTGGTGAAAATGACTATCACTCCAATGTAAATATTGGTGATGGTGCCTTTCATACCGACTCAAATCTCAGTCTTGGTGAAAATTATCATCACAAGAATGTAAATATTAGAGATAGTGTCCATCATAATGGAGTAAATCTCGCAATGGTCTATTACATTAGCGTAATATGCGGCGAAATTATCCGTCACAAAAACATAAATCTCAGTGATCGTCCAGCATACAAACCCAAAAACCGGCAATAGGGGCCCATTACATCGGCGTAATATATTCAATGAAATTAACAATCACACACTAACATAAATATTGATGATAGAGACAAACAGTAGAGGAAGCAGCGATAAAAATAGTCATTCCACTGGAGATTTTGGAATTCTGAATGCAGACAAGGGTCTGTGGCGAACAGACTTGTAAGCAAGTACACACATGCATCCCCTTGAAATTTTAATGCGGATTTGCATCGATCTCAGGAAATTTTGCCAAAAAAAGCTGAAATCAGCACATAAGCAAACTATACTATGTGTGATTTTTAGTGTGGATTTCATGTACTTATTTGTATGTTTAGAAACAAAAGCTTACTTTTCACAAGTCTTGCTTCCCTTTCATACACGATAAGTAACTTCCACTTCGGAGCATTGCTTACATTTAATGATGTGTACACTTAGCTCCTTTGATTGATCAAAGGTAGAATGATTGATCAAAGGATCATTTTGGTAGTCCCAAAATGTCATACACTTAGTTCCTTTGATTGATTTAGGAAATTAATAAGGGTTTTTCGTACTTAAATATTAATGCAATGACCTTGACACAATTAGGCGACTTTTTTAACAAGAGAAGAAAGATGATTTACGAGGACATTATCAAGCCATTTAAGTTGTGCCAAAGTAATGCTCCATTGGTTACGTGGTAACCCTCAATTGCTAAATATAAATTTCAATTGATATTTTTAAGCCAATACAAGATTTCAATTAAAAAAGAACAGGTTAAGAAAGCTGTCCGTACTGATGGCGTTTTCTTCCGGTATTCAAGGCAAATTTCACAAATTCATTCTTGTCAAGTAAAGTAAATAAAAGCAAAATAATTTTATAATATAATAATGTATGTTGTTGTGCCCTGCACTGCGAAAGATAAAACATTGGAACGTAACAGTTAGGCGAAAATAATAATTGAGTGTGTGTGGTTACCAGGGAGATACTATCGTCGGACTAACGAGGTTACCACTAGATCCGCGAACATGAACTAAAATTAACACCTATTTCGGTAGAGTTCATGTTAATATCTTAAAAACTTTCGTTAAAAGAAAAACTTAGCAGAGTCACAGAGAGTCGTTGTGGATTTGAAATATTTATTTTTTATTTCATTCTTAAAAGAAACTAAGTGCGAAGTACAAACTAAACATTCGAAAAGGATTTTTAAATAGCATATCGAGGAGCGGGATGATTAAGTGTGGGGTAGGCATGAACCGCCCTCCAAAGCAGCCAATGCAGAAACACCTGAAGTGGGCGTCATGCCTACGTCACTCAATCATCTTGCAGATGACTAAAACAAGATCCGCAACTTATTGTTGAACATGAGATACCCAACAGTTCACTCCCCCCATAAAAATATCGCTATTTTTAAAAAACTGCGTTAGTACCTTAGTGAAATTTTTTTTCCGTCCTACTATCAGACAGTATCTACCTTTTTTAAAAAATAGTAACTTCAGCCCAAAAATAGTTGAAGGTTTTGCTTAAAATAGTCGTTTTGGGCCCTTTTTTCACTAAAATAGTTGCCATAGTCGCCTGGTCACTGAAATAGCCACTTTAGTAGCCTTTTTAGTTGCCAGTGGCAGCCCTGGAATTATCGGAAGACTGAATCTAATGATCTTCTGAAAGATAACTCCAAGTATAGACAGTAACTAGGTCGTTTATTATATGTCTCTGTCAATATACGACCAGACATTTCAGCAAGTGTATGCATTCTAGCACAAAAGGTTTAATCGACAAATCAAGAAGATTGAACGCAATTGCAGCGAATTGTAAAATATCTCCAGTCTACTAACAATCTGCAGCTTAAGCTCAGCAATGTAGCTCAGAAAAATTCTACACTTTATCGATATGCTGATGCAAATTGGGCTGAAGATCACAGGGCAAGGAAGTCAAACAGTGGATATATGTTCTTAAATAGAGGAGTCATCAGTTGGTGTTGTAGGAAACAAACATGTGTATCATTATCATCTACCGAAGCAGAGTATATTGCATTATCTGAGGCTTGTCAAGAAGCTCTTTGGTTGCGCTATTTGTTGGAGGACATGCATCAAGATATGAACTGTGCAACAACAATTTATGAGGACAATCAGAGTTGCCTATGTTTGATTAGTAGTGGGAAGTTCTCTAATCGAACAAAACTTACTTGTTAACCAAACCATTGTCACCTAACAGACATATTGTTTTGAGACAGAGTTGTCAAATTATTTAAAACGAGGAGGAGCGTTGAATGTTTTAACTGTAACCGTTTGAAATGATTTGACAAGGTTTAGTTTTAGTAACTTCTACTTTCATCTTGTAGTTCTTTTCTTTTTAAAAACGGTTTATTAATAAAACAAGTTTCGATCGTTACTTTCTTTAGTTAAGAGTATTAAGAGTATATTAATACTGTGCATAAGGAACTGCAACAAAAACCACAAACTATCACAAGATACATTTTACGATTGCTTCACTTTTCAAATACAATAAAGATTGTAAATGGCATTTTTTGTGTATAAAATCTGTTAACACTTAAAGAATTTAATTTTTTAGAAACTTTCCAAGTAAAATTTAAAAAAAAAATGACAAAATTTGTATTTAAAAGGTAATACTAATATCATTCTATGTTACAAAAATTCCAAAGTTATTTTAATTTTATTAGTTTATGATTCAACCTTCTAAACAAGTTATTTCACAAAAATTAGGATTTACTAGTTTTTGATTTATAATATCACAAAGAAAAAAAAAGAGACATGAAACAATGAAGAAACACTTGCAACTCTTTTACTTTTCTGCTAAAAACTTTTATAGTTAAACTCTTCTATTTTGTCAAATAGATCAGTAAAGCTTTGAAGTTTTTCCAAATTTCTTCAACAATTTGTAACAAAAGTGTAATGTCATTTGTTACTTAACAAAGAATATGGAACATTATTAAAACTTTTTTTAATAAAATATGCTAGAATTTATGGTAAACCGAAATTGTATTAAAAACTATTGTGGTGCATTTTGACTGAAACATGCATAATGCACTTTATTATTTAGCAAATTAGCTTAATGTTGCTGCACTTTGCTCAACTTTTTTACAAATCTGAATTCAACAAAGTTATGCAACAAGTATCTACAAAGTTATGCATAAACTCTACAACCCAGAAGCATATTTTAAAACCTATACACTGCCGCCCTAAGTAGAAATGCAGTAGCTCCAATTTTTGTCGATTTTGAGTTATTGTGATTTTTGGTGCCTCTAAGACAGCGTTCGTCACTAATTTTTAGAGGCGGGCCGTATGACTTTTGTTGGATCTTTCCGCGGGCCGGATACACCAAAATATGTATCTTTAATTATTATCAATTTAATAGTATATAGCATTTTTCTCAAAACTGAAAAACAAATTTTTTTTTTTTCTTTCTTTTTTTCAAATAATTAAAAAAATAATAGTTTTCTCATTATTAATATATCAAGTTCTAAAAAAGAAGTGAATCTTTGTTTTCAACGTGTTAGCGTGACTGGACCAAACTTTTAACAAAAGTATTTCTACTGCACTTCCAATTTACTCCGGTCTAGTCGATATCAATTGTGTCTTTTGAGAAGATGGCGGTCGAAATTGTTCAGTTTATTTTATGATAGATTCGTTGCATTTCGGAATATTTGTTACAGTCCATTTTAATAAATTGTCCAAACAAGATTCAGTTAAGTTATTCCTGTATTTACTCTTGATGCCTTGCTGAAAGCTTCTTCATATAGTTTCTTCGGGCACGTAGCGGAGAAATCGGTTCTGCATAGTTAACACATATTATTTCGGATAAATTACAATTATGTAAAAAAAAAAAGTCCATCGTGTAAAATTTGATTTCCTTTTTTCTTCTGTGGTGCCGGCGGGCCGCAGAAAAATCTATCGCGGGCCAAATCCGGCCCATGGGCCGCGTAGTGGCTGACGCTGCTCTAAGATCATACACATGTGTACATAAACACATGATCGGCTTTCGGCTCCTTTCCTACTGAACTTGGCAGTCAGTATTTTAGAAACTCCAGAATAAGACAAGGTCTACTAAGCTGAAATGCAGTAATTCCACTGAATTGGGGAATTGATATGTTTTTGTATCGAAAGATGCGTGGAAACTTTAGGGAAGTATGATATACGCTTGCGGGGCATGTATAAGACTAGACTGACAGTGACCTATACCCAAATACACTCTAGATACTATTGTGAAATCCACTTCATAAGTTTCAATTTATTAAGTTAAAAGCAGTTTATTTATCATCGTTTGCTTTTGTCACTGTGAGCTGAACGATATGAAAATGACTTTTTATTTTTTAGACAGTTGGCAATTATTGTAAAAGTCGTTTCATGTTTAAAATGCAGATTTTTTTTTTTTAACTTTATTATTATAGTTTGTAGAAGTTAAGTTTATAAAGTGATGAATGAAAGTGGCTTGATTACATAAAGTCAGGTGAGTGTCTTTTTATACAAAACTTTTATTGGTATACAGAAATTATAATACAATTGTTATACATACAAATAAACAATTGTTATAGACGTTTGATAATGATGGTTTAGGGTGTGTTATTGTTACAACTCTCAAATCGTGAATGTAAATAGCTTTATTTGCCAAAACTTGTAGTCATTATTTCACAATGAAAGCTTTGTTTTTCAGGATTTTATGAGCTTAAATGCGATTAATACGTACAAAATAAGTAGTGCAACACCAAGACCTTACTTAAAAAACATTGCTGAAATCATTGCGGCAAGAGGAAATTACAACCTAATGTACAAAACAAACTTTTCTGAAGAATCCATTTCGTTAAATTTCCTAAAGACAAAGTTATTAAAAAATTTTACTGATATGCCGCAATCAATTCCCCAATTAAGAAGGATAACCAATAAATGAAAAAAATATATATATATTGAAGAACTTGCTATATCTGATGCCAGAAAATAGCCACAATTTTTGGAAATCACTTCCAGTCAATTAAATAGTTGTAAATTTGCTTAGAAATTTTGACGATGTTTAGTAAGATACAAATAACGGGAAAAAACATTTTTTTTTGTTTAAGTAGAAGCTAAAATAAGCATTGTTATTTGTATGATCTTGTAAGTAATATACTGCTACTAGGATATTTTTCATTTTATGTTAATAGCACCGAAATTTTTTCCAATAAAACGATTTTTTGATGGGACATTAAAAATTCATTAATTGATAACGTTCTCACATATCTTTATGTCGTAATGCAACGTTACAAGTTAAGTTAGTATTACACCACCTTTGGGTGTAAAATGTATCTTCAATAGCTGATTGATGGAATTACTTCAAATTTGCTTAACACCAATCAGAAAATGCTAGGTTGAAATGCAGTAACCACCAATTCAGGCTAAAATTTCAAAAAATTGCATAATTTTATGCATCCATGTTCTAGAGCATCAAAAATACCTCCAAGTAACATAAAAAGTTTAAACATTATTGTATTTTAAATAGGTGGCCCATGAAAAAGAAACAAAATTGCGTTTTCTGACATATCACTTCAGGAGGAGTTACTGCATTTCAGCTAGGACAGTGGTATATGCAACTAACTTAACCTAAATATTTATATAAATTGAATACAATGATTATTTAAAATGAGTAATTTTTACAATAGGATATAAAACATCCTATAAAACTAGTGAATTCAAAATTAAATTAATTAAAGATGTAACTTTTTGCAATGTAGTACTATTTACAGAAAACACTAAAGACATATTACAAAATTCAGATGTTTTCAGAAACGAGATTTTTCTATACAGCTGAGTTAAATAATACAAAATAATGATTAATATGAAGTACATTATAATCATGATACTGTATGCTTGAATAGCTTATTAATTTGAAAGAAGACAACATAATTTTGTGTGCTTCATACTTCTGTTTTGCAATACAAAAAGATAAATATTTTCTATTACAGAGCAAACTTTTGCTTTTATATAGAATTCTGCTAAGAGATGAAACAAACTACTCCAAATATCAGCCAAATGCAAGTTTGCATAATTCTTAATTATTTTAGGGAAAAAAAGGCTTCATTATATATATATATATATATATATATATATATAGATATTAAATAATCACTTTAAAAGATCAATGCAAGTACTAAGCTTGCTTTTAAGGTAAAAATTGGAATATTTAATAGTAATAAGAATAAAACGAAATCTTAACACAGACAAAATAGGTATTTAACACTATCAACAAATAACTATCAAATATTGCACAAATGTAGTATTTAACAATATAAAAATAATGCACGCATTTTTTTTACCTGAAATAAATCCTCAAATTTTTATAAATTTAATTTTTAAAAATACTTTTCTAATCCCATTGTCACATATTTTTACATTTGTCTCCAAGTAACAAACACAATCGCGATTAATTAAATATGTAGGATTGTCAAAAACATTTTTCATAAATCTATTGTCAATTACCAATTGTAATTTTCTGCTCAAAACCCCTATTGTACCATAGACTAGAAATAAACCAAAACGGTTTTAAAGCAACCAAAAATAGTCTTCATCTGTTATATTCTAGCTCCAAACAAAGTAAAAAAAGTCGTCATTACTCCAACAGTGTACATGAACTCAAATGAATTATTAAATAAATTTCAATGAAAAAAATTACAACTATTTACACCGTGATCTTCATGGATGTAAACTGCAATCTGAGGTGAAAACTGATGTGGTTCCCATTTTTATTAAAGTATTTGTGCACTGGGGGCACAATACCACACTGATAAGAAAGTAAATCAAACAAAATCAAAAGAAAAGAACAAACTATGATCTTGCTCGAAGCTCAGATGAATTTAACATTTGTGATGCTTTTTGGTAACAATGAAGTCACCCACTCGAATTGACTTTTGGTCAGCGCTTGAGTATGGGAGTTTTTGCTTGCATTTAAAAATGCAATTTTTATCATTTTACAACATTATTTTAGAAAAAATATGTATTTTATAACATGCATATGTTTTATTTAAAATATATTTCGAAATGTTGTCAAATACTCTACGTTGCATTCAAAAGAAAAGAACAAACTATGATTTTGAATGAAGCTCAGATGAGTTTACCATTTGTGATGCTTTTTGGTAACAATGAAGTCACCCACTTGAATTGACTTTTGGTCAGCGCTTGAGTGTGGGAGTTTTTACTTGCATTTAAAAATGCAATTTTTATCATTTTACAACATTATTTTAGAAAAAATATGTATTTTATTACATGCATGTGTTTTATTTAAAATATATTTCGAAATGTTGTCAAATACTCTACATTGCATTCAAAAGAAAAGAACAAACTATGATCTTGCTTGAAGCTCAGATGAGTTTACCATTTGTGATACTTTTTGGTAACAATGAAGTCACCCACTCGAATTGACTTTTGGTCAGCGCTTGAGTATGGGAGTTTTTGCTTGCATTTAAAAATGCAATTTTTGTCATTTTACAACATTATTTTAGAAAAAAAATGTATTTTATTACATGCATGTGTTTTATTTAAAATATATTTCGAAATGTTGTCAAATACTCTACATTGTATAAAATTGCTGCACATTTATTTATATGGATGCTTTTCTCACAAATAATATTTATAATATCTTCTACTTCAAATTCATCAGAGCAAAATTATTGTAAACATTTCAGTT
Source organism: Linyphia triangularis (assembly GCA_963978545.1). Classification (NCBI taxonomy): domain Eukaryota; kingdom Metazoa; phylum Arthropoda; class Arachnida; order Araneae; family Linyphiidae; genus Linyphia; species Linyphia triangularis. Next base: position 34,030,016 of record OZ021733.1, read on the forward strand.
TTTGAGGATTATAGAAGATTACAAGAATTCCTCCTGCAACCTAGTTTTAACTCAATGAAGAAAGGAATCGGAATAGCATCAAGCAGTCAATTTTTGTTTTCTCGGCCAATCACTAGCTGCTTCATGTATGTCGTCACTCTCAAGCTTTACTTGATATAGGAACTCTATGGAGGACAGAAATGTCAAGAATGCCTAGATACATCTCTGAGTTCATGTTTCTAGCCACAGAAACCAAAGGAGCCCAGCCGGGCCTTTGAGAAACATCTCCAATCTTTTATGCTGCCTTATTTTTTCAAAGAAGTGTCCAGTTACTTTTTAAGAGACAGAGTATTAAGTACAACCTTTTAAAAAATTAATATAAGCAATTATCAAAAGTTAATAATTGGTATCATACTTTTTTACTCTATACTTTTTTTAACAAAATTTTTATTAAAAATACTTATAAAAATACAAACCTGATTTTCCAATTCTTCTTATAGCATCCCATGATTGTCTAATAGATTTTGCGCATAATAATCCCTCATTTTTGAAATTATCTGTTACTATTTCTGAAAATTTTTCACATGGGGTAAGACCTTCAAACTGCAAAATTGGTGCACTAGATGCAACAGCACTAAAATAAAAATATATATATTGTATTTATGCATTTGTTAAATGCAAAGTTAAGAATTGATTACAACATTTAAGCTAATTAGAATAACTGTAAATTGCCCAATCAAAGAAAAGACTGAATGAGCATAGGCACCAACAATTCAATTTTATAACAGGGGCAAAACTGGGTGGATTAACTCCATGGGGAGAAGAGGAGAGGGGGGGGGGGTGCAAGACCACCACTTTTTCATGATCTACTAATTGAATAAATTGAACTTGCTTCCACGCCACGCAACAAAAATAATCTCAAACTGTTTAAGACTTATAAAGCAAAGTTTTATATATATAAAATTAGTTCAGAAACACTTTGTGGGAAAGCAAGAGCACTAACCAATTAATTCATCATTGTAAAATAATTTATTTCAATATCATACGTTATTTTCAAGGATATACTTTTACGATATAGCACTGAAATAAAGAAAGCTCATTTTAACAATTCTAGATAAAAATTAATGAAAAAAGAGCCTATACCAGTAATCCTATCATTAAGAAATTATTTATTCCAATATCGTAAAATACTTTAAAATACAGTCGCGATAAAATACTCGCGATGACTCGAAGTTTAAGGGACTGGCCACATTTTTCGAGTTGTCCGAAGTTCAAGTTATCGGAAGTCATTTTCTATTCAAGGCATATTCTGGAGACCTAAAGAAAACTTTGAAATAAACGAATATTTGACTGATTAGACTTTGAGTTATCGCGAGTTGACTGTATATATTTTTATGAAATTGCACAAAATAGCGGCTATTCTTACTTGACTCTCATTTGGGGGAGGGGGGTAGCTAGTGTCAGTGTACTTAGAAATATTGTGTTTACTTTCTATTTCTATGGGATTTTTTCTTTAAAACATTACAAAATATACTTTTTACACAATATTCTATATTGAAAAAACATTTTTACAGATACCATTTTTCCCCACTGTGGGTGGAACATGGGAGCTATCGCCCATGTGTAGTTGAAAACTTATGTAAACGAGTATATTACTTTGATACAAGAAACAAAAAGGTCACAAATGTTTCAAAACAATATAATAAATTAGATTTAAAGAAGGATAATGTTTTTAATTGTTTCACAGTAGACATTTTACCTTGCTTGGGAATTCATACACCATTCTTAGCTGTAGGGAAATAATATAACTGATCAAATGTTAACCCACTGACGGTCCAGGGAATGGGCGAAATTCTACATTTGTTTTCCATGCAATAATTTTTAAATTATATTTCTAATTCAAATATATAACTTTTAAAAATTACTTTTTATTCATTTGTTTTAGATAGGTTATAAACTATAATCCTAATAAAATATATAATTTTAAATTTTTTTTATAAATTTAAAAATGTTGCGTATTGCTGGAAAAACTGAGGATCAAATGACGCATATATACGTGCATGACCGCCAGTGGATTGAACAATGTCCATTAGCTGAAAGTTCAGTTAAGTAGGTACCGATGCAATAAATTAATATTTAATTTGGAATTTACAGTTGTGATGCATTTTATGAATAATTAAATATTTTATTCAAATTAGTTTTCTGAAACTTCAATTACTAGATAAACCAAAATAACTTGCGTGAACTATACTAGAAAACAACATACCCTGAACTCACTGAATACGCTGTAGGAACAGGTTTTCTCATTGTTGTAGGCTATTGTATGAGCTCAGGGTATGTTGTCTTCTAGTATAGTCAGTTACTTGTATTTCTTCTGTTTTAAAAAGAAAATTTTCCGAAGTTTATTTATATTATTTTTTAAAAAACTGTTATGTTCAAATAGTGACATATCGAGGCATACCCAAATGCTAATGTTAGTATTTGCATTTTATTTTTTTTTAGCTCAAGAGCTTAGCATTATTTGAACTCAATCTGCTTGAATATTAAACAACCAGTAGTTTACCAACTAACCTCAGGTAAACACAAGCAGGAAGTTAACATATTAAAATCTCCTTAAATTTTAAACACATTTAAATTTTATTCTTTGAATCTAAGATTTTTAAGTAAACTAAAAATATTTTCGCAAAATTATCTATTAAGTTTTTTACATTCCAGAAAAGTTTTGGAATAATGGTGGTGAGAGAAGGAGAGGGATTTTCAGAAGATTAGATGAATATTTTGTAGATAACAAATCACATGAGGCATTGTTTAGAAATCTTATTCCCTGTGGATTTCATTTAGAATAAACGGAATGTTAATTAAAGAGAAAATTTTTCTCAAACTTCAAAATAACAAAAAAATTCCATAAAAATATTCTTATTTCTTTTTGTTTTATACATTTATGTACTAGCTGTTTTCAAAATTTCAATTTAATCGACAAATCAGTTCCTATGTTATTTAACTTTTGATGTTTCAGACAGGAAGACAGATATCAAAGAGATTTCAATTTGACAATTGTGATTCAGAACACTAAAAAGATTATTTTTTAAGACTCTGAACAAAATAATTGAATTAACCTTTAAAAAAAAACCTGAAAAACCCTAGTTGAACATCAATAAAGACCAGTCAATAAGCCACATTATTCACTTGGAATTTAAATAACTAATTACTAAAAACTTTGGTTGGTTGGTTGTTTTCATATTATCTGGCGCCGCCAGCAACACGAGGGCTATAATGCGCCAAAACATTCGTCATTACTAAAAACTTTGGAAAGATCGACTTGAAAATCCATTTAGACTTTTGATGTATGGAACATTAAAAAAGTACATTTTATCCATGACACAACTGAGTATAGGATGAGCATTATTTTCTTTTAAATACATTCACTACCAAAAGTTAAGCATAAAAGGTAAAATGCAAAAAAAAGTACAACTCTGAATGATATGAAATGCGGTAGGAAAGTAGCAAATAAGTTTATGCATGAAACAAAACAAAGAACTAAATGCAAAGATGAAAACAGTATTCATTTTTCCTAAATTATAAGATGAAAACAATATTCATTTTTTCAAAATTATAAGATGAAGTCATATTGGAGTCATTAACAAATTGATGTTTAAATCCAAAATAAATGCACAAAACAAACATTAATAGTGTATGTAATTATCCCTTATTGTCATACAAAGTTTACAGCATGTAATCATACAAAGTTGAGATCAACCTCCCCAGGGTCAAGTAATCGCCATTCCTCCTATAAAGCAGTTTGCAACTCGGTGAGAGTAGCTGGAGGTGGGAAACGTGCAGACATAGCAAGGACGAGGGCATCCAACAGTTTTTCAATGGGATTAAAGTCATGCGAGTAAGCCGGCTAAGACATACATGAAATTCCTTCACTCTCCAGGAAGTCATTGATGGTGCCATTTTTATGAGGATGTGCATCCATTAAAAGGAAAAAAGACCAATTGCTACAGCGTACAATCTTACAATGGAGTCAAGGACTTCATGATACCATACAGCCATCACAGAACCCCATCTATATAGATATCCAAACAAAATCCCAGCCCACACCACGATGTTTCCACCTCAGAATGCGTGATGCTCGATGATATTCTGGGACCGATTGTGTGTGCCTTGTCCTCCAAACCCTTACACATTTGTTATCTGGCTCCAAGGCAAATCTCGACTCATTCGTGAATATACCGTTAGCCCAATCAGATACAGTCTAATTCAAACGTTGTCGACACCACTTTAATCATGCCCCTCTAGAATGGACCGTATAGAGGAATACAAACTCGTGATACACAGGCATTCAGTTTATTCACATGTAGCTTTCGGGGCACATTAGTGGCAGATATTGTCTTACTAATGGACGCTCCAACCATAGATGTCACACCTGTGGAGGTCGCTCTTTGATTCCACTTCGCTACAACAGTAACATATCAATCATCCATGGAAGTCGCAACTCTTCGGCAGCCGGTCACAAGTCTTCAGACAACTGTTTGGCTTGTTGAAATTATTTCCATACTCGTGAAATGACGGAATAATGAATGTTGAAGAAAAGAGCAGCATCAGTGATTGATTGACCAACTTCAAGGCGTCCCATAGGACGCCAGTGCTCACTATCAGCCATTCGTCTTATGAAAGGCATAGAAACATAGTCCGTCTTGAAAACTAACTGTACGAAAGTTCTAAACACTTTTTATCAGCACTTACATGCAACTCATCTAACCCTTCACAATGCTGGCTTCTTATACAACTGCCTTTTTTGCATATTTCTCAATACGAAACCAAGATTGTCTGTTACATAACACATTTGCATATTTCCATCTCCTTCTGCAGAAAATCGCATCCTCTCAAATTCAGACTAGCTTCTGGAAATTAAAATTTTCCTCTCCATGCTTAATTTTTGGCAGTGATTGTATTGTAAGTACTAAATTCAAAAAATTAGTATATTACCTTTAAAAAGAGGATAGGGGAAAAAAATGCTCTTTTAGAGCATCCGAGTCACAATAGTAATAAGAAATCGTTATTACACTATAGTCTGTCTACCTCTTTAGTGAAGGTAATAGTCCCCAAATGACTGCAAGATTTTATCTGAAACTTAAGCACATAAAATCCAATCAATTAAATATAGCTACTAGATAATAAAACTGAGCAAAAACATCCTAATGAAAAAAACTGTCTAAATTATAATTCATCTTTTGGGGATTTATATTTGCTTAATGGGAAGATATATTTTTTTTTTTTTTAAATTTTTTTTTTTTTAATCAACTTCAAAATAGATTACCAATTTGACCAATATGAATATTTTTCTAGATATTTCTCAAGAACTACTAGTTGGATTTAAATGACACTTTTTGCATTAAGTTAATTTTTAAAGGCAAGTCCAATTACTAACTTTTTTTTTATTCGGGAGGGAATGGCTAGGAAATCCAATAAGTTAGAAAATACACCAGTTATTTTAAGATCAATTGCAAATATTTGAATGAAATTTTTTGTTTGGAACTCAGAATTGTTTAATAAGGCAAAAACTTGTTGAATTTAGTTTCATAAAATGTCTGAAAAATCCAAAATGTGCAATTATTACTAAGAAAATAGCAACCTTTTGATTGAAATGTTAATCTAAAAAGAAATTACATACTATAATTAAATAATTTTTTATTTGTTCTTGAAAAGTAAAAAGAATTTTTTAAAGAAAATAATACCATTTATTATTAACAGGTTTTTTAAATTTGTTCAGTAAAATGTTAAACAATTATCTGGCAAGCCAATTGATCAAAAAATAATGTTTGACTTATTGTTTTGTTAACAAGTTTTAATCATGAAAAAATGTTTCCCATATTGTAAAATACGTCTTCTAAAGAGTCAGGGAGCTGGTTGAAAGATTAAGTGCATGTTCATAAAAATAATCACTAGAAAAAGATGAATAAAAGAATTTGAACAAATAATTTAAATAGAAGGTTGCACTGCTAAATATTTTTTCGGGAATGATCAGCGTATAATATATCTAATAACAGATTGAGCATTTGATTAACACAAAATATTCTAATTTGATATCGATGATGGTTTTGTATCATACTAGTAAATCTATTGTAGTAAAATACTTATTCGACAGAAGAGTTTTTTGGTACCGTTTTCTCTATGTAAACTGAAAAAATAACAAAATAAAAAAATTTGAATATTAAATCATCTTCAATATATGCTAAAAGTAAACAATAATTCCTTCTTTGACAAATTTTGATGTTTTTGAAGGAGATATCAAATTAATTTTAAACAAAATATAGTCTATAAGCATAAATAAGGAAACTTATCCCTCTTTTGGACTTTTGCACTGAATAGTAGTGAAACTTTTGTATTCATTATGTTATTTGGATATTGCTTGTTTGGTTTTCAATCTAATAATTAATTTGGTGCCTATTTTAAAAAATCTGAATTTGTGTGGTTTGTTGAAAAAAAAAATATCGTTTTTACTTTTTAGAGCATTTTGGTGCTGAATATCTAAAAATTGTGTTTAAAATATTTTTTACAAAACAAAACAGTCATAATACTTTACTAGTGCTAATTTTTATACCAAAATTACCTCTGTGATACAACAGGGCTATTTTTGCAAAAACAGCTCAGAAAGTTATTTGCCCCATTAGTTAATGCAAGCATTTTTTTTTTATTTATTACTTCTAATCTAATAGAAAATTACTATTTAAAAATAATCAAATTTCTCTGATTTTGGAATAAGTATAGCTTTAAAAAAAATTAATTTCCAATCACATATTGTTTTGTTAAGCCATGTGATCAAACAGTATTAGTTTTGAAAAGGAGGAGAAATATGGTGGAACGTTTTTATAAGAAAGTAAAAAAACAGTTACTTAAAATTAGAATTTCCAGTTCAAGTACGATATTCATTGGTAACATTTTACTACCTTTGTATTTTACACTTCATCAGTATACAGTATTCATATTCACATAACCAGAAAATTAACTCCTCAATAGTGCTTAATTGTATGGCCTTTTTGTTAATACAAATTTGTCATTACAAATCCACATGAACTATAATTTTAAAATCCTATCATTAACAAATTTCAATAAGTTGTCAAAATAACATGCTTAAAGGGAGAAAATATCTATAATTTACATTTCAGTTACATTTAAAATATTTAAGAATGATATTTAGCACTGTCTGCACATACTAATGCTGACATCTCCAACACAATAAAATTTACAAAATTCAGAAAGGGAGAGTTTGGCAATCAAATAGTTTCAAATCGCATAAGTTGTTTAGATATTCATTATAAAAATACAAGCAAATGCTCATGAATGAAAAATATTGAGCTCATGAATATATATATGAATAGAATCCATACCCATTAATTAAATGGGGATATTTCATTCGCATCCAAGAAGCCAACATTCCTCCATATGAGCCACCTATTGCTATGACAGGAGCATATTTTGCACCAGTTAAATTTTGTCTTATATGATAAACAAGAGAAGCAAAGTCTGCAAGAGCTTGTTCAGATGACAGATATCCTAACTTCTTATTAGCCTAAAACAAAAACAAAAGAGTTTATATGAATGACACTTGTAAGATACATAATTTTAAAAAGTTTTAGAACTGTTTACTTTAAAGCTCTTGTTGAAATAAAACTCAAAGGAGTTTCAATCTAACATCAATAAAGAGTTCCTAACTTGTAACCTATGTTGTATAAAGAAATTTTTATGTAACTTTTTTTTAAATATTCTGTATAAAAGTCTGAAACTTTTTCCCTAAAATGAAATATTTTTATTTCACTAGATGCTATTAAATTATAGTATATTTAAAGCCTTTTTTAATAATACTTGAATAAAAGATATATTTTATTAAGATACAATTTTGTATCTCAATAAATATTTGTAGGATTTTTATTTCTGAAATCAGTTTAAAGTATTGAATTCTAAATTTTCGTTTCATAAAACATCAGCTGCTTTTATTTTTTGATGACTAATATAAATATATCGGTAATTTTTTAATGCAAAATTATTTACATTTTATCAAATATGCTTATATTCAAAACAAAATTATTTGATGTAGAAAGTTTGACTAACAAATTAACATCCTAAATATAAAATAAATTTTAAAACTGTTTGTATGTTAATAGTTGCCAATGATGCACAAAACTAAAATAAAACCTAGAAATATTTTATTTTTAAATTATTTTTTATCTTCAAAAGGATAAATTTCTATGTGTTTCTCATTGGAAATGTTCTTTTCCCAGAATAAACTTATCAATTGCACTGTTTTAGTGATCAAGATAAAACATTTTTCTTTCTAAAATAGTAGAAATTAGGATATTAACATAAATGAGAGTTTATTCTACAGACATGACAGAGAAATAATAAAAGACTGTAAAAACTGTCTTTAGCAAATTAATTGATAATTAATCGAATCTGTTATTTTTCCTTTGTCTTTTCTGTATATATTTTGGCTTGTTCACGCCAACAAGAAATTAAACTCAAGTCTTAAAAATCGAATAAATAAGTAAAAATAAAAAACATACAAATTATGATACTTTATTTTTATGATATCTAAGCAATATATTTTAAGCTGCAGTGAAAACAATAATAAAAGTAATCTATCAAGTGGTAACATCTGTGGATATGCTTTGGCCACATAAGTGATGAAACAAATGTTTTCTTCAAGCTATAAATATATATATTTTTTTAAATTATATTTGAGTATATGCAATGAAACTAGAAAACAAAGTTAATACATCTAATTTTAAATAATACAGTAATTACTCATTCGATAATTTAAAATCTAACACCACAGTTGTGACTCTTGCCTCCTACACTCCCCACTCACTCAAATAGTAATTCAGCTTCTTTCATGCACAATTTTTAAGAATCTCATTAACTTTTAATGATTTTATGACAATATAACAGAATAATTTATATTAATTTATAAACTGTTGTTATTGTGTAGTATGAATACAATTTTCTCACACCACAGATAGGTTATATGAAAGTAAAAGTTTTTCACTACCCTACAGTAAGAGCATTATTAATCAATAGTACCTAGGTTCATTCAAGAAAAATAATATTTTCTTCTTACTTTGTAGTAATGTTTCTCATAAGGGACTGATTGACCATAGTACCTATGTTCAGCAAATATTAATCCAGCATTGAAAGTCTTTGCATTTTCCCACATAAAGCCCTAATAAATAATTTGAAATTAAAATAAGTTTTAAAATAAAAGATTATTCAGAACTTCCTCCCCGGTTTAGATGCGCTATAGTAAAAAAACTAAGACGAATACAACAAATAAGAACATTTGAAAGAATACAGAAACAATTCAAGTTTTATTTACATAGCTTACAGGTGTATTTTCTCAAATGTTCTTATTTGTGGCATTAGTCTTAGTTTTTTTTACTATAGCGCTTTGAAACCCGGGACAGAATTCTGAATAACCCTGTATATTACATACAAATACTTCATGGTACACAATGATTTTCAAAAAATATACATTCAAAGTAGCTTTCCTAAAACTTTTTATTACAAGCAAGGAAAAAGAAATACTGTAATAAAAAAAGTAATATTTTTTTATTGTTATGAAAGATAATTAAATGCACTATAGTAACTATGTTCTTAAAGCATATATACAACAACAATCAAAACACACCCGCCTTTGATCCAGCAGACTGGCAAAAAAATATTCCTTAAGAAATAAAAATAAAATATACTCTTAATTGCTTTGCGTAAAGTTTCTTACCAGTCTGATGTCAGCTTTTAAGATTCACAGGACATGATTACTAGCCAAAATATCTATATTGTATAAAGGATCTAAAATTGATCCTATGAAGAGAGACATCTGATATGGACTTTGGTTATCTAGTAGTTGCATTGAATTTGATTGATAGCATAGGATACTTTTTTCTAGGGTTCTATACTGTATTGAAACATTGTTACAACTTAATTCTGAGCTTTAAAGGATTAATGTCTTCCAGGAGACCTTTCAAGGGGAAACCTACATCCTTATAATATATAATTCTTTATATTATCCTTTCTTATAAGTGAAACTGAGGAGAAAAGAAAAACGATCGTTGATGAAGTATGCTCAAGGAAAGAGAACTCTGGGTTAAAGGAATTTGTTTTTCAACTTTTTAAGCCATTAAAGCATTTTTATGGGAATTTCGGAGGTGGGGATGTTAAGAGGCATTACCACAGCCATTTTTATCAAAATTGTTAAAGCCATTTTTTAGCAATCATTGAAAAACGGGATTTTTTCAATGGCAGCTACCTTATGCGCATGCACGATTACCTTAATAGTAGGTCTTGTGGTCACCATTAACCAGCACACCAAATTTGAACATCTTAGGTCAATTTGTTCGGAAGTTATGCTGACCATGTACACACAGACACACATTTCTTGTAGACAACTTTTTTGAAATCAGGATGTGCCAAAACGTGGAGAAATGCAAAAAAGAATTAAAAAAACTTTTTTTTTTGACCGAATGCTATGCTTTCATTACCCTGTGTATATTTATGGGTAACTGAAAGTAATAATACATGTAATACATAATATAAAAAATACATAACATACAACGAAACACATATATGGTGTTTACACACAAAAAAATATGCAAATAATTTATCTGAAATGCTACAAAGTTGAAAGGTATATTTTTGCAATAATAAATTGCATTCAGTGGTGTATCAGTAAATCATATTTCGATTGAAATAAACATTTTACATAAGCTATACAAACTTACGGTGTTGTTAGCAAACATTGTTATATCTCCTTCATTTCCAGTATAGAAGAAAATTGCTCCATTATCTGCATTATAGTAATCCAAATTAACTAAATATCTCTGTGGAAAAACATCATCAGTTGTATATCCAAAATGATCAACCTAAATACAAAGAAAAAGAATGATTTTTTAGTATGAAGCCGGGGCATAGCCATGATTTTTTTTCGGAGGGGGGGGGGGGGGATATGATCACCCATAATCAAGAATTGCTTGTAATAGTGGCACATATAAAACTCGAAGATAGTATTTTTAAATTTAATATCCTCAATTAATTAGTCAATTAAATCTTCAACACTATTAAGTAACAAATAATTTCATAGTACATAAAAAAAATATAAATTTTATTAATTAACTCCACACACAAAATTTGAAGAAAATTATGTTAAGCACATATATTGCCTCATAATTTATAATAGAATATTAATATAATTTATACTAGAGGCTTTTTGGAAAGTTTAGTAAGGATTTCTTGGTCAATGTCAATTTCTCTATGGATGGATATGAAATCCAAAACATTTAAACGATTTTGGGATGTAGAATTCCTCAGGTAACTTTTTAATTGCCTTTAAGATTAGAAGGACATTTCCGCAGTGGCAATTGTAATAGACAATGTTGCCAATTACAGCTGTGTACTATCCGTTTTCTAGATGAGAAGGGTATATGCATTAAGAATAGGTAGAACTAAATACTTAAATATACTAATTCAAGTGTGATTTTAGAGTTTGCGAGACCCAGGGCAAACTTATCTTTGACCAATCAGATACGCATTAAATTGGAGTGGTCAAAATGTGTTCATATCAAATTGACTAAACGGTTTAACAGAAATGAAACGCAAATATTAAATAATTGAATATATTATAAATTTAGTTCATTTTTATTTGTGCTAAATAAATCTAAATCTAAAAGATATTTCAACTTAAGAAAAAATAGTAGAATATGCTTAAATTCATCTACAGATATCTATCATAAACACTCCAATATTTGTTATTTAGTTCCTTGCGCATTTTTTTTCTTCAACCATAAATATGAAAGATCATACACATAATCTGAGAAGATAAAAAAAATCTAGAAATTATTTTTTAAATTGTTTTGAAAAAAATTTAATCAAATTACTGACTATTTAGACAATTTATTGAAGTTTATAATATTACAGTAGTGTCAATCATCATTTTATTTTATACGTAAACAAAATCAAATTATCACAAATGAGTTATTTTAGCTAGATAATTAGCAAATTAAAATGTACTTAATTAAACATTTCTTACACATGGTATGATACAGTTTAGCACTTGAGAAGAACATAATATATTTTACAATGTCGATACCAAAAGCTATGTCAAGTTTGCAAAATGCTACAAAACCTGTTGTACAACAGTAATATTCATGCATACTTTAAAAAAGAGCTATGAAAAAAATTGAAGCCACAAAGGTGTATAAAATAATTTCTTATATTGAACAAATATTAGTTCTGTTTTCTATTCCAATAAGCCAATACTTAAAATTGATATTCAATACTATTTTCCCAGTACTTACAAACAATATTTAAATAGTGCTGACCAAATACTAATTCGATGGTGCATTTTTAAATGGATCATTATTCTTTATGAAGGATTTAACTAACACAGTGTCGTATTCTTTTTAAAATAAAGAAATTGGTACTTATTTAATATTAAGAATATATCTAGTTTTCCAAGCAAAGCCTCGAGTGCAATGCAACACATTACGCAACTCGCAGTACTGCACTTTCTGTAGGAAAATGTGCAATTGTCGGTCAGGAACTTTCTGAATCAGGACAGAGGACAATATGGTGCCAAGTGTCAAGCCCAGACAGAAATGGTATTGCACCAATAATAGCCTGTAGGCAACAGACAGAGGGGGAAAAGACAACGGGTAGGAAGGGATGGAATTGTCCTCCAAAAAAAAAGAAGGGGGTGGGGGAGAGGTTTTTCAACATTGAAGCGGACAATTTCACTACATTTTAGTATGAGAACTTTGGGGAGATTGGATAATTTTATTTTGATTTTTAATTTTCTACTGCTTTTACTAAAATCTTAAAATTTCGGGGACCAACAATGTTGGTACCATACCAACCAAATTTACCATCATTGTATAAATATATTTTTTACTCGACCAACCCTGTTGGGCCATGAGCCTGTTGTTGGTCTTAAAATTTGTATTTGTAAATTCATAACAATTTTACTAAAAAATTAATTACAATCTGAATGGAGGATATTTCCATTAAAATCAAGTTTGAATTTAATGAATTGGAAACTACTTATAAAAGAATAAAATTTGTTAAATGAATTCGAAATGAGCAAAACAGAGAGACAATATTTCTAGCTAACTTTTTCTGATAAAAGAAATAATTATGAAAACATTGTAATCTTTATAACAGTAGTAATCAGTGACAAAAATTGAGTGAATAAGTGAAGGGCCACAAATATAAAAATAACTAAAATTTCAAAAAGAGGATAAACCCACCCCTTCCAATTTCTGCCACAGGTAATAATATTAAACCTCACTTCTGATCAACCATTCCTTTTATTTTGTTTAGAGAAATTAATAAAAATTATTTTTTATTAAATACTTGCTACAAAAGCTGATACAGCACCAATTCACCCATGTTAAGATCTTATCTGCATTTTTATGTTTTTAAACATTGTCTAGTATTATGCTAAATGTTCTAGTATTTTATTGTTTAAGTAAAGATGACATAATAGATTACTTTTAACAATAAAGAAATTCACATGAGTGTATTCATACTTTACATAAAAAATAATATTTTTGCTCCTTTAATAAATACAAGATAACCTGTAACTAGATAAACAAGACTATTCAGCACATATATGCAAAACTCCTGCACTGGATACAAGGTGGGTTTTTTTTCCATTAGTCCTACACAAGTCATAAACAAGAATTTAAGCAGTCCATTTATAATGTTTTCCAAGTGAACAAACTCAACAAAATAACACATAGAAGAATACCCATTTAAAAAGAAGTTCTAAAAAAAATTAACAATTTCTGAGTAAGCCAAGAGTAATAGATAGTCCTTTCGTGTACGCCATACAACTAAACATTACACACATTTGCTGCTCAATGACTTATGGGAGACGATCACTTAATTGTAGCAGGCAAGTAAACTCAGTTTACCAACTACAAATATTCTGTATGATAAACTACAAGTTGCTGTAGTTGGTAATGAACATGTTAATATGATATTACTATCATTGGGGAGATTCACTCAGTAAAAAATTGTATAATTTATTTTTACTTAGAGAAAGGTAAAATATAATACACTAAAAATCATAAATTATAATAACCAAGCAAAATCCAAGTCTTCATAAAAAAAAACTTCAGAACTTGCAAAATGCTTTAGAACTTTAGTAAACATCAAAATTAAAAAATGTGATTTAGCTTTTTGCAAAAAAATTGCCAGAAAATTTACAATCTTAAAACTAATCAACAGCATAAAAGAATGATTAAACTATATGGGGAAAAGTACTTGTATTGTTAATATTTGATTTCAAAAAAATTTTACTTTATTTTATAATGATTTAATTGCAGCTTAATAATTTTTTTTTGTCTAAATTTCAGAAGTACAATACTCCTCCCCCCCCCCCCCCTCCAATGTGTGATGTATCTCTTAATTATGCAGGATATTTTCTAAATAACATACGCCTTTACATTTACTATGAAGATATTTTTATTAAAAGATTTATGAAGACTCAATTTTTTTTTTATCCCCTCCTGATTTGGATTAAATATACTTACAAACTTATTCTAATATGAAAAATCATCAAACTGTTTCGTTTATTAATTCCCAAAAAATAAAAAGAATAACTCATTTAAAATAATAAATCTGCGTGGTAGGACCGGGTGTATTTCAGAAATTTTTTACCTTTTGAGTAAAATAATATTCATCATATTTATAAGCTAGACAACAGCTCCCCACAATCAATACATGGAAAATAACTATGTACTTTTGCATTTTAAAATACATGCATTTGTCAACAATAAATACGGCAACTCCCCTTCAGAAGCAAAGCAAATCGAATTTTGGACCCTGCTCGTGATTCGTAAAGCGTTTCGCCTACAACTTCGATTCAAGCCTTCCAATTCGATACAACAATTTCAAAGAGGGTTGTAATAATATATATTTCCTACAAATTATTTTACTTTCAACAAATAAAGCCAAAAGCCTCCTACATGATACTTTTGACAATCTCCACTTAATACGAGTTGGGTTCGAGACTATTTTGAATGGAAGTTATATTCACTAAAAATCATCTAAATAAATAAATATGTCAAATATCCTCCTAAATTATCAATCGAATCTTCTTCTAAAACTCGATTTCCAATATATTCAACGCACTGTCATGCCCATTGTCCGAAATCCAAAGGAAACCGGCATTGCGACATCTCCATGCATAAAATGCTTTAACATGAGACATCTTTAGCCAGATTGTGAAATAAATATGCAGTAAAAGGCTCTAGTGAAGCCAAATAAAGCGATAAAGCACCTCTTATTGCAGTCTTTCCCATTTTCTCTTAAAGTGAGGGAAGTAGACACGAGAGTCGAGCTCGAGACGCTAAGCTTTTACTTTCTTGTTTATAGCAAAAATGGATAAAAAAAAATAAGTCATGAGTAAAGTGTACTATATATACTGCCAAGCTTAAAAGTGATTTCCAACACAAAGTATCTTCATCGTCGTTTTCTCCTCACAAAGTAGTTGGTTGGTTGAAATCTCGGCTGGGAGTGGAAATGAAGGACTTTGTGAACTAGCACCTTCACACAAAGTAAGCCCATATACAAACGAGAAACGCTGTTGAATTTCTAAGAAAATTGAACTTTTTTTCTTTTCGTCAAATATTAATGCATATGTGGTGGTCTCGTGTACAAAACACTGATACAACACCTATTGCCACTAGTCCGACCAAACGGTATAGTGGTTAGCGTGCTAGCTTCTGAACCGCGAGGTTGCGGGTTCGAGTCCCATGTTAGGCATGGGTGTTTGAAAATGTATGTTGGCTTGTCTAATGACGAATGTTTCGGCGCATTATAGCCCTCGTGTTGCTGATGGCGCCAGATAATCTGAATACAACCAACCAACCTATTGCCACTAGCAGGGCCCCCGACAGGATTTTCGGGCCCTTATGCAACTGTCCCTCTGGCCCCCTAATACCTCTCCCTCTATATACACATACACACACTGCCGCCCATAATAAAAAAGATAATATCTCCCTATTTATTATTTAAAAAAAAAACTTAGATTTTTGTAAATAGAGAAGCGTATATAGTAATAAAAATTTCGTTATCAGAAATATGACACCAGCGTTGATTGGGTTGCCAACATTATCAGGTGTGTAGTCGGAACACAATCGGGAAGCTTGCGCAGTGGGAATTTTTTTTTTTTTTTAACACTACAGCCCTGTACATTATCAATGATACTATTAAATATCTTTAATTTGCTGAATAAAAAACACATATCTTCTTCAACTATCTCAATACAGGCTGGGTTTGGATCATTAGTGTTCCCAACTTCAGCTGGATTAATCTTGAGAATTCCAACATCTAATAAAGATCTGATGTTTCCTTTAGCAGATTTCAGAATTTTAAGTTTCTTTTCTTTTCGTTTTTGACAACCAGATTTATGTGCGTACATAAACATAATTATATTAATCTGAAATGCAAAGCTGTTATAATAATTTTTCAAAGCGTCATGTTTCATAAGCCATCAAAATTTCCACAGTGTAAAATCATAAGGTTTTTACTTCTTCGATTTGCAGAAATCCTTTAAGATTATTGGTATCATCATGTATGATTTTGTAGAAAAAGCTTCTTGCTGATAACGTAAAGGAATTTTATGCCTTCTTCAGAAACACAGGATTTATTGTACGAAATTTAGAGGAAACATATCTTAACAGTACATTAATTTTATTTCATTCAAGTACAACAAAATGATTTGCAAGTCGTAGTGTAATGCAGGCATTTAAAAACTCTTTTTACCCTAATTAACACCTTTAATTAATAGATAATATTAAAAAAGCCCAGCAAAATTTGAATTCGAATATCATTGAATAAGTATATTTGTACCAATTTCATAAAAGGTACATTCTAACACAGAGTCAAAATAAATCCTATTTTAACGAACATATCACAGTTAAAATAATGTAAAGCGTAATTGTATTCACAAAATTGAGTATATGTGTAATTTCAACTGCTTATTTTTCCCGGACAAAGTCTTAATTCTGATATTCAATCATTTAATTCCACATAACAAGATTGCATTAAAACCACATGGACATCAGAAAAAAAACTAAGCTAACCATTTCTTAACTCTTACCAGTGCAAAGAAATGTGCATTTTATTTCATAGCTCAAAAATATTGAACTGTATTCACAATCAAACAAATTATCATTTAACAATTGTATAACATATATTTAGCATAATTACTTCATCAACTCACGTTCTTCTCCTTAGACAGTTTACTAAAAAGTGGGCTTGCAGGAGCTTTGTTTCTGTGGGAGTAGGGTTGTCAAAGTACTTCTCAGCGCAAGAAGAAATTTCTGTTTCATCTTTTTTATACTCCTAGGGGTTGAGTGTATTTCAAATGTGCGTATACACTCTACTGCTACTCTTCTCACTAACTCTACTTCTGTGCTGTACTCTACTCGTGTAACTATCCACACAATCACAAAACAAACCCGAACCGGCCGATGAGGTATCCACAGTCGAGGAAAAGGTGACGCTTTTGGCTCCTCCCACTGGTAACACCGTGGACCACCTTGACTTGGACAACCTCGCTCCGCTCCCGCTCTTCCAAACCCGCGAGCGCGACTGTAAATTTGTTGTTGACTCTGTGAATGCTCTTTGAAAAACGTGGTGGAAATTCCAACGTGGTTATTTTCTTTTAAGGAAATTTATTTAGTGCTTGCTTTCTTGTGATTTATCACTCTTATTTGTGAGTTTTCCGTTACTATATGAATTTAAAGTGTACCTATTTATATAGGTTATTTACATTTTTGTGGACTTTTACAGCGTATCCTTACTTTGTTGTTTACTTGCGTTTCAAAATTGCTTGAGTTTTTCTTTTGTACATTTTATTTGCTTTATAATTTTATCTTTTTTATAATTGTATTTTGTGTCTCATTTTTCTAAAGTGCATAGTAATGTTCCGATTGCTTCCCATCAATCAAACAAAGATAAACATTATACAAGTCTGTAAAGAGTGTCCCATAATTGACCACTGCTATTATAAAGGCAATGAAGTAATTTGTCAAACATTATGCAGTCATGTATATAATTGTGCATGTCCTTCCAAAAACAATTTATGCAAACACATTCACAAAGTTCATTCTATGTTAATTCGAAAAAATCAAGTAACCTCTGTAAGTAATTTACATGCTACAACGTTGTTGGAAGAAATGGATAATAATAACACTCAAACAAGTTTTCATTCTGATAAACATGTTGATGCAACTTGTATTCCATGTACAAATGAACTAAGATCAGCCAAATGCGATACAATATGTGAAGAACTATCAAACTTAGTCCAAAGTAAACAGTTACTGGAGTTTGTGCTAATAAATGTACTCAAGATATTAAATTAATTAGTTTCAAGTTGCAAAGGTACTTTAAGTATAAAAAGTATTACAATTTCTTCAAATGGCATTCTTCATTCCAAGTTGGCACCTAATCAAATGCTTACGCGTCAAATTAAATTGATTTTTTTAAAAAGCAAACAAAAGAAAACTGAAAACAAAAACCTTAAATTCCAAAAAAGTACAGCTTAAAAAGATGTTTTAGTTCAGAAAACATTGATGATGCTTATTATTGTGGTTTGCCTCCACTCAAACTATTTAAATCTTCAAGTGATGTAATTCAATCTCCCTTCTCATATACTATAGAAGACGTTTCTAGGTCTTTTTCTGTTAGTTTAAGAGAAATAGATTGTCAATAAAATATAGACATTTATTAGTATGAGTTACATTTCCCTTAAATCTCTTGATAATTCTATAGATGATAACTTAAAAATGCTTAACTCCCCAATTTGTTAAAGGATGGCTGTATGATGAAATTGTTGATTCTTTTATACTCTTGTTGTGCAACAATAACTGTGAATTTTCATGCATTACATCAAGTTTTTCTTTGGTTATGTGTTTAGGAAACAACTGTGCGATTTTGATCTTGCAACACCAGTTATATTTTTTCCTGTTTGCTTCACTGATCATTGGGTTTTAATAGTTTTAAATAAGGTAAATAAAGTTATTAAACTATGACCCAAAGCCTAACAACAATTACCAGGGGTATTTTAATCATTTTAAAAGTTCTTTGGCAAAAGTGGGCATAAAGAATTTACATGAATGGACCATAACTTCACCTCATATAGTTCAGCAAGATTATATAATTTGTGGTGTGTATGTTATTATGTACATCAAATAATGCATGGATGTAATTTATCCAAGTCCTTCAATCCACACACGTTTAGGTCATATATGTATTATGCTTTGCTGAGTGCAGTTCCGTTGAAGTTTAGTAATGATGAAAATTACATTTGTTCTGATAACATTCAACATGAAGTTTCTCAATCCAATGTAACCCAACCAAAATAGCTCTATAGTTTCTCAATTCAGAAAAATAAATGAAGATAATGTCTCGAATCAAGTAATCACCATAAATGGTATCACAATTACTCAATATATGCTTAAATCTGTAGATCCTTTCCCTACTTCTAATGAAGAGAGAATTTTAAAATTAGCTTCCCCTTGCTTTAAAAAGGGTTAGTTGTATAATTCAGTAATTGATGTATTTATTTATAATATAATTAAGCACAATTCAAGCATAAATCTATGAATTCTGTACTTTCATTAGAACAAATTTGCTTATAAAAATCTGGGAAATGATCTAAAAGAAATTGAGCTTTTATTAATTCCTATTAAGATAAATTCTCATTAGGTGTTGCTACTTGCTTACATTAAAAAGTGTGAATTTCAATTTTTTGATCCATTGAGTAAGCAGATTACTAGAGATTTCATGAGTATTATAAGTAAGTGTGTTTTGTTTCTAAATGATTTGTTAGGCATTTCATCTAAGTGGTCAGTTAATTGTCCTCGGCATGTTCAACAAACAGATAATTTTAATTGTGGTCTGTTTATATGTTATTATGCTGAACAAATAATTAAAAACGCCTCATTAACCAAAGAATTTAATACTTATCGTTTTAGGGAATATGTGTATAAAAACATAGTGGGTTTGTCGTGATGAAAATGTTTTATGTACGTGTTAGTAATTTACACCTATGTTAATTAAGTAAGTACATTTTTAAAGCAAGTAAGTACATTATGTAGTAATGGTTATATTGCATAAGTCTTGCAGGGAAGAGGCTGGCACCTGAGTTAAAAACTAAACCCCTGTTCAGTCATACTTATGCAATAAGATTACCCGCAGGTGTCAGCCAATAATGCCGTCAAAAGCCTAATCCAAAATATTAATACGCATAATTAAAGTTTTTTAGTGTGACTCCTTTAAATAGATATTTCATTTTTAAAATAATTTTAACAGCAACATTGTGCTTGCTCACCATTTCAACATTAAAGATTAATTTAATTAAATTATTATTTTAATTTTATTCCATGTTAAAAACTCTCCTGTAATTTTTTTTATCGGAATGTGTTCTCATTTCTCTTGATAGAATCATCACTTGAATTAATTGATAACACCACACAAAAATTAGAAATAAAATGAAGCTACTTTATTGTGTCAAATTACTTATGTTTGTTTTATTTATTCAACAGCGTAAAAGAAGCTTAATCAAGGACCATTTCTAGATATCTGGATCACCATTTAGAGAGAACATGTGTATTATTGATACGCATATGCATACATTACAAGAGTTTGAATTTTGTGTATATTGTTTTTTATTTTAAATAATAAAATTCTTAAATAAAAGATGCTTTGTGATTATATTCATTAGCGTATGCTATAAACTTCATAATTATTTTTGTAATGTGCAAATTATATAGCTCAATATTACCAGTTGTTGCCTATTATTTAGTGTGTAACAAATATATTCAGACCACCTCTTACTGGTTAATTAAAACCATCAAACATAAGAGCACTGGAAACTCTTATCAAATTCAGCATGGTAAATTGACTCCTTAAACAAATAGTAATATATTTTCTAAAATTTATTATTATTTCTATAATATATTATCAATAGTTCCAAAGTTTTTTTAAACAAGCTCCAAATATTGTACACTTGTGAAATTCAAAAGATGATTTTTTTTACTTTTATAGTAAGTTACATTGATTTAGGTTAACAAAAAATTATGTTCTCCTTAAATTGATTGGAAAATTTCCAAAAGAAAACAATATGCATTTATTGGCAAACAAAATATTCATTTCAATTTAGTAGAATGTGGTTATACAGGAAATCAGAAAAAGCTGCATTTCTTAAAATTGATTCTTTATTCATTTTTTTTTTTTTTTTTTGCCCGATTGATATGGATGAACAATTTTAACTCCTTACCTTTAAAACATTCACTCCTATGAGAAAATTTTTATCATGGAATATTTGGATATAAATTCTAATCACCAATAGTGGAAATACTTATTAATTTAATGGGATATAAGATGCAAATTTTTAAAGGAATTTTGAGATTTCTGGGAGCGTAATAATTATTGTAGTTAGAAAAACAACTTTTAGAGACTATTTTTATTTTAAAAATATCTGTATTCTGATTGTTTTAATTTTTTTTCATATAAAACAATATTTTTTTTTCCAATTTATATTTTGATTATCACACACTTTCAGTATATTTTTAGAGTTTAAATCCAAAATTTCAAATAGTAAGGCCCATAAGTTTTTTCAAAAGTCATCATCACTTTCTAAAAGTAATTTAAATCACGAAAAGTATTTATGAAAATTTCGTGCGTTTATAACAAACTGTTCTAGAGTTATATCGATTCAAAGTTCGCAAGATGATGAAAATATTACTAAGAAAAACAGACTTAAAAGTTGGCAATTATTGAATAGTAAGAGTTTAATGCAGGTTGAGTTAAAATTTTAATTTCATTGAACTCGAAAATATCAATATGTTTTGGAAAAATAATTTTTTATAACATTTTGTTACCCAATGGTGGGGGAGGGGAACAACTTAATTAACATTTTCCCAGGCAAATGTGAATTAAAGTTACAAAATCCTCAATTAAATAAAAAAAATGTATATATGGCCCTCTGCCTCTTAAAGAGCTTGCCCCTACACATAGGGAGCTGGTATGATTGGACTTAAGAGAGAATACAGGATATCCTATATTTACTATGTTCTAAGCTGGAATTCTATATTTAGTAGATTTTTAACTCATTAGTGTTCATGGATACTTATAACAAATGTTCTGATACACAAGATCCGAAAAATGCTCAGTATATTTTATTTTTTCCATTACATGCCTGGGTTAAAATTGAAAAATTATAGAACTAAAGTTCGAAAGAGGAAGGGATAGGTGATTGATCACTGAGATTCTAACTAAATTAGGACTCTGGCTATAATAGATTCTCAAAGCACATGTAAGCGATCACATTTATTGGTATTTTAAATTTGTAGTACATATAACCATATTTGCATATGCATATTTTCTTTCATATACGTAGAGAAACTAAACTAAAGAACGTTATTTTTCTTGCTGAATACCCGAGCTTCCGCCACGAAATTGAAACTATTTTCAGCTTTATGGAAAGTAGACATTAAAATATTCCATAAGTGGAATGTTTTTATCTCTTTATCTACAATTCCATTTTTGTCTTATGTACAGCTATGGAAACGTATACTAATATTTTCAGCTCACAACTGATTATTAGATTTGAAGTAGGGCTTTGGGATAGTAAAAATTTGCAATATTTTATTCTATAGCTGTTCCAATTGAAGTTAGTTGAAATTGTAATTGTTTAGTGTCGCTTTTTATGGCTTTAAGAATGTGTGTACGGGTTTTCAGAGTGAATTCTAATTAAATTGAGACTCTGGCTATAATCTATTATAGCCAGAGTCTAAATTTAAAAGCATATGTAAGCGTTCTCAAAAGCATATGTAAGCGATCACATTTATTGGTATTTTCATTTTTAATTTGCAGTACATATATAACCATATTTAATGGGAAGTAGGAAATTGGTGTTTTAAGATATTAAAACCTTTAAAATAAGTTACTTGAGATTGGAATGGCTTTATCATTATCTGTTTTACTTTTGTGTTAGCATTTGTTCTAAGTTTTAAAGTTTTGGTTGTATGAGAATTGGAGAAAAGTAGTGATAAGTGAATTAGGGCTTTAACAGGACCAGTAGAATATCCAATTCTTAGCTCCGACACTATGTACTGCTGTAAAAAAAAATAACCACTATAGTGATTGCAGTAGATATGCTCTGCGACAAATGAAGAGCATATTGGTAGGAAATTCCAGTCTTTTATTATTAAAAAAGCAAATATGAGCAGATCTCCGTAAAAGACCTCTCAAAAGGCATTCCAGATGTGGTGATTCAGTAAGAGCGAGATGTCGTCACGATGCTTTTTAGCGAAGTATAGCTAAATTTATATTAAAATAGAAGTAATATACATATTTATCAAACCCCATTTTTGTTTAAAATACGTTTCAAGGAGAGAATCCTTTAAACGTATTTTAAACAAAAATTTCCGTTGTTAATTAATTGTCATTTCATTATAAAACACATTTTAAAGCACAAAAAAACAGATTCCAAACGAAAAATAAAATAATACAATGAAATCATTAACGTGAAATTCCTGAAATTTAAAGGAAAATATCTATCTATCTTGAAGATGAATTGCCCATCTATATCCAGGCCTTTAGATATCTATCCCAGCCCTTTAATGTAGGGGGTCCACCACCACTTTGACGAGGTTGTCCAAAGCGAGGTGGTCCTCATCGGTTACCAGTTGGGAGGAGCTAAACGTCCCCTTTTCCTTCACTGTCGATCGCTCCCGGCCGATTGTTTTGTTTACTTCTTTCTTTGCCAGAGCTTGTATGTTCATCATCGTATAAATTTTAAGCAGTTTTGCATTTAAATTAACATTGATATTAAAAGGTATGTGCATTTTGCAAATTAATAAAAATTATTTTACTAGAAAAAAATACATTTGGAATATTCGTTTGGAACAATAGCGATATTGCTTAAGATTTAGGCGTGTTAGTTAATTAAGATTTCAAAATGGCTCATCAATGTGGAGTAGCCAGTTAAAAGGCCGAAAGGATGTTAGAATTTATTTATAAATAAAGTATTTCGTCTAAATCTAGTGACATTATTCTGCTATTGTGTAGGAAATTAGACCGCTTCGTAATTAAGCAGTACAATTTTAGTCATCTTATATTAAAGAGGATATAGCACAGGGCTACTAAGATGGTTCAGGATTTTGCATCATTTGAATATAGTGTTAGAAGAAAATTGAATGTGTATACTCTGCAGGAAAGGACTCAAGGAAATTTAATTCATTTATTCAAAATTATCAAACAGAATGAGGTTGAGGGTTTGGAATTTATTATAGTTAATGGAACAAGGAGTCAAGATTTTTTATTGTTCAAATCACTAATACAGAAAGGAGAAAACATTTTACAATAGGGTGATTGATGAATGGGATTGTGGTTATAATGAACTCAATTGGGGTGGGTGGTTTTGATTGAAATTTAGGTATTCGTTGAGGGTTAGTTAAAGGACATTGATTTCTCTTGGCTGGACCAACCTTGCTGGTCATACTGCCTGTAATTGGTCAATTTCTTTTGTATTTTCTCTTGTCAAAAATATTAGTAGTTAGCCATCAGAAAATTCACAGGTGATTCCATGCGAAGGATCCATATGAATTATTTTAACTATTTTGAAGGAACCGATCCCATTTTTCACAACTTGTGAAAAACTAGGGCTTAAAGTTTGAGCATAGAAATAACAAATCAAATGGCCGGTTACTTCCATTGAATTCTAGAGAACCGAAGTAGGAGTCTGGTTATAATTGGCGTCATATTTATTAATTATTATTTTTTAAATTTAGCATATTATTGGCCTCGACAAGTAAAAATGATAAGAAATATAAAATTGCAACATATCTAGTTCAGTTTTATAAATAATATTTGCTCTTCTAGTACAAGTGAAAAATAGCAACAGCAGAGCATGTTTATATTAAAAACTAAGCAAGTTAAAGCCAATAGGTGGGTGCTACAATGTTTTGTATTTAGAAATTCTGATCACTAGTTGTCTGGTCTAGTTGTCATAGGATGCTATCACATCCTATGACAACTAATTTTTCAAGAGAAATGCTACAACTAGACAGATGAGAAACAATGGAAGTGACAATATCCTCAGAACTGCCAGAAGGGGGAGTAATATGGCCGATGTAGACTGAAGCGGGTTTCTGAATTAGCAAGTAATGCTCTTCCTTTTTTGCTCTATGGACCTTTTTGAATAAGTAAAACATACAGTAGAGTATCTCAAATACAAAATTGCTGGGACTTCAGCAATTCCGGATTTTAGAACATATCGTTGTTTGTACACATGAAATAAAACATATAAATGGAATAAACTAAGAAAAATCTTTTTATAACTTTATGTGGTTTTGAAAAACATTTGTTTTAAGGTTTTGTGTGGTAAGGTTTTTGTGAAATTAATATAGGTTCACTAGAAGACAAGATGTAAAGGTTCAATGCAATAACAAATAAAAGTTGAAAATGCATGCAAGGGTGTAATAGTAAAACTTTGTTTTATGGGTTGCCTATTTAAGCTTGTAATTTAATTTGCATAAAATTTGACAAGTTTATGTGCCAAATAAAAGCACCAACTAATTTTCACATTTATGCCTTGCCATAAATGTGAACTAAATGTGTTCCCATAAGTATTATACTAAACCAGTATTTTTGTTTTCACAATTTAAGTTTTTCTTTAACTTTGAAATAACTATTTAAAAAACTATGCTGATCTTTTATATTTGTAGGTAGTTTTAAGTTTTGTTGAAAAATTTCAGAATAATAGAAAATGATGAAAAGAAGGAAGTGAACTAAACTAAAATACATGAAATTGCCTGCTTTCATATATTTACGTGAAATAGACCTGAATATCATAGGCTGTGTTTTAACGCATTTTGTAAAAAATGATCTACTGCGAATACTTGCATGCCGAGTGTCCCTTACCCAATAAAGTATGGCTCACATGTTGCCTTTGCATAGTTAAACTCCAAACTTACCCAATCACCATGTATGTGAGCTGTTACTCATTTCTTTTTGTTTGGATTGTCACTACAGATTTGCATTTGTCTCATGAACAAGTCTTTTGCAGCATTAACCCTTTCATCCACAAGGTTATTTGGATACAGGTTTGTAATTATCAGTGCAGAAATCTGAACAGAAAAGACATAAATGTTGCTATTAAGTTTAAAGTTAAATTAGTTACACATTTTATATACATTAAAAAATATGAATGAAACCTTATTACTATTTAATTGCAATTTCTTGTATTAACAGGTCAACTGTACTAGGTGAAGTAAATGTGTATATAAAAGTGGTACTTTGCAAGTGCTCCATTTTGAAAAAAGCTGGTTAGATTGGCATCCAAGATAACAAACACTACAAAGGTACATGATTCTTTTTGATTTTCAATAGCATAAGATTTTCTTGACAATAGAATGTTTTTTTTTTAAGCTTTCTTGAAAGTGTATGTTCATCTTAGCCAACTGCTGCTGGATCAATATGTGACCCCCAAGGCTGTTAGCCGAGGTTGTAAACTAAAAATAAAGTGGTAAAATTTGCAAGAATGTAATAATAATATGATTTTTAAATTATTTATTTGGACAGAAAATAAATGCATAACCACATTTCATTTGGAAATAAAATTATAATTTTTGAAAAATAAAGGTTTGAACAAAAATGTTGACGGCCTTCCATCCCGCTGTATATGATTTTCACCCGCTTGCAAATAATCCTGCCTTCTGCATTGGCTGTTAGAGTTACTTTCTCTCTTCTACATTTCTGTAAGAAAAAAGCATAGGGAGTGAAATTTCAGAGGATCTAGGAGAAGAGTGTGATGGATTTTCTTGAATCTATCTTATAACTCAAGTGTAAAGGACACAATTAACACGTTGTTGTAACAACAAACAATGTTTATTTACAATTCCTCAACTTGTGTAGTTTTACAAAACGTCAAGCCTGTGCCTAAACATTTTCCAAGCCAAAAGGCTAATACAAAATCGCAGCTCAAAGGCTTGTGTCTTTTCTGATCCGAACCTAAGACGATATCTCTCTCCCTCTTCCACCAAGGCAAGGCAGTGAAGTCCTTCTCAAGTAGCTCGGCCATCTGGTTAATGATAGAGAGGGACAAATATATAATTTTGACTTTCAAATTTTTACTCTTGAATTTTAATGTTGGGAAATTTCGTATCTTCTTATATGACAGCTTGTTACAATGCTGAAAGAAATCTACCGCTTCATACTTGGATCATGTAAATCTTTCAGTTAGGAATAGGCAAGGTGATCCAAATGTAGCAAGACTTTTTAAAAGTCATTAGTTCATGAACATTTGAAAGTAGGAAGATGCAGTTTGTAATGAAACGTTAAGAAAAATCAGACTTTTTTTCAATCAAAGAAAAAGTTTTTTTTTTTTTTTAATCATCAGATGGCATTGTAATTATCTGTGAGCCACTACTCCTGGTTAGTGAAGTATTAATTTTTTAAAAGTTATGCTACTTTTGGATCACCCTGTTTATTTTATGAATATCAAATGTTTTTTGTTTTGCCTAAATATGTATCAAATAAGAGAAAAAGTGTTTTGCAATATTCTGAAATAAATGATTTCCACCTTTACTACCAAGATTTTAAAATTTTTAGAATGGCTGCCAAATCCTTATAGTAATTAAATATTTCAGCATCCTAAAATGAATTCTGTGTGCTAGAAAAACATTTGCTTGTTCAATTGTATTATAAACTAACATTCTCACCTAGCTTTCACTTATTTTAGATTATTATATAGGTTTGTTTTAAACAATTTATACTCAATTTTAAATTAGCCCATTTGCGTCTCTAAAATACAACAACTTATAAACAGTGTAATGAGGTGGTTCACATCATATCAAAATGAGATGGCATACATCATATCAAAGAACACTATAAAATCTCTAAAATAAAATTCCTTCTAAGTTTATTACAGCTGAAGGTTTCTTGTTTTGAAGTACATGACTATTTTATTTTATTTGGCCCCATTAATCCTTTAAATCGTAGTAAAGTAATGGGCTCTTTGTTCTCCCAACTTGCCACTTCAAATGAATATTCTTGAAACGCTCGGCACTTTTTATAAAATAAGTAAGAGTTTAAAAAATATTCTTTTCTGTTTCATTTTAGATAAAAGATTTTTCTGTAATTTTTTTTTTATCTTAATTGATGAAATCACTATTTTAATGTTTTCTATTAAACACAATCACACATATCATTATTAATCATAGTTTTTCCGAATTTTCAATAAATGCTTTCCTTGCCATGACTCGTAATTTAATATTAGATTGATCAAATGCTTACAATAGGGGATACATTTATTGTGAAGTACCAAGAGGTTTGAAGGAAATTATGTTATACCGAACTTACGAATTAGGAATGCACTTTTTCACCCTCCTACTTTTAATAAAATGTTATTTTCATTTCAAAGTTGTTGCTATTATTTGTCTAAAATATGGCAAGCAGTTTAAAAAGCAATGTTGGAAACATTTATGTAATTGGTAAACATTTATTTGATTGGTTCAGCACCTGGTAATAGGCAGCAAATTACTTCCTAATCAACAGCTTCTATCAGTCTTGTTTTACAACAAATGAGAAGTGAAGCTGACTATCATTGAGAGTCTCACTTAAATTAGTTAGCACTAAATTCCTTAATGTTTTGTTGTTCTGTTACCACAGCGTCTATTACTAAGTGGTCACAGAACCTGGAAATCAGGGAAATGTCGGGAAGCTTTCTGATTCTGGAAAAAATCAGGGAAATGTCAGGGACTTTTTAAAATTTCATGAAAATCAGAGAAATTTTGTATTGTTTAAGGCACGTTCATCCATATTTTGGAGCTATTTACGTGGAGATTTTTGTAGTGGTAAGCCATTAGTTTAATGTTATGGAATAGTTTAAAGTTTTCATTAGCAGTAAAATTATTTTTTAAAAAATTGCTTATTATCTCTTTAGCATACATGTTCTATTTGATCAGGGTGTTAGCCATCTAGAAAACCTAAGAGAATTGGGGTAATTTGAAAAGAAGTTTGCCCTAAAAGTGGAATTTATTAAAAATCTATCATGGGAATGAATTTTGTGGCCACCCTGTATTACATTACGAATGCTATTCAGTAGGAATAGCTACCAGAAAAAGAAATGTTGTAGTACACTTCCATGCAAAATCATCATATTTATGAGCTGGTATTGCAGAGAGTACTTGAAAATGAACTAGCTCAAGTAACAATCATACCAGATATAGTAATCTTTTAAACACTTTGGATAAAATGAAGCTATATCAATAAGAGTAATTTTCAGGGTGGGAAAACATATTTACATGACACTTCCAACAACAAATGAATTGAAGAAAATGTTGATGTTTTTAGAAAGAGCAAAGAAAAAGAACTCTAAAAGAGGATTATTGGGAACTTCTTGGATTCGGCATCGTATTTTTAGGTATATGTTTGTTAAAAATAAAACCATATTGAACATTATAACATGCCAAGTGGACGACACAGGCTATTCAATAAAAAGGTGTCTGTCCAGTTCTATTTTTGCTCAGTCTCAGTGACGTAATAAAAAATATTTCTTTATTTCTAGTGAAAAGTTTACTTAACATCATGGATGAACGTTCTGGTGGCCATCGGAATTCCAAAATATGGTTTGAGTTGTTTTTAAATCGATTTGATGTCATAAAATGATTTGAAAAACTAAATACACCTATTTCTGAAAGTGCTCTTAATCAGTTCTGTCACCACTCATATATTTAAATGAAGAGCTATGTGTATTGTCACACTTTACTGATGAAATTTAGTGCAATCTAAAACACAAATGGTAAGAAATTTAGAATAATAATGCTTGGGAACTGGGAGGACTTTTATTCATCCTGAGAAAGTTTTTTAATATTTGTCCTAGTTCCTTTTACATTTGCATCTTTTAAATGCAGCTAATATAAAATCTTCAGAGTTAATGTAAATTGATCATAATGGAATTTAGTGTACTTACTCTCAAAATAGATCAAAAGGGAAAAAT